>OX235271.1:122586935-123786935 GCA_944472155.2 Trichobilharzia szidati
TTTCAGGGTTATTTACCGAATTCCGAAGTCGTTATCACGTACAGTTCGCTTGCATCTCCTACACATATGATCGACTAAACCGGAACTTTGTATCCAAAAAGAACACGTTCAGATGCTGTTCCTACCGTGGACAAATTTGGATTGATGATTCATCTTACTAAGAGTGCTCCTTCCCCTTAACCCTCTTAGTTTTTTTCCTTTGCTTATCATTACAAATATTATTATTATTCGTCATAATTTATGCCCTTCATGCAAACATTCTCTCAATACTATCGAATTTTTCATTTATACTATCCGGACTTATTATTAGTGATATTATCTCTTTTCTCAATATATGCCTCCACCTGTTTCATTTCACATATTCGCTATTTCATTATGAACCTCTCATTGCAGTCTTACTATCTCCTGTTTAACACAGACCACTTTGTACTAGCCATTCACCTGACACCTTTTATAACCTTGAACTGACTTGTCAATTTTCCTACCCTACACTCTACAAATCTATTATGATTAATCGCCACTATTGTCTCCCGTTTTACAATATTTTGTAATCGATTTCAGCCTAGCACGTTTGTCACACAAATACGACTATTTATTTTGATATACCATAACTAATCTGTTATTCTACGTTAAAATGTATCCACCGCATAACTGGCCTTTATTGTAACGACAACAAATATTACATCTTATAATTGTAAGAACCTGGAGAGAAATTATTGAAAAGCATATTCTTCGTTCAGATTGACTTTTAATTCATAATATGGGGATATTCCACACTATCAAATGATAAGATTTGCCAGGTGTCTCTAACTTGCTCACTGAGCGTTTTAAGGCTACTGGTGCGGTATTACTTCACTGGTACTTACTGGTGCATGATGTTTAAATTGGCCTCACAAGTACTTTGGTAATAAATAAATCTCTACAAGAAAAACAGAAATGTCTTCAGGAACATTATTCATATAGCAATCAACGGAATTAACCATAAGAAGTCTGCTAAATTCTGTTTGATTTAGAAGTTGCGAAAAATAGTTTTCGTTCTTCACTATTAACTAGCTCTCTTTTAACGGATGTTTGGTATTAGAATCATTAGGGTCTATCAAATCAACTCGAAATTGAATTCTATGGTTTACGACCACGAGTGTAACAAGGCATGAATATTTTGGGTAGTTGTAAACGGGAAATATGAGAAAACGTTTTGAATTGATCCTTAGATTGTAAGGCGGCTCCTGGTCCTGCCTCAAATGTTACACTTATTGAAATGCAGACATGGTACATTATAGGCAGCAAGAAATGCACCACGCATTGGCAAAGTAAGACTTTAGCAGCCACCTAAGTACATGACCTTTCGACAAGCAGTTGAAGTTGCGGATCGTATGAGCGAACAAGATTATTCCTTCTGAATTTGCTTGGTCAGTCCCGGCGAAGTGGAGTGTGTGTGAATAATCGACTAATTGGAATTACTAAAACGTGTATATTCAGATATATTGTTTGAGGATAGAAGGCTTGGAGCCTATGTTAATCCTTTCCTAGTAAACTTCTGTGGTTGTCCAAACCCTCCTTGAATGAATCAGTTGAGGTTGCAGACACCACTTCTTCTGGGAGTCGGTTCCAAGAGTTTATGACTCCGTGTGAGAACCAGTACTCAACAGCAATATGATTGCTTGGCTTTTGAACTCTCATACAATGTCTTCTAAGGTGTTCCGACTTGGTGGGAAGGAAAAGAGAATAAATCAGGTTCGTAGTCATTATTTAGAATTTTAAACATTGTAATTAAATCTCCTCTCTGCCTAAGGTATGGTAGGGAGAAGAGTTTTAAACTGTCTAGTCTTTCGTCGTATGATGAGTTAGTCATACCGAGGACCATACGTGTTGCCTTCCTTTGAATCCTTTCTAGAATATGTGAGTTCCCTTTAAGACAAGGACTGGCTGCCTGGATACTGTTTTGTAGTCTTGATGTCACCAGAGATGTATATAAGGAGGTGAACATATCTCTGGTGATTCTAGTAAAGGCTCTGTGAATTGCCCATAAGGATCTGAAAATACGTGCGGCCACCGCGCACCATGTTGTGTTCTGGATAACACAATATTGTTTTCCAGATATGCCATGATACCTTTCTTGATGATTCTTTCCGGTGTCTTGATTAAAGTACTGGTGATACTAATAGGCCTGTAATTTGAAGGGCTTTGCCTTGTTCCTAATTTGTGGATGAGGGTTACTATGGCATCTTTCCAGTTATACGTTAACAGTCCATTTAGGAGAGATAGCTCGAAGATCGTAATCAATAGGCCAGCTATGTGAGCTGATAGTTCCTTGATGATGAAGCTTTCGATAAAGATTATCAGGACCCATTGATTTGTCTGCATCTAGTTTCATTAAGCAGTTGAGCACGTCAACGGAATCTATCCCGTGTTCCTCTGATGCAGTCAGAGCTGATCCTATGGGGAGTAACGACTCCTGTGTAAAGACTTGGGAGTAGTCTACCATTGCTTCTGCTTTTTCTTGATCTTCTTCGATTGTGTCATTGTCAGTAGTCAAGTTTGGGACACCATTGTATGTTTTATTACTGAAGTTCATGTACGAGAAAATTTTTTTAGGTTGTGCCTTTGCATTTTGAGTCAGACGTGTTTCGCACTTCATTCTTGATTGGCGGATTTCTGCAATAACTTTATTCCTAGCAGTGTTATATAATTGCCTGGTCTCAGGAGTCTCAAGTGTGGCAAACAGGTTCCAACATTTGTGTTTGCTTCTGAGTAACTTACGAATCTCTCGGTTTATCCAAGGGGGCAATGTTTCCGACCCTTTGGGACAGACCAAGGGATAAAAGGTTCAGTTACCCGGGCGTAAAGTTGTTTAAGTTGGTCCCATGCGGCTTCTACTTGTGACTCTGGGTTGATTTACCAGTTCACTGAGTTGGCTGATGAGATGACCGCATTTATATCAGCTTTCCAAACGTTTGGTCGAGCTGGGGTTTTGGTCCATTATGCTGTTACTGTGAACTTGAAAGTGAGCACAGCGTGGTCACTTCTTCCTAAAGGAGGAAGATGTATGAGATCCACATCCTCAACACGGGAGAATACTAAGTCCATAGTTGATGAAGAGTACTGTGAGTTATAGCGCGTGGGCTTAATGACATGTTGGACTAGGGCTAGCGAAATGCTACATTCCTGCAGTTCATGATCAAAGTTGTCTGAAGATGGTGTTGTAAGACTTGTCCAGTCAACTGTTTGGGCGTTGAAGTCGCTGACTACAAGACTTTGACATTCCGATGTCCAGAAGGCTAGCTTCTCTATTAGGAAGTCATCTATACTACAGTCAGGATTGCGGTATACAGCAATGAAGTCAATATCTTGGCATATACATTTAAGTCTGCAGCGTAGAAGTTTGCATGAGAGCAAGAGCTTCGATGCCACGCACGGTTAAGCATTTCTTGAAGTAGGTGACTGCGCCACCTCATTTGCGGCTTAGTCGGTTCACTCTATGCACTTCGAAGTTTGGCAGGTTAACCTCGTCATCAGTGACATCGGGTGTGAGCGATGTTTCTGTGATAATAATTACTTTCGGAGTTTATCATATTACACAGTTCAGTCCGTTTGTTCAAGAGGCCGCGGGTGTAGCAAACTGTCTATTCAGTTTGGTGCTTCCGCAGATTACCCACAGAGGTTTCGGGATCATCAAACTTTGACAATCCGAAAACCCTTAACCTTAAGGTTTTTTTCGGTTTCGTTCGCTTAATTCTAGGGCTGCAGACTGTCTTTTGACACGGTCTGCTAGGCATAAGTCGGCATTGACGTATATGCCTGATCCTTTGAGAGTTCGCGAGTTGCTTAGAATCGCATCCCTCTCTTCTTTTGAGTTTAGTACGACTTTGAGAAGGCGTACCAGCTGATATGCTATCGAGTCAGGCTTTTGGCCGATTCTATATAAGCTGTGTATGGTTATGCTTGATATTGTTTTTGGCAGCAGCTTATCTAAGAGGCGTTTGACTAAGCTAAGGTCGTGTTTGAACCTGATCTTGGGATCAGAAGCCGGTGATTCTTCCACTTCGTGTAGAATGAGCGACCTGTTAGAGAGGTCAGGCTTGCTTGCCATGGCTTTCTTGCTCTACGGCGTAAGTTTCTTTCCGTCTTTCGTGGACGGTGTGGCCATTATGGTGTCCTTTTCTTGCCTTTTGCCGGCGACTACATAACGCAATCCATTGGCGTCCTCCTCGCTAACCGTAGTCGATTGTGTCTGCCTGCTATCCACCGGTGTGGACGAGGTTTGGTCTACAGGTCCGTGGGTGACTTGAGCTGCGGATTTTCGACCCCTGGTACTCCTCCTCTTCGGCCAGTCTTTCTATTACTGTCACTGGAGGACTTACCCGGTATCGTAGGGGTGTCTGAAATACGTTGGGTGCTCTTCTGTGGTGAAGGGAACTCACTCCCTGACAGACTCATCAGGAACGTGTACTTTTTGTCGATGACGCTAGTGACGTCATCGGTGTCTGAACAGTAGTTGCTCTTCCCCTGTGGTAGAAGACCCTTGCAGTCCATGAGCTTTAGAGCCCCACTGAGAGTGGCAATGGCTTCCGTCATACGAAACTTAGTCGTACTACAGCAATCATTGAACAGGCAGTTCGCCAGAGGCTTGCAGCAGCGGTTGTATGCTGCAGGAGTTAGGTTTGTGCACATGCTATGAAACCATCTCTTGAAATTATCACACTGCATTCCTTCTTCAATTGGAAATTGGCACATAGTTCTTCCACAGCGGTTCCTTTTGATAGGTATGCTTTTCAGAGTGATTCAGATTCAAGTATGACTTTATATATATGACCTTTCTAAACCAGTGATAAAAAACCAATGAGTGCAGAAAAATGGATAAATATAACTGTGGTGTTATAAGAACACAACTTCCTATAATGAAATAGTCTCAAAACTGAAACGTAAACTTCTATCAAAATAAACTGATTTAAAGTTAATCTATAGAATTTTGGAGCGTATAACAACAAAAGCCTAAATTAAACAAGAGCGTGTAAAATCCACTCCTTTTTCAAAGTTCATGTGGCGAACACAGTTAAACTTAACAGGATAACTGGTGCTTTTGAAGGAATAGGATTTAGAGGTAGGTTTAAGAACAGTATCGGAAATGTAGACGGATCTCAAAACACTATGATCTATAGTTATCTTTTTAGTAAATTTTGGATATTTAAAATTCTAGCTATAAGGTATTTCTTAAGACAGTAATGTAGCGATGTCATTTCCAAGCAAAGTACTTTTTGAAATGAATATTTGGCTAGTTGGAGCCTGTCTCTCGTCCGTCTACTCAAAATCCAGTTTTGAGCAATATAAAAAGTCGAAAACAACATGTATATCGAATAAATTCCTAACACTTTTGTAGCAATTACATCTTGGTAACTTTTGAAGAGCATTAACATGGAAGTGGTTAGTAAATAACATTTGTACTATCTATTATTGTAAGCCGGTCAGTTTTAGCATGTCTTCAAAAAGATTAGTCATTTTTTTCCTACTTTGAAGTCTAGGTCAATAATCCACAGCTTCTTCGTAATACAATCATGTCAGAAAGAATGATCAATCTACAGCTCTCCGCCAAAGTTCCTCAGTTTGGGTTACCACACCACAAAACAGAACGATAACAGGAAGCGATCAGAAAGAGTTATGTTACAAGTAGGTGTGAGTAGTAAAAGTTAAGGTTCTGTGTGACTGGAGATGTCTCATCCGGGTATGAGTCCCACTACATTAACTTCAGCTTGGGCAACTGGGTAGTATCTTCAGCCTCCTTACAAAAGTGTGGCTCCTGGCTTAGTACATGAAAACGCAGATACGGGTAAAGTGTTTTAACTGACTATCTGTGCGATTATAGTTGCTTTTTGGATGTTGGTGTCTGCAGTGACTCTTACTATTTCTAAAAAGCTTGAAAAACAACTTACATTTTTGTGCATGACCTAAATTAGTATTATATCTTGGTCTGACTGTCATCAGTGTGTTTCCAACGTCATCTTACTTGGTTTGAATTTACTCATCAAAGAGGTTATAGTTTAGCGTACGTAGCATGCCTTCTAGCCATTTGACACATCATTTTATTTCAGGACACCATTTTTCTAACCGAATCTTCAATGTATAACTGACTCACTCACGTAGTTGTGATTTTATTTTGTACTTTGTGATAGATATTTCGATCTATCATTTTAACTTGGTGTTTGATCTGTGGTCTAATGTGGATCTGGCTTTTTATCTGCCTATTGGTTTCCTTGTAAGCTGCTTATAAAGTTGAGTAATATTAATCGTCTTCGTGTCGAAAAAAGCGAAGCAGGCTAAAAACAGTCTCTATGTTTTTCGCTTAATATCTGTGACAATTATCTTTACAATGAAAAGCTGAGAGCTTTGTATCCTGTCTGTTATCAGCTAGTGATTGTCAGGTACTTCACTGTTCAACGTCTTAAAATGTTATCGGGATTCTACACTGTAACATACTTGTGAATTTAAACATATTAACTATACTGCATCTGCTAGTTTGTTTATACTTGTTGTCACACATATATTGGGAGGACTTATCCATCTCTGTAGGTAGGGGCTTCACAATATATCCCTTGTTAGTTTCAGAAGCCAATCAAATCCTCTAAACCCATTAATAGTGGAGACAGACGACCTGTTGCGAAACATTATAGATACGGGGCATAAAGTTGCTATTGACACATCTATTAAACCTATCTATAAAACGTGTTTGGGGCGTATCCTAAAGTTTGTGGAAGCCCTAGCGATTGGAAAGTTTAAACCACTTCTATGCGTTCAAGAACAATTCGTCATCACATTAAACCTTCCTTGGTAAACTTTGTTTTGATACCAGGCTAGATGTACTATTACTTCCCTTCTTTGGTTTAATGATCATTATTATTTTGACCTTCATTATAGACTTTCGTCTTGACCTGTATCTATTCTCCCATCTCTTAAGGCTTCATTGTTTTCACGTACATTTCTATGACAAGTCCATGTGTGATCATACTGTCCGAAATATGTCACTCAAATAAATACGTACACGATTCAGCTAAACTACATCCAATTGTTTTGTGTAAATGCTGATTATAATTATCTACGTTTTCTTTTTGATTATGATGGTTGGCTGTTAGCCATTTCATGCGATTTATTATTTGAAAAGAAATTACAATAAACAATTCTTACTGTTTTATACTTCAGGAATCTACCTTGCCTGTAAATGGTTTGGAGGACACGAACAATAGGCAAAAGTCACCTTGCACAATTCATGAAACATCTTCATCTGAAACTTCTTCTGACAGTGAACCTGAAAAAATCGAAAGACCTGTAATTCGGAAAGTAGGCTAATTGTTCCACTTAACTATAGCACTTCAGCCCAAACCCCCAGTCTTTTCAGTTCCATCTGATTACATTTTGAAGTCAGTAGCAGATTTGGTAAATTTTCGCCTCCGTATAATATGTATATATGGAATTCCTTAGACAGCAGATGTGAAGACTTCATTACTTGGAAAGGTTTCTCAAGTTTTCGATGATTGTGGTAAGACAGTTTTTGCTTGCATCAGGTATTGGTTATCATTTAAATAAAAAAATACAGTTAATTATGTGGAGCTTAGTGTTTGGCGTACGAACCAAAAACAGTTGTTTCCGACCTGATCTTGAAATTCTGATTACAAGATCTGGATTCTAAGCGAGGTGTTGTTTCTTTGGATCACGTTTGAAGAATGTTAATTGGTGTTTCACATACAACAGTATTTAAACACGATTTGCAAATGCAAAAATGCATTTCTGAAAATTCTTCGCCGATAAATTTCTCGCTATTGCACCCTCGTTTGTTTACGTTTTTTAGTTGTAGTTCGTTCTGTCAGTTCAGCAGTTATATTGGATGAGGGATCTGCACTTTTTCTGGACGATGGAAGGCATTTGGGAGAGGTGAGTGTACTCTACTAAAGACTAACGTTATCCGCAGATAAGTAGTAATTTTTTGTAATTATGCAAGTAACTTGGTTAACTGTCTCAGTATAAGGCGATTTCTAGTAACTGACTCGAATGTTCTATCTCTGTTCAACTTACATGTACTTCAGTTTTAAGTATTCGACTTAACTGTATTCAAATAATCCAAAGTATTTTATGAAAATAAATTGAATTTTCTTCTAACTTTTTATTTTATTATTGCTAACTTCTTGCTAAAGTGTGTCATCATTTGAAACTGTACTTCAGTATTTAGAAGACACTTCGACGAGTGAATCAGCTAGCCGGATACTGTAGTACATTCGCCCGCCATCGATAGTGTTTCTAACGTAAATCGACGATTTGGAAATAGAATTGATATCCGAGAATAGCTGGTTCATGGGATTGATCTTCAGTGACTCCTAGTTACGAGTAGGTTGTGAAATGTTTAAGAATGCTAACCACCTCACTTATTTAGTTGCTTGATTGATCTTAATACGGTGGTTGCTGGGGAAATCTTGGGATAAATGCAAACCCATTTCTGACATTCACCGTGTTGCAAAGTTTTAGTTGTAAGTACAATCTTCATTTAATTGTGTATGTTGGGTGGCGTAGCATATTAAATGGTGCTAAAATTAGATGCAGAGTTTTATGTAAGAAAGGCAAGTTGATCGATAAAATTGAGTCTTCATCAGTTGTGATGGCTGGGACTTGTGTTGTAAATGCCAAGATGTTATCTCCTTAAAAAAACAATGATGTAAAACTGTCATAGAAAAGAATAGTGATCAATAAGACGAGTGTTTCTATAGTCATAATAAGTTACTTGTTAGAATGTTTTGATGTGCTTGAATTGAAATAGAATATTACGGTTATTTATTATTCTCTTTTGATTTGACCGGCTGTAATAATATCTTCCATATTTCTGGTATTTGCACTGAGTCATTTCTGTTTCATGTGTTGGGTGTAGACTCAATGAACAAGGATTCCGTAATCAACCTCTTTCTCCACCTACCTATGTTACTTTTTAGAATTTTAACCCTATCCCACCCTATTGTGTGGTTGTTTGTTAATGCGTGAAGTGCAATTGCTGAGCTTTTTTCTAAATTACTTATCTTTTCAGGGTCAACCATTCTTCCCTTAGCTAAATTCTTATGTTCTGATAATCTGACTACCCCAGACCTACTAGTCTGACCTATGTAATTGACTTCACAGTCATTGCAGGGTATTTTGTAAATTATATCATTTTGTTTAATGGGGTCAACAGGGTCCTTTAACCTACAGAGCTTGTCTCTGAGTGAGTTTGTAGGTTTGAATGCCACCCTAATTCCTTCTTTATGAAGAATCCTACGTAGGGTCTCAGATGTCCCCTCCTTATATGGTATTACAGTTTATGACTTATGTTCTCTCTTATTCATGTTATCATTACTAGTTCCACCATTATTTTTATTTTGTTTTTGGCCTTTAGTTATCTTCCTAATGAATTTTATAGGATAGTTATTCAACACCAACGCTTCTTCTATCTGTTTTATCTCATCGTTTAGGTCTTTTTTGTGCTACTTAGTGCTATGGCTCGGTTTGTTAGACACTTAACTAAGCCTGCCTTAACAGTTAACGGATGAGACGAATTAAAATCTAAATATCCTGGAATAATTTGACAGCCGAGTCAGATTGAATCATTATAAATTATTTAAAATAATCCCAGCGTGCAGAAAAATCTTGTTTTGAGTTTTTCTTAAAGTCGCTGAGATTATATTAAATAATTTATAATAAAAAGTGATATTTTGCATCGTATGGTCACCACGTGATTCAGTGACTTAATAGTTTCGGCAGGGAGGCGTCTTTTCAAGAACTTCATACAACTGGTTCCCTTGATAAATTTCGATGAAGAAAGGAAGACGAAATTCGCAGTATAAAATGATATCATTCTATTTCACAGGTTCTCATCAGCTGCAGACTACCTGAAATTACAATGGTTGTATAAATGATAATAACATACTTTAATGTTTGATTAGTAGTAGAGAAGAGATAAAATTGACGCATCCAAAAACGAATGAAAGCATTACAATTTTTAGTTTAAGTTATCATCATCAATTTATACACTTTCAGAGTTGAAAAGAGGGGGGAGGGGTAAGACAGAAAACAGAAAAATTGATTAACAGAAACAGTGTTAGCTTGTAGGTTCACATGGCAACTCCAAAAAAACAAAAGCATTTACAGTTTATAAGATTGAGATTTGCTCAGTGAGTTGAGATCACTGAATTAGATGACTAATCAAAATCAAAATTCAGTTACCAAGGGAGTGAGAGGTTAATCACACTCTCTTTCTGTATGCATTAGTCTGGTTTAAATCGTTTGATTGCGATCGCTTCAGCAAATCGTAGTAAATTTGCTGTCCTTTGTCTATTTAATATTTTGAAGGACTTAGAAATCTCTACGAGATGTCCGGTATCAACAATATGTCTGGTAATTGCACTCTGAGAATATTTGCTTCCTTTCAGAGTGCAATTACCAGACATATTGTTGATACCGGACATCTCGTAGAGATTTCTAAGTCCTTCAAAATATTAAATAGACAAAGGACAGCAAATTTACTACGATTTGCTGAAGCGATCGCAATCAAACGATTTAAACCAGACTTATGCATACAGAAAGAGAGTGTGATTAACCTCTCACTCCCTTGGTAACTGAATTTTGATTTTGATTAGTCATCTAATTCAGTGATCTCAACTCACTGAGCAAATCTCAATCTTATAAACTGTAAATGCTTTTGTTTTTTTGGAGTTGCCATGTGAACCTACAAGCTAACACTGTTTCTGTTAATCAATTTTTCTGTTTTCTGTCTTACCCCTCCCCCCTCTTTTCAACTCTGAAAGTGTATAAATTGATGATGATAACTTAAACTAAAAATTGTAATGCTTTCATTCGTTTTTGGATGCGTCAATTTTATCTCTTCTCTACTACTAATCAAACATTAAAGTATGTTATTATCATTTATACAACCATTGTAATTTCAGGTAGTCTGCAGCTGATGAGAACCTGTGAAATAGAATGATATCATTTTATACTGCGAATTTCGTCTTCCTTTCTTTATCGAAAAAAAGTGATATAGTTTCAAATTTACCACAGTGATGCAGATATTTTCATTTTACATATTGTATCGTATTTCCCCGTTTATTGAATAATTCTACCTACGACATTTGGTTACATTGTTTATGCTTGTTTGTCTCTTCTAATTGCTTCTTAACCATTATGAATTTTAGGGATATAGCAAGTTTTCCCGCTGTTTAATATTACTGGGCCATATTCTGATAATGCATGATTAACACACTGATGTGTTAGCTTGCTGTCAGAAACAGAATTATTCACCGTTAAATAACAGATTTAGCTCCTGAGGTACTACATTAGTATTGGCCTTATTACTAATGTTACAAGAGTAAACATAGACATCTATAAAAATTATATTTGTAAAATCTCACCGAAATTAGAATGAGTAATTCCAACGTTTCGTTTGGCAAACTAGTCCGAACTTCTTCAGGGGAATTAATCGAAATTAACATAACAGAAGTATATATGTAAAAAGAACGTCTCTTACTTTAAAAACTTGATTCAAGATCAAATAATTATCCCAAAGCCTTCATAAAAAGATATTTAAAGTGTGAAGATAAGTATGGATCGAAACCTATTGCTAAGAATTGGTTTAGTACATTGGTGATTCCTTGCCGCAAACAAACATCGGATGAGATAGATCGAATCTCTAACAATCATGACATAAAAGTGTATTTCCGTGCAACGGACACTTTACACTGATCACTGGTGAAGGTTAAGGATAAAATGGGAAAAGACAAGCAACAGAATTGTGTGTACCAGATCAATTGTGAGGACTGTGACGCCGTATATGTAGGAGAAACTTCCAGACAGGTGAATATAAGAGTGAAAGCATAAACAATATCTAAAGGTGTTTCCAAAAACCTCTGCAGACCTAAAGAAGCTATTTAATCGAGGCTTTATTTCCCTTGATAATTCGTCTAAATTAGCTAATAATTGAAAAATTTAAAAGTCCTAAGTGTTTACTTCTTCATATACATTACTCGCTTTCATAATAAGTAAGGTGCCAAGTATTTCATAATTCTCCCGACGTTGCCAAATTAGATTTCTGTCACTACTCATATTTGCTATGATACCGGTAAATAATTAAGATGAATAATTTGTATAGGATCTTGAATTTTGGCACATGATTCGCTCATAGTATTTAAACATTAACGTAGTTACACCCAAGTGACCAGTCAATACACTAATCACAGTCTTATGGGAGGACATATGTGCATCTGAATAGCTCATTGGTAGTATCTCTGACTTCTGCTCTGGGCGACGCAATTTCGAGTCTCTGAGAGAGGTGGGCGTCAGTTCCTTTGAGGTCGCCGATACGCCTTGATGACGAGTACCAAAAAGCACGACACATGGGTTCAATGCCTCCCGGTTATAACCTCCAACCACACATCAGTCAAGATATGTAAATGGTTTATTAGGTCAATTTTGGTAATTTGCTAAAGATCCTACTGCAGTCGTTAAATCATTTTCAATTTACGTCTAGTTACGACATAGTCATATAAATGGTGGTATTAATAGACAAATTTGTTTGCATTTTTCATCTGCATATGCTATAGATTTATGAAACATTTGGTCCTGTCCGTGCCCCATTTTATCTTGTGGTTCTTTCCGAATCATTCTGTATACGTCCCCAAAGACCGAATAAACCTATCACTGCCACAATTGATTTAACTACTACGATGCTGACTGAGTGTTCTGAAGAAGTAGTGACAGAGAATAAAGAGGTGGATTCCCCTGAAGTTCCAGTTGAGATAACTACCAATAATTTGGATTCAGTGGATAATGAACACGGTCAAAACGATAGTGTAAATGAGATTTGTCAAATTGTTTCGTCTTCCGCTAACAGTGATACTTCTAATGATAATGAAGAAAAGAAAAATGCTAATCAGTCCTTGAAAGAGATGTCTGTGTTTTATGCACCTGATATGCCTGAACTTACTCTTCCAGTTTTTTATAACAAATTAGTTGCAAATAATACTAAAGGATCTGATGCATCATGGGTAGGAGATATAGAGCCTCCGCCAGAAGTAAGTTTTAAAATTTGGGGGTTTACTAATTTGCATGTCTATATTTGATTTATCATCACTATTGGTGAAATAGAATAAGCAAACTTCAAACATCATCTACCTACTTTAATGGTAAATTACACGAACTATAACAAATGTAACACATGTCTGCGGTCGAAATCATTGTGATACATAATAGAGTTAAGGGATGGGAAAATAGACTCAGATCAAGCTAAAAGAACATATTGGAAGTCAAAATAACAATGAAGATCACTGAACCAAGGAAGGGAAGTAACAGTACATTTACCCTGGTATCGAAACATAGTTTACCAAGCAAGGTTTAATGTGATGACGAATTGTTTTCAAACGCGTAAAGTTGGTTTAAACTTTTCAATCGCTAGGGCTTCCACAAACTTGAGGATGCATCCGAAATGTTTTATAGATAGGTTTATAAGACGTAAGCATCAATTTTATGTCTTGTTTGGATTAAAATCAAGTAAGTGCTCTATTGTTGCAAGGGCAACTAATGGTATCCATAAAGTAATGTAACCCATATTTTAAAATTTTATTAAATAATGTCAGCGTAAGCGCCTCATTTCTCCATACGATGTAGCTCATCAATAGGTGTTATCCTTGTGCTGCGGAGGTGAAGCACCAAACAGTGAAAGCTTGTTTTCCTCATTTTCTGTGGGAGTAAATTTTGTTTGTGCGTCGGTGGCATGGCGGTAAAGACGCTCGCCGACCATGCACATGGTCCAGGGTTCGATCCCCGGCCGGCGCACTCCTTTACCTCGCTAAGCCAGAAATAATGCTGGTGAAGAGGAAAGGTTGGGCATAAGGCTAGCAACCCCATCCGGTAAAAATAAACACTGCTACAGAAACTTCAAACCGCTTGAAGCTCTATGTTCCACTGGGGAACGTGAAGGAAAAAAAAATTAGTTCGCTACGACATACAATACTCATTGATTTAATGCAAAGTTTTTAAATAATTTTGCAAAGTTATACTGTAATGTTTCAGCTGTTCAAATTAGTGTTTCCCACATGTTGATATCGTGTGAAACTATCTTGATGCAGTGGTGTTACAAATGCTGAAGTCATCCACGAGAGTGGTTTAAATCTTATATGGTTGACAAGATTGTACTTAAGATCATTGTTTTGAGTTTAGTGTCGCTTTTTAAATTTCAGGCTCTTGATTTTTCTGATGATGAACAAGAAAAGCAGCATAAACGCAAATTAAAAATGAAGCACTCAGCACCGACATCAGGTAATATATTCAGTTAGATGAATACATGTGTTTTAACAATCTTTTATCACATAGGCGGATTGATTTTCATGCTATAGCGCTCGCATTTAGATGATTTTACCGTTAGTAGTTGTTCGTTATAACCTTATCTTCAAGATTATTTCTCAGGAGATGAACCAACCCAAACTGAATTTTCACAGTAGTAATTGTTTACAAATATGCTGCTCTTTTCATGTCTTCTATTTATAACGGCCATGTCTCACAGTCGTAAGCAAGATCTGATATGCTAGCTAATACTATAGTCAATTTAGTCATTAATGCATCATCACTCTACTTGGACACCTCTGGTATTGCTTTTTCTCGTGGGAGATTAAGGATTGCTCTTGCAAACTCAGGTACAGTAGGAAAACCAACGTCTACACCTCATTCGCATAGGGGTTGGATGATTTGACCGTAGGACCCTTGAAATGCCCTTCAAAATAACTTCTTCAGCATTGCAGTTGTATCTCGTGAGAAATCTTTGCAGTTACATCCTCATCAAAGATTATTTTACTTAGCACAAGTTTCTTACTGTTTGTTTGTCTATTGAGCCTAAAGAGTTGCCTGATGCCTTTTTTATTTCTGTGGCTCGCATCACTCATCACTGTTCATAGTCTTTGTAGAGACTTTTAGTTTATATTTTATCAGCTTTCACTTCTTTGCTATTTTCGAAGCTCATCGGTATCAGTCTGTTTGCAATTTATCAGCTGGGAAAAAGCTGCAAAACTCCATTGCCCTTTATTAACCTTTGATTATAGGTTATCTGAAGCGTTTATTACCGTTTCTATAGCTACTGGATTCCTTAAGATGTGTATTGCTGAGGTGTGAAAAATATATTTTGTCTACGTGTTTGAGTATTTACCTGTACAGGTGTTCTAAACGCTTCAAATCCAGTAACCAAGGGTTAGAGATGAAATTCACAAATTTAAGTTATTTATCGGAATATTTCGCAAATTTATATATTTCCGCTCATTTTCATGCCTTATAGCTAATTTATCCATTATCTGATTACGAAGTAGGTATTTCCTTTCTTTTTGAATTTATGTAGTAGAACCATCAAGTTCAGTTCAAAAGCATATAAACCGATCGAAAAATTTGGATAATAAACGTGGCAGATCCTCGTTAGATGCAAAAAGACATCACACACCGTCGTCAAGCTTTCATCAAACACGTGCACCCTGTGATTATCCATCTCAGCAACAACAACAACAGATTCAACAAGTTTATAACTTCCCACCATCTTTACAGCCATATCCAGCAACTCAGTGGAATGTCTATCCCAACATGCATCCTCCGTGGCATAATACAACATATGGAGCAACTCCTGTAATGCAAAGTCCATATTTCAATACACCACAAACACTTCCTCAGCAGTACCCATTTCCATGTAAGTTTGTTGTCTCATGTTAAAAATGTTCTTCATCTAACCTCATATGGTTATCAGGAATAATCGTATTAACTTCGTGATCCTCTGGCATGATGAACGTATTTCAATCACTAGCGGAATTACTAATCCTTTCTACACACTGACAAAAAGAATCAGAGTAGAATTGTTTCTAAGTAACTCGAGAACTGATATTTTTACAAGACAGTAGTGTTCGATATTTTACTTTATGACGCGTGCTATGAGTAGTTATCTATGAAACGGTAGATGTGCTAGTCAGCAAAGTTCCTCAACTGGATTATATTGATTCAAGTTAACTATTCTGTTCACTGATGTTTATCATTTCGATAAGTTGTAGACAAAAAAGTATGTGTATCTCAATAATGACAAGGTATGTGTAAACACATACAGATTACATTTGAACAAGTTAGATTTCTGCACAAGTTGTATTCTTAAACAAAAATGAAAGAATGAAGTGAAATCAACATTAAGACACAATGATTCGATTCCAATTACCTGTTATTCTTGTTTCAAACCATGAAGTTTGCACAGTTAGTAGTCCTGAAATTTCCAGCCATTGTCAGCTAAAAGTTGACGGTGAAACTTTTTTTTTATCAGAAGTAATTCATAAGATCTATAAACGACCGAAAAGTCCTGATGTTCTCATACTTATTCGTTTAACAGAGAATCCTCCAGTTAGCTTCGATCAAGAGGATTCAAAAAGCCTATGTTAAGAATATTCTCATATAATATAGTTTGAAGTCTTTTGAAGTGAATTATCACGTCAAGAAAGTTATCTATAAGTTCATCTTTATTTGCATTTGTTTAAATAGATAATACGCCCACAAGACCACCGTATCAACGCAATCCTTGGCAACCGTATGCACCGTCGTGATAAAACTTTTTATTCTAATGTTTGATGGCAGAGTGTTTTTATATGCATAAAGATGTATTTATCACGGATGATTTTTCTTTTGTCTTCTTTTTACGTATCATCTAAGTAGATGTAGTAAAGATACGATATATAATCATACTATTTTCCTTATTTCAAAATGGATGAACATGTAACTCATGGGACGCACACAAACAAGTGCCACTTCTTTACAAGATTTGACTTTGTAATTATCCGTTGGTGTTAAGTAAAACAATGGAAGGCAGGTCACGTATGTTGAATAAGAAGAGCAGTCGTTTTGTGTGGTTAGCATATAAGACATTTTAGCTTTACACTTTGCTTTCATCATGAGTGCTACTAGTCAAGTGAACTTACATTTAGTTTCATGAGAACAAATAAACGTGTATTTTCAAACCAAGAAAGAAGCAGTAACAGTTATTGCTAAAGTGGCATCGTGAGGTATTTTACGTACAACTTATCATATGATCTTAGACAAGTTATCCCACGATATTCTTGAATCGTTAGTTCATGCAGGCTTTTTCTTCATCTACGAATCTCCCCTAATGAATTTGAATAAAGCTATCGGAACAGGATAAGGCGGAACAATTTTATTTCTTCAGGATCTTGTCAACTGCTTACAAATTGAATACTGAAAGTAAATAGTTTTATTGTATATTTTTAACATTTTTTAGTTTATTGAACAAAGAAGTATTGTCGATCAATAACTAAGGATGATCTTTGTGAAATATACTCAGAGATTCTCTAGAAAAGGGACAAGGATAGCAATAAGATTTTGAGATGCATAAATTCTAAGGTAACGTAAATCATTCGAAAATTTTTAATAAACAAACAAAGTAGGCGAAAAATATTGTGGGTTAAGTTTATTTGGTTATGTATCAAGCATGGAGCATAGGGTTCTACAAATGATGATGTAAATAGGAGTGAAAGTAAATCTATCTTTGTCAGGAGACGATGTATCAGTGGTCGGGAGCCAAGTTACCAAAATTGGGGAAAATATACTACGGGTTCGTTTTGAATACATTAATCACGTTTTAACTGTTTGCTAATATTAATCTGTGTGAGCTTCAGGAGACTTGAGCTTGTTAGTTGGTTTATTATCTGGAAAGAATTAAAGATAAAGAAAATACATAGAATTAAGGATTCTATTTAAAAAGAAGCCCATACATTCCTTTATTTAATGAAGCTAACTTCCGCTCATCAATACGACAATGTTATCCAGCACTGGAAACATGACCTTGACAAACGACAGGGATACGTGACACTTATACCTCCTACTGAATGTGATCAAGTCTGATTGCATGCATGTAGCTTCTTCATACCACTGACCTTTACACATAATACTTCGTCGACCACATCTAAATGAAACAACAACTCAGGAATTTTACTCCACATTGGTGACGGATTAAGTCAGTGACAGGTTCGATTTAACTTATATACTTTTTCAAAGAGTCATGGTGTTACTTATTCCTGAATCTACCAATATAGTTATGCACCTTCCCAAATGGATAGCAGTGATCCACCTGGCTTTGTGTCAGTCGTTATCACTTGTACTTACGGATTATGACATAAGACCGTATCAGGCTCACTACGACTTGGTTTGTCGGTGTTATTTTGAAAACAGCACCTAATGACCTAGAGATACAGAGTCTTAAGCCGAGGTACATCAGTCTCACAGTATTTGAAAATGAACAATGGCTTCGGTATATCGCTGGTCAGGTTGGTATATCTTCAAATTTTTCTTAAGGACTGAGTAAATTTCAAGTGATAGAAACACGGTGAACAGCATGAGAGAAGACAATTCTTGCATTCATCCCCTGAAAAGCGTGAACCATCTTTTTCCTTTAAGTCTGCCTCGACCCCCATCCCCGGCTCGTTATTGACTTGAATCTGATGGTGGCGAGCTAAACTATATCTCAATACGTCTTAACGCTCGTAGTATTGCCATTAGGAATATCCATGCTGAAAATTCCATACTTGTACTGAAAATACGGTGTGGAATCAAGCTGTAATCAAAAGTAAAAGTATATGCTCCTCGTTTGAGATATTTCGAATTCTTTTAGACGAATATACCATAATGGCCATTTCTGATATTCTCATAAGTATTACCGCGAATCCAGTATTCCTAATTATAACTAATAGTACAATCATTCAGATTATTAGTAGTGTTAGTCGTAGTATTCATGTAATCACTAAATTTTATTGCTAGGTGGTTTTGTCAAATCTCTTGTTTCAAGACACTTAAGCAGATCTTTTGGACGATGGAGAGGCACATGCGATAATATCACAGTTGCGAACAATCATTAAATACTGTTTTCATCTTACATGTTTATGTAATATTTTTATATAAATATATTACTCCTAATTTTTGATGACAAAGATTTTTCTTTATGATATAACGCTGTCATTCAGACACTATGGTTAAGTGAATTTTGATATAAGTATAAAACTAGGGCACTGTGGTACAGTGTAACTCGATTATCATCAGTTAATATTACTGTGTAACACTGTGTGATTTATCAAAATAAAATCTTATCCAAAATGGAGTTAAGTGAATTTTGCATTTCACAGTAGCATTTCATTTGTTCACTTATTTCAGATAACAATATAATTACTTTCCGGGGATGGTAGTGCGAGTCTTTCTGATATCATTTTCAATTTTTCTAACCCCGTTTGTTATTAGATAATTGTTTCTTCGCTGTTATAATAGTGAAGAAACAAGTATTCAAGTTGTGTTCATAGGTCGCCATGAGAAACCCCAAAACTATGAATAGTAAAAGCCAGGTTAAGTATTTTGGGACAACCTAACGTAAACATTTTGAAGGAATGCATCCGAATCCCCCAAACATTCAGAAATTACTCCTAAAATTCCCCCAGAATTGTTTAGTAGGAAGGTATAGACTTCTTTACGTATTCTTTAACGGGCTTCTATAAGTGTACTAGGTGGTTAGAGGCAATCGGCGGGAAAACTTTGAGCAAGGTTTCGTCCTAGTTTGCACTCACTGTTCACCAAGGCGCATCTGCAACCTCGAAGGAACTCATGTCCCTTCTGAGATTCGAACCCACGTCACCCAGTGTTGCAGTCAGAGGCATTACCACTGAGCTATTCCCCGACCGGAAGCTGCTACCTTGACGTGGTGGTCAGACTTCAACATCGCAATGACCCAACAAGCTATACTGGCTGGAACTTATGTTCCTGCAGGTCCTACCATGCCAGAAAGGTTGTTTGGATAGCGGTTAGACAAAAAGCAGCCATCCAATCCAGTGCTATGACTAAAAAAATCACAAAATATCATGCCGGATCGGTCGGGGCCCGGACTAACAACGACCACGCTTCCTGCTGCCTTGTCAAAGGGCAGCGGTGATAAATATGCTACTGAGACACACCAAATAAAAAAGAACAAACAAAAACAGGCCGCGTGTGACCGGCCTGCGGTCACGCTAGGAACTTCCACGGTGTGGGCAGTCGAGAAGTAACAATCGCCCTCACAATCCGAAATGCACGCGAAACCTCTCTAATCCTCACTCATCTTTGCCTTCATCTTCATATCTATTGTCTTGCCTTCCTTCTACTGATACAGCTACTCTACTTGATGGCTCTTCACTTCCTCTTCACTCTGTGTCCACTAAAAACGACGGAAGCCAAAAAACCACTACCGATAGTCTCCTAAAGTCACGCCACCAATTTCATATAGGAGCATTTAATGTTAGGACACTTTACCAAATAGGACAACGAGCATCATTAGCTAAGACTCTGGCATCCCGAGCCATTGATGCATGTTGTGTTTCAGAAACACGCATACAAGACCCAAGTGTGGTTATTCATCTAACCCCACCTGGCCAACAGGATGAATCTGCAAAATTTACCCTAAGGGTGTCACGAGATGCCACAGCTAGTTCACCAGGATTAGCTGGTGTTGGGATGGCTTTGAGTACTAGGGCAGAAAAGACATTACTGGACTGGATCCCAGTAGATAGCCGAATGTGTGCTGTCCGTCTGAACGGATCAGTGAAAAGGAGAAAAAACTGCACTACTCACCGGTGCTTTTTCGTAATCTCCGCCTACACCTCCATTGACTGCAGTTCGGGTGAAACGAAGGATGAATTCTACCAAAAGCTGTCTAATTTGTTGCGAAAGGCTAAACGCTCAGATATAGTCGTTCTATCTGGTAACTTTAATTCTCAAGTAGGGAAATTGTGTCAATCTGAGAAGAATGTCGGTGGCACATACGGAATTCCGTGCCAGCGAACCGACAACGGTGACCATCTCCCACAGTTCTGTTCAGATAATCATTTGTTTCTTGTAAGCACTAACTTCAAACACAAGGAGAGACACTGTCTGACCTGGCGACCTCCATCATCAAACCAACGCTGGACACAAATAGACCACATAGCAATAAGCTATCGTTGGCGTGGGTCGGTAGGGGATTGTCGCTCCTTCTGGAACACGTGTGTAGATACCGATCACGCACTGGTCCGCGCTCGTGTGTGCTTACGACTGAACGGACGTAGGAAACAGCTAGCGGTAAACCTATCACGTCCCCAGCTCGATCAGGAAACTAAGTCCCTATTTGAGGAAGAACTAGCTAAACACATATCTGAGTTCGACAGCTGCGCTCACCCTGAAGAAGCCTGGAAGAATATTCAGTCAGCCATGGATACAGCTATAAAAGCTGTGAATAAGGTAAATCCAAAGGTGAGTAAAAATCATTGGATTTCGACTGCCTCATCCGAACTGATAGATGCTAGAAGACTTATTCCCGCGAGCTCCGAATTCAATGAGGAGCGAAAGCTGCACAAAAGGAAACTTACGAAAAGTCTCCGCAAGGACCGTGAACAGTGGTGGGTGTCAAAGGCGGAAGAGATGGAAAAAGCATCGGCGATATGCAACACTAGGCTACTCTTTAGACTCATCAGGGAAACGGGTGGGAGAAGGCAAATCATAAGTGAGACTATTTGTGAGAAAAATGGCTCCTTAATTAGCTCTCAGGATAGACACCTTGAACGCTGGAAAGAACATTTTGAGGAAAAACTTAAATTGCCTGCAGCCACACTGAGCCTCCCCGCCAACCAGCACACACCCCAATGGGATATAGACACTAGGCCGCCGTCTGTAAGTGAGGTCACCAAAGCCATCTGTAATTTGAAACGAGGCAAAGCGGCAGGACCCGACGGAATTATTCCGGAGGTGTTTAAATATGGGGGTGAAATTCTAGTATGTAGATTAACTAAGGTACTAGGTAACGTCTGGGAATCAGATTCGGTTCCATTAGACTGGGGTAAGTCACTTATTATACCAATATTCAAGAAGGGAGACAAGTCCTCAAGTGATTATCTTACGGGGATCAGCCCAACGAACATAGTCTCTAGAATCCTAGGCTCAGTAATCATGAACAGACTAAGCAGAACTCGGGAGGAACAAACGAGGGAAAATCAAGCGGGCTTTAGGCCAGGTAGAGGGTGAATAGATCATATGTTCACTCTCCGACAGATCCTAGAACATAGACACAATTTTCGGCGTCCAAAAATTGCCATATTTCTTGACTTGAAGGCGGCCTTCGACTCCGTGGATCGAGAGGTACTATGGCAATGTTTGACTGTGAAGGGAGTGCCAAGAAAGTACATTGCACTAATCAAGGCACTCTACTCAAACTCACGTAGCTGTGTAAGGGCTTATGGGGAATTGTCATCTGAATTGATAACAACCAGTGGTGTCCGTCAGGGATGTCCACTTTCCCCTTTTCTGTTTAACTTCATCATAGATATGCTAATGGAAGTATCCTTAACTGAACTTAACGACTTAGGAATCGACTTGTTACCAGGGAATAGTCTTATAGACTTAGAATACGCAGACGACATAGTCCTGTTAGGAGAGGACGCTGACAAAATGCAGAGTCTTCTGAACACCTTGAGCAGCAATCTTCGTATGTTTGGCATGCGATTCGCCCCTGTAAAATGTAAGATGCTGCTACAGGACTGGACTACGTCAACTCCTAGCTTAGTGATAGGGAGTGTAGTGATAGAACATGTTGACCACTTCCCCTATTTGGGAAGTTGTATCAGCACCAACGGATTGATTGGTGACGAAATCTCAGCACGGATCCAAAAAGCTCGGGCTGCTTTCGCTAACTTACACCATCTCTGGCGTAGGCGTGACATCCGGCTATCAACCAAGGGACGGGTGCACTGCTCAGCAGTTCGCTCCGTCCTTCTCTATGGCTCTGAAACATGGCCAATACTAGTTGAAGACATGAAAAGGTTGACTATTTTTGATCATAGATGTTTACGATCTCCTTCTCGCGTTAGGTGGTATAATAAAGTAATGTTGACGTCAGGCGGAGAAAGTTGGTCAAAGAGGGAAAATCAGTCGAAGAGGCTATAAAGTTACATAGACTGAGATGGCTAGGTTACGTGCTGAGCATGCCTAACCATCGCCTCCCCCGACGGGCATTACTAGCTGATATAGGTGCAGGTTGGAAAAGAGTAAGTGGTGGCCAAACAAAAACATGGCATCAATCCATGAAATCCCTGACAGTTAAACTGAGTCAGGTAGGGAAATGCAGACTTCCGGGTTGGGGCTCTCGGGACTCTAAGAATCAATGGCTGGAGACACTAGGTGACATGGCTCAAAATCGTTGTCAATGGCCTTCGCAGATGTATTCAGTCTCTTTAACCTTCATATTCCTTTCTACCTAGGTCCAAGGCTTCCTGCCGATTGCCTCCAGCCATCTAAAATCATCAAATTACTGTGCACCGTGATGGCAAGCCACGTAGAATGGTGACCACATCGTAAGTCTGACTGACAGAATTCAGTCTGCACCAAAGGAAGGGCTTGACATACCACACTAGTTACGAGAGTCCAATGAAGATATTCTATCGACATGTTACTGCCGCATGTTACCTAACGCAGAAGTACTAGGAAAGCGTTTCCAGATGTTGACCTTGAATGTACGAACTTTTCTTTCAATGCACTGATGTAATATGGCGCCGCTGTTTCACCGTTCTCTCAGCGTGACTGCTCGAGCGTGGCTTGCTCCCTCGTTGTGCTATCATTAAGCACACTCTTCAGCTTACTACCCAAGCCAGTTAGCAGATAAGTTGTACAGTATTCTTATTTATTAAATTTGACAATTAATCTGTTGTAAAAATATAATCCGCCTGAGCACATTACTAGTCACAAGCCTTCTTACTTCGAGTTCAGTTATCGGTACTTACACGTAAGGTAGAGTACTGATTTTTTTATTTTGGATTACATCTTGATGCGACACCGTATTTTCAGTACAAGTATGGAATTTTCAGCATGGATATCGGTAGCCCAAATTTTGCCGGCCGACCGTAGATATCGGGTGTCCGTTGGCAGGGGATCGAACCCCGGACCATGTGCATTGTCGACGGGAGCCCTAACCACTGTGCCACCGACGCACCTCGGGGTTATCCGAGGAAAGCAAGTTTAATAGGTGCTGACGTTAAGCTCTATCTAGAGGTTGACATCGCCACTTCCAATTAGATTATATTTTTACAACAGATTAATTGTCAAATTTAATAAATAAGAATACTGTACAACTTATCTGCTAACTGGCTTGGGTAGTAAGCTGAAGAGTGTGCTTAATGATAGCACAACGAGGGAGCAAGCCACGCTCGAGCAGTCACGCTGAGAGAACGGTGAAACAGCGGCGCCATATTACATCAGTGCGTCGAAACAAAAGTTCAGACATTCAAGGAACGTTACAGATTATAGATTCCGGGGAAAATGAGAAAACTGGCGAAACAGTGATTGTATGCGGTAAATAAATGTGGAAAATGTGTTTCGCTTAACCACCACCTAGTCGGAGAAGACTTTTCGTGAATATGTTAAATGAGTAGATACGTGGATAGCATTCCGTTTCAAAATGAGGGAAAGTGGAGTATATCTGGAAATAAAATCGGAAAACGTTGGTGATTTATTTAGTGAAAACTTGACGAAAATAGGCTAAAAGTGGTAATAAAACTTTTGAGGTAAATAGGGGCCACATCAGAATTTAGTCAGCACAAAATCGGTAAATAATGGGCAGAGTGAGTGGTTAGATAGTGGTTATTTGACACAATTTACCCCTTTACACCATGTAGTGATAATTGAATTTCCAAAATCATCATCTCACGATAGAGGATAGCGGTACATATGGCTTGCGGAGAAGCGGAACACTTGAAGGTCACTCATACACTCGTGATTGGTAGATTTTCTTTTGCGTGAACGTTGCGGCTAATACGTAGTACACGTTACTGAGGCGGGCTATGAGACGGCAATAACAAAATCAGATGGGCATCATATTTCTCAGCTTAAGGGAACAAGTTAATAAATGAATAAATTGAACAGGTGTGGTATGCATTGGATCCACTTACAAAAAGAATATCATAGGGTAACTTAATCAAAGAAGTATAAAGTTTGAAGATTTGGTCCCTTTCAGTTGGTTGTAACGAATATATAAGCGAGTCAATTGTGTAATATTTGCTTTTTACGGAAAAGAAAGTGTGATAGATGTTTTGGAAGTTGTACAATTCCTCAAATCTATCGTGGAATATATGGACGACAAACATGTAGAACTGCATCAACTCTCTTATTGTTCCCTCCCTTGTTCAAATATTCAGTTTGTTCACCAGAGGTAAGATCATTTCATCTGATATATGTGCTTCCCTAAATATTTCTCAGTGCGGTTGAAGGTATTCGAAGGAGTACAATCTCATCCTATGCTTGACAAGATCACATCCAGTTTCAATGAACGGAGCTTTTGGTGATGAAAACTGCAATGACTGGTCTAACACCACTACCAACTGAGGCCAACTGATCTATATCTTATGAGTAGGGTGACTAATATCACAAATATTTCATCATTCACAAACATATTATTTGCTTAAACTTCATCTAAATGTCTAAATGCACTGAGTGATTGCGGAAGTGAAGATCTTAATCTGGGAAATTAAAAAAGACAAAGCTTCAGTTAAGAGATGACAAGTTGAATCAAAAGCTTAAAACATAGTACCTGCCAATTAGATGACTTTGCACCGTTTTCTCACAGACCAATCAACGCACTGTACTTTCTGAATGTGAAATGTTGCGGGTATCATGAATTCATTATTACCTCGATATTCAAAGCCCTTCCTCATCATTTGCGTATGACAGGTCCAATAGTGGGAATTTTTTAGTAATTACTATCAAAATTTCGTGCGTCGATGGGACAGCGGTAGAGTGCTTGCCAACCACGCAGGTGGTTCTAAGTTCGATCATCGACCGACGTACACATTTAACTCGCTGAGCTAGTATTAAGACTGGCTAAAAAGGAAGGTTGGGCATGAGGTTGGGTAAACCAAATCTGATATCAATGGCCAGCCTACTAAAATTTGGTTATCAATATCACATGCTAAAAATTCCATACTTGTACCAAAAATACTGTGTAGGGTCGAGCTACAAAAAAAATCACCACTGCTACAGAAACTTCAAGCCTCTAGCTTGAAGACTTATGTTCCACTGGGAACGTACAGGAATAAAAAACTATCATAATGGGCTTTTTTCAATGAATTTTGACATTTCGCTTGCGCCTCAGCATGTCAATCCGATGTAAAGACAGCACTTTGTCAAACAGTGAAAACGACTATCTTTCTAACTTTTTACACGTTTTTTCGTTAAAATGCGATACTTGAAATGCACTTCTGCTGAAAAACTACTAAAAGCGTCGTAGAATAGCCAAAAACTCGATAACTCGTGATATATATGTAGGAATCAGCTGATTTATGCCTCTACTCGGTCAAGCATCCGCACCATTTAACACGTCGATGTGTTACGTTTTTCCGTTTGTGTACGGTCTAGAAACATACTTTGTATTGTGAACGGTCAGTTTGATGCACTGATTTGTTTATGGCCTTTACGGAACGAATAGTACAGATGTTGTGGGTATGAGATCCTGTGTTAGCATTCGTTCTACTCTCCGCAAACGTCAACGCACCTCCATTCTCCTAAAGTTGTGAGCAAGAAAACGAACATCTTTGGTTCCCCTAAACTGAGCATGCTTTGGTAAGCATGCAAAAAAATACTGTGAATTCGTTCCATTTTGTATTTGTTCTTGTGTTTTATTTCCTCCATTTGAAATCCTTTTCACCATGAGTGACCATACATCAAAGCGCGTCCATATCCAACCAACTAGCACCTTCACTCAGCTCGTGCCAATTTGGCCAAACAATCAAAAAACATTTTTTCTGTTAGTCAAAGCTCACTTCTTGGAACATGGAATTACTAGCCGACGTTCTCAATTCCTCGCAATCATATACTCTTTTCAGCGGGAATTCGGTAAATGCGTCACTGCACTTATGTCTCAGCCCGGAGGTAAGCAATCCCAATGCCACGTTATAAGCAGCTGTCCCTAAGAGAAATGTTCTTTCAGGTTGACAACGTCTCCATGATATATCTCGCAATAGCGAGTTAGGCAGTCATTTGGCCATGTACATCCTAACATGTATGCAGGAAGTTATCGGCCAGGGAGTTATTCCTATCTAAGTTTCCATGGTCAGTGCAGACCCTGCTTGTGACACTTCAAGGTGTAGCCACGAGCGACTTAGCTACTTTGACTGAGAGAATTTCAGAAATATTGTGACGGCCAGCCATTGAAATATGCTCGATCAGTGAACAGCCTCGAGAAGTGACGATGAAGCGGCAGAGTTATGCAACTCTGTCTAGTGACTACTTAGGTCAAACAGACCCCACATTTCCCCTTAAGTTTGACAGACTTCCCCTCAATAAAGAAACTGACATGGTCAGTCGAAATCCAGACCACGCTCACTTAAGATCGCGCACCGGTATTGGTATCATAATGCTCAATGCCAAGAAGATACAAGGTGACGAAAACCCAAAGTCCCTGAGAAACTATCCCGCTGGCAAGCTTTAGCGGCAACCGTTGTCGGTGGAAGCAGTCACCTGGTTTACACTTAGGATGAAGATAATTAAACCTGGCACCTAGTCCACACAGGCGACGAAGTCAGCGTCTCTCTCGCCATAGAGGAAGATCGACATGAGGAACCTACTTTCGACTTACATACTGCTAATGCGAGACCTATTGCAACATTCTATAGGAAATACCTCTATCTGAACATAAGTTTAAGTAAACCTATCCAGTGGTTTCCTTTCTTGCCGACGTCACTATGCCTATCATCGGTGCAAACCTGCTCAACCATCATGACCTACTCGTAATTGTCCGCCGAAAACGACTGACAGACCACTAGACTACCACTACCACTAGACTGTCTATTTAAGGTATCACCTACATAGGTTACAGCTTGTCACCAGTCGAGAAGAACGTGATAGTTCATCCAACTTTTCAGCCGATTGTTGACAAGTACTCGGAACTTAAGTGCCCCTCAAGTGATATGCCGTGCACACCCAGTAATATCATGCATCACATCACAACCTCAGGATACCCGTGATACCCAAAGCGCGACGACTTCCTCTTGACAAACTACCACTGGAGAGAAATCAATTTGATCGTATGCTTGCCCTTAGCATCATTCGGCCATCGAATAACCCATGGATATCCCAACTCTACATGGTGCCGAAAAAAGATAGCAGCGATTGGCGTTCCACTGGTGATCACCGGTGCCTGAACACCAAAACGACCCCTGATCGCCATCCACCGCCTCACATACTTGACGTGACGGCAACATTATCTAGTGCAACCATTTTCTCGAAAATAGGCTTGGTTAAAGCGTATAATCAAATCTCGATGGCATCAGAAGATATTCCGGAAACGGTTTTCACTACGCCTTTTGGACTCTTGAGTTTCTACGTATGCCATTTGGTCTCTGGAACGCAGCACAAATACTCCAATGACTCGCTGACGAAGAATTCCGTGGTCTTGATTTTGCCCACGTATACTTGGATGACTGCCTCGTCGCCTAGACAGATCATGCTTCTACCTTTAAACATATTCTATTCGGTCAGCCTATTGCTGAGATGCGACCACGTGGGCTCTGCACAGATTTATGGGGCATCTTATAAATTAACATGCTTTCCTTTGTCGTATCTTCGAATATCACTTAACAATGTCTCATCTCATTCATTTTCTAATAACGTCTTCACTTGCTCATTATATTCCACTAAACCTAACATTTTACAGCTCTTTATGAATTTGATTCGACTTACTTTATTCCTATTCTCTATAGGGTACGGTTGTGCACCAAATACACAAAAAGGTATGAAATAAAAACAACCGGCTTGTGGATAATTGTATTAAACCAAAAGTGGACAACATGATAGTGAAACCTATAGGGTAGCATTATACATTGCAAATGATCTTTGTCAACCTAGGGATTATAGTCTCCCATTGTACTTCCTTTATGAATGCATATATTAATGATACATTGCATTTACCTATTTCATTACACTTTAATGATTAACCTTAGCACCTTTACTTTTCTAAAACAGCTTACTATCCCTTGTAAACGTTGTACCTTCCTCAATATTGGTTGGTTATCGTATGCCTACAACTACGGGTTGAAAACGAAACGAAGTCGGTTTTCCTGCGCAACCTGGAGGACTGCCGTTTAATTCAATAATGATACGCCATGGGTCAGACAAAGAGTGTATTTATATATATATCAAATATTTAGCTGTTCAAACATTAACTTGTAGACAATCTACTATTTGACACTATATCATACTTGATCATGCCTGTAAAAATGGCATGCATTTTCATGTAAATTTATGTTTATATGAAAATATAAACTATTATTATTATCGTGAATCCAAACAAAGAAACTCTCCTTCGACAATCGGACTTAGCATTTGAAAGGTTACGCCGACATGGTGTTACCGTCAATGTTCGAAAGCGCCAGATAGGAGTAGAATCACTAAACTTTCTTGACCACATTATTCACCTCAAAAGGTATCCACACACTGGCCAATAGATTTGAGGCAGTGAAGGCGGTGAAAAATCTTCACTTGGCAAGTTGTAACGGATTGTGAATCCCCCAATGTGACTCCTTGATTCGGCCACTGACATGCTTTCTTCAATGAGATTAACGAGCGCATCGACCTTGACACGTCCGCCAAGAATTTTTAGTTCAGTTCAGCCGTCGCGGATGCCGCCTTCCTCATGTATCAGGGTCCAGAGGCACCATTAGACATCTTGGTTAATGCATGTGACACTGCCATCGGCTCACTTCTGCAACAACTCGTTAACAAGAAATGGCAAACATTGCTCTTTTTTCCGAGGCGCCTACGATTGGCTGAAACACAGGTCAACACATCTGACAGAGAAATTCAGATTCAGTACTGTTTCATGCGCCACTTCCAACACACTGCAGAGGGCCGTAAATTCATAGTTTTCACAGATAACAAGTCCCTCACTTACTCCCTGAAGTCAATTTAGGACAAGTGTCACAAAAGGAATCACGACAGCTTAAATACTTTTCACCGTTTACAGCGGATATTTTGCATTTGTCCTGGGTAGACAAAACTACGGTAGATACCATGCAGCGCATTTGTCCTATCGTTCAGAAAGACGACATACGTTTCCTGAAACTGGCTGCTCTTCAAAAAAGAATACGGAGCTTCAGCATGAGCTGTCGCCAACAATCCGTGGGAACATTTTTTGCCAGGTCCCATCTGTCATTAACCCAGATTTCGTCTGTTTGTGACTACTGGGTTTTAAAACAGACTGTGAGAGCTATAGGTTTTAAAACAGAAAGTAGTCTCGTATAAACAGGTCATTAGTAGCAGCACTGTAGAGATATCGCATCCTCGAAAATAAAGAGGCTTGCTTCCCTATTAGGAGGAGAAGGTGTTGTTGTACATGCAGATGAAACTGTCTTATTATTAAAGAGAAGATACAGCCATGATGGTGAACGAGCGAATAGTGTTTGGATGACTGATTTCTACAGTACTTCTCCACAAAAGAGATCCGTTGAGAGAATGGGAAATTGACAGTCAAGTACTTTAATACCTATTATCACTCAACTGGTGATAAAAGGATCTACAGTACACAGAGATAAGTGGAAACGATATAACTCCCTATCATCCCTTAGATGTATTCATCACAGAGTCAACTATTCGAATGATTTTGTGGATCTCATTACGGGGACCCACATTAATACTTTCTAAGGCTTTTGAGGGAGGTTAAAAAGCCAGTGGTGAGCGCGCTCCTTGAAGCAACTGGTTTTCAAACAGTTATCAATGTATTACTCAACTTACATGTACAGTCTGCCATGCTGACGCAAATGGCGCAAATGGATAGTTCTGGAATTGACCCCATTTTATGCAGTAAAACAATCTAACATTGCCTTATCTAATTTTCGTATCAAAGATCAAATTTCTTTCCCATTATAAAACTACGATAAGACTGCTGACAAAAATGGAATAAATACATTATTGAATCAAAATAATACATCAATAAACTTTATCTCACGGATGCTGTTCACAACAAAGTTTTATAGGAGAATTGACTTCAAGCTTTATTTTTCCCAGATATTTGTATCACACTCATCTGAAGTCTGGGTTTTTTGTTAATGCGAAGACAATATTTCTATATCTCTTTATGTGTTACACAGACAGACTATTTTGCAGACTGTTCTGACTGACTCTAATGTTAGATTGAACAAACAAACTGTAATTTATATAATAACTTATCCATGCCTGTACAATTGGTATGTTCCTGCATAAACAGGAATAAATATATACTTAAGCCAAAAGACCCTCAGTCATGGGTAGAGACAATTTTCTTTGTGAAATTCCCACCAGTACTAACCGTCCTATCGCGCCCAAAAGTTACCGCGGTAAAATCTTCAGTACGTTACATGGCTTATCTCACCCGAGTATTCTAAGTGCGATCAGTTTCATTACTGATAGTTTTTATTGGGGCGGTATAAATAAGGAAGTAGTGCAATGGGTTCGCACGCCAGAGGTGGATAGTAGTAAGCAACACCAGGAGCCCTACTGGCACCTCTCTTATCCGAGATGCTCACTCTGAACAAGTTCGAATATATCTGGTTTGACCCCTCCTTCAGTTTCGTGGATGTAATTATATGTTGACCTGCAATGACCTTTTTCCACGGTAACCTGAAGCGGTACCCTCTCCCCAAGAACGTATCTGCTGAAACGGTCGCACATATATTTGTGAAGCGATAGACTGCTGATTCGGGATGCCCATCCTTCATAACAACTGATCACAGACTTGAATTTGAAAGCAGCTTATACTTAGCCTGGACTAAAATCCCAAGTTGGATGCACTTTAGAACAACAGCCTACTATCCTCAGGCAAATGGAATGGTAAGACGTGTACACTGACTTTTGAAGGCTGGATTGTCAGCCAGGAACACTGTACATTGGGCTAAATCACTCCCGTTAGTTCTCCTAGGCATACAAAATGCCCTGTAATCTGATTCTGGATGTAATATGGCGTAGCTAGTATGTTTGACGACTGCCAGGTGAGTTTGTCTTTCTGTTCACAGAGATCTGGCTTTTCTGCTTCGATAGCCAAAGCTTCAGCAATACAGATGAGTCGGGTTCGTAGGAATTTGAGTAAATTACTCTTTGCCTTTTAGATGACTTTAAAGGCGGAGGCTATAGAGATAGGGTGATCATTATCGATCAGATGTTAAATGATAGCGCTTCTTATTGCTCCACTTCTAGCACCCTCTTGGACAAAACTCGTGCCGAACGACCGATATACCTAGCTCCACACGAGCAGGTGAATTGATAAACACATATAGAGTTCGTCAGCAGCGGGATCTTGTCCTTCAGGTTATTGAACACAATATTACGTAACGTTTTTATTATATTCGATTTGTCTACTAATCTTATAATTGCACACACTTTTTCAAGTTCTATCCATCCTATGAATTATTCTATATATGACATTAATTTACTTTGCCATTTGACATTTAACTACGATTATAATCACAAACATTTTAGCTTTAATTGCATTTCATATTATTATTTTATGCATTCACACCTATGTTTCAGTTCCCTCACCGGATATAACTTCTTAAAAACCATACACATATACGATTGTACAGCTTGATGATAAATTCGTTGAAGAGTCTCTTCGCTGAATCATATGTTTTGATTTTCCGATAATGTCTTGTTAACGGATATCATCAAAAATTTACATCTTTTAATCGCTTTTGTTCTCCGTATTAGAATCCAGACCTATGAGATGATTGTTTGTGCATTAAAAATGACTACTTAATGTTCCCTATGAACGTAGAGACAAAATGAGCAGTCCCTCGTAGGCAACCGCCACATAAGTCCTCAAACTCAAAGAGTGCCTAATTGGTGCATCAAAAGAAGAAGTAGCTGATGATGAAATGAGATTCCTGGACAAAATAGATATAGTCAGATTTTAATCGGCTGAGGTTAAGGTGGCTTCCTGTTGGTATAAGGTGTGTGTCAGTTAGCGGAGTTTTTGTTTCCACTTGGATAGCTACGGGAGAGCGATATATAGAATCAAGACATACGAAATTATCATCGTATGTGAAATATTTTGTTTGTAAGTTTGGTTTCATTGGTCAATTATTGTTTCGATGCATTTATGGATTTCAAATGCTTTGCTACGTAAAAGAATTTATACTAGGTGATTATAATTCAAATAACATTTCGAAACTTACACTATAAGTCAAAAAATAGGATATATGCTTTTTTTAACCGTTGTAATTCTGGAAGTTGTCAACTCAGTGATCTATGAAGTCTGTATCTACTAGGTGAATATAATTTGCCCATATCTCACTAAGTTGCAACAGTGGTACATAAGCATTGGAGAATACGTTATTACTATCGTTCATTTACTTAATATCAGTGAATTGTTTTCGTAACTCATTTTAACGTGCAACCATTGAATGATGTTGCAAACACTACTACTGCCACAACATCAAGCAATGTGCATTTCACTTCGTGTGATGTTACAGATGTATCTTAATACATTATACTTCCTTGTATATTTTAAACGCGGTTGTAATTTACACAGGCTTTTGATGAGGTTACGAAGGTAATAGATAACTGCCCTATCTTTTTGGAAGGAATCGAATACATCATACCGGATTGCCTCAAGTCATTTACGATGCAGATCCCGCCCAATGAAGAATGATTATGTGCAATATGAAAGCACTTTTGTAGGCCGTCGTGCTGCGAGAGGTTCTGGCTTCAGAGAGAGCGAGTAAGTTGCCTGCGCATACAAATTTAAAAATAATTTAGGTCCAAAAGTGTTTCATATGGGTCAAGATTTACAGTACAGTAGACAAATGAAGGATACAATAATAATTTATATTTCGTATAAACGAGTAAGTTTACATGAAATGTATGCCATTTTTACAGGCACGATCAATTATGTTATGAATTACAGTTGTGAATTATCATAAATTAGCAAAAGTTCAAATTGTTGAATTATAGTACAAGCGATCATAACAGGTTCGTATAAATGTTAAGTTGCAAACCCTTCACTAAGGCCGCCATTAAGGTCGAGCGCCAACCCAAACTTCGTTCCGTTTCCCGCTAAGAGTTATGGTCACCCAATAAATGGCCTGTATTTGGGTGAGTGCTCTGCCCCCACGTGATTGAACGCTATTTCAGGAAGAGAAGGACGTCCCGATAAACTGTGAAATGGTATAAAATACAATTGTGGACAGTACACCATTTAAAGTACATTTACAAGATATATAACGAGATAGCGACCTACAAAACTGTACATAACCACCCTTGTACTGAAAGCTTCGTGTCTTCCCATGTATCAAGACGTTGACAGTCATTAGAGGAACTGACTGTTTTGCAATCATTCATCGAAAAGAACACTGACATTCATGAAATCATGGGTTTAGCACTGAACGGATTAGCGAAAGTTATCCTATATGACGATGTTAAAAATATGTGGGTCAGAATTGATTAACTTAAGTCTTACTGAAACAAACGTCACAGCAGAATAGAAACCGGCAGTTTACAAGACCCACTTCATCCAGAGAGGCAGACAGGTCAAACAGGTGTCCCGCATGATAGTGCAGGTGTCGTCTCCAAAATCATTTTCGCCCGTAATGATAAGACCAGTATCTATCACAAGTCTTCGGAAGTATTCGGAATTGATTGTGCTTTCAAAACGAATAAGGTGAGGTAAGTGGCAGTAGAAGTAGGTATAGTTTATTCTTCGAAATTATTGTAGATAGCCTTTATGTCAGTTCGTGGAGATAGATGGATCTGGAAGAGGAAAGACTGTTCTGTTCCCCCTGACTAGGCAGGGAGGGTTTGCGGATGTTATAGAAATCTTGCAGATGGTTAAAAGGTTCATGACAGATACGGCTGGACTTATCCGGCATGTTGGTTGAAATTTCGCTCGACAAATCTTTTTTGTCACTAATTTTTAATAAAATTTTGTTATGTTTTCTGGATTGATAGGAATTCTCATTTCCTGGCTAGTTATGTTGGTGTCCGCGTCATCTAATCTGACTGCGACACACTTAGCATATTAGTTGTAATGATTAGTGTTTCACGCTGAATGCGTCAAAACATCTCTACAATGAAGAAGATGGGGTAGTTGGGGGGTAATGTCATCTACACAAACAGTTTATTTCTTGTAGAAGCTGCAGCTTTCGACATAGTGTCATTAAATGAAGACTACGTCAAAATGTGGCTATTTTTGTGTGAAGAACAGTAGTATTTTACAAAAGAATGCTATCAGTACATGGGAATCACCTATAAATGCCAACAGAACGTAAAACCAATGTGTAAACGAACGGCTACGGAACTGCAATCCAACATAACCGACTAACATGGACGAAAATGACCTTTGAGCGTCTCACTCCATCAATGACCTTGAGCATGCGGGATAATTTCAGTCGACAGATACATGCAAAACACCAACATTCACTATCGACTGTGCAGCCGCACAGATGAATGCTCTAGGGGGAGGATTTCCTCGGTTCAGTATTGTTTTATGTACTTTCCACGCGTGACAGGTGTTCTGAGGAGGGTAAGTTTCATTCTTAATAATGGACATAACCAAAGCAGTTCCAAAATCAACGTTTTAAGAAGCGGTTGTGTCGAATGGCTCAAACAAAAGCAGTTATGACAGGTAGGTGGTAGGTGCAGAAGCTGGATCAGAACTAGAAAATATCGGGTTGCGCCACACAACCATTTCACCGTCAGTATGGGAAACGATACTAGCAACAGGGTGGAGAATGCTCAGACAGTTAGAAAGGTATTTGCGTAAAGGTGATTCACTGGAACTTACGCTATGAAAAATATGGGTATGGATTGGCCACACAACTCTACGTAAACCTCGTGAGTGCCAGTAGATGCTCTGCAGGTGTTGCAATAGCGATGTAAGATTGGAGGTGATTTATGACCTTCCCGAGGTGCATACCTTGCCGGAACCTGTGTTGTGGCCTTTGACACCCTTCTCTGTGAAGAAATTTGTTGTGGATTTGCAAGGGGGTTGACTACACTTTCGTTCAATATCCCCGACCTTAGTCACTCACGTAGAAGGTATTCACACCTTCGTAAACAGGAGTGAGGCAAAATGCTCATGTTGGACAAATAATTTGTCACGTGCGCATGTCGCCACTGCTTTCTCACATTCATATCTGGATTGCGGTGTGTCCCTTACCCCTAAATGTTACTCTTGGACATTCCGAGAAATAGCGAAAGGTGGATATGCTAATATAACACCTCGGACAACATGCCACGTGACACCCGATTAGTACCGTAACCAGGCAATATATCTTGCAATGCTTATGAAAAGTTTAGAAGTCTCCTTGCCAGCCTTAGCCAAAGAAGTCCTGATGCTGATCTGAGGGAAATAAAAGATTTTGCCGGGAGGTTGAATTGCTCGTTGCTAAATGAACCGCAGACTACATAAGCAACACGATGGGTCCCTATTAATCATTCATTCTTGTAAAACTTTCACCATTATCATTTCTCTTCCGTATGCCTTTAAAATATAACCATATACGCCCAAATTGTTATTGATCTTCCTCTCCATCCTCGTGCCTAAGAGTGAGAGTTAATTATTTCCTGATGAAAGTAGCTTGTAAGTGAGTTTGAAATTGGAGTCATCTGTGTCTTATTTACTACGTGTTATCAGCCGAAAGTTACTGATTCCTAGTATATCGTAAATAAATGTGACTAGTAGGTTTCTTCACCTATACAGTACCAACGCTTAAGAGATTAACTAGACTGTAATTAAATTTCATTTTGTGCCACGAACAGTTTGATATCTTAACCTATTATGCGCGAAGTAGATGAGCGATTGTAATTTTACCTTAGTCGCTACTCAACTCAATATCTATGAACTTCTGACTAAACATAAGCTAATAGTAGCATCCAGTGACAGAAATTGACCTCGACACGTTAAAGTGGGCCAAACGTAAAAAACCCTGTGAACTTCAATGGGAAGCTAATGCACGAAAACATGCAACAAGTCGGCACGGAACCAATCACGACCTTGAGTTTACGGTGACTCTAAACTATTGCAGCTCGAAACGAAACTACCTACTGAGGACCTTGTCAAATCTCCGTCGACCTATCAGATGCGTCCTAAGTTGGTGTGCGTAATTTATGAGAAACGTTTATATAAAAGTAGTGCAACGTTAAAAAGTAGTTATGTAGGATAACGTACTTGCACATGTTCCGAGAAAACTTTTGAACTTCCCATAGGAGTCCTCATAGTCAGATTGAACCAATTTCGGTAGAAAAGCTAGTCAAAATGACTGAAAATCATCGTTCCTTCACTCATCAACCCCTCTGATCCTCCTGTTTAGGTGACTCTTGAGACTCTTCATGGAATCTGTATGATTCCCATCGAGAAGATAAACGAAATCTCTCGCATGGCTGACCAAGTCGTGAATATAGCCCAGGGATGACAGCTGGACGCACGTTTACTCCCTTCCAATTAGCCTGTTGTCTAAGTAGTAATTCAATACTAGATTTGGGTGAAATTTGCCACGCAATCCGTGTACAATGCCCATAATTGTGCCTCTATACTATGATTTCCCCCGACTGGTTTCTCAAGGTCATTATGGCGTTCATTAGGTACTTTCGTTTTAGGTTGCTATTGTTTAGAGTCACCGAATTTGGACATGTTGTCTTTCATTCTTAAAACCGTAAGATTGAGTATTGTTTTCAGTACTGGTCATGGTTTGTTTCATTGCATGTATTTAAACCTCTGAGTGTTGAGGTTCCAGTGTCGCAGTTGCTTGGTCGCGCGCCCAGTTTGTGTGATTTCACGTTGACGTTGATAATGAGTGGGACAACTGTAGCAACTTACGAGAGTCTGCCCACTTCATTCCTTGATATCGATGGCTGTGGATCTTTTCATGCAATATCCAAATGTAATGGATTACACTCTCCTAAAAATGATGGACAAAGAGATTTCATGGGCGGTGATAACATGTCGAGCGATGCTACTGATTCCTACTTTTCTAAATGTGATCATATTTTTGACGAGGAAGTAGAAATTACAGACACAGAAGAGATTAAGACTCCACGAGTATCCTCCCCAACTCTAAATGAACTAAGAAAACGACTGGCGGCTATTTCCCCAAACTGTAGATCCACTCACAATCCCATAATACTTGATGGCTGTGGGAGTAATGGTCATATTTCGAAGACGATATTATCGGAAGTATCATCAAAAGCTTGTGCTTATCCAATAGACAGGTTGTACGATGAGTGCATCCCAGTTAAGTCAAGAATTCGCTCACTTAAGAGTAAACTTGGTGATAACATACCACGAATCACTTCTCGTTCAATATCTTCACAAAACTCCTTACGCCTTTTGGAACGTGTGTCAGCGTATCCTCTTCCTGGTCCAATATTGCGCCAAACCTACTCGTCTACTGGGAGTTTGATTGCCAACCTTACAGATCTGTCGATGAATAGAGATGCAATGTTGTCCATACCGCTCACATCAGGTCTGTGTGTTTCGCAAACACATTGTGATGAGAAAATCTCACCCAACCCTGATAAAGGTATGAAAACTTCTTAATCTCTATAGTTATAGTAGTTAATTTGCAGATTGTGGAGTTGTCATCAATTGCAACTGTAAGTTCTCTATTATTATTATTATTATTATTATTATTATTATTATTATTATTATTATTATTATTATTATTATTATTATTATATACATCAATATTTCGTGATCGAATTTTGCGCTGTTGATTAATTATTTTTGTACGGCACTTCTGTATGGTTTAAGCAAGATAATTTAACCGACATTTATAAATTGGACTTATTGCAGTAATTCGGGCATTGTGGGAGATTGGTGGTCCTATGGTATGACCGAATCTAAAATGGTAATACACTTATAATGAGTGAGTTGTGTTTGTCATTAGTTATCGTTCAGTTCAGAATTTAAGGGAAATACAGCATCTGAATGGACGGTTAAAATACTAAACTCGAGTCAATAGTTTGCAACCCTCTTGTCGGATACCAACCTCAGCTGACTCTTAACAATAGTGGTGTAGTTAAATATCTACAATATTGTTAAAAACTGGGAGTTGGTCTTGCAATAGTGATGCCCATGTATTCCGTTAAACATTTCTTAATGAATATACTGCTTTTCGATTAAGTCTTTCATTCTAACCATCCGCATCAACACCAGTCCTAAATCATTTTTCTTCAAACGTTGATAAGAATAAAACTTGTGCACTGGTAGAGTATAATTCCATTATGGGTAAAATTTGTTTTGATAAAATCTCAGTGTTATACAGTAATGTGCACTGAGAACGTTTCGAGCAGAATTTATTGCTCATAATCATATCAAGGTACTTTGATAATGGAGTTATTCCTCGAACGTATTTAATTTCACAGAGGCGTATTTGGACTGCAGTAAATGGCTATTGAAGGCAGGATAGTAGGCTGCTTGCGTCTCGCTTTTCTATTTCAAAGTTGTACTGCATTAATAAATCCTAGTGTTCCCCTTAAGCCGAGCGTCTATCACCTCGGGTAGGTGAGTGTCATACAATAGCCAATTGATTCACTAGCTGCGCTTTATGCAGTGACTTAAATGCCACAGATATGAGTTTTGGGTATTTGTCGAACAATCGATGTCATATGTAGCGCTTCTACAAATATTCACTCAATTCCTATTGTTTATTATATTAGCTAAGTCAGTCAATTCTTTTGAGACAGTCCCGTCTGTGTTTTTTTTTATTTTAGAGAGAGCCTTCAAATGTCAGTGAAAAGCTTACTCTTGATTCAACGTTGCCAGTCCTGAATAATAAAGAAGAGGTCGCTGACGCCAATTCTGAGGCAGATCCCGGGTTTTGTGGTTTACCGAACGATTCATGTTCTTTAAAGTTAGATGGTGGCGTGTTTCCTGACAGTGGCTCAACACTAAACATAGAATCCTGCAGTGCGAGTCATCTCACAGACAAGACCAATGTTCGGAGCAAACGACCAGGTAATAAAAAAGCCGCTCAACGTAAATCTGCTGACGGAGATAATGTTTCACTTAGGAAATCTAATTCTTTCTCTGAAAACAGTAGTGAAAGAACATCTGAAAAAGCTGAATCTCGACATCATGATTTGATCAAGTCTAACTCTTCTGACGAAAGCACATCAGAAGTAAAACACCAATCGTCTATGGAGACTACTGATATGGAAACAAACCAAGGAAATTCTTTAAGTGACCATGACAATAGTGAATTATCGACATTAGCAGAGGTCATAAGTACTCATTCAAATCCATCTCATTCACTGACTGGTTCTTGTTACTTCCCAGTTAGTTATGTTGATAAAGAATCTGTTACTGCTGACGAAGATTTTACTGTTGTGACCAATAAAAGACTGAGACGCAAACAACAGCAACAACAGTCAAAACTTGTTAGCAACAAATCCTGTTATCCGGAACAGTCTATTAACAACCGGGACTCTAGTTCTTGCCTGCCAAAATGCTCCTCTACACAATCCGTAAGCAATATTGGTGCACCCCAGCAGACACGTACAAACCGTTCAGGTGGGAGCACTTTTAGGCAATCTGTGCAGCGTAACAGATCATATCTTAACGCACCGGTCAGACCCCAGTCTTACTCTGCACACACAACTAGTTCTTCTACAAATCCTCGAGAAACTGTGTGCAGAAAATCAAATGATGTGAATTATGGTTCATCTTATATACCTAATAATTCAAATAATTCTAAATCTATACCTAATTCCCACCTTCGTTCTGAAGTGCCTAATCAGTCGTCTCAAAAATCTGTATATAGCAACCCATCCCCAACTAGCTCTCCCAAAAATTCTCAGGCGGTGAGAAAATCAACACCCGACAGTGCAACACAGTCTACAAATAGCCGAACACTATTAGCTGCTACCAAAGAAACTATTAGCTCTAGCCAATATCAAATACTTAGAGATTTTCTACTTTCAGCATGGAAATCGTTCCCTAAACTCTCAACAAATCCACGGTTATAAGTACTTTTTTGACTGTTCTGTGTGTATGATACAAGTTATGGCCTTTGAATGTGTAGAAAAATCAGTCAGCTCTCCTCAAAAGGTGCCTCTACTCACTCTTTAGGTAGCAGCATTTTACTTTGCTTAGGGTAGTAAACTTTACTACTTATTTTTTGTTATGTAGCACTACTCTTCATCTCTTACACCGAATTCTGTTCTCAGATTAAACACAGAATAGGTATCTCTTGACGTTTACAAGTAAATACAGTCTTTGGTTCCGTATGTTAATTGGTTCTATCATCTTTTATGATTATCATGTCAGTAATTTCACTGCCTTACAAATTGCTACAATAACTTAAAATATTTCTCGTACTGATCTGCAGACAACAGTTTCTTTATTTGAAATCGATATTCATAATTTACTTTAGTTTTGTGATAGCTAGTGATAATTTCTTAAAAATTATTTTTTTTCAAATGCGATACAAAACTAGACTAATTAGTTGCTCATTTCATTTTCATGTCAGCAAAATAGTCTTTCCTTAATTCAATTTTTGCATTTGTCTTTCCGGTTCACTGCATACTGCAGATTGATGTACCATAGTTAGTTTTATAGTATTCGATTAGTATTTTCACTTTTCACTTGTGTACTCATTAATCATATAATATATACACTAGTTTTTGTAGTGCGTCCCGGTATTTATTTATTTATTACGTTTATTTTTTCCTTTTTGTTGTATTAAGTAGCATTTTCGTTTCAATTTTGATTTAGTTTGTATTAGAATAGTGATCATTTACTTTTTAGAGTGCATTTTGATCACTCTTTATTCTTATTGCCAAAACAATTACTTTCGTTATAGAAATTAAAGCGTGTTTGATCTATCTCACTTTTTCTTTTAACTGAACGTTGATCTGACTAGCACAGCACTTATTTATCTACACCAAAGAAACAGTAGATAAATTATATTATCAGTCCTAAAAATGTTTGTATAACGATGGAGATACAATTACTGGCTTGAATACAACAGTAGGACTTAAAACATGCGTTAGCTGAAGTCAGAACACTTCGGAAAAAGACAAAGGTAAGAGGAAGTATAACGAAAACACAGTAAACGAGAATGTACTAGAGGAAAAACGTTTAGTTGAAGGTTAGCAAGGATCTTCAGAAACCGGATGGTAACAAAAAGTGTATTCATCTGCACCACTTTGTACGATGATGAACCATGTCACCAAGGGTGGTTAACTATTAACTCTCAGGTTCCCCAGCACTCCAACTAGGTGTTCCATTCTCCATTGATATGGCTCACCAAACATCAGTGTCTTGATATGAGTGGTGAAGACAAACTGTAGGAGCCACCACTGTGAACAATCAATCATGTCACTAGTCGTGAATAAATTGTGAGTTTTGCTTCAACAGTTTTCTGCCGATCTGACTTATTTATTTTTAATGTGTGAAGTAAGGTGCTAGGGATAAGGATAACTGTAGAATTAAGTGCTAGATTAAGATTAGTATAATGCGAAATCGTCCAATTAAGCTGTCCAAACATTCAAATGAGCAGTGCGTCAACAAACTTACGTCTTTACTGACCTTTCTTTTGACTGTTTGCACAAGGTTATGTGGTGGCTGTCATAGTTTGTCTTCACCATATCAGTGTCTTGTGCTTTTCTTTTCCAAGTGGATCCTACTTTCCCTAACATTAGTCGTTCCAGAAAGCGGTGACTGGGCATGTGAGCAGTATGACTCCAGTGGTTTGAAAAGTTGATGTTAGCGATCTGTTGATTGTGTGAACCAAGGTATTTGGTAGTGTATGACAATCTGGGATAGCCTCATAATTAGTGTGGATTGCGCACAGTCTCATTTTGAAAGGAAAGAAACAAATCTTCCTGTCGTTATCACAGATTGACGAAATATTTAAGTTTCTAGGTCTCAGTCGCGTGAAAAGTGGGTCGAGCTCTGGAAAAAACCCATAGAATTAGGTAGACTCCATACCTGGACCAAGGTATGTTGTGCGTATCTATACGCTTCGACAGGTTCCGACGTTGGGGACCCGGCATATCTCTGCAAGAGTAAGTAATTGATACCACGGCCAAACGACCTTCAGCCAACCGATCAGACTGCTCAACACTACCAGAGGATGCTTTTCATTGTCATCTTTGTAAGTTGGGTTGAAACCTGCAATGAAGATTATGGGCAACATCCGTTTGAAATGCTGAGCGTTGTTACTATCACCATTAGGATACATTCATCATAAAGTGAATAATCCATCAGGATTAGTGGATCCTAAAACTGGTACTCATACTGTGGTGAGTGCCACTTATAATCCGATATAAGTAGTATGTCAGGAACGAAGTAACAACATGTTTGGCACACTGGAAAGAGCAATCAAAGAAGAGAACCATAAGAAGAATGTTGCCATATGAAGCAGAAGCCATCGAATGAGACGATATTCGACCAATTCGTCAAGGATGTGGTAAAGATGTACAAATAGCAGGTTGAGAATATGGTATTCCAAATTTAGCTATGTACCATACGTTTGACCAAATAAACATCCCTTTCAGTCTCCTCAGGCTTCTCTTCGTTACAATAAAAATTGTGTTGGAAGATTTAAGGTATTTCAAGAAATTGATTGGAATGGTATATGTCTATAACCATTTCTATTGAAAATGGGACCTGTCCTTGCAGACATATACACTGCATGATTCATTTTTACTATGAATATATATATATATATATATATATATCCTGTAAGTATACTTTTTATACTAAAATGTCACATTTCACCTGGAAGTATATGATCGGTTGACTCAAGGTCATTCGGCTGCGAAATCTATACTCAACTACCGTCCATATTTCTTAATCTGAAGACGAGATTTGTCTCTGGTAGTCGAGAGGTGCTGTAGCAATGCTTGGTTTTGAAACGATTCTGAAAGATTACGCTTTGCTAACCAGGTTATTCTACTCGGACTCTAGTAAGCGTGCGAGATCTTTTAATGCAAAGGGCATGGATTCCAGTCCCACTTCCATTAATGGCTGGACGTGGTGATTGAAATTACAATGACCTAACAAACGACGCTGACTGCACCAAATGTTCTTGCAGGTTCTGTCATGCCATAAAGCACGTTTGGATAGCAGTTATCATCATCGTGTAAGTCGCTCACGTTATGTTGGGGACCTGTGTTTGATGTATTACTACTGACCAATCAGGATACAAGAGCGATGAGGTGTCTTCCACAGACGATCAGTGGGCCTCTTATGTTGCTCCTTCATTCCTCAGGGAGCGGCTCGAAAAAGTCGACCCTAAAAATTGCACATGCAGACTTATTTTGAGGCGGTTCGTAGCTGGTGGTAAGGTCTCCAAACGGACGCTACTACGAAAGCCTAACCAAACCCTATCCCATAGACAGGTTCTTCAACTTCACTTAACTCTGTGACTGTTGATAGCGACGTAAACCAGAAAAACACCACAAATAGTCTCTTAAAACCATGGCACCAGTTCTTCATTGGAGCATCCGACGTTAGAACCTTAAGGCATAGCTCGGGTGTCTCGAGCAATGGATGTATGTTGTTTCAGATGACACGTACAAGACTCAGGTGTGGTTAGTTCTTAAATCCACTTAGCTTCCGTTGTAAATCTACAGCTGCTGGGGGGTTTTTCGGCTAGTTCGCGGGGACTTGCTGTTGTACGATTACTTTTGGGTGCTAAGGCAAAAGTAGTTTCTTCTCAAATGAATTCTAGTAGATACTCGTTTGTGTGCTGTCCAGCTGGACGGTCCCCACCGATGTGTTTTGGCAATATCCTCCTACACCCTAACTGACCAGTTCTCAAGAAGTAAAGAGTGAGTTTTATCAAGTTGGCGCCAAAGAGCGAAACACTTAGCTTTTTTCAGTTGACATCAGTGCTCGAGTAGGAAGCTGCTTCAGTCAGAAAAGTGTACTACTGGCACCATTGACCCATGTCAATCAAGTGGCAACGATGGTCGTCTTCTACAGGTATGTTTTGACAATCATCTGTCCCTAGTCAGCACCAATTTCAAACGTAAGAAGAGACACTGCCTAGTCGTGCAGCTATCATTTATAAATGGAGTGAGTTGGTAGGAGTTTGTCACTACTTCTGGAAGACCTACGTAGACTTCGGTCACTAATTCGTTTACGTATATGTCTACTACTGGACGAACCTAAAAAGTCAACAGCTATGAAACGGATCGCCCCTAGATTGATAGAAACACAAAATCTTCATCTAGGGGGAAATTAACTAATTGTGTGTCCGGGTATTACAGCAATACGCATCCTGAGGAAGTTGGGTATCATCCAATCAGTGGTAGAAGCAGTGGTTGTTCGTAACCTGCAGCCAAACGTTGGTAAATCCCAGTGGGTTTCTGTTGCTTCATCTGAACTGACAGACGTGAGATGAATTTCGACAGGCTCCGAAGATGAAGAGCAACGAAAGCTGACAGTGAACATTTGTTGGCAACAGAAATGAAAGAGATGAACAGTACTTTAATTACCGTCCATGATAGACGACTGGAACGTTGAATGAAACACTTTGAGGGGTAGTTTGACTGGTCTACAACCACGCTGAGTTCGCACAGCAAGCAAAACCTGTTTAGGATGTAGACATTGTTCCTCTAACCAAGCATGCAGACTTGACTTCAGAGGTGTTTAAGGATGGGTGTGATGAACTTAGTTGGATGAACTATGATGTTAGACAGTGTATGGGAATATGATACTGCTGCGAATCATTGATTGTTGCAGTTTGTAAGAAGGGAGATAAGTCTTCCTGTGATAATCTGGGGGAGATTCGTTCGACTAACATAGGATCTAAAATTGCAGGTTTAATAATCATGGATAGACTGTGTGGTGCTTGGGAAAAATCCCGTAAAAACTAGGTGGGCTTTTGACTCAGACGACGATATATATATATATATATATTTATAATTACTTTTGTGTGTGCATTCAGTCTATCAATCACATTAATAAAATAAATCAGTTGGGAACACTGTTTGCACCACCACAGTACTCCGAAATATTGAAGACTAATCATATTGTAAGTAAGGCAGTGGAAATTAGTAAGTTTAGACATAAGGTTGTGTAATACAAAAGATAGGGTGTTAGTGAAAGAGCACAGGGATAATTGTCAAAATATATTGTGTAGCAGGTGGACACAGTAAACGGAAAGTTAGTTTAGAAAGTGGTGTTAATAAATGTGATACAAAAAAATGCAAGAAAGGATTAAAAACAAGATACTGATAACAGTTGAGCTTGGTATTATATCCAAGAGGGGAGAGGGTGGAGAAGTTTCTCATGTGTGCACAAATCAGTGATTTTTTCAGAATTACTTAGGTGCCAGCACTGCAAAGTGTGGGCGAACATAGCTTTCGGGAGGCTTCTTTTGACTTTGTAGGTAACTTCCTGTGATTTTCCTTTAGATATTGAGTGATCGCTGTGAAATATGTCCAGTCACAGCACCCGTATTGAGACATTGTGACCTTTTTGTGGACATACGGGACAATGCTTCTTGTATCAGAGAACACCAGAAGAATACCAATCTTAATGTAGGTGCAAGTGCCTGTCATAATGGCGACCCTATAGCTACATCATCTTATTATCCATAAATAACACCACTGAATGCGAACCGAACGTGCAGAATGCAGCTAAACAGAAGTCCTTTTAACCTAAATGCCTGTATTCCACTGTTCGATTTGTTGCCTTCCAAATACTTGCGTAGAAAGCGAATCGTCTCCACGATGGAGGAAATTTGTGAAGAGTGACTCGACATTAATTGTCACCACAAAATTTCTCACCTACCTTCACTTTTTTAATACAGTCGACGAATCCAAACATTGCACGATGGGGAGTAGCTTGAAATTCGCTCCCTGAAGAGCTGTAGGAGTTCTACCAGACATTTCGCAGTTGAATGAGTATTCAGATGATGTAGTCCTGGATTAAGACGCTAACAAAATGCAGTCTTTTGAACGTCTTGAACAGAAATGTGATATTTTTGGTATATAATTCACCTCTATCAAATATCAGATGGTGTTGCACGACTAGTCTCTACAGCCTTCAAGTTTAAGGATAGAGAGTGAAGTGGTTGCACGTGTTGACCACTTCACTTATTCGGGGAGTGGCATTAGTCCCGACAGACTGGTTATCGAGGAAATCTCAGCAAGGATACACAAGGCATGTATGTCATTTTCAACTTGGACGTGGTATCCTGCTATCGATCAAATGACGTGTGTACTGCGTAGCAGTTTGCTGTAACCTTTTCTTGCTTTTGAGATATGGTCGTTGAAATAGGAAGTTATGAAAGTATGAATTATAAAAGCATTAGGAATATTGATATCAATACATTAATGATGAGAAGAGTAAGAGTAGCTACTTAATCATTGCGAATTAATTAACTTCGTTCCTAAGACTTTTTTCCTATATAATCCGTACCGAATAGCCATGTTTACTTTTTTATATTTAGTTGTATGGACGTCTTTTGAAATTCCTACTTGTCCTACATCAGGATATGCAATGTCAAAGTTGTGAATAAGTAGGATGCTTAGAGTCCAATAAAATTGCTAGCCAGTTTCTTGCAAGAGTTCAGTTGCCTGTAAACAGCAATATTAATGAGTCGCCTTAAAGACATGGAACTCACCTAACTGACAATTTGAAGAGTTCAAGGCAATGCAAAAGTATTTTTAAGCAGCCCAGAGAATAATAAATAGGTGCAATAGAAAGTGACTGTATTTAACCTCTGTATGTGGGATGTCAGAAGATGTATTTCCCTAGCAGTCACCAGGATGAGACAAGATAAAAGAGAAAGTCAGTCTATGGTACTTAAAATTTAATTTAGTCTCTTCTGCAGTGCCGTCCACATTAATATATATATATATTCGACCGCATAGCCTGGATAATAAATTCTTTGGAAAGAGTCTGTTCATTAAATATTTAAAGTGTTAACTTGAATTCAGTCTTGTATATTCTTACGCTCATAGTGATCCAGAAGCTAGCAAAGATATCAGCGTGTGTCATATGATTTCGGAAACAATATACCCTTGCACAGAAGTTCATTTCTACAAATTGTAGTATTCCGAAAGAGCATACATAAAAGTAGTCAAAAGATGTACTGAGAAATTTTGACGTGCATTTGAGAATCTGAATGATACGAAGCTGCAAATATGTCTAAACCACTGGTCTTTCTTTCCAAAATGACTGCTTGTACAGAGCACAAGTTTTTATAGGCTTTTGGTGAAATCTATCTGAAAAACAATGTTTAGTGAATAGTAAAGTATTTTCTCCTTAGCCACTTGTAAAATTTAAAAAATTACAATTCATTTCCTTACATTTCGCCTTCAGCTTACTGCGTGTGTAATAATATATACCTATTGTAGTAGCTTTCTTCACGTGTATGAGTTGATTCATTCTTCTTTCCATTTGCATAGTGGTAATTGTTATCTTATAAAATAACTTCATGTAACTAGGTTCTTAAATTATGTAGCTGATTTTTCTATTCAGTATTTAATTTAGACTGTGTTAACATTAATGGGAAGAATATGGTATATGTGAGTGTTTTCCCATAATTCATCAAAGTACTACATTAAACAGTAGAATCTTGTTGCTGCTATATTTTGACTGAATTAGAATACACGTATCTTCTAGTATTTCCTCGCGTTTATATTTGTGTCCTAACGTTGCGATTACCCGACATCCACAACGTAATTCAAAAGGCACTTGCGAAGGAATACGACAGTGTATTATTGCAGCAATCAAAATTCAAAAATCGAGCGAGTGCAAAAGTATCAATTGTTAACATGCCAGATTTAGAGTAATAAACAAATCGAAGTACAATTACATAATGAAAGTATAGTACTATGATGAGTAATAAAGCGGGTCACTACAATAGCCCCTCCGTAGAATGCAGGTAAATGAAGTTTACCTGTATTCGGAATGATATTGTAAATTACAATTACAGAAGAAATATATACGAGTTTGTGGTATGAAAACCGAATTGAGGATTTTAAGTTTTTGAGGTTTGATAATATAACTGTATATATGCAAAAATGTTAACAACTTCGAAACGAACCAAAATGTTTAGAAAGTTTTGCAAAATGTAACAATAAAAGCAGAAAAATTATTATTAGAATAATAATGAGGTTGTTATTGTAAAGAGTTACAGAATAGATTTATATCTTAACATACAGTTAATAGTACCGTAATAAGGTAGTATGGAAATGACCTGGGTAAACATTCAGTTACCTCTATTTCCATGAAAGCTGGTTGTACAAGTGGAATTGTACAAGAAGAGATGGCTGTGCCAGAGAAGAGTGCAGCAGTAGCTGCTGCTGCTGATACGGTTGAAAGTGAACGTCCGTCAGCATGTTGTTGTTGTTGCTGGGGTGTTGTTACTCGACGTTGAGGAGTAACTTGAATTGATGTTCGCTGAGGTTGGAGAGTAGAAGTTGGTTGATTGATAGCCATTCCAACAGAAGCAGTTGGCATAAACTGTGGTAAACCAGTGGTTTGAATCAATTGACCGTTATGACCAACAGTCATGACTTTCAATGGAGCTCCTGGTGCCAGAATGATAAACTGGGGAGTAGCATAGGAGCATGCAGCTACCGTACAAGGTTGACCACTGACAGAGACGTCAGTTGCCATCATTGTTGCTTGTTGCTGATGTTGTTGGATATAAGCTTGCTGTTGAGCTGGTTGTAACTGATGAGCTTGTGCTTGAATCTGTTGTTGTTGAGGTGATTGGGTAAACTGTTGTAATTGAACAGCTGTAGGACCGGCTTGAGTAAATGGAGTTGCAGACCATTGTAAGAGTGTTTGCACACCTGTAGACAATGCTGAAGCTTGAGGACAGAGAACTGGAATTGAGGTGTTGCATAACAGCCAGCTGCTATAGCTGCTTGAGTATCAGGGTGAACTGGGATAGCAGTCGCTGTGCCGCCAGGTCCGGAGGTACTTTTAGCAGAAACATCAGTAATTATACATCCAAATGTTATGAAGTTATAAAAGTTAATGCGATGGCAAAGATGATTTATTCCACTGTGTATACTTCGAAATGATGTAGTCCATCAATCAGCTCTGTCGGGCTCACCAATTTGTTGCTGCTATATTTTGACTGAACTAGAATACACGTATCTTCTAGTATTTCCTCGCGTTTATATTTGTGTCCTAACGTTGCGATTACTCGACATCCACAACGTAATTCAAAAGGCACTTGCGAAGGAATACGACAGTGTATTATTGCAGCAATCAAAATTCAAAAATCGAGCGAGTGCAAAAGTATCAATTGTTAACATGCCAGATTTAGAGTAATAAACAAATCGAAGTACAATTACATAATGAAAGTATAGTACTATGATGAGTAATAAAGCGGGTCACTACAATCTATGTTCAAACAGATCCCACAAGAATGAGTTAACAATTGCCAACTAGCACGAAACCTAGGTCCAAGGCTTCCTGCTGACAGCCTCTAACCATCTAATACCAACAAGAGTGAGTTGAGAATTCAGTGTACTTATTCTCAAGGAATTACTTCTAAAGTTTACCACGCACATTTCGTTTTCAATAATACTTCAGATAAATCGACGGAATTCCAATGTTTTATATATCGAGCCCAATTTTGGCGGATTTTTCCCTTCTTAAGTTGGATGATGATACAGTGAAACATTTCACAGATAAATCGTATCTTTTATATTGATGATAAGTTTATTATATTCAAACAGAACACAGACGAATGTGACCTGTTGAAATAGTTTACTGACGTACATCATCACTTCCTTTTACTTGTAAGGAAGAACATCGGTACAAGTCACGCCTAGATATTATGATCAGAGGAACAGTAGGTGCCTCACTCACAAGGAATGCGTGTAGAAAGATTACATCTATACGATCGCATACAAGTCTGTTTGATTTCGTGCTCATCCTCCACAAAACTAGTTTGGTCGAATGCCTTACAAGAAGACCGAGAAGGATTTGTTGTGATGACACGTTAGAAAAAAATTAGGTTGCATCCAAGATAGGCCGATTGGAATTGTCAACAGTTAATTTGTAGGTATTTGATTTGTTTCAAATTTAATAACGGATTGATATTGCCGAAGAATGCCAAACTAGGACGAAACAGCTGTCCAGTACTGTCTCTTGGTTTTCACTTTTAGACTACGAACAATGTTTATTGATTTAAAAACTTATAAAACTGCTGCCTTTTGTTTATCATTTTCTGCATGACAGGTCATGGCTAATACAGGGGAAGATGAAGTACATAGTTTTACCACTTGGATGCGTATGTATAAGTTTAACTAATCTTGTGAAGAAAGTTATGTGGAATGAAAAAATGGGGGATTTATCAGCTTCATTCTTAATACTTCCCTTCGCTCTTAGGAAGGGATTTAAAAAAATCAATAAGAAGTTATGTTTTGTCTTATTTGGTGGATATTGATAGTCAAGTGCACAGAAGAAAACGCTCTGAATATTATTTATGATAGTCCACCTAAGCTTTCGAAGGGAATTCAGTTTGTGTTTGACACGTAGCTAAAACTATATGAATTTCGGGAAAATAATCCTAATCTCTGTACATAAAAATGTCCCTTTTATCGTTGTATATCTCTTGGTCAAAGTGAACCTTAACAATCGAGTTGACCATGGAAACTTTCCACCCGTTTCATACATTTAACATAACTGTTTAAAATCTGATTATTGATTGTATCTTATAGTTTTCTAAGTCTTTTTACATTTCCATGCTATTCTCATTACTATTATCACCGTTTGGGTCAACTCATTCTACTTCTACTACTGAAAATTGATCAAATTTCTACTAACCCAAAATGTCAATATCAATCTCTTACTGACTGGCGACTACCTTCAAGATGAATGTCATGAAGTTCAAACGAAGAGTTATGATCGGTAGGGTCTAACATGTCGAGTATGAAGCACCGGTAGCACTGATTGACCTTGGTGCAAATGAATCATTGGATTGCACTCCAATGACCGAGACAGCTGTCCAGTATTCTTTCGTTTTTGATAATTCTGTATTTGATGTCAGTTCATGACAATTATTATTGATATAATTAATTACTATGTATGTTTTCTCTTAATTTTAAAAATACGAGTTTTTCATACTTCAAAGTGCATGGAAGTTTTTCATTCTTTGAAATATAAAAACAACAACATTGAAGTTCTTAATATGTAACAATTAGGTTATAAAGACTAAGTAAAACTCCCTGATGAGGCATGAAAACAAATATAGTAGGAAAGAAAATTCTTCCTAAAACATGAAGAAACGCTTTGTTCATCAGTCATTTCAGTCAGAATAATCATCCGCTTGTAGTTTAAGAAATTAACTATTTTAACTACTAATTTATAATTAGGTAATCATGTAGATCAACAAATATTTCAGTCAGAACGGTCTTAGATTTATACCATCTTCACTGAATTTCAGATGTTAAATTCTTCCTCTTTTGGAGACATTTCTGACATGTTGTTCATCCGGATTATTTACAAAAAAGGAGAATTAGAAACTTGTATCTTCTTGTTATAAGAACTACATAACCATATCCTGTATGAAATAGAAATCAAAGCATCCAGATGTGCTAGCAACTTGATGAGAGCTTAATTACCCATATTCTGTCCTTTTTACTAATTTGCACTATTTTTATTGTACTTATGGGATATTGAATACTTACCAATCAAATTAACAGTGCCACTTTGTTTCCAATGCCTATTTGGCTGATGTTGGTTTAAAAGGAAACTAATTATCAGTGAAATGTTTTTATCCATTTTTCCAACCTCTCAAGGTATTTAAATATTACTGATCAATTCAGGTGGGCGTTTTGGAAATTGAATTTAAGGATAATTAGTATTGAAATGAATTATGCTTAAGTTTAAACTGGAATGTATTGGAAAATAAGTACTTATAAATACACTTGAGTATGTGTTGGGGGAATGTTATTTAAGTGAACTGAGAATCAATCGTTATGCTTCTCTATATCTACTCTATATTCCCTTTCCGCACTTTATTCTAATATCCTAACCGTAAATAATCAAATTCTTTTGGAATGCTAAATGGACAAATGATAGTAAATGCGTATAACGATTGACTAGTGACTTTTGATAGAAAATGTTGAAAATTATATTATTCTTGGCTATAATGCACCAAAAATTATAGGTGCCCTTTGCTATTCACTTCACTAGTAAACTAGATTTTCAAATGAGTGTGGATTGGTAATCAACAGCCTATGAATTCTGACTTCTGTTAATTCGCAATATTGTGTCATTAACAACTTATGTTATCCGTAGGTAGCTGTTCTGACATCCAATTCGATCGATCTCCACTTTTTTTTATTCCTTAACGTCCCCAGTGGAACATAGGACTTCAAGATAGAGGCTTGAAGTTTCGGTAGCAGTGGTTTTTATCTTTACGGTATGGGGTCGCTAGCCTCATGCCCAACCTTCCCTCTTTACCAGCTTTATTGCTGGCTTAGCGCGGTGAAGGAGTGCGTCAGCCGGGGATCGAACCCCGGACCATATGCGTGGTTGGCGAGCATTCTAACGCTGTGCTACCGACGCACGATCGATCTCCATGGTCACAACTTTTATTCCGACTTCAAGTTTTTGGAAGATTTAATTAATTCCAAAGACAACTATATCACTTTCGCTTATAACAAGACTGTTGGGATCACAGTTACGCATCGGTGATGTGATTGCCAGTTATCCGAGCGGTATCTACACTATTTCACATGAAGTGATTGACGGAAGCGATAAACAACTTGGACAAAAACAAAGAGTCTCCAGGTTTTCTTGGTTTCCTCAGTAAATCTAATCTGCCACTTATTCTGCTTAAAAATCAGTTAATCTCCTGCAAATTTTAAGTCCTAGGATTTTTGTTAAAAGGTATTAATTTCCAAAAAACATACTAATAAATCAGTAGAATGAAACTCTGTCAGCCTGTTTGTCCAGTAGTCACAATGAACAACAACGAAATTGTTTACTGATACTGATGAATATAAATAACTTTGTTAGCATGAATTTTTTAAACAACAGATGTTGTGTACACCATCCGATAAAGGAGTGAAATACAAAAACATTTTGTTCACTGAACAATCCGTTTCATAGTTATCTACTACATATTTGGTAGACAGTAAATATTCCGTAGCAAGCTATTTTATCAATCCTTGTAGACATAAATTACCTTTAATTACTTTATTTTAAATGCATATGTATCGACCATACAAACAATATATATATATATATATATATAACTAAGCAATTAAAGGCAACAAATGCGGACCTCAAATACATAGATATGTTTCTCGTAGGCAAAACTAATAAATCGGCAATATCAGTTTGTTGAATCAGACAGAATTTAAGTACTTAAAATTTTAAAGAGAAGTTATAATGACAGGCAAATAGAGTTTCAGTGGAATCACCAATTCTACATCATCTGTATTTCACGGCATTAGAAGTAAATCCATTGAATAGTTTTCTCTGTCAACCCATGATATGGTATGGTATACACGCATAGGTGATACATTTATCATTATTCAGAAAGTTGAACAAGAAAACTTCCTAGAACACATAAATTCTATTTCAAACTGTGTAAAGTGTACAAATACAAACTGTTCGTATCAGGGTACTGTAAACTTATTAGATTACCCTCTCAAAAGACAAACACAGGGAAGACTCGATTTCGTGATTTACTGATAACCAACAATGGCATACGCGAACATGAAAGTTTCACCACTTCTAAATCTACTGAATAAAGCTAGAACATTATAAATGAAATCGATGGTACACAGAATGAGACAAATAAAGTAAGAAATGACAGTAGAAAATGACTACCTGAAAAGGTTTCTGGACAGCATTCATCCAACAAGTATTCCACTCAGACCAAGCAGAATATTCATAAACCTTCGGTGTCATCCATACACAAAAGACAGCTAAGGAGTCTAAGCTAAGTCTACTTCCATCCCTCAAATTCTTGAGAGAGATCGATAATTCAGGTGGAAGAAATATTTCTTCAAATGAAACAGGACCACTGTGTTTGTAAAATAAAATGTTTGGAATGTGAGGCCACCTACACAGGTGAAAGTCAGAGTGAATGAACATAGTATATGCACATAGTGTCCGATCGGGAATGAATTAGAACTAAAAGGCCAGAAAAACGTTCGAGTGTGGCAATGCACTTCATAGAAAGTGGGACAAGGATTGATTTCGACAATGTTGAAATACTTAGGAGTAGTGTTCATTCACACAAGGAAGAATTGACCTCTGGAGTTTTGCTTGTTTTGACTACGCAAGAGGATGAACGGGTAAAGGGGTAGATTCTTCGCCTATCTGGTATAATCCAATTAAACAAATCAGATGAAGGAGATTCGTTAATTCTTTAGCTTTTAAAAAATGATCATAATTATCACTGATGAATTAACGTGTTTACGACGCCAGTATCAACACAAATGCACACAGCATTTACACGTATATTTCAAATACTGAATAATGATGACAAGTTGACAACAACAATACAAGTGAATGATAACCAACACATTTGATAATAATAGCTTTATTCTAAAGAGCATTTATTCAAATATTCACTCTCATACAAACTGACTTCATTTTATGTACTACAATATGATGATACATATTTTTGATGTGTGAGGAAGTCGGAGTAGTTCTGTTAAAGAAGCTGTGGTGTAAATCGTGAAACGTTGAGAGAAATCTTGTTTTGATTTTCTAAGCAATCTGTGATTATTGAAAATAGTTTTATAAAGAATGAAAATAGCTGATTGCCAGTGTATTACGTTAATAAATAAATAAATAAAACTTCAACGCACTACCAAATTTCATTATGATTCATTCTCTTCAGGCATTGACATTATTCGAGGAAATCTGTAACATCTCTGTTCTGCACATTTTTAACCGAAATCATTGTCTAAAGATTCTAGTTAACCTGAATTCACAGATTCATTCCAACTTCATGTCAACTGTGATAAAAGGTTTTTAAAGATTGCCTTATCTCCTCTATTGTTTTGTGGAATTTTCCAGCTTCTAGTTATTTGATTCTTACTCTTATCTTCCCCATCCCCCCACATCGGTCGGTCGGTTTTCGACATAGAACTTTGCACATATGTGCGGCAGTTCAAGTCGCCACACTCCATGTAGCACACAAAGGAAGAGAAGAAATACATAATATAGTCAGTAAACAGAGGTGTGAGACAAAGGAATAGTTATAACGGAGAACAAAACAGTTTAATTGGAAATCATAAGTCACAAGGAGTGGATGCACCTGCGCCACTGAGAACGATTTTGAGCCATGTCACCAATTGTTTCCAACCATTGGTTTTACCGTCCCGAGGACCCCAACCAGGAAGTCTACACCTTCCTACGTGGCTTAGACTAACTGTTGTGGATTTCATTGACTGGTGCCTTGTTTTCGTTTGACCGCCGCTAGCTCTTTTCCAGCCTGACTCTATATGAGCTAACATTGCCCGTCGAGAAAGGCGATGACTAGGCTTGCATAAGTAGCACATGTCCTAACCATCTCAGTCGAAGTAATTTCACAGTTTCGTTGATTGATTTCCCCACCTTATCTAGCACTCGACGCCTAACCTCAATATTGCTCACCTTATCATACCACTTCACGCGGGAGATAGAACGCAGACACCTATGATCGAAGACAGCTAATCTTTTCATGTCTTCCGCTCTCACTGGCCAGGTCTCACAGCCATAAAGGAGGACGGAGTGGACTGTAGATCAGTACACACGCCCTTTGGTTGATAGTCGGATATCGCGTCTACGCCAGAGACGATGTAAACTGGCATATGCGAAACAAGCCCTCTGTATTCGTGCTGAGATTTCGTCGGAGATCAACCCGTTGGGACTGATGGTACTTCCCAAGTAATTGAAGCGGTCAACGTGCTCTACCACTTCACTTCCTATTTCTAATCTAGGGGTCGGTCATCCCCCCACAGTAAAACGGTGAGACCTCGTATTCATGATGTCTGTCTATAACAAATTTCAAACCATTTCTGCCACTGACTATTACGTAATTTTCATTTTGGAAAACACTTCTAAGTAGTTGCAGCAACTGTCCCTATTCCTATTACTTGATAATAAACGACTACACATTTTCGGTGAATGGAAATACGATTTACAGCCTCTGAAGATGATGTCGTCGAAAAAGAAAATTATCTTCACTGAATTGTTTTTTTTTTATTTTCTTCACTGGTCAGTGGGTATTTCCGATCTAGAAGAAGCTTACGCTTCGATATTTTATTTGTCTTAAAATGGATTTTGTCACGAACCGAAATCTTTTGTGAATACCAATCAAATCGACGCAATTCAAACTGTGAAATTTCATGATTAATGCCGTCCTAGCCTGAGGAAAAAGTAAAAGTCTTTTGACAGAGGATATCATTGTTCATTGATTTGAAATGGCGCTTATTTAAGGGATTGCAGGTTTTCCCCTCTCCCAAAAATATGTCGTATATTTCTGGCACTAAATAAACAACTTTTCTCTTCTGCCTAGTGTAAAGTATTGACTCTGAATATATGTCACTATAAAACATAATAATCTCAAATTATTTAAGGTAATCAGTTGCTCTCATGATAAAATTTTCCTGACAACTGACTGCCAATATTCAAGTGGTAGTTTGCAGGGATTTGATTGTTTTTAGGAGTTAATCGTTAGCTGGCATCGGTAAGAGGACCATTGGAAATCTGGGAGTAATGGACAACTGTTTCGTCCCAGCTTGGGACTTTTCAGCAGTACGCAGCCACTGAGGTTCGAACCGATGATCTATATAATATGCCCGTGAACATTTCAATGACTGTATAGTTTTGTTATTGCTTTTTCACCATGCGTAATCCTATACATTTTGCTTTGATTCATGGTTGTGTTCTACGGTTCGGTTATTTTCTTGTTTCTCTACTACGTTGTGGGTTTACGAAGAACCTAAAGCAGCTGAAGGCACCATGGCTTTGTGTCATTCTAGTTGATGTTTATTAGTGAAAACTAATATTTTTGTAACTTATGCGATAATAATTGATAAAGATTATGTCACTGCACTTCTCTTAGCCATTAGGAATATAGTAAACCATTTTAACTCTTAAAGATTTTCAAATTGCATACAAGAGATATGTTTAATCAGACTAAACTAGATCTTTAACTAGAAAACAAAATATTATTTCGTCAAGTCAAATTTTGAATAAGAACAATAGAGAGGTGAACTTAGATTTAGATTTCATGCTTTTTATTGACATCTTGAAAGTCATTCTGCGCATGTTTGGTACATGAGAATGTAACTGGTTCTACAGTGAGTTTTCCTACTGAATAAACTCAACTAAAGAATCTCTTCAAAACTTCAAAACTATCTCATTCCTATTCGGAACTCTTCAACAATCCAAACCCACCACAACTGTCAGGTTTCGAGGTGGTCATTTGTTCTGTTGAAACCTTGTAGCTCGTTAGATAATCTAAATTCAGGTAATGAAGTTATTTTCCATGAAATAACTGCCAACCAGTCAATGTTCAAGTGCTGCATTCTTAGTAAACAAAAATTAACAATCGTGAGTCAGTGGACTGTAAACTATTTGGTTGGACATCAGAGTACTTGCCACAAGATCTGTCAATCCTTGAGTTTAGCGAAATTGTAAATGCAAATTGCTGAAAACTTTGAAAATATGGGAAAATCAAAGACAACTCAGAGAAGGAAATTATCCTGACTGAAGTCATCTTTAAAGGTTGTACAGTCGTATGAATACTTATTAAGAACACAAAGCAGTTTATTATTGATTAATACGGGTGTGACATTGGTGATACAGTTACTCGAATTAGTTTATAACGATAATAAGGAATTGCAGGATAATCACCGACACAATGAAAGCAACGGTTTGAAATTTGATAAGGTGAAAATTGTCATTGTGTAGAAGAAACATGATTGAATCTTCACTTGGTAGGTGTGAAGAGGGTGAGAAAAAACTAGTGAAATGTATAAAGGGGAAATATAAGAGTGATAATAGTGAAATGCTTACTAAAGACAGAAGCAGACAATCAGAAAGGACTATGGTAGAGGAAGAGATTCAACAAAAATTTCAAGGTTACATTGACAAGCCGCTTTGATGACAGTATTATTTTAAAAATAAAACTACTTCTCTTCTGGTGTTTCAGAGCATCGTGAATGCGATTAGCTCCAGCTTCTTTAAACCTTACTATTTGCATCTAAGTAATGAAAAGGTGTTTCACAGTCTTTGTAATCAAGTTAGGTTGCATAGTAAGACCAAATGTGTATCTTGTACGAACAAAGGGATATAGTCATTAGGCATATGGAATTATTTACACTATTAAATGTGTACCTTCAGCTAAACAAGTCAGAAAAATGTGGAAATCAATATTTTTGCTACTGTGAGTTTTGATCGAATGTAATTTCTTTGGTCAAAACAGTTAACTGTGAATACATTCATGCGCGTAACTTTTCCATACTAGTTCATCTGCCTTTCTACGAGAGTATTGTGAAATACTCACAATCATATTATGAATTAGCAAGTGGTAATAATTTAAGTAATAACTAAAATATGTTCAAGACAGTTATTCATGACTCTGTAGTTCATTAAAATGTTATGGTTACTGAAAAATATCTTGCTTTAAAACTAACTGCAAAAGAATAGAATTCGTAATAGTGCTTGCTAATTGAGTGCAATACAATTCAAGACGAAGTTGCCATTAACTACGGAAAGAAGAATGATGTCGTTTGGGTGATATATGACCGTCAGATGATATTTTTGTATCATGAATACATCTATAAAAAATAGGTTTATCTTTTGAAGAAAGATAAAACAAAGTAGGCGTTGACGAACTGCTGAGGTCATTTGTTTGGGAAATTATTTTTGCAGTAAAATTGAGTTTCATATCTACTGCATAATTCGTTATGAATAACTTTTGTTCCAAGCTGAAACCAGGACCTAGTAACCATCGTTTCAAATTCAGGAATATCTTTATTAGCCTGATGAGTTATCATCAATGAATCTTGTTTGAACATAATGTGTTTTTCAGTAGAATTTATGCTGTATCCCGTTCATTGGATTACAGTTATCACTTTCAATTGCTAAATGGGCACCCTGTACATCGGAAATCGAAGTAAAGGTGATACCAGGTTATATGTAGAGACCCACGAAGGATGACGCCTGAAAATAAGAGTGTGCTGACAAAATTCAAGTTAGAGAACCGGCAAAGCTGCACAAAAATAACTATTCATATTAATTACATTAATCATTAATTAGAAAGAGAAGTAGTTACATTGATAAAACTCGTTTGCATTAATTTCTCAGTGAACCTCACGCTTTTGTAAGTGTTTTAAATACAGATTTCCGTATATTAGGATAGTAAAAGGATACCGGAGTAACTTTTAACGGCACTGAAAGACTTAACGGACTTAAATAGTATAATAATAACCCTATTTTGAAATTCTGCTTATGTAATCATAAAACAACAGATTCCTTTTGCAGGTGAGCCAGTCTACTACTTCCATTACCAAAACTGAGAACACATCAGGTCTCTAATTTTGACACTCTCTATGATCTGGAGGACTTATGTCGTACTTGGGCAAAAGCATTTGAGCATCCTTACTAGATCAAGCACTTAACTTGAAAAAATAAGGAATCGTACATGACATACACTACTGACTGATATGACTGGTTAAAAACTGCTCATGTTAAACAATAATGGCTTCTTCAGAGAGCAAGCATAGTTAGGGCATTCCATGTTCCTTCGCTTACTGTTGCTTTCGTCGAAGGAAGAGAGTACAGTTGACTGGCATCCAGAAGGCCTTCACCAGTCAACATCATCCGTCCTCCTTGATTCCATTGCAGAATAATTTTACTTCATCTGTGATTTGAAGTTTCAATATTATTGGGGTAAGTTAGCCATTCACAGGCTGGACCTTCCAGATTTTCCTGGCATTAGGACCATTTAGAAAACTAGGCCATAATAGCTAGAAAGAATAAGTAACAAGGAAATCATGTAAGCATTGAGACAGTCAACAACTCATCACCAAATTAACATACAAACAGAAATGGAAGTGGATAAAACATACGTTGAAGAGGCCTTCAATAACTTCGAGTTAAACCCCAATGGGAAACGACGAATTGAGCTTCTGAGGATCACATGAAAGAGATCATGTGAGATGAAATGAAAGCTTGTGGACAGTAACTGAGTGAGGTGAAAATGACGACAGAGAATAGACTACAATGGGGATAGGCTGCTGAAGCTCTGTTTTCCCATCAGAAGTCACGGAGCGAATATTAAAATTATGGGATAATTTCGAGTCACTGTAGTAACGCGTATTAGTTTAAGTTCATAACTAACTGATTTCATATACAAAAATGACGGTTTATTTTCTGCATTCACTTACTGATGTGGAAAATTGTGGTGATCTGATAAAAATTGAATGAATCGCCTTAACTATCATTCATTATGCATGAAGACAAGAACTAAATATATGGAACGTTTATTATTATAATACTCCGAGCAAAATGGACATTTATCAGGTACAGTGGCTTAATCTCTTAAGTATTTCTAAATTTTGGTGTAGCCTTAAAGTTAGACAGTCATACGAGTGTGTTCAATGTGCTCATCTCACGATGAATGTTTGAACTAACTGGCAAGATATAACTGGATAACTACTATATTTATTTTAAACTTATGGTTTGGCAAGATCATCAGGTAGTTTTCCTGTTACTGAACTAATGAAGTGTTTTCTGCTATAATTACTTTTTTGTATGACATAGCAATCTTCAAAATGCTAGCCTGGTTGTTCCCTCCAATTGTCCCATTTTTTGTGAAGTCACCATTGAAGGAAAATCAGGAACTACTTTTCCATACGAGAATGTAAATCTCTCATAGATGCCGTTAGGGTTATTCATTAGAGAAAATAGATTTGTCGTTTCGCGTATATGGATTCTCTTCGCAATACTGAATTTCTTGTCTTTACCTAGCTGAATATTTTTATTTCATGTATAATCCCCATCCAGGCATTAATGAAAACAAAACATGTAGATCACTGAAGAGTCTCTTTTCGGCGAATTCATTTTCTTAGCTGTACAATCGCAAATATATATGTGTTATTTTTTATGTATGTGTGCATCAAGTTTGTCAAACAAAAATACAATACCTTTGTTACTACCTTAATTTCACTAACACCTAATTTTCTTGACTAATTTTATATTACGTAACTCCAATTACCAATCTTCACCTGCTTAGTTAAAATAACTATAACCAATTGTATTTTTGTTTGACAAACTTAATGTTCACATACATACAAAATAACACATACATTTGCGATTGTACAGCTAAGAAAATGAATTCGCCGAAAAGAGACTCTTTGCTGATCTACGTGAATATTTTTATCACATTAAGCCTTCTAGAGAATCTAAATCAAATAAAACTGTTATCTTAAACATGTTTACTGATTAATATTCGCACCACTTATAACATGAGTCTTTCAATAACAAGAACTATTTTTTTTGGTTTATGCTTGTATAAATATTCTTTGTTTATTCAAAACTTATACAAAACGATATGCTAAAAATATTTTAGAATATACCGTGAAATCGACATGTTTACTTGCTTATATGAAACAAAACGAGACAATATAGTGAATCATCGGACGAGGTATTTTTGCATTTGTTATTGACTTTCGATAGACTGATGAAGATGATAACAACCATAGTTCACCCACTAAGCTAAATTAGTGTCTTTTTCAGTAGACTAAACAAAATTCATATCAACTGCTATTGGTGTTTTATAGCTAGTCTAGAAGAAATCAAACACTTCTATTTTGTACATGTTTGTATTCATCGAAAAGACGCTCCACTCGCGTGTTTTCTGCTACTGTAGATCCGGCGTGATAATCAGAATTTCTAAAATGATGTCATTTCTGATTGTTTTAAACTTATTCCAACTTTATGCTTTCACAGTCTGCATTTCGCTATACATAGACGCCAACACAACAATTAGTAAAACGCTATTGTGCTCGGTATCTGCCTTGTGTTGGTTCGGGGTTCTTCAACAATGCACACCAGTGGGTGATTAAAGCGCAGCATTGTAAGGTTCTGTTCGTGAGAAACCAACAGTTCATGTTGGCAGGTCTATAGTGATTCATAACTGTTTGCAGATTTTGATGATGAATAACTTCATTCATAATAGATTAGCATCTAAATCTACTCTGAGGTTATTCAAACGGTCGCACACCTAATATATTAATCGTATCGCTAAATAGCTCAAAATTAAAAAATCAGGTGTCCGCTACTTTCCGGTTTTCAGCAAACTGCTAGTCGGTGTTTGTTTCTGAAAGAATCAGCCTAGTTTTCTTGTATGTGGCACGTATTCTCTACTTTCCCGTTAATTGATGAAAACATTAGTTTTAGAAAATTTGAGAAACAGTCTGATAGACACAATTCGACATCTAAATATTTAGTTCTTGTCTTCATTTATAATGCATAATAGGTAAAACGACTCATTTAATTTTGATCAGATCACAACAATTACGCAGGTCATTAAGTGAATGCATAAAATAAACCGTCATTTGTATATGCGAAATCAGTTAGTTGTGAAGTTAAACTAATACGCCTTAATACAGTGACCCGAAATTATCCCATCATATTATTATTCGCTCCCTGACTTCTGATGGGAAAATAGAGCTTCAGTATCCTATCCCCATTATAGTCTATTCTCTGTTGTCATTTTCACCTGACCCAATTAATGTCCACAAGTTTTCATTTCCCCTCACATGACCTCTTTCATGTGATCCTCGGATGTCGAATTCATCGTTTCCCATTGGGGTTTAACTCGAAGTTATTGAAGGTATCTTTAACGTATGTTTGATTCACTTCCGTTTCTGTTTGCATGTTAATTTGGTAATGAGTTGTTGACTGTCTCACTACCTAACAAACTACCACTTTGCTTATCTTTCCTGATTGACCATCTGATCTTCATTATGAGAACAAAACAGCCTTTGATGAAATCTGTTGGAAATTCTTTTCGTGATACGCACCCCAAATCTCCCAAACATATAAGCACACTTTCTTCATATTGAAAATTCGGCTATTATTTTTCTTACCTTCAGCTTTTTCTGAAATATTGTAGTGAGAATATCCATTTAGGTAGGGCCTCAGTCCTATTTCCGTTGTTTGTAGAGAATTCCATTCGAGACTGATGCTTTCCTGGGTGGCATTTAGTAAATAGATAACCTTTAAGACCTCCAATATTTTAAAAAGGTTGGCGTTCACTAGCAGTTTTTTGTCAGCAAGTGGTATTTCTGGACGGAATTCAAGTGGAGGTCAACTTAGGAGTCATCTGGAATGATCACCTCAGTATTTCATTTGTTTCACTTATTTGGCAATCAATTTCGGTTTACTATCATTCACTGGATTCATTCGCTTGCTTCTCTTAATTAATTGAAGCGCTTTGTTACGAATGCTATGTGTTTAAAAATGATTTTCGAAGAAAGCAATGAAAACTTACGAAGCTAGACAAAACAGATTCATTTCAGTTTTTCGTGTCTTGTGAATTACTTGCAAACGAGATAATAAAGGGATATAGTTTTATTACAATTTCAAAACACTTCAGTGCAAAGAAAAAACAAAACTTTGAACGACAATTAATGGTAATCATGGCATAAAGACCGATTTCATCGTTAAAATAGTAAAATGCAACGAATTGCTGCAACTTCATATGTAATGCAAGAGTAGAATTAAGATACTGTAAGGTAAAAATTATAAGAATACACAAGCAATTAGATATTGTTAATGAATAAAGTATACAAAACTCTAGTGAATCAAACCCAACCAGTTAGGTCAAATAAATGACAATTTAAATAAGTAACAGTAAAAAAAAGTTAACGCTTACATTCACTATAAGGTGATATAAGTTTTTAAAAGTCAACAGGCAAGTTAAAAAGTCACGAAGAGATTTAATACAGCTTATTTTTGAATGTGTACTTCAGGTTTTCGACGTCTGATAGTGATAGTCTCTGAGATCTTCAGAAGCCGTAGGTTTGCCTGTTCGTTTATTATCTCGAAAGAATCCACGATGTCAACTTGATATCCCGTGTCATGAAGTAGTGTTGCAGAAAAGAAAAGACCGACAAGGCTCGAAGGAATGTTTATTCGGACAAACGCACTGTCGGTACATACATTCAGTATACCTTATCTTTAAGTCTTTATTTGTACATCATTTGCAAATTGGTCGAATATCACCACATTCGAAGGCTTGTTGGGTTCTGCATAGTGTTTGTAACTTTCTTCTCACAGTTCTCTTCTTCGATTGCCCTTTTCTAGTATCCGAAACACATTTTTACTTTTCTGAATTCGTTTGCTGATATACTACTTAAATCTGATTATAAGCAGCACTCACCACAGTGTGTCTGCTCAACTCAAACTTCTACTCTCTTATAATTGTAGACTCTTGGGTATGTGTTCAGAATATTTATTCTAAGCTGTTGATACTTTTCTTCCAATGTGTCTGCTTCGGTAGATACTACTAAATTGATATACATAATTGGAGGCATCAAACAAAATGTATCTGTAGACTTTATATTGAACTATTGAGAACATTGTCTGGTAATTAGGAAATGTCGTAGTCTGTGATTTTTTCTGTAGTCTTTTGGTTTCTACTCAACTGTCATCACATTTAGGTGACTAAATACAGGATTTTTTGTTCAGTGTGGCATTTTTCAAGCTTTTATTTTCGGTTGCTCCAGGTTTTCGTAGTTTCGATAAATCATTTCTGTTGGAATGCTTGATACGTTACAGTGATGATTCTTTATTAATAGGTTCTCATGCCCTATATAATTGCAAATATTATAAGTATTTCCTTCTTTGGAGGCAATATTAATTGCCAGATAGTTGTGAATGATTGTATCATATCATTATTCCATTATATTTTTTATCTGAATAATTTATTTTTTGATTAATGACTTTAGTATTACGGAATTGGAAAACATTTTTATCAATACAGCTTACATACATGTGACAACAGCTCGAAAACTATATATTTCAAAGTTCACCTATTAAATGGTGATAATAGTTTAACATGTTTTGTCATGTGACTAAGGAACAATAAGAGTTTTATATGCCTCCGCTGTTTTTCAGCTTATCTTTATTTATTCAAATGAATACATAGGTGGTAAATAATAAACTTTTTTTCGAAGTGTTAGTTAACCATACTGTTTTGAATGCTAACAACAATTGCTATAAGGTTATGCAGATGCTTTTGATGCTAATTAATGTTATGGATACGGATATGAGGCACTGACTACAGGGATGAAAAATAGGCAGTCTCTCTTTTGTGTGAAAGAGTCACAGCATCATCGAGTTTGATATCACATTCAAATGATTGAGGAAAGGATATAAACCAGTCATGAGATTGCGAATCTCCATTCACATCGAGACTGACTGACTAAATTTTATCTGTTAATAGTCTCATTGCACTACAGTGAAGTGGAAATGTATCTTATCGGCTTAAGTATTCAATTTCCAGCCAGTGGGTGTCAAGTTTGAATCTTGCTCCACCTACTTCACACTGGGTTACTGAGTAGTAACCTCATCTACTACACAGTGTGTATATCCTGTATCCCCCTTACTTGATAACTAGGTTTTAAATAACTAACTTACTAAGTTTCATCATGAAAGAAAATTCAGATTAACACTGACTTCCAAATCATAAGGGATTACAAGCTATAAGCCTTGTTTTTGCGGTGTGATATAAAGGAACTCTGCATCTGCAAACTCTGTTGAAGCTCCTGCTTTGTTGATGTATTTTCAGTGTATCTTTTTGACAAGTCTTAGCATAGTGATGATGACGGAGAATACAATTAATCTTTACAAAAATGGATAAATCCACATTTAATAAATGTTTCATTTTGGCTCATTTAATTAAGTTTTCGATATTCAACTAGGTATCACTAGCCCTGATATAACAGGTGCGGACCTTCACCACGGGTATTAATATGCATTTGACGGTGTCAACCTTTCTCATATTTGGATTGCCACACCAACACATCTATTAAGGAAAAAATATATTCATTAATTCTCTCAATAACTTAGCTATAATGAGGGACAAAAAACGAATGTGTTTAATTTATGGTGTCTAGGAGAGACAAATAACATAAATATGAAAAAGTTAAGTAGAATAACTTTTAAAGAAGTTCATTCATGAAATTTATCAAGAAGTTTTAACATACTTCTCATGTATCTTTCCTTCTGTGTAGGCATAAATTTAACAAACAAGTCTTCTCATTAAATCTCTGTGATAAAAATCTTAAAAGTCAAGGCTGTATGCAAATCTACATGAAAGAGTAATAATTCAGTGCTAAGAAGTTCAGGATAGCAAGTGGAAAAATATCGAATAAATGGCAAGTATTTCAGCCAACTAGAATAGTACAGCTGCATCTATATGAGGTATGAAGGGATGTATGATGTTAGAAAAGAAACGATGATAGTACTACTAGGATTTTAGAGCCTTCATTGCTACCACCACGTAAAACCCATATCATTAGGACAATGAACTTGCGCTGATAAACATACAAATAAGTTTTTTTGATTTAATCATATTTCAACTAACATCTAATTTCGGAATAAGTGAATGCTAGATACATCAAATATAGATTATCTTCACTTTACCCAATTGCATATACTCATAAGCTCATTTTTCTCCTTTGATTCAAATACTATTCTCAGCATTTCTACTCTTTAAAATGTCCATACTGATAATAAAAATTCGGTACAACTTCCAATTAAGTTTCTTCATGGTTCCGAAATAATGTTCAGCTCAGGTTAACTAATGAATGGCAAACAGATGATGTGGAAAATTGTTTAGTCTGCATCTTTTGAGACGGAATGAACATTCACATAAAATGATCACGATATACATATTCACTTCAAGAACTACAAACCTTACTAAATCATGGTCACCCCACTCAAGATTAGCGTACACACACTCCATCATGGATGCTAATTTCTAAATTGGATTCAATGTTACAGATAATCTTTCCTTTCTCTTTGATTAATGTACCTTATAAGTTGCGTGCTTATTTTAAATATGTTGAATTACAGGTAATATTTAAGAAGAAGTCATAAAACTGTTGAAATATATACTAAATCGTAGCCACATGATCAGAAGTATGACTCTAACAAAAAGCCGAGTGACCTGATATTGCTACATACTTATCAGTTACTGAAAATAATCTATGGGAAGTAGTGTGTTTGAACTATGTATATATTGGTGATTGCTTAAAACGATATAACTTCAGTTTAACTATCAAGAAAATGTGAAAGAAGAAGAAATTACTACTTCTATAATGTTAAGCGACACGTTCATTAGTTTGTACTCCATTTAGTAACCGCTGTTTCAAAATAATTGCCATTGGGCTTTCAGAAGCCATGCCCGATAAAGTTTCACGTTCACTCTTAAATCCAACCTATAGAACCGTGTATTGCAGGCATATTATATTCCAACACAACTGCGTTTCATTTCTCATCATAGGCTTCTATCTGTCATTTTATATGTTAACTATTAATAGACGGTTGAAATTCGGATATTGTAGTATATAAAGTGGTAGGATTATAATCCTCTATTTTGTCAAAATAAGTTCACCTGCCTAGCTTAAGACATCAGTAACAGCTTTGGATATATAATTTCTCATGACTGTAGAAATTCTTCTAAATGGTGTTTCTGTTATACTCCTGATATTTGAATTTTATTCACCTAAAGCATCATTTTGAAATTACACAGTACATTATAGTTCAAAAACTATTGACTAAACAAATCCTTACCAAATTCTTGACAAATAGTTTGAAGAAAGTCGAGTAATAAGGGTGGTGGGTTGATAATTTTAACTGACTCTTCATCGGTTGTTCACTAAACAACGGGTGTTGCTTTATCGCAGGCTGAAGACTCATTTGCAAACAAGTATGTTAACAAAGACGGATAATATGGCGTTAGGAGCAGTCAGTCTACAACCATTCCTGGACCTAAGCTTTTTTCATTTCAGCACGCTGTAGCAGTGCGAACCTGTAATCCTCAGGAGATAGGGTTTCTGTCCTATTTTGAGCTCAACACTATTTTCAAGTCGCATCCTTTCAATACTCTTAAGTCATTATTTCAAAAATATACCATACATTGCAGTAAAAGGCATAAGTCGTATGTGAAGTTTAGATATAAAACTATATGACTGAGAGACGCGTGTTCACATTGTCTCCCACTATACAGACAACAACACCTGTTAGGACCTGAGTTTGACTTTCATTACAAATTAAGACACACGTGTCTTATAATCACATTAGGATATATCGAAATAGACTGTCATTTCTCCGAGTGTTCAAATCATAATTAACATTAATTACTTATATTTCCATTTCATCGATAAATTGTATTCTACTCTAACCTCTATAGTACGCTTTCGATGATAACTTTACCTATCAATCTTACTATGTTATTAGTGATATTATTTAGGAATCAATATCTGTAGTGTATGAAGAGGAAACTATTGAAAACAGTCACCCACTCAACCATTTGTAGAGTCAGAAGTTGGATTTAAGGTCAGAACAAAGAATTTATTACAGTAAGTTAGTATTGAGTTAAAGTTATATTTACAGAAGCATTATTCTCCAGATAGTACATTAATAGTAATGAAATATACACTGAAAATCAATATTTTCCATTCTTTATAAAAGTATTTTCAATAATCACAGATTGCTTAGAAAATCAAAACAAAATTTCTCTCAACATTTCATGACTTATACCACAGCTTCTTTAACAGAACTAATCCAACCTCCTCACACATCAAAAATATGTATCATCATATAGTAGTACGTAAAATGAAGTCAGTTTGTATGAGAGTGAATATTTGAATAAATGTGATGGTCATCATTCACTTGTATTGTTGTTGTCAACTTGTCATCATTATTCAGTAGTTGAAATATACGTGTAAGTGATGTGTGTATTTGTGTTGATACTGGCGTCGTAAACACGTTAATTCATCAGTGACAATTATGGTCACTGATCAAAAGCTAGAGAATTAACGAATATCCTTTATGTGATTTGTTTAACTGGAGTGTACCAAATAGGTGAAGAGTCTACTCCTTCACCCGTTCATCCTCTCACCTGTTTAATACATTACACGTATTCAGAACACTCAAAACTCCAGAGGTCAACTCTTCCTTATGTTAATAGACACCTCTTCTTAGTATTTCAACACTGTCGAAATCAATCCTTGTCCCAATTTCTATAACGCACATTGTCACAGTATATCTTTCTTCTGGCCTTTTAGTTCTAATTCAATTCCAACCGGACACTGTGTACATAGTCATTGTTCATTCACTCTGACTTTCACCTGTGTAGGTGACCCCACATTCCAAACATTTTATTTTACAAACACAGTGGTCTGGTTTCATTTTAAGAAATATATTTCTTTCACCTGAATTATCGATCTCTCTCAAGAATTTGAGGGCTGGAAGTAGACGTCAACACGACAAGAGGCAGATACTCTTTGGATTTGTTCTTAACTGTCTTTTGTGTATGGTTGTAATAACCTTGACACCGTAGGTTTATTAGTATTCTGCTTTGTCTGAGTGGAATATTTGTTGGAAAAATGCTGTCCAGAAACCTTTCCAGATAGTCATTTCTTATTTTGTATGTCTCATTTTGTGTACCATCGATTTCATTTATAATGTTCTAGCTTTGTTCAGTAGATTTAAAAGTAGTGAAACTTTCATGTTCATTGAATGATCAGATGGGATGTTCAAATACTCGTTTGTGTGTGTGTGTAACTTTGTTGGTTCTCAGTAAATCACGAAATTGAGTCTTCCCTGCGTTTGTCTTTTTGAGAGCTTAATCTAACAAGTTTACAGTCCCCTGATACGAACAGTTTGTATTTGTACACTTTACACAGTTTGAAATAGAATTTATGTGTTCTAGGAAGTTTTCTTGTTCAACTTCCTGAATAATGATGAATGTATCACCTATGCGTGCATACCACACCATATCATAGGTTGACAGAGAAAACTATTCAATGGATTTACTTCTAATGCCGTGAAATGCAGATGATGTAGAACTGGTGATTCCACTCAAACTCCATTTGTCTAACATAATAACTGCTCTTTAAATATTAGATAGTTACATTCTGAGCAAATTCTTAAATATTTAATTCATTTTTTGTCACAATATTTAGGCGGTAATTGTTAGTAGTTTTCAGGCTCATATATGAAATTATCAAGTTAATCAGATGTAGGAATAATACTTTGGGGTAGAAATCATTTAAAATCTTCTTATAATTTCCTATTCGTTAACAGTAATTTTCATGGCTTTTATTTTAAATACTTCAACGCTTTCAAAGTTAGAATTAGGAATTTACCAACGTGTTTTCAGTAACTCACTGCGACAAACTTCCAGAGAATTATTAAAATCACTTATTCGTCTCAGAGGAACATCCGTTTTGTGGGTTTTCAGTCATCCTATAAAGCCTGTAAGAATGCTATTTTAAGGAGTTATTGAGAACTAGACTGTATTTTCCAGTTTTTTGTTTCAGTTTCGAAATGAATAATTTTATAATTGATTTCAGCTGCTCCATAGGCTTCAGAATTGGTGCTATATATACATTTCACTAACGAAAGTTAAACTAGTAATTACTAACCGTGGTAGTCAGCACCATTGGGCTTTATTCAAAAGTTATCATTCTAGAGGCTGACTAAAGTATTTCAGCGCAATCACCATACCGACGATGTGTTTCACTTAATATTTTATGCATCAAAACATTTATTCAAAGCTTTCTAACTGTTTGCATTTGGTAGTTGGCCGTTTTTCAACTGTGTTTTCCACTCTTTATACAAGTGATGCACCTCGGTAACAGTTTCCTGAAATAAAAAGTAATTTCTTCGTGGTCTTATATACAGCACTGAATATTGCAAAACTTGTGCATATGGTGGACTTTTCACACTTAGAGTTTTGAAACGGTTTTGTTTCAGGCTTTTTATTTTTTCAGTGATCACATCTATTTGGTCAAGAGTCTATTAGCTTAGTATTCTCCGCATTTGCAAAATTAAACAAAAAGCATGATGAAATCTTACTTGATAATTCATGTTGAGCAATGATAATCGTGCGTCAGTGGCTTAGCGATTAGGACGCTCGCCAACCATGCACATGGTCCGGGGTTCGGTCCCCGGCCGACGCACTCTTTTACCTCGCTAAGCCAGAAATAATGCTGGTGAAGACGAAAGGTTGGGCATGAGGTCCTCAACCTCATCCTGTAAAATGAACACTGCTACAGAAACTTCAAGCCACTAGCTTGAAGCCCTATGTTCCACTGGGGAACGTGAAGGAAAAAATAATAATCGTATTATTTGCTAGTGTAATTTAACTGGCATTCCACTGAGCAAATTGTCCAGCTAAGAATATGCGTAGAACAATAAGAAGGAACGTCAGCTGGAATATGATGATGACATTTCTTGGAGATCAGACTATGGCATTCTTAGTAGTTTCTGAATTTCCATATTGGACTTTCGTAATCACATTATCAAATGTCAGTTTAAGTATTATCTTCGGTGTCAATTCGTTAAAAAAAATGAGTAAAGATGACAGAACTGACGTAGAAAGCTTTATCTAAGAAGACGAAAAACTTCAGTATGAACTGTACAGAAAAAAAAGACGTTTTGATTTCATTCGGTGTGTTCCCTGGGGAGCATAGGGCCCCAAGTTTTCAATAGCGGTGACATTGGCTTTAGGGAAAGGGTTTGGTAGCCTTCCCTTAGTCCCAACCTCCTTCCCGGGCTTACTACAGGCTGGTGAACCAGGCGACGTTTACGAGTGAATCTCCCGGATACGAGACTCAAACTTCTCGTGTACTTGGTGAACATCCTACGATTGAACCCCCGACACACCCAACAGAAACAGTTACAACATCCTATTGCTAAAAACGGAACGAAAGAGGAATATTAAGGGAAGCATATCATGAAAATATAATGAAAATCCCCTAATTCAACAATACAACAAATGGCTTTACTATGATAAATCCCTAATCTTTCAAATAAAATTGTTGTACAAAACTCATTTAACACTAGTGGAGCTCATTGAAAATGAAATCCGAAACTAAATCTACCTGACCTTTTCTCATCTTATGAAATTTTAATTATCTACTCATATTCCATGAGTATTTTATCATCTCGTATGACAGACATAAAGTTAGTCATTGTGAGATGATTAATTACTAACCTTTTGAACTGTCCAAGTAACTTCTAAATTGATTTTTTTATAAAAACAAGAAAAATCATTATTTAATGAGTATTTTATTTTTCAATTATCTCTCTTCAGTAATATGATATTTGTTTGACGGTCATACGAATCATGATGACACTGACCTCATTGCTAATAACAACATGAATACTAATTGGACGAGTAGATATACAAGTGAAAAAAATGTCTAGTCAGTTTAATTGATTCGATGAAGCTAATAAGCCGAAATATTCAGATATGCCAGAATGTTATGTAATCACCTTCTTATGAAAATTTATCTGTTTGACTCATATTTCATTAAGAAAATAAAAGACAGATTCAGCGAAGAACATTTTCTTTATCGACGAAATCATCCTCAGAGGCTGTACAGTCGTATTTATACTTACAAAAATATAGTGGTCTATTATAGAGAAATAGGGGGTGACATAATTGATATAACTACTCAGAAGTGGCTTAAGAAGTGAAAATTAAAAGTTGTAAACTACGTGGTACTCAACGGAACAAAGATAGAAATTTGATAAGGTTAAAATTGCTATTAAGTGAGAATAAAGGTATTTGAGTGTCAATTTAACAGGTGTGAAAATATACAAAAGGAGCATATGAGAGTGATAATAGTGAATTAATTATTAAAGTAAAAGCAAACTAAAAGTAAGATTAAAAATTGCAAAAGAATTTTTTAACAGGGAACGATTAGTGAGAAGGTTAAGACCAAGGTAGAATAAAAGACTGGACAAACTTTTTCTGTATACAGAGTTCAGGGTTGTATTGATGAATTGCCAGCACCTCCGCCATACACAAAAGCCGAAACCTGACGCCCTTTGTACCATTTGGCTTCACTTTGTAGATAATCTTGAAAGACGACTCCGGTGGAGCTACGTGGCCTGAGTTCCCCAAATGCTCGAGAATTGAGCTAGTAATTGTCTTACATTGTCCCTTTGCTAACCATGCCGGATAATGTTCAGAGATGCGTTTGGAAAGCGTGCGCTTTGTGCGGCCAATATAACTAGCTCCACACGAGCAAGTGAATTTATAAACACACATTGAGGTGGCCCAAAGTGGCAGTTTATCCTCCACACATCCGCTGATCATTTGTCGGCTGTAGAAACTGATACGTAGCTCAGCCATAAAGAAGGCTTTCCTCAGTGATCTGCATAAGCGATTCTTTAGGATCTCAGCTGCGGTATCACCTTTAAATTCAACACTCATAAATAGCAGTTTCTTTGGCACCGTCCGGATTGTTTCAGGCTTTTCCCTTAACTTCATGTTTTTCTTGATAAATCTTGGAGGATATCCATTCTCTATGAGGACTTGTCTGAGTCGCTCCAGTTCCCCATCGATTGTATCACTTGAACATATCCTCCTTATTCTTGAGATTAAGGAATGGATCAGATTTCTCTTTCTTCTCAAAGGGACCCAGCTATGGAAATTTGTGTACTGACCACTCCATGTTGGTTTCCTGTAGATTGATCTTTGAAGAGAACCATAAGATCTCCTTTTTAGAAAAACATCAAAATATGGAATTCCGAGTTAATCTCTGATTCTGACGTGAACTTGATGGCATGATGGCGGCTGTTATCAATTCGATGTCAGTTTTGTCGTCACATATGATGAAAGTATCATCCATGTATATTTGGTGCAGATGGAAACTGTCGATAGTAGGCCGTAAAATACTATTCTCCAGACTAGCCAAGAAGCAGTCTGCAAGTAAAGGACCCGATGGTGACCCCACTGCCACTCCATCTCTTTGTCTATAAATCGTGTTGTTGAACTTGAGCTGGACATTTAGAGTGCACCTCATTAGTAGTTCCTTTAAGTAGTGGATCGGGATACACACGTCTACATTATTATCCTCAATAAATTTGCATATTAAGCAAGAAGTTTCAGTTAGGGGAACATTGGTGAAAAGGGGCGTAACATCCGTGGATATCATTTTCTAACCGGATATATTAGCATCACTTATTGAATCGACGAATTCAAACGAATCAGAAACACTATGCTTGCAGAGGTTATTTCTAATAGGTAGGAGGATTTCTGATACTCAAATACCTTTATTCTCACTTAATAGCAATTTTAACCTTATCAAATTTCTATCTTTGTTCCGTTGAGTACCACGTAGTTTACAACTTTTAATTTTCACTTCTTAAGCCACTTCTGAGTAGTTATATCAATTATGTCACCCCCTATTTCTCTATAATAGACCACTATATTTTTGTAAGTATAAATACGACTGTACAGCCTCTGAGGATGATTTCGTCGATAAAGAAAATGTTCTTCGCTGAATCTGTCTTTTATTTTCTTAATGACTCATATTTCATTTTTTATGTATTTGTGTGTCACTAAGGTTCTGTGCATTGAAGGCGTTCATTGCACTGGAGATAATGCTGAAGGTTTCTTTAGTCAGCCAAAAGTGACAGTTACATGGAACAATATAACAAGGAAATATACTTTATCATAATCTAAATTTTATATCTAATCAGCTAATTGCTTAATTTAAACGCAGATTAATAGTGAATAGGATTAAAATAAAAGTATTATTTATTATGAAATTAAAGATTTAAAATCTATCTGTATCTCTTGTAAGATCAAACAGTGAAGGTTTTTCCAAATGACAGTATCATAACTATAGGAAGGCAAAATAAAGGTGTAAAGCACAGAAAAATGTATAAATTGGTTAAAGAAACATTTTAAAAAAAGTTGATTATTCAAACCCACTGAAGTGACTAACTAGGAGTCATTAATGCATAAGTAAGTAATAACAAAAGTCTCAATAGCTCAGTGAGTAGCGTTTTGCGATGTGTATATATTTGGATCCTTGCTTTCGTATTCGGGCCATCTTCACCAACCTAGCGAATCTCAAAGAGAGGAAAGCTCGCATCCAAAATTAAACAAATACTGCCTACTGAACAAATAACACCGTGAAAGTACTTCCTAAATGAGGCTGAAAGTGTAGTCATCAAAGTTCTTTGATATGTTCATAAATTTCAGAAAATGTTATTCATATGTCACTCATTTTATCAACATTATTTTAGTCACTTCTACTGCATTTAACACCACAAATATATATATATGAAAAATTCCCATTTCATTTAATTAAGTACACATGAGTCAGCGAAGATATCTCTTTTCGTAACTTCACCTCAGAGCAGGCGAAGTCTTAGCAATCCTTAAGGAGAAACGTGAACTTTGTGTTCAGAAGCGTTTTATCCGGCCTCTTTTATTACCATGGCCCTAGTGTTGATATTCTTCTTTTGTTCCTTCTTTGTTTTCCTGAATAACTATATGCAGTCGGTTTTATGTTTTTTGCAACTCACTTCCAAACGATTACTCATCACTTAACTAATTAGTTTTCAACCCTCTTGATTACGTAAGATTATTGTCGAATTTTCAAGTATTGGTTTTTGTAGGGATTTTGTTTACTTTGATTGGTTGGAGGATTTCTTCATGAGCTGACATCAGTTAGAGAACCATTGGAAAACCAGCGTACAATAGGTCGACGGTGAGGACAGTTACTCATTGAAGAAGACATTGCGAAGTGGTAGCGCTTTGTAGTAATTTTAAGCAAAGTTATTACTAACGCACTCCGGATTACTTTGTTGCTACGTGACAATAACTTTGACTTCTTTATACATTGCATATATAAGCCTCCTAAGCAGCTGTACAACTCTGAGGTGAAGTTACAAAAAGAGATCTTCAATCAATGACAGCTACTGTTTTAATATTATTTATGGATTTGCACTACCATTCGCATAAGAAATTACAAATCGGTTATGACTAGCTTACTTGTTTCGTTTGTATGAGTGAGCTTTTCTGACTTAAAGAAAACCTAAGGAACAGCTGATATTTAGAGAATCGTTCAAACTAATTTGAAAACAAAACATGGCGACAAAATGTGACAGAATTGTATAGTAGGTGGGGAATCCGTTGATTTCAGGATTAATTCAGTGACAAAGGGTTATCAAACGTAGTAGATATTAAGAAGTTTAAATTGGGTTAAGTACTAACGAAAAATTGTAATTAACACGATGATAATAGTAATGAGAGCCAACACAAAGTGAAATGGAATGAAATTAATTAGAAAGAACACTAATCTATCCAAAAATCTTTCTGACCTATCATCTTATTTTGGCTTTCATTACCGTCACTTCAATTTTGTGACGGCCACTGAACCACTTTGAATCTTTTACTACCAATTCATACCTTTCATAGCCTGTTGTAATTCACTCACAAAATGTTATCAGCTGGAAAAGCCGCAAAATATCAACTAGCACTACCAAGTTTCTTCGTCTAGTATCAGAATTTTCAGAGGTTGGCGTCCAGAACTCCACAAAAGATAGATCCTAAAGCTGTCAAGTTACGAAATAACCGATTAGACAGCTTTGTATTACTTCTTGATTCTTCTAATTAATATGGGTTTGTAGAGGAAATAAACCTCAAAGGTTAGAGGCTTTAAGATTCATCTACTAAAGGCCTCAATAGTATAAGACGGAATCTGATGAAATTTCAAAGCTGTTTTCGCTGCACATAACTTCAAACAAATATCAACAATTTTGTTTACTTAAATTAGAATGATAATTTTGTTACGCTTACAACAGACAAATGGTCACCCCTATAACTACTATCACATGGAACTCAGGTATATTGTTGTCAGAACTTTTAGATATACCTTGATAATAATTTTTAATGAAGACGAAATTTAGGTTAAATAGGTCACCTCATCAACAATCTCCGACAATCCAGTATCGAATTCACTTTACTCGGTTGTTAAGTCATTAAGCTTAACTTGAACTAGATTTCAAAAGTGGATTATAGGATTTATTTATTAGTATATACAAACCGCCAGATATAAATATATTCACCATCAAATAATCAGTTAACTACATATATAAATAATAGAAACAAGACGTATGGAGCCGGTAATCAAATCAAATGGATAAGTTAATATGAGGTAACACAGATTTATAGTAAGATTTAGAAATAAGTATGATGAATTAACGAGGTTATCACATAAAATGAAAAGAAGATCAGATTCCATGAGATAATTCATACTGTTAAAAGAATTTATTGTATATGACACTTTTAACCCAATTACTTCTCTTTACCACTTCTCAGTAGGTTTCATGGGTCTTGTATATATTTTTGAAGGTAATCATGCTCAAAAAATATGTTCACTTTACCCCACCATAAGAGCAGTAGCCATTACTCACTAATACATTTATAAATAAGTATACAGCAAGACTAGTTTATCTGGTGGTATGTGCATAGACAAACTGGTAAGTTTGCACTGTGTGGAGAATGTAAACATAGTATTACTTAGTTTTTATTGACAAGTTAAAAGTAACATTCTATCGAACCTTTCTGCTTATTCCTTGATAAGACCAAATGTTTATTTGTCTGCCTGTTACACTTACGTACTAACACAAGTAACTGAAAAGATAATTTTTAATTTATCGAAGTTAAGTATTTTGAGAAAACAGGTAAAACTAAACGACGGAAGACACACCATTTTTAACATGTACTCAGAACATTTCTTAGGTTAGTGTTCGTGATTGATTTGCACTCAAAACATTGTTTATGTATGAATCATACAATTCATAATTATTTGCTACACACAACTAAAATAAAGGTTTAGTGAAAGACGGATACTTCCACCACCTTCTTGAAACTAAACCTATCTCGTAGATGATGATTAACGTGGAAAAGAATAACAGTAAACCCATAATCATTGGGCAGCAAGTGACCGTCGTAATTCAGTAGCTCAGGCTATAAATTTGTAGTAATTTAAGCAACCACCATTGATTTGGAGCTTGAAAATGTGCAACACCGCCCGGAGTAATACAAGCACCTCCAATCAATGGGCATTAAATAGAAAGAAGTGGGCTTCCCAGGATTATTTTTGAAGTTAAAATCCCTAAGCAAGCGATAATGTGCGTTGGTGGCACAGCGGTAGACTGCTCGCCGACCATGCAGGTGGTCCGGGGTTCGATCATCGGCCGATGCACTGCTTTACCTCGCTAAGCCAGTAGTAAGACTGGTAAAGAGGGAAGGTTGGGTACGAGGATAGCGACCCCATCCTGTAAAAATAATCACCACTGGTACAGAAAATTCAAGCCTCTAGCTTGAAGCCTTATGTTCCACTGGGAACGTTAAGGAATAAAAAAGCAAGTGATACTAAGGTATCCGTGTAGGCAAAGAAAGGTCTACCAACTCTATGCTGTAAATCCGCAGAGAAAAAGGAAATCATGGATTTTTTTCCGAAGTGGGTTGAAGCCAATAGGAGACTTCATAGTAGTTCTCTGTTTACACTACTAATGACTACAAGTGTAATAAATTGTAAATAACCGTATTCAACTGGAAATCTAATATTCTATGACAACATTTAAATATCGCAACCTGCAGAATATAAGAATTATGCTATCAAATATTAGTTTAGCTGAGTTCTTAGATGTCATGACATTTTTACTGATACATACCTAAACACTAATGAGCTCAGAAGCGTCCTTCCTACCAACCTAATGAAATAAGATTTGGAATTATAAGGACAGAATTCCGGATCAATCTGTTATGCGTAATTACTATTTAACAACTCAAAACTTAAAATTTTTTTGATTTTACAGCTTGATTCCACACCGTATTTTCAGTACAAGTATGGAACTTTCAGCATGGATATCGGTAGCCCAAATTCAGGCCGACCATAGATATCGGGTGTGCACCGGCAGGGGATCGAACCCCGTATCATGTGCATGGTCGGCGAGAGTCCTAACCACTGTGCCACCGACGCACAATTGAATTCAATATAATCTTCATGGTTGCGAGCGCCATAGTAAATCAATTATCTTTAACCTAAATTATCTTCCTCTTCAGATTATATGCCAATTGTGTTTACAACGTTCTCCAGCTTCATTTGTAATTCATTCCTTAAAAATCAATTCAGAATATCTTAATGGATTGTGTATTTAAACTATCATCTTTGGGTACTACTACTACTACTACTACTTATTATAAATCTTTATTTAGGACAATATGTGAACACATATTACAGAAATTTTCAGCATATTTAGTTCCAAAATATTCCCTCTTGATACAGCGTTCGCTTGTAAATTAATAATCTGAAATATATCATGTAATGTAGCGTTACTGTATATCAGGAGAAAACCAATTCTATAATATGTGTCTTCATTTCTCTCAAGAATTGGAAGCCAATTAAATAGGCGCGCGAGTTCACTTAGCGTTAATATGATAAAATTACATGATTAAAAGAATAAGAAATGCATAAAAGTTTAAGCATTTTGATGGTAGCCCAGTGATTTAAGCAAAACCGCTTTTAATTCTGTAGTACTTTAAAGTAGTTGATGTTTGTTTTGCATCTACTCATTTTTAAAACAACTAAACTACTCAGACTAATGAAAATTCACTAAATATTTCATTTATTCCATTTTATGAAACTCGTAGTCACTGTAATGTTTTCCAGTAAGCTAACTTCATGAATTTATTCATTGATGATTAGCGCTTTAAATATCCGCCATTTATTCATTGGTTTAACTTAAGGCAACGCACACTGATTGTATATGACATATTTATTGAACTATTAACTATCTGTTCTCAGTTATTAATGTGTCACTTTAGAAGCCACTATGTTATATTTTTATACATTTGAATGATATGCGTAGGATCGTCTGATTTTAAAGCAGTTTCCATATTGAATATTCACTCGGAAGTTCTGAGGTGTCAAACAAATATGGACCACTGGTTTTTATCTCAGTAGCCTAACCGCAAAGATATCACAATGGCAGAAGACAGATTTTAATTCATTCATGTATGAATTCGTTAAAGTATGATGGTGAGTAACCATGAACTACGAAACAATGTCATTGTAGCATCACACTAGAATAATATGCAATAATATGATAAAAATGAACCTTGACAATTAATAATGAATTAACTAATTCATTTGATAATTGGATATTATGACGCAGTTATATGCAATGCACTGAACTAATTACAGAAGTTCGTATTGTTTATTATCTTATTAGTTAGTGGACAATGTATTCATTTTTGTATCAACTATTTTAAGCCTCGATTTGAATTTCTACATAATAGTTGATTTTCAACATGCTTTTTCATCTTCATGAATTTGAAACAAAAGTGTTTTGATATATTTACAAAACTGAGACTTTCGATATTTAAAAATTCACTTCTTAGACTACTGATATATATATCTTTGATATTTTAGTTCTGATTGTTACACTGAAGGAGTTCAGACCAATCCGCTTAATGAAACAGTGAAATCATCTAATTCAATTACCCTGATATTCATACAAACGCAATTTTTACATATAGGTGCTTCTGTCTATTTCATATTATTATTTAGGTTTTCTGACGTGCAGCTTAGAGTTTTCGCTAAGCATACGTATGACGGATGAATTGACTTAAAGTCTACATATCTATTACAGTGCGTTGATTGTTTTTACAAACACCAGTACATAATTCACCGTCTTCTAGTCGTTTTATTTTACAACCTAACATAACTAATTCTCATTGTTCGTCTCGTGACTCAAATCTGATTTCTATTTCTACTATTGAGTCTATATGTGTGAAGCAGCATCGTGAGCGTCACCCACTTATCTCTAGCATGGCTTTCGGGTAAGATTAAATGTTCTACGAGTAATATTTTTCCAACTATCCATAAATATATCTACTACGGTTGAGACCATTAATGATCCCATTACTTTCCTGCATATTTTTCTCTGAAATTTAATGCAGTATGCATGAGACAATCAAATTCGTGGAATAATTTCTTCAACGGTGATAGGATCCCACACACTTTGTTATTGTTCAATTATCTTAATGACTGTTAATCTCGCATATGTGTTATATTATCATTTCCCAGGCACTTTGTTATTGTTCAATTATCTTAATGACTGTTAATCTCGCATAAGTGGTAAATCATCATTCCCACGCATTTTGTTATTGACTATTACGACCAATTATTTCAAATACTGTTAGCTGTCTCTATTGGTTGTAAAATTGTATAAATACCATTTCCTAAATAAGTTATTTGTCGTCGTAGTCGTAGTTGTTGTACTACAATGTAAAGTCAGAGACCAGACTTTGTCTTTTGATATTTACGTGGTTCGCTGAATCGGAAGGTACCAGAAGCAGATAGGCATATTAGTCAGGCGCAGACAGAACAAGACGACAACGTACCTCATTTAATTCCGGCTACGGTTATAACAAACGGATAGGTTCGTCTTACAACTGAGTTCTGTTCTAACTGCTTTCAGAGCCATCTTGATCGTTATATCAGTAAACAGACTAGTTACATCAAAACTGAACTGTTTTTTTTTCTTTATTTTCTCTTTGAATGTACTTCAACTTATTTTCCACTTCATATAAGTTGACTAATCTAGAGTTTGAGCGATTTCTACTAGGACAGAATATTTTAAGGTCAAGTATTTAGATTACTCATAAGTAGGGTTACTCTGAAAGACTAATAGTTGATTTTAGAAATGCTTCTAATTATGACTTGTTCAAACACTTAGCGTTGATATTTTCTCCCATCAGAAATTGTTAAAACTTTAGGCTAACTTATTCATATGAAATGAAAAACAGGTTGGATGACATTCAAGGAAGCTTTCCCTGGACATTTAGCAGGCTTTTATTCCTTAATAAAATGAGTTTTAAAGGCTATAAACAAGTCGTTGAAACCAAATAATGACATCTCCATATATTGACTTTTTTTAGAAGAAATGTCTTATTCATCAAAAGTGGAATTTAGCCAGGAAAGTAGATAGCATAAATAAACACTGAAAGGCGTTTGCTGAATACAGTAAAACGCGATGCATAGAATGAATATTAAACATAGTTTTTAAAAAGTTGCTTAACATTTGTTGTGTTTATGTGTAGGCTGGAATTGATTTGAGAACAAGAAGTGCATGTAGTTCGAAATCATTTACAGTACTACCATTATCGTCTGCAACCTGAAACTTTACATTTCAAGAACATGGTTCAATCATCCGGTATTAAGACAAAAGGTAATATATTATGAGTCAGTGTTTATGTAAACCAAACACTTGACCCTAACGTAGAACAAGGTTCATGGGATTCGATTTTTATTAGTGTATACTACCGTGTCAGAAAATTGTTTCTATATCTTAAACTAGTGATTTACTGGTCAGGTAAAATAACCTTATAAGTAGTCGGAATGTCTAGTGATATCGCCTGTTTCATGGATCAATAAATTTTTGCCTTCTCAGCTAGTCTTCTGTGTATTTTCTCCGTATGACGACAGTATTCATGTGACCAGTCATAAATTATTGTGTGCTGAAGTAACAGAAAGGAAGAACACAAATTCAGTACTATCGCGTTACAACAAAATAAAACAATGAGGAAGGCTTTGATTTAAAGTAACCAAGAGAAAAGCAATTTTAATCTCGGATTTGCTTGTCGGATAAGCATAGTAACTACCGTAATGTACTTCAAGATTATTTTCCTGGTGATGGATAACAGTGGAATTCGGTTGAGTTCTGAAGTGATATAACCACAGATGCTTCATTCCAACACTAATCTTCTCAAAAAGCATTGTCTTATCACTATACTTGTAAAAAAAAGAAACTTTTTATTTTGTGCCTGCACACACTTAATTTAAATGAATAAATGAGTATGATGTTTGATACAAGAAGTGATAATTTGGAGTCTTAGAAGGAATAAAGACGACTGTAGAATTATTTAGTCAGATGACATCAGAGTAAAAATTGTATTAATATTAGGTCAACCATACGACGATGTTCATAAGTCAACACTGTTAGAACATTTCAAACTCAGGCTGTATGCAATTCCAATAATAAGTTACTTCAGTTTCATAATACCAATCCAGAAATTCTGTGTGAATCACATTTAAATTTATAAGTATTTTAGATGCATTAATGTAACAGTGCTTCGTATTTGTCGTGAATTTAACCTTAATTAATATTTCGATAGTTTCACCTTTAGACAAACAACAAAATGCTTTGAAATTTACACCTGATATTAATCTGGATAGAGTGCATCGTACTTTCTCATTTTTTTCTTGAAATTTAGTTGTCTTTTAATGTAATTTTGTATTCGATATCACACAATGAAACAGTATCACTTTACTGGATGACATTTCGAGCATAAATTAATGATCATAATCACATCAGTTTTATTCCCACAATTTGTCTTATATATATTTCCAAATATTAGTTTGTAGGGATTTTTGTTTGATCTGTTTGAAGATTTCATCATGATCTGACGTCGGTCAGAGAACCATTGGGAAACCTTGGAGTACTGAACAGCTGTTTCGTCCTAGTTTGGGACTCTTCGGCAGTACACACCCATCTGGGTTCGAACCCAGGACGTTTGGATTTTCTATTTCTGTCTACCCAACTTTTGTTGTTTATTGCCACTCTTCATATCTCCGGTATAGGTGTTGCGACATTTCGATTGCAAGTGTGTGGTGTTCAATCGATAAACATAGCTGTAGTGACTAACCTCTCCATCTAAATATATTACTTTTTAATACTCTCACCCTGTCCCGACCCTATTTCGTGATTACATGCAAGTGAATGCAGTGCAATGGCTGAGCTTTTTTCTAGGTTATTTAACTTAGCAGGGTCAATTATTCTAGGTCTAGCTAAATTTTTATGTTCCGGTAATTTAGTTGACCCCGATCTACCAGTTTGAAATTTGTTTAGCGATTCAAATCGCACACGTGCAATCGAAATGACACGAAGCCTATACTGCAGACACGGAAAGTGGCAACAAACAACAAAGGGAAGTTGGATAGACAGAAAAAAATATATAAGACAAATTGTGAAACTGTGTGACTAAAATTGGTAGGACTATGAGCAATAGTTTAAGCTTGAAACGTCTTCCAGTTGTGAATACTGCATCGCTGTGTGAAATTTAAAATAAACTTAACTAATATGGAATTACATTCTACCACAGTGCCCAAGTTCTACACTTACATTAAGGTCTTTTAATGCGAACAAGATTCCAGTAACTCTTTCAAAGGAAACATTTATTGTCAAATTTCTCTGATGACCGTTTGCCATCTTTAGAATAGATGTAAAAGAAAAACCAGGTGTTATTTTATAGAAATCATACTGTGGTGAGAGCTGTCTGCTAGCCAAAATTGGTAGACAGCAATTTACGTCAATGTTTACGTCCCAAATCTCGGTCAGGAGAGAAAACGAGAACAAAGCCTAACCTTGAGAAACTCAACAACCAATCACAGCAGACTTAGCGTGGGCGAATATGATTCGCAGATATATCACCGGACTGTCTACGAAACGGCAGCAAAGAGATGACAGAATAAACTTCAGCAAGAAAACAACCAATCAGAGGACGCTGCTTCTGTGCTAACAATAACGAATAATAATGTACATAAAAATCTATAAATATCTGTTGATTTTCTCAATAAACGATCTGTTGCCTGACCCTTGTCTTCTGTCTTTACAATATTGACGCAGGTTTCTTTTGTTACTTCCTTAGCTCACGGATTGAATAGTTCCTGGTGCAATCCAGAGTAGATTTCAAGTGTATGAATCTGAAAGATTGCCTTCTTTCACTTGTTTATTGATATTTGTTCATGGATAACAAATTAAACCTAGAGAAAGAGAATGGCTAGGCCAGTTTCAGTAGTGTTTTGATTGATGTTTACCAAATATATATGTGTTTGTCTTATTGCGGTGATCATATTGTACTAAGTTTGTGTGTTTGAAATAAATGTGTATCTTAAAAACGTGATTTATAATCACTGCAAACAGATAAACGTTCCTAACTCATATAATAGTGATACATTAAGTTGTTGAAGTGAAAACATATATGCGCTATCAGCAGATAAAACTAGTATATAGGTTGGTAGTGTTGAGTTAACAAAACACATGCGGCCAGATTGAATCACCGTATCCCTAAAACCTTTAATTCCAAGTTCATTTATCAATCTATTTTATTGTCATTTATCCGTCCTGACAATTGCATATTTTATTTTCGTTCTGTGCTTATTTCTTCCTTGTGTGGTGTTGTGAAGAATGACATGTTGGTTTGGTGCATTTCTGTCTGAGGTTCTTTATTAATTTTACTGTATCTCAACATGTTTTATACCTTCTCATTAGTTCATGTACAACTCACAAGCACACTACAATCACCAGCTGCGAAATTGATTTCAGCAACCTAAGCTTATTCTGACCTGAATACAAAAGACAACTGCATGGTAGTGATTAAAATATCACTTTTCTCATCTTAAAATAAACTGATACAACAAACAAACAAATGTAATAAGTTTCAGATTGTGCATATCTCCCAATATTTAGTTAATATTCAACTATAACTGCGTCCTTCATAGCCATGAATATGCATGTTAACTTTGATTGCTGAATAGGATAACTGGAATTGAGACCCAGTCAGTACTGATGAAACCACAATCATAAAGATTTACTGGTTCTGCTTTGCGTTAAAATGTCAGTTTATCTTCACAACCATTGCCGTTATTTTTCTTCTACAATGGTTTGAACCTTGTCATCAATTCGTACAATTAAGCTGATGAACGACTTATAGCTTTACATCAACCATAACTAGGCAAGTTAAAATACATTATTAACACTTATTTGTGACCACAGATATTAATAGGAATAAATATTACCTTACTTGCTAGTAGACATTTAAGTGTACTTTTACTATTGATCATTACCTCAAATGTTTATCGTGATGGGCCATTAGGAATTTGAAGCAGAAGAGACAACAGTCATAGCCTAACTATTCTCCACATCATTGCTAGCTACACATTACGTTTAACACTGAGTACACATTGTAAAAAAGACCATTTCCCCTTTTATGTTCCTGTAGATGCCTAATCAGCAAGGAGTGGATATAATGGTCTTTCAACTAATTAGCTGATACGTCAGCTCATATTCTGTAAGCGGCGAAGTACGTCATCTTTGTTAGAAGTCACACGTGACAAGATACGACAGTTGCTATTTTCCGCGGTGTATCATTAACAGCGATGGAACTTTACTTTTGAAAAAGCCAAATGAATAAGTTCAATGCGTAAGGTAGAGAGTAGTCAAAAATCTGCTAACTGTCTATCAGATTGAATTATTCACACAAAAGAGGGGACGTTCACGAATGTAAATTGTCAGTGATGATTGAATTTTATTTAACACGCCCTTAGTGTGACCAATAAGTTGAGCAGTATGTCTTACGATGAATTCCCAAGTGGTCGTAGGTATATCCTGTTGATAAATTAAGAAAAATAGGAAATTTAGATAAACTACATATGTACAGGCAGAATGAGTGACCAAATCCCATGAGTGGAGGTTCTATAATGCCTTTACCAAGCTGAAATACTGTTCAATGTCGAATACTTATAATAGATATTAGGTAATGCAAACAGATTACTGAACATTAGTTTTCACTAACCTACTGTACCTGCATGCGACGATAAAATCGTAAGCACACCTTGCGTGAATTTAAAATAATTTCTAAAATGTTACTTTTGCGGTTTTGTTTGAAAGTTTTATGTGTGGATTAACTACACTGTGAATCACTACAATATACTCGCTTGTTTGAAATGAAATACAGCACCTTCATAATATAAGATTCCGAAATGTAGCGTATTCTAACCTAAGAGCAATGACCTGTTGGAAATACAACTATGTTTTCAACTAAGCTAAATTGCTTGGTAGCATTTCTTCAATAAGTACCTTTCAGCTTTTTAAAAAGCGGTCATATATGAGGTCAGCTGATTACGAACTTCATTAAACTTACCATTTACTTATGCTTTAGATCCTAATAACATTAACACGATGGAATATATGCTAATGCTAAGAATTTTCTATTAGGTTATTCAAGCCAGAGGTGCTAAGAAACATAATAAAATGGATGGAAATAAATACACAAAACAGTACATGTTCCTCGGAATGATAGTAAGATCAAATAGCATAATCAGTGTCAAATATCTGAAACTCAGGATATATTTATTTTTTTTTAAAATATTTTTGATTACAGCTTGATACCACACCGTATTTTCAGTACAAGTATGGAATTTTCAGCATGGATATCGGTAGCCCAAATTTTGCAGGCCGACCATAGATCTCGGGTGTGCGTCGGCAGGGGATCGAACCCCGGACCATGTGCATGGTCTGCGAGAGTCCTAACCACTGTGCCACCTTGGCTGAATTATTCTGCAGGCATTGAAAGTTAACCTTTGGAATACACTGAAAGTAATAAATAGGATGCCGTCGAAATAATACGAACTCATAGAATACCTCAATCAAACAAAAGGTGAAGCGCGAAATCTATGTTATATGCTAATCATGGAATGCACTTAGCTAACATCTTTCTACGAGAAAAGTTAGTAAAACTAGTACTAATAGCCACTTTTCAATTGCGATGATACTAACGGTACTAATAATAAGGCATTAGAGGTAATTTATAACATCAGAAGGAATGACCTACTTACATTAGCACTGTGAACAGTGAAACTGGTTAGTATGCACTGGTGAGGTGCTTCTTCTGAGTCAACATCAGGGTAAGCAGGTGATAATTTAGCAACGCACGATGCACCACTAAACAACGAATTTTATTTATAACATGAATACACATACCTGACAAGCAATACAAGTGAACTAAATTTGGTTAAATCACTACAACCTTGCCATCTTTTTGGTGACAAACCTACTCAGGCTGACGCACTTCTCAAACAGGAGAAATCGTTAACAGATACAACGGTTTCAATCCACAGAATAAAGTTAAGACTTTGAAAAACTACTTTCAACATTTCCATTTGCTTGCCCAGCGATGTAGGTATACCACTTTCACCCAATCTACTAAAGTCATCCCACCCCGTTGTAGTAAGCTCTGGTTATCAAATGGTGCTATAACCGGTTGCTACTTATTAGGTGCAGATCTTCATCAGGAACACGAAACTAGACTTGACTTTTTCTGTAGTTACCATAAGTATCTACATTTTATTAAGACCTTAATGATGTAGGCATTCCAAATGGATTTAAAAGTGATTTTGAATGAAATGGGTTCACGGGAAGGCAGACAGAAACAGCTTAATATTCTGAGAAACATTAACAATAAGGAAGAATAATAACAAATTATGAAACAATTATTTCACAAGTTGGCTCGTCATAACCCATGAGACCATTATAAGTGATTGAGTGGAAATTTCTCAGACGCTTAACACAGTCATTTTGTTGCACGTAACGAATACCTCATTCATGTATGTATTTATGAATAGACTTATAAAATGGTTCCCCGACCGATAGCTGCTAACTTGACGTGGTGGTCGGGATTGCATATTGCAATGACCAAACAAGCCACACTGGCTGGAACTATTGTTCCTGCAGGTCTCACCATGCCAGGAAGCTTGTTAGGATAGCGATTAAACTAAAAGCAGTTGTCGGTGAATTTTTCACACTATGCTGGGGGTCTGTGGATGAGGTCGTACTGCTGTGGAACAGGGATTTAACAGCAGTAAGGTGTTTCCTTCAGATGACCAGCGTAGCAGATATGATGTTTCTCAACTCTGGGGAGAAGAGGTTAGAAAAGGCCAACCCCAACAATTGTATATCCCGACTTAGCCTACGGTGGTCCGTAACCGGCAGTAAGCTACTAATACGGAACCAATCCAAGAAACCAGTTCATACAGGCCGTCTGTGACCTGCCTCAAGTAGTTGTCCCCTGGGTTCTGCGGTCACGCAACACTAACTCTCTTTCTGTTTCAGGTACCTGAAGAATCAATCAACTTCCACGGTCAAGAGGAAGCCGGGAATTAACAACCGCCCACACACTTCCAAAAGCACACGAAGCGTTCCTGAGCATCATTCTCCTTTATCCACATCACCTTACTCTCCTACTACAGCCATTACTGTTCTTCAGGTTAGTGAGTCATCTTCACTTCCCTCTGTGACTACAAATAACGATGAGAGCCATAGAAACACCCCGGACAGCCTCTTAAAGCCACATCGTCAACTCCATATGGGAGCATTCCACGTCAGGAACCTCTGCCAAATTGGACAACAAACATCACTAGCAAGAACTCTGGCATCTCGAGCCATGGATGTATGTTGTGTTTCAGAGACACGCATACAAGACCCAAGTGTAGTCATTCACTGTTTACTGTCGCTATCTTGCATTTCTTCTACTTTCTTCTCTTGCTTTGTGTGCTACATGGAGTGTGGCGAATTGAACTGCTGCACATCAGTGCAAAGTTCTATGTGGGAACCAGTTAGTCAGTCATAAATTGGTACCAGTATATCTAATTTTGTCCTCTTGATAGATAACGGAATAGTAGAAGTGAGCACTACAAGACTATGGACCCATGCCTTCTTTTCACAATAATATACGGATATAAGATAAGGATATACCAAAACAATTTTAAAAGGTTAAAATAGATAATTATTCAATCCAATCAGAAAGCGTCATTTTACAAATTTATATTTACTGTTTTACAACATTAAGGAATAAAATATATGTACACAAATTTAGAGATAAGAAATAAGGAGTTTCTATGCGGCATAATGGGTCAGGTTAATCCCGACTGTTGCGCCGATGGTTTTCCTGTCGATATCTTCCACTACCCTATAAAGGATGGAAATTAAACAAGTGACCATTTAAAACTTACGTGTCTTCCTGGCCGATTATACCTATTTCTGTTTAATTTGTCTAGAACAACTAGGGTTAAGTATTAAATATTATTACCCCAGTTCGGTATAACAGGAGGTGGTAGGTTAGCATTAGCTAGGTGTTCCTGATAATCAACATCTTTTTCTGTATACCGGTCTTTAAATAAACTTTCTAACTCTTCTTCAGTCATAAGGTTACCGGTGGGTTCGGTCATATGTATGACAAGAAAATGAATACCTTTCAGTAAAAGACACAAAATATATACTTCAGGCTTAATTAATTGTGGTACATGTTGCCTTTATAATAAGAATTCATATTAAAGCACCTACTACAATATGCATCGGTGGTTCAGCGGTAGAAAGCTCGCCAACCACGCACAAGGTTCAAGGGTCGACCCTCGGCCGATGGACTCATTCATCTCGCTAAGCCAGTAATAAGGCCGGTGAAGAGAAAAGGTTGAGCATGAAGTAAGCGACCGCTTCTCATAAAAATAAATACCACTTATAAGCTCTAGCTTGAAACCCTGTTCCATTCGGAAAGTAGAGGAATAAAATAAGAAAAATCCTTCTACAAAGATATCTGGTCTGATGGAATGGGTAGGTGAGATAATTTGTTGTGTACAAATATGTGAGAAATGAATTGATGCAGACAATTCCATGATCAGCAAGATCATGAAAGGGTTACAATAAGTTCGAAAGGCTCCACCTATTTTTTTCCTAACATTAAAACACCCAAATGTTCACTGAGGCTTGATCATATTCAAAGCCGGTGAGCATATGTAATTAGAGCCTTTCAACAATGAAGGCATTTAGTTACAACTCATTTATGCAGTTTCACGACTTTCTAATTACTACTGCCATGTGCACCCTAATGCTAATTATAACCCTGATCCTAACCCTAACCCCAATACTTGCCTTGGCCCTTATCCTAACCCTAACGAGCTATTAACACATTGTCCAAACAGTACCCAAAAACGTGATCTGGGTGAAATTTGCTCCTAAGTTAGTGAACTGCTTTGATACTTCAGCTATGATGACAGATGCCGTTAGCCAACGACTAGCATGCGTTAAAAGTCATTGGAGCGTTCGTACTCCTAGGACGCTATTGTTGAACTCCACCGGGTCATAACCTGACCTAACACCATACTATATTTTATTGATTATAATTTTATTCGCTTGATTTCACTAAATTAATCTCAAATCATTCCACGTTCACATGTGTCATCACACTCCTTTGGTGTTTTTCAGTGTTTAAGTTGCGAATTTTCCTGTGTATGTCATGAAGGCAGTGCGTTCAACAACAGAGGATAAAAGAAACAACAGCAAATCGCCATGCAGGTATTAGGACACTACTGACCTTGAAAAAAGGTAAGGTACAACAGATTACAGAACACCCGCCTCCAAATACGATGTCCTAATAACGACTATTGGAAGATTTTAGTAATTTAGTACATAACAATGCAGAAGACCTAAATCATTTTCAGAATTCCGTTCCAACAGACGACCTTCCAGACAGAAGTTCACTCGACATAGTGAATACACGAAACATTAACGATAAGTTATGAAAACTAGGTAAGCTCACGAAAAGAACGAAATTTAATGTTGAATAAGGTGCAGAATACAGGGATAAGTGTCAAAGAGGTTTTACTAGACAGATAAGGCGTTTTTACGTAAAGCAAAACCCACATCGTAACTAGACTGTTTCACTAAAAGCACTTCACTTCTGTATAGCAGTCCATTCTCTAGAAGCTACCAACCTGAGGAGCTATAACTGTGTTCACCAGTAATCATTTCAGTAAGTGACAAGCTTAAGGAGAAGAGAAACTGGATAGAACATTTGTTAATGCATTGTCTCAGGCGTCTGGGTAGCCTTTATCTTGAAGGTCATCGTAGTACCCGTGGTGCAGTGTCTCCATTCAGGCGGTATGAGTTGCGCACTCGTACATCACCCCTAGTTCTGTCGAGTGCACACAGTCCTGTCTTTTGAAGCCGATCACCGAATGGTTGGCAGTTCTCTAAAAAATTATCCTTTCTCCATATGGCTTCTGTCTATTATTCTCTATTGTTCCCCCTTAGTTTTTCCCGGGCTACTGAAGAAAGACTATAACATATTACGCAGGATGTTAAAGGTTGTCAGCAGGGTAAGCAACGTGCCGCTTAGCCAGCTTGTTAATATTCTGGTCGAAAGGCACATGGACTCATGTGAAAAATGGGCCAAGTCCATTTTATCTAACTCACACCACCCTCTTCACTCACAACTCTCCCCTTGCATCTCATCAGACAAAACCAGAAGCCTATATAGAAAACTATATGCTCGCACTAGCAAGTACAAAAACTCAACCATACCCTACTTAGCTCGTGTTCTATGCGATAAAGAAAGCATTAGGCGTGACACCTATAATTCATTAAATAGTCAGTAGAACAACTGGATCTCGTCTCTCCAACTCACATCATTTATAGGTACAACATTTTCTTTCTTTCTTTTCCTTTTCTCTCTCTTTTTTTCCGTTATGTGCTGCTTTTTTTCTTCCTTCCGCTTACGCCAGTAAATATGACAGCTCCCACTCTTCTAACACCTTCAAACACTGTTTCAGCTTTCCTTTGCTACCGATATGCCAATGTGTTGTTGTAATAATGAACTGTGATTTCCTTAATCTATGTAGAATTCTATTTATTGATAATGTACTAACTGGATGCAATACTGTAGTGAAAATGCTGAGCATTCCATTCTGTATCACATGTACTGTTTTGGAATAAAGCAAATTATTATTATGGCTGGAGTCTCTTTTAATGCAAAAGCTTTGAGCACTTTTGACCCTGACGGTTAGTACGTTCCAGATGACGGTGCCAACAATCTAGATCTAAATGCGCTCAAAATCCTGAGCTCGTAGTGGAGGTCTTTGACAGCTCTGACTGCATCTTTTGAACACTATGCATTTTTATCCAACTTTTATATCAGGCTTTACCAAATATATCCGTCGGCCTCTCTATGGCGGTCGTCAATTCCAGGTTAGCATTGAGAAATTTACTATTCTGCTGGTTTTCGGATAAACATTGTTTGTCATCTCACATACTTAAAACTAGTCTTTTTTCTGTGGCCAACTTCCTCAAGTTTGTCAGGTGTTCCATCAAGCTGGGCCTACCATAATTTTACATCATCAACATAGAATACTTCCTCGAAGTGGACCAAGTACAAGATGACTTTCCCCAGCTAGTCACTATGATTTATTTTGTAGGAAGTTTCTTCCCCTCCAGGTGATCTCTAATGCAGGAAAGCACTGAGATATGAAGACCTTTTAGGAAAGAATTTTGTGGAACACAAGATCCAAGTCCTTACTTGGTATAGAGGCAATACCTGATCTCCCTCTTGAGTCAAGAAATTCCGTCCAGTTATTCTATGTTTATGGGAGGTTGGAAGCATATAGCGAAAGTTTCCTGGAACTATGTGTATGTGACTTCCAATCACCTTTGATATCGTTAGCAGCAACGCTTCACGTCTGTAACTCCTTGGATAATGTTAGTTGCCTTCACCAGCAATTGGAAACATCAGCAATAGTTAATACCTACAACAGGTACACTGACACCACAGCTACCGTTATCTGCGAAGACTACCTTGACTGAAGTAGAGTTGGGTAACAAAGCTTCCTCCGATCAACAGCTCCTTTATGACTTGGTATGACACACTGATGCAGGGTCATGACTGCCTTCTGATGGTTCTAGTTTTACATTCGCTGTAACCAGGCGGTTGCTACTGAGGAGGAAAGCTGACTCCCCGAAAGTGCATACTTCCTAATAATTTTGCGACATCATTCAGCAAACGTTTATTAAAATTCTTTAAATGAACGGGAGTGGTGATGTATCGGTTGCATCTGGTGGTTTCAGACGCATGGAATCCCTCAAACACTCATTGTTTTTTAACCCCACTTCGTACCTTGAGGATCACTTAGCATTACTGTGAGCGAACTGTTTGTAAACGTCATGCAGTGCAACGCCAAATCAGGAATTAGTTTACTGCTGCATTAACGGCTGGACCTGGTCAGATCTTGTCGCTTATGGTCACTGCCACTGCCTCACCATCTTTTCTTTCCATTTCCTTCGCATATAATCTCATCGTGTCCTTGCACATTTTATTGTTTTTCGAGGAAGCCGGATTGGTACAGACACTGCACGAATAACCTTCTGAAGAGAAACACTCACAGTCTTCAGTCAAAATCCAAACCAAAACTTAACTGTTCCAAACATTATGATATTGATAACAGGTTATTAGGGAACTATTCTGTTTAACAAAATATATCACAAATGCTTGGTAAAAACCTTCAAGCATAAGGTTATCCGCCATCCCAATATCAAGTACACATTGGCTGAATACAAACTGGCTTGCAGTTAAAAAAATGTTCATTCAAACAAGAATTGTATCACAGTCCGACGATCAGCGAATGGTGTAAATAATGGAAAATTCAAGATAGTGTGTAGCATAAAATTTTAGCGTGTAAAAGGTGCAATATTTGACATGAGCTGCACTGTTTGGACGACTTCGATCTTTTTTCCCGTGGGACTAATCTAAAAGTAACGTTATTTTCAGGACATCTGTCCTTCTAGACAAACCCATGTAAAGTGGTGTTTAGGATTCTATTAATACTTCCCTGTATACTTAAGGGAGATTGCAGTACTTACGGCTATTCAGGGGTGTACCTATTAACGATTGTATGAAGGGTATAGTAACATGCAATCACAAAACAATACAGCGGGTGCTCTCTTGTCCCTTGAAAATCTTTGTGTCCATAACTTGATTAAGTAATCACAGATAAACAAATTAGTCGCTGAAGGTTAAATAGTTGAAGTTTAATTTAAATGATGAATCTCTTTAACCCCTTACAATTTCCAAAAATGAATGACAACCAGGTCACCATCCAGATGGCGACTAATCGTGTATTTCATAACTCCCGTATTCGAATAGATTTTTTCCCTGTAATCGTGACTGAAATTATGGTCAATATTATGATAGGAATATATGAGCTGTCCAGTTTCACCTAGTTTTGGGTTTACCTTCCCTTCTATCGGAGCAAAGTGCTAGGCCTATCGTCACAAATTCTAGTGCTGTCAATCTTGCTGTGTTAAACCATGCCTTGAAATCATCACTTAAGATGCATATGTCCACGGGAATTGCTGACATGTTGCATGATCAATAAGGCGTGGAGAAATTTGGTAGGCGAAATAGGCTCTGGATGCTAGTCGCCCGCCAAATCCAGATTTCTTGATAAATTAGAGGATGAAGTCAAACAATACGTAGGATACGCGGTACACAAAAATGAAAGTTTCTGTAAATGCCAGCGTACTTGATCTACTGAAAACAGTAAATTGGTCATCCAAAAAAGAGATTTCAGCGGCTGACGGTATCAACGTTCGCGAATTGTACGGAGTATACTAACGCAAGATCTTATACCAACAACTTCTATAGTATTCGTTTCTCGTGCACCAAAGGCAAAGCAATACAAGTGAATTGGTTGTCCAAACTACGAGATATATTTCGGAACCAAAACGGATTGCGAGTTGATTGCCAAGCTGGCTAGCGATCGTGCACGCACGTGACACGGCGGAGTACCAAATGGCATGGATGCTTGACCGGAAGCTTTCAGCTAAACAAGTCAACTTAAACAGTGAGGGTCAGCATCCAATGTTCAGTGATGATTGCTGTGGTCAATAATTTTGGGGAATTATATACCGCTACAAGATGTATTCCAGGATCAGAAATGTTGAGTGATGATTACCCTCCTACCTAGGGTAAAGGCCAAATGTAGCACGACAGCGTGCCTAATGGCACACTTGTCGGCTGATCTACAGCCGGACAACTCGATTTAAGCATTGAAGGTCAGCATTCAGTGTTGAATGCTGTAGCCTAATGAACTTCGGTAAATATTTACAGCTATAATAGCTTTTGCAACTATTGGTGGTTATGGAAGTGCTTCTCGTCGGCTGTGGGACATCGCCGCTAACCATTAATTTGAGATCATTCTTCTGGCAAGTTCAATATTATGCCACTCTCATGGCCTACATTCTTTCTAAGATTGGGTGACTAGTAAATCGCGACTTTTAATAGCAACAAAAAGACTTCAGGAGGCTGTGGGTGTTGACGTTCACGGATAGTATGATAGATACTAACGCAAGATTTCATACCCAGAATTTCTATCGTATTCGTTCCTCGTAGACCAAATTAATGGTACAAAATACAAAGTATATTTCGGGATCAAAATTGTAGTACAAGGATGATTGCTTAAAAAGCTAGCGATCGCGAACGAACAGCTGAAAATAATACGTCAGCGTGACAAATAGCGTAGATGCTCGAGCGCGAGCCTTAAGCCAAACAAGTCGGCTTTAACATTGAGGGCCACAATCTAATGTTCAGTGATGAGCGCTGTAGATAATAACTCTGGGAAATTATTTACCTCTACAGACGCATTTCGCCCACGTACCTGACTATAAAGTAACTCATAATGGTGGAGTTCTTTGTATGAAATGTTCTCCGTACATAAATGGTATATTTATGCTGAGATGTCGTCCCTTTTACCATAGATTAAGCTAGAACATGGATTTTCAGTTCAAAGGCAACTAGGGGCTCATTTTGCTTCTAATTTTCGTAAAGGAATGGTCAGCATACAAGAAAAATACGAATGGTAACAGAACAGTCGGATTATAATGTGAAGTTTGTTCAACTTTACCTTTGGTTGTCTAGATATGCGTCTTTGCAGAATTCCGGTGACTTACTCACAAGGTCTGATTATATGTTTCCTTGTGGTAATAATCAGTATGAGTACATTAATGGGAACTACGGTATTTTACCGTATCCATAGTAGTATTTTTCAGACTGGATAAGACGGTATCGTTTAGATGGATGACTCATGGATTTTTTTAGCACTGTGGTTGAGAATTCTTAAATTTTTCAATGTCATTCACCTAAATACATCCGTGAACGGGATGAGTATAATATGCTTTCTTAATCAGTTTGGAGGTTTCAGATATAGTCTGATTACTGAATTAGGGTCGGTTAGTCTAACTTACAGACCAGGACTAACTAGAGGAACGCATTTTTAACTTATAAAACATTTTAACAGACACAAGGGCATTTGTCAGCCTATGTAGGATTTCTTTTAAATGAAGGTGCTTAAACGCATTAGTGATACAGTTTTTGGCTCTCGTGCTTAGTGAAGCAGATTCAAATACTCGAGGGAACATTAACACTAGGTATAGCCCAGAAAAGAGTCGTAATAAGTACGAAACTTAAACACCAAAGCTTTCTTCCATGAGGGTTCTTTGTCTTTGTGATTCCTGTGCAAATTAGCGACTCAGACTAAAGAACTCAAAATCAGTCCTTTTACAGTAGTCGATCATTGATAACATAGACGGATTTGAAACGATATTAATGGGAAGATCATAGGAAATGTGTATGAAGAGGGGGATAATTTTATGATGTCTAAAAAAACTGTACAGCAGTGGGAAATTTCCTTCTTCTCCAACTCCAACGTAATAAGTGAATACTAGTTGCTATTGTATAATTAATACAAGATCGCATCTTCAGGGAAAACTGAAGAAAGATAGCACAGAATATGCATACACGATTACTTAATATCTCCTCAGGGTTTTAAAGGCGCAAATACTAAAATGAATGGAAAGAATTTTATTTAGATAAAGCAATAAGAAAACGTAATTTGTCTGAATCGTGTAATGTATTTGTCCCGATCTTCATCGGATGTTACGATAAGAGGTTGGAGTTGGTCATATAAGTTTTCAAACATAGCGTGGATGGCCAAATCCTTAAACTGCATGCGAGGAACACAAAATTTGAGTCCAAGGGATAAAGCTTCTTTCTGATGAGTAGATAGAGTAATATCACAAAGATTTGTAACATACTGATCAGGATTCACCGGAAAAAGATCTAGGCGGTTTCGATCATCAATTGAAAACTTTAACTTATTTTGTATATTTGTTTTTGTTTTCTGAGTAACATCTTACAATAATGAAGAAATTTCATGTGGCATATCATTGATATTTCAGATAAAATATGCGACAGTATCTTAATTACCAAAGTTTCTGCCCTGTTCGGTACAAAAGAGCCTCAGTAAGGTGCCTCTTCAGTAGAATCCAACGAATATGCACTCAAGACAGACACACTTGATGAAGAAGAAAGAAAGTTGACACAAACTCTGGTTGATAACAATTATCCAGACAAGTTCATCAGGAGATATCAAGTAGTCAGTGGAACACCAAGACCCACTCTACAACTCGCCCCTGAGAAAGACGTGTACATCAAGCTACCCTATATGGGGCATCATAGAGGCTTGATTACTAGACAAAGACTGAACACTGCTGTTATAAAGACTTTTAATGTGAAGCCAATATATCTATCTAAGCCCTTCGAACATGCGAAAAGTGATGTCACATCCCACTGTATTTACCAATTTGAATGTAAAAGAATAAAACTTGTGCACTGTGGTAGAGTGTAATTCCATTATGGGTAAATTTTGTTTTGACAGAGTCTCACAGTGTTATACAGAAATGTGTACTTATGACGTTTTGAGCACAATTTATTGCCCATAATCACATCAAGGTGATTTGAGACTTCATTAAAACAAAATTTACCCATAATGCAATTTGAATGTATGTGTGGACACACATACATAAGGAGGACTCATTAATCTCTGCGAGTAAGGCCTGACTTTAGATCATATTCCTAAATGGCTCCAGAATCAAATGGAATCTTCAGAACCAATTAATCGTGAGAACAGGAGACCTAGCTCCTCTATTGCGAAACATATTATAGAGACAGGACATAAAATTGATGTTTACACGTCTTTTAAATCTATCTATAAAACGTGTTTGGGGCGTATCGTAAAGTTTGTGGAAGCCCTAGGAATTAGAAAGTTTAAACCACTTTTATGCGTTCAAAAGCAATTCGTTATCACATTAAACCTTCCTTGGTAAATTTTGTTTTGATACCGTAGCAGATGTACTATTACCTCTGCTATTTGGTTCAGTGGTCTTCATTGCTATTTTGACCTTGGATATGTCCTTTTAACTTGACCTGAGTCTACCTTCTCACCTCTTAACTCCATTAATTTCATACATATTCGTATGACAAGTCCGTGTGTGAACAGATTTTTCGAAAAGTGTTGCGCAAATACATTACACGATTCAAACAAATTACGTCTTCTTATTAATTTATCTAAAGTCACAGAGGGAACTAAGTTTTTTAAATGACTTTAATTGCTAGCTCCCTATGTACATTTTTTCAAATATCTTATAAAAAACTGATTTATGTTTTTCAGTGATAGTGTTGTGCTGCTATATTTTGACTAAACTAGCGTACACTTATATCTTAGTACTTCTTCGCGTTTATAATTGTGACCTAACGTTGCGATTACTCGACATCCACAACGTAATTCAAAAGGCACTTGCGAAGGAATACGATAGTGTATTATTGCAGCAATCAAAATTCAAAAATCGAGCGAGTACAAAAGTATCAATTGTTAACACGCAATCTTTAGAGTGATAAAGAAATCAAAGTCCAATTACATAGTGAAAGTATACTGCGATGATGAGTAATAAAATGGGTCACTACAATAGCATTAGCTTGACTGTTGCTTTTTGAGACTTGACTCTCTCTAATTACATTATTCTTGTGTGCATTTTAAGAAGTTTATTGCCGATTAGTGTTAAAAAAGGCTCATTTTATAAATTCCAGTTAGTACTTGAAGAAATAATGCTTACTGTAAAATCTAAGAGTTGTGTGTTTGATAGTAAAATATAACCAATGTGTAAATTCAGTAAAAGAGCTCATGACGGTTTATCACACCTGTTTTAAAACGGAGTTCTTGTTCTACTAAAATCAATACCCATAGAATAGTTAATCAGAAAATGTGTCAGATCCTCATTTAGAGGTCTCCAAAATACTTTGTTTACAATACCATTCTGTGGCACAGCAGTTAGGATACTCGCCGACCATGCATATGGTTCAGGGTTCGATCCTCTGCCGACACACACCCGATATCAATGGTCGGCCTGCTAAATTTGGGCTACCGATATCACATGGTGAAAATTCCACACTTGTACCAAAAATATGGTGTGGAATCAAGCTATAATCAAAATAAAAAATAAACTAAATTTTAAACACCAGTATAATTCAACTGGGCATGCTAGTATTTTTTAAGGACAATACTACAGATGTTCAATTCCTCAACTCAGTCTAAATGTAGTATTGGTAGTGACCAGAGTTATACTACAACCTGCATTGAAATATGATTCAAAACACTGGCCTCCAAGTTCCTGAGAAGAGGCTTTACAGAATAAGTCCCTTTATGCAAGGTGTTAGTTCATAAAAGCAAATCATGAGGAGCACTTTAGCATATATAGCCTTTCCTCATTTAATGCATTTTTAATGTGGATATTTATTAATTAGTGCAGTTATTAAACCAAAAATCTAGACATAAGCTAAAGCACCACACTTATAAATGGTTGACTAACGAAAGTTGCTAGTACGTGCAACAGCTTTTGATATTTTTTTTACAACGTACCCAAGTAGAGCCACAAATTATTTCGTATGTTACACTACTTCATATGATAAACTTCATATTACTGCTTTACATGTAAATCCTCGTTAAATAAGGAATATTTTAGAACTGAATACACGGCAAATTTCTAAATTATATGTTCATATATAGTCCAAAATAAAGCTTTATTATTATTATTAATCTTATGAAATTCCAAGATCTCATAACCATATATGAACGTATCAACAGGCTTAGGTTTGTATACATAATTTCTAACTTAACAAAACGATTTCCTTTTCAATCTTTTATTGTCGTATTACTTGGATAAGCGTTCAGATATCCTTAATATCTGAATGTGAACACTTCAATCGGTAAGAAAATACGCTTAGTATTCGGTGCATAAATTTAGCATTCAGTGAGTAAAGTTTACCTATTTTTGATGTTATTCGTTGATTAGTAATATAAGATTCATTTTATTCAGTGACTTAAAGTAATATTATACTTATTTTGAGTGAATGATAGGAAGTTCATTTTGAGTTTTAAAAATTATTTACAGCCAAAAATTAGACAAAATAAAAAATTAAAAAATAAAGATCAGATATGCTAATGTACTAATATACACTTAGGGTGGGAGAAGTTATTTTCAGAGTAAGCACTTATAGGTGCCAGGTAGTTTCATTAATACAGAGATCAAAACAAAAGATTAATGTTATGTAAAATAGTGAGTTATAAATAATAAATTTTGCTGAAGAAGTTTGTATAAAACGCCCATGCTTATTTTTAAATTTGGAGTGCAGTGAATAAACAGGTAGGGAAAAAAATGTTTACATTATCTTGTTTAGAAAAGAATACTCTACCAATATTTGATTATCGCTTCTGTTATTTCTAATGATTCAATTAGGTGATTCTGTTTTCACAGCTGGTTGTTAGATTTGATAAGTAATTTATCCAATAGAAGTGTTGTTTCTTCCTATTCAAATAATTCGACAGACACAAGTATGAACGATTCTACACTGCTAAATGCGATTGTCTCTCATTTATCAAAAGACAATATGAAGTGATACAACGGCAGGTGTGAAACAATGAGTCAGGATATTCAAGTAAATTTACCAACAAGCATAATTATTACTATAGAAGGGATACTTGGTACCATATTCAATATGACTGCAGTTATAGTTATCTTTACAACACAGTTGGGTTCAAATTTAACAATGCTTATGCTAAGAGCTCAAGTAATAATTGATTTCACCGCATGCCTTATCACAACTTTATATTATACTATGCAGTTTGCTAAAATAGCTAGCAAAATGACAGGATTATACATTATCGATTTGCTTATATGCCATTTGTGGTTTAGAAATGCATTATTTTGGTTAACATGTGTTTTAAGTGTACAGAATCTTGTCTGTATATCACTTGATCGAGTTCGCTGTGTTATATTTAAAAAAATGTACAAAGTTTATTCATTTAAATTCACTATAGTATACTTTGTTTATATGGTGATTATGGTATTCATATTGTACACACCAACCCCACTGCTCCGCCGATATGTTGGTAATCATTGTAAAATGGAATTCTTATTACCATGGTTTAAATCAAATACATTTCTAAATTACATGGTGTCTAGTTGGATTTTATTTGCCTATATTGTACCCGTCATAATTATGATTACTAGTCATATCTGGGTAATCAGAGTCATAAGGAAATCACATTCATCACAATTGAATATAGAATCACAGAATTTAGAAGCCAGTGTAAGAGTTAAACGTAAAATAAGCCAACTGGCAATAACAACTGCAATTATGTCTGGACAGCAAATTATACTACACCTCTATGAAGGTGTACACCAAACACTAATTGTAACTAATCTTACAAAATATTATTATGAAGCAGCAACCGGACAGCTGAGTACACTGTTAATTTTGCTTAGTTCTGCCTTAAATCCATGCGTTCTCGTTTTGACTACATCTGCTCTAAGAAGACATTTATGGCGATCATTGAAGATTCTAGCAGAAGTCATGAAATGGAGGGGGAAGAAGAACAACGACACCAACACAGAAGTATTGTAAATATTGACATGCGAAATATCAGAGAGAAATCAGACTAACCTGTGCTTAAATTCTTTCCTTGATGAATAACTTTCAGTTAGTTTCAGTAAATCAATGATTACATGAAAAAAAATGAAATAAAAATTAAGTTGAGCAGTCAATATTCACTAACAACATGCATCACATCATGTTATGCTCATAAATGAACAATTCTTACTACGCATTTATTTCACTTAATTAAGTAAAAGTGATGCAATGTTCTGAAAATTTTGTACAAACATATTACCTTGATCTATGCGAATGAGAATTGCACTGTAAACGAACTATTTCTTCGACATTCCATTTATTTTTGAACACATTTTGTTGGACAGCTTATAACCACCATAAATTTGAAAAGATATTTTTTTATGTGTATGACTGTAAACCATGTGTATATACAAATATATCTTTGTTTAGAACAACTTGAAATTTTAATTGTAATATGTATTTCGTTGTTTTTGGATCGATAAATTTGAAGTGTTGAATATAGATACATCTCAAAGTAGTTAATGTAACGAACTGATTGATATTGGTTAGAGAAATTCAAAATCGAGATGCAGTGGTGAGATGTTTCATTGTACTCTAAGACTCTACCTCAGTTACGCTTACCAATCCCAACTATTATCAAGCCCACTAGTGAACGTTTTCGTTGTCGGTACATTATCATTTCGATACTTTCTGCTCAGATCCCAACAAACTTAGTCCACTAACTCTTGAAGACTCGTGATGTGAGACGATCATCATCCCATATTATGTATATGTTCACATCGATCGATCACAACAATGTGATAATAATAAATACAATCAATGCCAATATCTACTACCAGATGGTTTAAAAGATGAACTGAATACTCATAATACATAGTTAAATTCTATCTAAACAACAGTATAACAAGATATTACAATTTATTGAAAGGAAGAAACTTACACATTGAGTCATATCTATGCAAACTGCAAACAGTCGTTAAGTAGTCAGAAAATCCCATTAACTTTTATCCGTATTATACAATTTTCACGTATGTCTATAAATCTTTGAGAAAAGTGTTGGTTGAAAAGGAGATGATAAGTGGTCGTATGAGAACTTAAGATAGACTGTAAAGGATATGTTGCTAAGTCATTCAGAAGACAGAATCACGAGAGAACTAGTGTTTGAACACACACGTCGGTGGCACAGAGTTTAGGACGCTCGCCAACTATGCACATGGTTCAGGGTTCAATCTCCGGCCGATGCACACCTGATATCAATGGTCGGTCTACTAAATTTGGGCTACCGATATCACAAGCTGAAAATTCCGTAGTTGTACCAAAATACTGTGTGGAATCAAAAACGAAAAAAAGTATTTGAATAGCCTAGCAAAATGTCGGTTAATTTCAGTTGAAATTAACTTATATAGGTTAGCATGTCGACAGTGGATGAAAATACCAAAAGTTTGTAACTATGAGAATCTTTTGGCAATATCACAATTAAGGCAGTGGACGATGTTATGCAAAAAATTATTTTGATGTTTATTTTATATGAGAAATATATCAGAAACATAAGGAGGGATAATGTTAAACTAAAGTAAGAATGTTTGACTTGTAGTAGGTGTAATTAATTTACATTATACTTAGAACAAACAGTTTATTTTTCACAAAATGAAAGTAAAGACTGATAGATTAGTCAGCTAAGAATAAAGTGAGTAGCCATGATATCGTCCATTCACATGTAACTTGCATTCAAGAATATGTATTAGTAGACGATAACTAATACGTCTGACTTGTTCTTAACTCTTGACTGATTATCATCAAACAACTTTGCAGTTCATCTCTTGAACTTATTAATTCGATAATAAGTTGTACCATAGTTTCTCATTTAGCACTCACTACATCAATAACTTAGAGGTCCACTTTGGCTCTGTTGAGTATGCAGATTTGAATCTCACAAGAAATGTTAGTTTCCTTAAGGTTATAGGCGCACTCGGATTATCATTGCCAAAGAGTATAAAGCTTTGTTAAAGCCTAGTCTTGTATCAACTGACTTTTGACATCTTATTCAGCCACCAGTGTCTTATTTTACGATGAAACAAATGTTTGACACCCATATTTCTTCACTTATTGAGATTATGTAAAGAAAGCTGTCTCTAATAATGACTTATAAGTAAGTTTTGCTGGGTTTTTTTTACTAATACTCTCAGTAACAACAAATGGATTTCTTTCGATTGTAACTGACAAATATTGTTCAATGAAAAGAGAGAGAAGGTGTGAGTGGTGTAAGAAGAGTGCAAAAGAAATTATACTACAACATCATAACCATATTATTCAGCATTACAGAACCATATTAAATTAAATGTTTGCAATTATTTTAGTTAAGACGTTTTTGCACAGCATTACTTCTAAACTTCCCAGATTATAAACAGTTGGCATGAAGGCATGCATTCGCCTCATAAAAGTACGTTTTTCCAACTAGCACTACTATCTGATAACTTAGCAGTTGCCAGAAAAATGACGATTTATAATTGTTGACCACGATTTAAAAAAAAGTAGATGCACATTTTGATGTGGTTGTGTTCTCTGAGCTGGATAGTTAATTTGCGAAGCTTTCATCACCCTACTAGGTGACATCTTCAGCGCATACTTCAATTTGATGAAGTGAGCTTTTAGATTTCTCCACGAGTTTATTAATCATCTCTCCTGGTGACCTTGGACGTGATTGGTTGTTTTTGTGTGTTTTCACACCTTCTAGGCTACTTGTATTGTAACTGATTGTTTCTTTGACTTGAACTTTGACCCTTTGTGTGTGAGGTTTCTTTCTTATCGGTTGATAAATTTTGTCAATCAAATTACTCTTACCCCTCTTATCTAATTCCACTATATATAATTAGTTGTTTTTGACACCGAATAATCTGTCTACCTACGTCAAATTCTGGAATTATTTCCTTATGCCTTCTTTATAAATTGAACTATAATGATTTTAGAGTATGCAGTTGATGAGATCCACGAATAAACGAGTCGTATTATCCTGCAAACATGTTCATTTTTAATATAAGAGATTCGATGTGTCTATTGATTGATGATTCACTGGAATGCTAAGCTTTTAAAAATTCTCTAGCATTCTTGTTGTTTCCTCTGTCTAATATTTGAACATTGTCCCAATCGAATTGATGCCCGTGGTTGTCTGTATGTAGTGATATGAGGGAGTGGATGTCATGTCTTTTGACGGCTAGCTTATGTTCGTGAATACGAAGACGAAGGGGACGTCCACTTTGGTCAATGTAGTGTTTTTCGCAGTTGTTACAATTTATTTTGTAGATGATGTTGGTTTTATCTTCTTTCGCTGTTGAGTCTTTTGGTTGACATAGAAGTGAGTGAAGTGATTTTGTTGGTTTGTGTGCGACGTCAATTCCTAAAGGTCTGACGAGTCTTGCAGTGATTTCTGATATATCCTTTATATATGGCAGGGCGACTTTCTTTGTGCTTTCCTTGGGGGCTTTTGGTTTGATAGGTTGGCTTGGGGGTATATGTCTTTTGATGAAATTCCGTGGATATCCATTCTTTAGGAAGACGTCCATGAGATATCTTCCTTCAATTTTCCTTAAGGTGGGAGTGCTGCAATGAGTCCTGGCCCTCTTGAATAGTGTTTGTATGCAATTCCTTTTGTGTGTTATTGGATTGTTGCTGTTGTAATTCAGTATTTGATCTGTGTGAGTTGATTTTCTATAAACTTGGGTTTCTAATTCCCCTGTGGTTGTTCGCTTGACTAAGACGTCCAGAAATGGGATTTTGTTCTCAGATTCCTCTTCTCTTGTGAATTTGATGTCGTTGAAGACGTTGTTTATTAAGTTGTGAGTTTTATCTAACTCGTTTCTTTTGATTATTACAAATGTGTCGTCTACGTAACGTATCCAAATCTTGGGTTTGATCTTTGGTAGGATTATGTTTCCAAGCCTTTGCATCACTGCTTCTGCAATCAAACCTGATATTGGCGATCCCATGGGTGTTCCTTTGACTTGTTCATATATTTGGCCGTTGAATTGGAAGTACGTTGTTAAGCATAGGTTTATGCATTCCATCCAGCTTGTGTGTTGCATTTTTGATTGTTGTGGGAGGTGTTCGTCGTGGCTGAGTAATTGTCCCGTGGTCTCCTTTGCTAGTTTTTGTCCGATTGAGGTATATAATGCTGTGACGTCGAAGGATATCATTATTTCTTGTTCATCCATTTGGATGCCTTTGATTTTTTCTAGAATTTGGATAGCAGGGTTGATGGAGTGATCACAAGATTCCGTTAGGTGTTTCAGTTTTCTTTATAATTCTTTGGATAAGTTGTATGTTGGAGTTCCTGGGAGCGATACAATTGGTCGTAATGGGATATTTGGCTTGTGTATTTTGGGTCTGCCGTAGAATCGGGGTAGGACTGGTCCATTGGATTTCATTCGCCATTGGTCTTGTTTTGTGATCTGTCCAGTTTTGGTGAGTTTGTTTAAGGTCCTTTGGATGCGGTTGTCTAATGTTTGTATGGGATTTGTTGAAAGTTGTTGATATACATCCTTGTCTTTGAGTAGTTCTTCAGCTTTCTTGGTGTATTCTTCTCTGTCCATGACTACTGTTGTTCTTCCTTTGTCGGCTGGTAGAATGACGATGTCTTTCCTATTTTTCAGCTTTTTGAGGGCCTTTAGTTCTTCAGAGCTGAGTTGTGTGTGTTGTTTTTTCTTTTTGACCGTTGGTTGACCATTGTTTGGCGTATCTCTTCCTGTGTTTCCTCGTTCAAGTTTGATGATTAGACTAATGATTCAAGGGCAGCGAAGAAATCAGTTTTCGAGGCATCTCCAGTGTTGTAGTTTAATCCTTTTTGTAGTAGTTGTTGTTCCGTTTTTGATAGTGGTTGTTTTGATAGGTTGACTACGCAGTCAATAGGTGTATTGTCTGGTTGTTGTTTTCTAATCTTGGCTAGCTTGGTTTTGAGGACTCTTCGTCTTTGTTCTCTGTGTTTTCTACTTGACAATTTAATGGCGGTCATCAGCGTTGACTTAGTGCCTGTAGTAAGTAAGAAAATGCTGTGTGGAATCAAGCTATAATAAAAAGAAAATACATTCTAGCAGTTGGTCATTTCAGAGTGACTGTTAATTATACTGTGAAATACTCAACATTACTTGTCTCTTCATCTTTGACTTGTAACTAACTAACCATTATGGTTCAGCAGGCCTGCATAGCATATGAAAATTTACAATCATTTTCCTAGCTAACAAAACTATTTCGAAATAAATACGAAAAAATTGTTTATTATCGTAAAATGCCTATAAGTCACTGTCATACATACTAAAATTTATGTTCATTCTTTTTTCAACACAGAACGTGTTTTATTTGAAGAAATTTCTCAGAATAAATTGAAGATTGAATAATAGTGAGTCAATATGCATGGAAATATTTTCTATCAATAATGTTTTATTGAACTGAGGTAAGTCTTTGGTAAAGACAAAATTCATCCAATAAAATTAATTAAATTGGTAGTGTTTACAGGCACTGGTAGGTCTGTTTTACTCTGACGAGAATAGTATCTTAAAACCGCATATGCATACAAGAAAAAATGATTTTATTGTTAGAAATTCTAGTCTGGAGTACATTACTGCATGAATTACAAGGGGCAATAACACAGGATGAAGGTAATTCAATTGTTTTCGTACTCACATACGACTTCCTGCTTCTATATATGAACATTAGGCAATGTGTTACCTTCCTAAAGAGTACTAAATATCATACTATAATGGTTTTTCATTATAGATTTATCATTCAGGCTGTGTTATATAATTTGAAACCCCAGACAGTCAGTTAATTATAGAATCTTGTTTTTAAACTAACTCTAATCATAGAAATTTACGTAGCCTATAATGTCTTATAACATTTGGGGAAATGGAATAAAGATAATAATTTTTGGCAGTAAGAAAGAGTTATTATGATTGAGATATAAGGTGTTCGATACATTTAAGAATAGAACAAGCGTGAATTTCCACTTTATAGTTACATCCTCATATTTGTCTATACAGTACTTATTCCAATAGCTGATGGTTATGACAGTAGACTAGTGGGCTTCTTTTAGAGCACATTATAATGGATTATAGAAAAAGCAGAATGATTATTTCTATTTTATTTTTTGTCTTTTTTATTGTGTGATGACTGACATGAATTGTTGTCAGTCACATCCCAAGTGGGATGCTTTAATGAGATGTATCTGAGTTGTGGTCAGTAACTATGTTATCACTGAGATTTAAACCTAACGTTTAAGCGATTACTCTCAAAACAACAGAATGCTGTAAAATAGGTCATTAACTTTCGAAAAACACGTTACTATTTACCCAATATAAATTCACTGGATGCGTCCCACGTAATAAAAATTGGCAACCTTAATTATACTTCCAGTAGTCACTAGACAAATGAGGTCGAAATGATAGATGAAACAATTTCAAAGTCTCCCTTACAGGATCAGATATGCTAAAAAGCCAATCAGCATCACTAACGTATAAATTGAGCTAATCATTTCCTAGACAAAGCAATAAGAAGACGTAATTTGTTTGAATCGTGTAATGTATTTGTGCAAAACACTTCGAAGAATCTATTCACACATGAACTTGTAATAGGAATTTATATGAAATTAATGGAGTTAAGAGGTGAGAAAATAGACTCAGGTCAAGTTAAAAGGACATATTCAAGGTCAAAATTACAATGAAGATCACTGAACCAAAGAAAGGATATAGTAGTACACCTACCTTGGTATCAAAACAACGTTTACCAAGGAAGGTTTAATGTGATAGCGAATTGTTTGTTTAAACTTCCCAATCGCTAGGGCTTCCACAAACTTTAGGATACACCCACAACACGTTTTATAGATAGATTTAAAAGATCTGTTAACGTCAATTTTATGTCCTGTCTCTATAATATGTTTCGCAATAGAAGAGCTAGGTCTCCTGTTCTCACAATTAATGGGTTCTGAAGATTCCATTTGCTTCTGAAGCCATTTATGAGTATGCTCTAAAGCCAGGCCTTACTTGCAGAGATCGATGAGTCCTCCCTATGTATATATGTATGTCCACAGGTGCATTCAAATTGGTAGACACAGTGAGTGTATAGACGTCCTGAAATTATGAAGCATTTTTGATCGGTCTTACAAATTATCTTGAGTTTGTATACAACATAAGTTTAAATTCACTGAGGATAATCATTTAAAAATTGTTTTTTTCTCTCACAGAAATACGCTTATTGCAGAGATTAAGGTATTCTTATTTTCCGCTTACATGTTAAAACATATCTGCACTTTTAAGAAAAATTTAGCTGTAGCCTAATCATAATATTCAATGACTTTAGGCTTTTTAAAGTACATGATATTAGATAAATATAACTCGTGTCAAAATAAACGTGAGAATAACAAATTTCACTAGAATTCATTAAAAACAAAACTGTTTGCTTCCACAAACTTTAGGATACGCCCCAAACACGTTTTATAGATAGGTTTAAAAGATCTGTTAACGTCAATTTTATGTCCTGTCTCTATAATATGTTTCGCAATAGAAGAGCTAGGTCTCCTGTTCTCACGATTAATTGGTTCTGAAGATTCCATTTGTTTCTGGAGCCATTTATGAGTATGCTCTGAAGCCAGGCCTTACTTGCAGAGATCGATGAGTCCTCCTTATGTATGTGTGTCCACACGTACATTCAAATTGGTAAATACAGTGGGATGTGACATCACTTTTCGCATGTTCGAAGGGCTTAGATAGATATATTGGCTTCACATTCTCAATTATTATGATATTAGCTGCATTAAAAGTCTTTATAACAGCAGCGTTCAGTGTTTGTCTAGTTATCAAGCCTCTATGATGCCCCATATAGGGTAGCTTGATGTACACGTCTTTCTTAGTGGCGAGTTGTAGAGTGGGTCTTGGTGTTCCACTGACTACTTGATATCTCCTGATGAACTTGTCTGGATAATTGTTATCAACCAGAGTTTGTGTCAACTTTCTTTCTTCTTCATCAAGTGTGTCTGTCTTCAGTGCATATTCGTTGGATTCTACTGAAGAGGCACCTTACTGAGGCTCTTTTGTACCGAACAGGGCAGAAACTGTGGTAATTAAGATACTTTTTTATTGACCCATCAAGACATCGACGAAGCAATATGTCTAGGAAAGATAAACAATTATCTTCCTCTTCTACAGATGTAAGTGATATGCTATTCTGAACTTCATTCATTCGATTTAAAATTGAGTTGGCAGAACAAGACTTATCACTGATGATTACAATATCATTTACATACCTTCTATAAAGTGGCACATTTTCGATTAAATCCTCCGATAAATTCTCAGTGTACGACAGAAAGTTCGTAGAAGCCCTAGCAATTAGAAAGTTTAAACCACCTTTATGCGTTCAAAAACAATTCATCATCACATTAAACCTTCTTTGGTAAATTTTGTTTTGATACCGTAGCAGATGTACTATTACTTATGCTATATGGTTTAGTGGTCTTCATTGTTATTTTGACCTTGAATATGTCCTTTTAACTTGACCTGAGTCTATTTTCTCACCTCTTCTACTAATTTCAAAACTGTTTGCATTGATAATTGATTGGTTAAATAATGATCGAAAACATTTCCTTCACCATGTAATTTTAAATCAAGCAACAAACATCATTATGAGTAGTATTAACTGAATTCTCAGATTTTAATATAACGAAGGGGTTGAATATGATATAAGAATAAACCTGTGCACTGTGGTAGAGTGTAATTCCATTATGGGTAAATTTTATTTTGATAAAGTCCCACAGTGTTATACAGTAATGTTTACTGATGACGTTTCATATTGAATATGATTGTAAACTTGGACTGCTGAGAAATATGACTCAGTAAAAAGTTGTGAAATTACTTACGTATGACTATAAGCAGTAAACGGTGTTTAGAGCTTTATAATCTTCCCAACAGTTCTGAACTGCTTGTATGAAATATCAACTGGATTTATGCATTGTGGAATGATACATTGTAAGAACATTGTTCAATGTGCACAACAACAACTGTTAAATATCACATATACGACAAACTAAAATACAGACCAAATACAGAATATTTTATTTTAAGTTGCACCCTAAGAATAGTGCGTTGGTGGCATAGAGGTTAGGACGCTCGCCGACCATGCACATGGTCCGGGGTTCGATCCTCGGCCGACGCACTCCTTTATCTCGCTAAGCCAGAAATAATGCTGGTGAAGAGGAAAGGTTGGGCATGAGGCTAGCAACCCCATCCTGTAAAATAAGCACTGCTACAGAAACTTCAAGCCACTAGCTTGAAGCCCTATGTTCCACTGGGGAACGTGAAGGAAAAAAAAGTGCACCCTAAGAATGCTTATCTCGAATGTCTTTTAAGTTACATATCAACTATATACGTTAGTGTAGTTCACTCCAGTTTATCAATACCTATCTGTACAAATCAAAATGAATCGTTCTTATTAAATACTAGTTACATATTTGTGCTTTATGCATCGGTGGCTTAGAGGTAGAATGCTCACCAACCACGTATGCGGTCCGTGGTTCAAACCCTGGCCTTTACCTCGCTAAGCCAATAATAAAACCAGTAAGGAGGGAAGGTTGGTCGTGATGCTAGCGAACTCACCCCGTAAAAATAAAGCACCACTGCTACCGAAACTTCAAGGCTTTAGCTGGAAGCTCTATGTTCCACTGGGAACGTAAGGGAATAAAATAAATTTGTGCTTTGTACCGCGTTGAATAACCTGTGATAGTACACTATCATTTTACCCCATATAATACTGGTTAAAGCAAGTCAAATTAAATCAGCTTCTCGTACAATTAGTAAGCTTTATATACTTTGTAAAGCGACAAAAGCAAAAATAATGGAATGAATCATATTTATTTTACTTCGTTTGCTTTTCACCTTACAGATATACTCACAATTTATTAGTTTAAGATGTCATTGTCAAATGCGAAAAATAAATCATTTCAGGATTTCATCATGAGTTGACATCGGTTAGAGAACCACTAGAAAACCTGAGAGTACTAGGCAGACGTTTCGTCTTAGTTTGGGACTCCTCATCAGTACGCATCCACCGGGGTTCGAAACACCACTCCACTACTCCCAGATTTTCCAATCAAATCCCTTCAAACCAATACTTGAATAAATCATTTATATTTTAAAAGCATTTTCTATGCTTTACAAATAACAGTCTAAGCTACTAACAATGCATTAATTTATCTAATTTTTTACAATAATTCATTTAAAGAATGTCTTCGATCTGTCAAAGCTGATGTTGTTTTCCTCATTGATGGAACAAATGCGATTGATCAATTTTCATTTGAATTCTTCGTCAAAGATTATCTGAATGATTTTGCGAGAAAAGTAAGAAAATCATATTATTTCGATTTTTATATGATATTTTCATACCATTATACTAATTGCTGCATTCTAATTGGAACTGTCGTCATCAGTACACCTCAGCATCGATTCCTCTGGAGAAGTTATCATGTTGAAACTCACCACTGTGATGTACTAGAAGAAATGTTAGGTTTGTTCATGGAGTAAAATTATACATTTCATTGGGTGAACATAGAATTCTCCTAGATAATTTGTTTCTTAATGGCATTAGTTAAAGCATCACTTGCTAACATGATATCATGGAGGTCATCAGAAATGGTTAAAACTTTGCATACATTTAAAGCTCTATATATTAGAATAAAGCCTGAGGTATATTTGATTGTTCGTTTTTGTGTTCTTTGAACATAAAAGTTACTCACTAGGAATGATAAACTGCTTGAGAAGCGGTAACTAATGTTGCTTAGCTTGAGAAGAATGTACTTTAGTTCACATTCTTCTACGACTGTTTACTCAAGTTGGTAGTACGAAATAGGTCCATGAAAATAGATGATGAATCACTGAATACTACTAAGTGTCTTTTAACTGTTAAGAGATGAGTAGCTGAAAAATCATTCAAGTAGCTACACATATTTAATGACCCCTCAGTGAATATAACACCGTAATGATTTAATTTAGCGAACACATCTGAAATCAGTTATCAAAAATTATGAATTTCTAAATATGATCCTTCATTCTTTTCATGCGGTATTACCAAGTATATTCACAGAAACACCTGAAAATAAATTCTGTATTAATTTTATTTTTATTTTATTTTGATTACAGCTTGATGCCACACCGTATTTTCAGTACAGGTATGGAATTTTCAGCATGGATATCGGTAGTCCAAATTTTGCAGGCCGACCATAGATATCGGGTGTGCGTCGGCAGGGGATCGAACCCCGGACCATGTTCATGGTCGGCGAGAGTCCTAACCAATGTGCCACCGACGCATTAAACAGTGTAACTCTCCTTCATAGCAGAAAAGTAACGTATTGTCACTCTAAAGGAGATTTTGTCTCAAACTTACTTCAGATGAATGAAAAATGAAGTGTACTGAATAGTTGTTTCTTTGTAATTTAGAGATATTTCTCAGGACATACGACTCTGACTGTTTTGGACCGTCAAGTTGTTTGTCAACCGCGTAAACACCCACTCAGTAGACTATATTCTTCGATTCCTCCATATGATACCACTACTATCGAACGTAATCGATGAAAGGTTGCCTTCATACTGATATTTGAAAGTCACAAATGTTAGCCTAATGCATGAACATCCGTGCTTCATAATATATGGGTAGACAACTAGATACCTAATGTGATCGGTTTGAGACTGCTGAAGAGTAGAAAACTGGGGCGTAACAATTGTTCACCATTCATAGTACGAATTAGGGATTATACTGGATTATTTAAACTGGCAATACGAACACGAAATACACTTCCCGGAATTCTTTAGCCTACTCCTTGATGTCGTAACTTAATGAGGGGTAAAAGGTGGAATATCGTTCAGTTCTTCGAAATTTATATTTCAACATGACTCAAAATCGTTCTTAATGATGCAAATGCGTTCACACTCTATGATTTATTAAATCCATCAAATTCTCATTATTCTTCAAGTAATAATTCTTTCTGCCGTACATTATAATTCCTTGAATTTTATTCACTGCCTTTGGATTAGCAGTTATGCATTCTGTGAAGACAAGTTTTGTTTTTTCATCTGAGATGGAATTTTTTCTAATGCGCATTGTTTTCTCTGAATATTGTGTTATAGAAGTTGTTAATTGAATTCTTTCAGCTATCTATTAAAACTGATGGGGTATTAATCTCTGTTATTCTTTATACTGAAAAATTATACATGGCAGTTCGACCAGAACATTCTACCAATTTACTCACCATGTTAACTGCTATACGTAATATGAAACAACCTGGTGGACACGCAACAAACGGCAATATTATTCATGCAATTTCAAATACTTTAAATATTGCATTCACTCCTATGAATTACAAGAATACAGAAAATATAACACGAATTGCCATTCTATTGTCAAATGGAGTTATAGAACAAGAATCATCCATGAATTATAATTATTTTGATAATAATGCATATCAAAAATGGAGTGAACATGGATGGAATAATCAGGCACCATATATGATGTCTGAACCAGTCATAAAACTCTTACATTCACGTGTAGATTATGTATTCAGTATAGGAATTATAGGAGCTAATGCAGAAGGAGTTCTTAAACTGGCCAAACCTTCGCACTATAACTATGTATTAAATTACCAAAATGGATACCAAGACTTAGACCTGAAACGTTTTGATCCAACTGAAGCATTATGTCCACCAAAAGGTGAGAATTTGTCTTTTTTTATTTTTAGGCTACCAGAAGGCGACAAAATTTGTGTGTAGATAGGCAGATTTTTTTTCCAAAGTACAAACAGCTTTGTCTTCTATCGCCATTGCAGTTTGTAAATCCATTTGGTGTTTACTTATATATGTATATTTTTAAACGGATTGTAATACAGAAGTAAATCTAGTTTGGTGTACATCAGCCTGTTTAGGATGACATCATTTCGAACAGTTAATCCCTTTAGTGAATTCGCGTTTTGATTATATCTCAGTTGGCTTTCCATGTCTCTATTTTCACACAAACAGACTTGACAAGTAAATATATGAACAAACTGGTAAATATGTGTTCATCTATACACCATATTTTTCATACAAACTTCGTCTCTAAATGATGTTATTGTTGCCCATTAAAATACAAAATATAGTTAGCGTGCAATAAAGCATTAACTAAATCCGCCAGATAAACAAAAAAAATCAGTAATCCTGTAAGTAATTCCATCATCTGTAGGTGATCTGTTTGAATTCATGCTTGACAGGCACGTGATAGATATTGAAAATGGCTATTCAGAACAAGAGATGGCTCTCATGAATAACGCTTTGACGTTCGAAACGAGGGGTGTGGAGTCTGAGTTCCCCTAGACAAACCGTCACTCATTGGGAATACAGGTACGTCCAGTAACTAGTCCCAAATTGGACGAAATGCGCATCCTGGATTTCACTGCTAATCACCATCAACCGAAATAATGCGGCTATTCGGAAAGATGATATTGACTAGATATAAGCTCCGTTTTGCACTAAACTGTGTGGAGCGATCTTACATTATCCGAACAAATAAGTGATATTAGCCACATAGGTTTATTTTAGAGAAGGCTCCAAAAGTTGAGCACTGAAATGCTCAGTTATCAGCTTGACGTTTTCAAAACACACTCCCTTGTTGGTGTCATTTATTTCATAATAAATATTGTCTTTGTTTAATTCAGGGCTAAAATGTGTCAAGATAGAGGAAGGGGTATTCAGAAGACATGGGTTAGTTTTCCATTTACCTCTTGATCTTAGTAACACTAAACAGAAGACTTCTAATGGGATTTCAGTTGAGCAGTGCAATTTCACAGGCAGTGCTTACTGTAGCAGTAACAATGTTAAGCCCGGTATCGTAAGAACATTCCTTTTCAAACAATAATTAAAAGATTTATTCAAACCACTTCACTAGCATTGCAAATACGAGGCTGCATAACGCCTTTCTAATTTCATAAGCTAATGAGCGTTGGAAACGGCAAATCAGAAAGTGTATAACAAGTGACTTATATGTCTTACTGTGCAACTGTTCATTTACTTGAAAAGTATCAGATATAATAGAACTACTATGTTCTTAAAAAAAATTAGGATTCCTATTTAATCTCAGAAGACACTAGCATGATAAATAAATTCAAAAGAGATCCTACGAGATTCACAAAACTGTCCAAAACAGGATAGTTATGAATTAGTCCTTCTCCTTCAAGAAGTTTCAAAAGTGACACTAAGTGGTGTGAAATTATTATGAAGTACAACAAGTTAAAGATGATCAAATTGTCCAAATGTCCAGTTTGTAGTGATACATTCACTTTCAAGGTAAGTTTCGCCATTAACATACATCAGTCAGAGAACCACTGAAAGCCAGAGGGTGTTGAACAGATGTTTCGTCCTATTTTAGGATTCCTCATCATGATGCACCCACGATCCTATCGAGGAATTGGACACAGGATGTGCAGGAGACGAGGAGGGCATTCTTGGAGTGGCACTGTAACACAGTAGAGATGTAGCTAATATTTAACATATTCATTCGCACATGGTTTCGGAGTTATATTGCAGTCTTTTTCACTAAGTCTAGATGTTTCAAACATTTACTTTGCTTGATTGTAGAGTACTGCAATATGAACAAAGTACAAGAATCAATGACTTCAAAGGGGCCTATCGAAAGAATTAATGGTTATGTAGGTGGTCCGATACCTTTGTATTACTATTTGTATGGACAACAAAATCCAGTTATCGGACTTAATACACATCAAAGAGCTAAACATGCAAATACTGATTATGACGATGGATATGGTGACAGTGAATATGATGATACAACACAATTGCAAGTACCTTCAACGGCTAATAAACCAAAAGTAGACGATAAAACATTAGACAACAAGCTTAGAGAATTACTAGAATTACTACGAACCTACGATACACAACATGCGAAGAAAGATTCAAAGAATACTCATCATAGTATCACCACCACAGGAGAAACACTGAGTCATAACAATCATTTCCTGTCAAGATGGAGAAATGGAAAAACCGCAGTTAAGCAAAATTACCCATCGTCTACATCGACCATAAATACGTTTACTGATGACAGCCAACAAAAGATAAAGAAAAGGTCAGACGTAGATGATCCTGTCATGAAAAAATCTCCTAAAAATAGTGAGACATATTACAGTCAAAGTAACTGTGAAGTACAGTTAGATAAGGTGATAAATCTATTGGTATTCGTCCTCATGCACCCTCAAGATGCTTCTAATTCACAAGTTATGGGCAATTCAAATGTTTTAAGTAAAACTTCAAATGAAAAATTGAAAGTAAGTCTATAGAGTATAATTTCATACAAGAATTCACTAAACCAGATTAGTTATTTTAATTTTCACTATTTTGTTTAATCCGCCTGACTGAAGTATTTTTTAAGTTTAGTATACATTCGAAACAAGTAGCGAAAGTTAGTGAAGCGGGATTTAAAGAATTCAAACATTTTGGTGGAGTACCCTAGTTGGATACCCTGAATACTTTATAATATATAATGGAAACGCGTATACAGACACCTTAGCCCATTGGTCAAATTCTTATTGGCATTTAAATTCAGAGGTCGGACAGAATCCGACTCTAAGACGCTTGCACAAATGAACGATAGTTTTGTGGATTTCAGCACGATAGCATTATCATAGTGATATTGTCATCCTTCTTCTGTTCTGTTTACACGTTTGCCTCTATTATCCACTCTATATGGTCTATTTTTTCACATATTACTTCTTTTATTGCATAAACAAATTTTCAGACTTACTCTGTTATGATTTTCATTCACTTCACACTGTTATTTATATTATTGTTCCCTTGGGTTCCTAGTGGAACATAGGGCTTCAACTGCACGTCTCCACTTACTTCTGTCTTCTGCTGTACTTTTCAACTGCATCCATATTATTCCATACTGTTTCAGCTCCTCTTCACACGATCTCCTCCATGTCACCCTTGGACGTCCCACTCGCCGCTTCCCTTTCGGGTTCCACTCGAGGGCCTGACCTGCGATGTCACCCAACGGCCTCCTCAGCGAGTGTCCAATCCATCTCCACTTTCTCCTGCATATTTGTTGGGCGATTGGTTCCTGTTTCGTTTGTTCCCATAGCTTCTTGTTTGTGATTCTTTCCGGCCATCTAATCTTCAGTATGGAGCGAAGACAGTTGTTGATAAAGGTCTGCAACCTGTTGGAAATATTCTTTGTGACAGACTGGCCAAGTTTCTGACCCGTACAGAAGAACTGACTTGACGTTTGTATTGAAAATCCGAATTTTGTTGTTGATGCAGGCTGAGTGACGAAGATTTCCAGATTGATTTCAGGTTGATGAATGTGTTTCTCGCCTTCCCAATTATCGATTTGACATCCTCGTCCGTTCCTCCAGTAGTTGAGGCAATGCTCCCTAGATAAGTGAATGAAGAAACTTCTTTCAAATCCCTCCCGTCGATGGTGATTGGCGGTGGATGTTGCTCCTGTTGTTGTTGGTTGGTTATTTTCATAACCTCCGACTTGTCTATGTTCACCTGGAGTCCTGTCTTCTCTGGCTGCTTCTTCGACCAATTTGTCGGTTTTCGCTTGTAAGTCTTCGATTTTTGTGACATCAAACATAAATCATCTGCGAAATCCAGGTCTTCTAGGTTCTTCACGTCGGTCCAGGATATCCCTGTCTTCTCGTTTCCACTGTCTGACGCATAATCTAGTCCACCACAATTAGGAATATCATTGGTGATAATAAGCACCCTTGTCTGACTCCTGTGTTTACTCCAAACGCCTCGCTGAGTTTTCCGTTGTGGATCACTTGACATGTGCCGTTGTCGTACAGCTGTTGAATAAGGCTGATGAATATTTGGGGTACGCCATAGTACTCGAGTATTTTCCAAATTACTTCGCAGTCAACGCTGTCGAAGGCCTTCTCAAAGTCTATAAAGTTGAGATAGAGGTTTGATTGCCATTCCATGCTTTGTTCGATGATAATGCGTAGAGTTGCAATTTGGTCAGAACATGATTTGCCTTTCCTGAATCCAGCTTGTTCTGGTCGGAGTTCTGTATCCAGTGCGTCCTTTATTGTCTCCAGGATTATGCGACTCAGGATTTTACTTGGCGTCGACAGGAGCATGATTCCTCGCCAGTTCTTGCAGAGTCCTAGGTCGCCCTTCTTTGGTAGTTTCACAAAGTAACCTTTCCTCCAGTCAGTTGGCACCTTTCCCTCCTTCCAGACCTTTCGCAGTAATGGAGTCAGCATATCTGCTGTCGTCTCTGGGTCCGCTTTCAGTGTTTCAGGGGGTATTCCATCTGGTTCAGCTGCTTTTCCAGCTTTCAGAAGCTTGATTGCATTCAAGACTTCAGCTTTCGTTGGAGGATCGGTGTCAACTTGCAGTTGTGTACGTGCTGTTGTTGGTATTTCTGGACGGGTTGTAGGTGGTGGTCTGTTCAAGAGTCCTTTGAAGTTATCCGCCCATTGTTTAATCTGTCTTTCTTCCTTGGTGATTGGGTTCCCTTGGCTGTCTTTTATGGGTTTCACTTGTGTTGATCTCTTCCCGGATAGAGACTTGGTTATCTGATATAATGTCCTCAGGTCCCTTTTGCCTGCTGCCTTCTCAGCTTCAGTGGCCAGGTTGTCGTAGAATTGTCTTTTGTCCTTCCTGGTACTCTTCTTCACTTCTTTGTCCAGTGCTGTGTAAGTTGAGCTCAGCGTCTCTTCCTCTTGTCTATCTTTGCATTGAATCATTTTCTCTTTCACCATTCTCCTCTCCTCTATTAGCTCCCAAGTGTCCGTTGAGAGCCATTCCTTGTCTTGTTTCTTCTTTCTTCCTAAAACCGTTGAACACGTTTCGTTAAAAATCACCTTCAGAGAATTCCAATGGTCTTCCACGCATGATTCTTTCGTGATATTACGTAGTGTTTCCTGCTTTGCTCTGACAGTTGCAGTGAAAGTGTTCTTTATGGTTGTGTCCTTCAGTTTTTGCGTGTTGAACTTGCATTGTGGCCTATCCCCAGCTATCCTCGAGGCTTTTAGCTTCACCTTGAAAGTCCCTTGTACTAGATAGTGGTCTGAACCCACATTTGCTCCTCTCCTCGACCTTGACTTCACACTGTTACCACCTTCTAATTCTGTCCTGTTGCCAACATTCTTATTTTGCAAACAGCATCGTTCACAGTGATATAATTAAGTTTTTAGTATTGAGTCTTACACCCAACCACCCTTTTATAAATTCACTTGACCTATCAAAAGTTTTGTATCTCCATGCTGCTACAATTTATTTACTATCTTAGTGTGTTTCAGATTTGTTTCTATATTTGAATTATAGTACTTAGGAGTCAATGTAGAGCGTATTCAGCTGGGTAGTTCTACCCAGTTTTACGAATTCAGTGAAACGTGTTGTTCATTTTAAATTCATATAAGGAAAATGACTCATCAACGCAGATTAATAGGCACTTATGTAAAAATTATATTTGCATAAATTTCAGTGATATCAAAACAAATAATTCCAACGTTTTGTTCGGCAAACTCGTACGACTTTCTTCAGAGAAATAATAAAGTTAAAGTCATAGATTAGTAAAAAGAAATATCTTGTCCTCAAACTCCTTGTCCAATCACGTTTGAGTTAGGAAATGTCATCAAAAAAAAACTGAAAACAAAATTACTTCATATGGACTCTGATTAAGTTTTAACCGAACAGTTTCACAGTATTATTGTTATTTTTATACAATGTCTGCATATATATTAAAATGAAAAACAAATACCTTCAGGGAGCCAAAAAAGTAGGACAGACACACATGGATTATGCCTCGGCAAACCCTTTCACCGCCGAAGTGAAAGTTGGTGAGACAAGTTCATGCCTTCTCATCATGACCTTTATTCCAACAAGGTCACTAAGGATTAATATAAAACCATACATGTAGACGCCGTTTACAGTATATAGCAAAAAAACAGATAATAACTCTTCGGAACTATTCTGTTGAATCTTAATCAGAGTCCATCTGAAGAAATTTTGTTTTCACTTTGTTTTGATGACTTTTCCTAAATCAGGCGTTATTGGACAGGGAGTTTGAGGACAAGATATTTTTTAAACTTATATATGCTTTTGATAATTTAATTATTTCCCCGAAAAAACTCGTACGAGTTTGCCGAACAAAATGTTTGAATTATTTATTTATACATATATAATTTTTACGTACGTCTGCTTTTTATTTGGCGCCCAATATTTGTGAAATTCTCGGTCAAATCTTGATCATATATATATATATGCTCGTCGGTGGAACAGCAGTAGAATACTCGCCAACCATGCAGGTGGTTTTGGGTTCGATCCCCGGCCAACGCACTCCTTTACCTCGCTAAGCCAGAAATAAGACTGGTAAAGATGGAAGATTGGGCATGAGGCTAGCAACCCCATCCCGTAGAAATAAACACCACTGCTACCAAAACTGCAAGCCTCTAGCTTGAAGCTCTACGTTCCACTGGGAACGTAAAGGAATATATATATATAGGGAGAGAGAGGGCGGCAGTCTGCGGATATTTGGCATGCGATTCGCTCCCACCAAATGTAAGATGATGCTACAGGATTGGACTAAATCGACTCCTAGCTTGAAGATAGGGAGTGAAGTGGTAGACCGTGTTGGCCAGTTCACTTATTTGGGGAGTTGCATCACTCAGTGCCAGCGGGTTGATTGCTGACGAAATTTCTGCACGGATACAGAAGGCTCGTTTGCTATATGCCCGCCAACTCACGCCATCTCTGGTGTAGACGTCATACCCGGCTGTCGACCAAAGGACGTGTGTACTGCTCAGCAATCCGCTCTGTCCTCCTATATGGTTGTGAGACATGGCCACTGAAAGTGAAAGACATGAAAAGGCTAGCTACCTTTGATCATAGGTGTCTGCATTCTATCCCCTGTGTTAGTGGGTATAATAGGGTGTTTAACCAATAAATTTTACTGTTTTTCAAATTACTTTTCTTATTGCCTCATATTTCTGTTTATTATCTCTCCTCTTGCTTTGTGTGCTACATCGAGTGTGGCAATCGAACTGCTAGCAACAGTGAGGTTAGGCATCGGTCGAGTGCTAGGTAAGGAAGGTAAATCAGTCGATGAGCTAGTGAAGTTACATCGACTGAGATGGCTAAGATATGTGTTACGCACGCCAAGCCATTGCCTTCCTCGATGGGCAGTGTTAGCCAATATAGGATTAGTTTGAGAAAGAATTGAGAGTGGTCAAAACAAAACATGACATCAATCCATACAAATATTTGACTATTGTTCTGAACTACGTATGGAAGTGTAGACTGAAGACTATTGGAGCCACGGCTCAAGACCCTTCTCAATGCTTCAGATACATTAATTCTTTGTAATCACCAAGATTCACTAAATCCTCATTATTCTCCATTCACTGACTCTTTCTCCTGTATATTTTCGCTCATTGTAGTTGCCTTGAATTTTTTTCTCTACCTTTATATACTGTATGGAGTGTGGTAACTTGAAAGGATGGATTTCTGTGCATAGTTCTACTTTGGAAACTCAGTCAGTACAGCCTTGTGAACAAAGTCATCGCCAATAGTGTTTCACCTTAACAACAGGATCTTCTTATTTTACGTTCTATGGATGTTTTCAGTGTCATTATTATAAGTGTAGAATTTGGACACTACGGTAAAATGTAATTCCATATTAGATAAGTTTATTTTAAATATCACACAGTGATGCAGTATTGATAGTTGTTTCTATCTGACCCTTAATCCTACAAACTGACTGAGTTGGTTGGTTTAAATGCCACCCGTGTGTATTTATTAGTGTGTCGGTTTCCTATAAATGCTGGTATCTAACCCACCATCTTTTCTTCGTTTTATTTTACAGTCTAACATGGCCAACCTACCTTGTTCGTTTTCCTACGCTTTCATTCATTCCATCCGGAATCGGTACAAATAGGTTTGGTTAAATGTCTACATAATCGGACCACAAGCCTAACTAGTAAGCCGGAAGATTTAAATAATGAAATCAAACAAATAAGGGAAATATTACTAGTGAATAACTACCCACCAAAATTTATTCAGAAATGTCTGAGGATCTATAGAGAAAATAAGATTAGCAATGGAAATGACAAAAATAATAAAGAATTCAAAGCCTTTAAAGCACATTCTGTGTAAAAAAGGAACATCAGAGGTCTTATGTAGTATTCTTAGCAAGGCTGGTATTAGGGTGTAATTTAAACCAACTAACTCTCTCAGAGATAAAGTTTGTCGACTCAATGACCCAATAGATCACATTAAAAAATGACATAATTTTGAAGTATCATTTAACGACTGTGAGGTTGATTACACAGGTCAAACTAGTGGATCGGGGTCAATTAGATTCTCGGAACATTGGAATTTAGCTAGATCTAGCTAGAATGGTTGACACTGCTAAATAACCCAGAAAACAGCTCGACCATTGAATTGCATTCACTTGCATGTAATCAAACAATAGGGTAGGACAGAGTGAAAGTATTAAAAAGCAATATAGTTAGGTGGAGAGAGAGAAGTTAATCACTGGATCTTTGTTTATCGATTCAATACCGCGCACGTGTCATCGAAATGAAGCAACGCCTATACCGGAGATATGAAAAGTGGCAAAACAAACAAGGGGAAGAGGGAGGGAGGGAGAGAGGGGAGAAAAATACACGTATAAGACAAATTATGAAGTCGTGTGACCAACTGATATGATTATGAGTAGTAGTTTATGCTCAAAACTTCATCCAGTTATTAGTGCTGCATCACTGTATGATATTTAAAAATAAACTTATCTAAAATGGAATGTTTTCATTGTGTTGTCTTAGCTCTGTAATGTAGACAGAATGCTGTATCGCACATGTTGACACGGTTTATTAAAGATCTTGAAGAGAACATATAGGTGGATTCGGTGGGTGTCAGAGATTTGAACTCATGAACCAAATGAAACATAAATATGAAAAAATTACAGCATTACTTACTATCAGAGATAATCATAATAATGGTTGGCAAAAAGTATTAACAGTACTTAAGTTTCAGTTAAATGTTTCTCAGTTTCAAAATTAATCAGTACAGTCACAGTGTACTACACTATTTACTATGCAAAATGAATAAAAGTATGAATCTCGGTGAATACCAGAATTATGCAGCCTATATGTCGTAAACAGAACAAAATACGTATCCTGGATTCGGCTATTAGCCACCAAAAGTAATTAACAGTAAAATCAGGGAATTACTTATCTACAGCGACTTTATGCGAACGAAAATCGCTACAATAAATTTAAATAACAGGAATTTCTGAAATCAAGTAAAGATGAGTGAAAAAGCAGTTGACAAAGTGAGATTGCTGTTTACGTCGCAAATGTTTGTGTTTTCTAATTGGATGTGTCTTATCTCTTAAATTCATTTTTAATTACAAACTTAATGTGAAGTTTGGATATTTTTTGAATTTATTTCCCAATATGAAGTAGCAAAAAAATAATTGAATAGACTAACATGAATGGTACTCAGAGCCAATTCTTTGTAGAGTTAGCTGAATTGCCATCAAATGGAGAACTAATGAAGACACTTGTTATAAACACGTGGTAGTTAAATTCTGGAAATACTATTTTATTTCACTCTATTAAAATTTACCCAGATGCTTATTAATATGGTGTATACAGTTGATTGAAAACAATGAGAAACTGTACTGTCTATCGTCATTCATTATTCTGTCTACATTTTATAAACAGGTAGTTAGTCCAGCTAAGCTGTTAAGTGATCTACAGAAAGTCAATTCCGAAATAGTTCCAGCTAAAGTAGAAGAACATTCAACACCGGTTAATGAACGAGACACCGAGAAACCACACCTGTTCAATACTGATTTTTATACCAGTCAACAGAATGGAGAGAAAGTTGTTCACGCGAATAAGGAGAGTACATACTTTCAACCAACTGATTGGCAAGATTCTGCCATGCACAATGGCGCAGTTCTAATGTTTGCAATGAAATCTCATTCAGGATTACCTGTTAGTGAAATTTACTCTTCAACTGATGATACTGCAAACATACCATCATTATCGGGTGTGAACGTGAATCCCATAGAAACTCAAACTACTGGTAATAATGATAAGTTTATGAACAGTAATACATCAAGTTATTGGTACAAACACCCTTTGTTTAATCATTGGAACAGTGGATTATATAAATACGTCTTGCTTGAATTATGGTCTAATCACAATCCAGTTGTTCAGTTAAAATTCAGTACACAGTACTCAGATAAATATACGTGGTTTAATAAGGCGTTTTTGGAAACTTCTTATCCTTGGAATGAAAATGAACTGAAAGAGAAAGCGAAATTTATACGTACCAGGTAATTACTCTTGCTTATAGTGACTTTTTATATGATAATCATTTAATTATAGTTTGTTTCCCCTTAAAATTTCTTAATATTAATTAAGTGAACCGAAGTGTCCAACATATTCTTTATACAAATACCTTGAACAATATCGTTATGTCAGTTTGCTGGCGACTAACTAACAATCGTTACTTGCATCTACACGCAGTTAGACCAGCAAAGCCTGATCCTTGGAATTAACGGCAGGCACTTCCAACCCTTAACAACCAGTTTTAGTCGAACAAGACGAGTAGTAGAATGAACCAGGATGTTTTGTAGATTCAGCGACAAAACCAAAGGAATTTTTAAAAGTCTAGCTAACTAATAATACACTAGGTTGTAGACATATCGGCACTGTTTAGAAATGCATATGTGCTACCTCGATGGAACTAATGTCACCTCAAGGATTCAAAATCGTCTCTCCAAAACCTGAAGTCACAGACGTTATAACTGAGCTATTGAAGCTGCAAGTGACTTCATGAAGGACTGTAATGGGAACGCTGATTGGTTATTAGGATGTAATCAATGTCCTCCTGTCCAGCCTTAGAGCCCGTTTCAGAATCTTCGTATTTAGGTGTATTGAGGTCACACAATGTCTCTGATAGGACTGCACACGCTTTTGGAATACATATTGCCCATTGAATGTGGGACGTTCAGTCAGTCTTCCTGAATAACCTGAGGTAGGGCTTTCCGCTACACTACAGTGTCTGTTGTGAAATGTGGAGCTGAGTAGACAGACCATATGAGTGGGAACTAGCTTCAAGTATACCGTTAGTCAGTAATCACGATTATTTTTTTCATTCCTTTACGTTCCCAGTGGAACATAGGGCTTCAAGCTAGAGGCTTGAAGTTTCGGTAGCAGTGGTGTTTATTTTTACGGGATGGGGTTGCTAGCCTCATGCCCAACCTTCCCTCTTTACCAGTCTTGTTGCTGGCTGAGCGAGGTAAAGGAGTGCGTCGGCCGGGGATCGATCCCCGGACCACCTGCATGGTCGGCGAGCACTCTACCGCTGTGCCACCGACGCACAATCACGATTATACGATATGAAATTAGGTATTCCCAAGTGACCAATGACCAGGTCAGAAATGAGGTCCAGTTGTGAAGTTATGACAAAATCTGTTACCTGTAGGATAAAACAATTTGTATCACTGATGGCATTAGACTTCAGTAGCACTTTATCTATATCTGCAATTGATAGTAATAGATCACTGAATTTCAACCCAAGAGCCGTGTAGCAAGACCTGATGATTCCGAGATTAAATGTGCATGGAGTTGTGAGCGTACATTATGGGAAAATCTCACATTCAAAATATACATCTGACCAGTGCCCTGTCGCTTTCAATCATTCCCCTGCTGACATTGGTTCTTCAAATAAAGCAATTTTGAAAATACATTACCTCAGTCGTAGTGAGCTTACAGCCTCCCCCTAGCATAATGAAATATTCACATTACTTCTTTTTTCATAAAAATATTATTTTTGTTACAACTATTTTTATACGATTACGTTTTAGAAATGAGCCGTTCTCTGTTGTCTTAGATCCAAACTATATTAATAGTTTATCATCTTATTCATTTGATGAAAAAACACTTCAAAAAGTGAAAAGTGAACGTATAAACTGTGAATTCTTACGTGGTTACATATTAATTATAGACAGTTCAGATTCGGCAATTTCTTTATGTGAATGGAATATAGCAACAAATAAATTATACTCTACAGACTATCAAAATAATAATCTTTATCCAAAATTTTTATATACATTACCAATCAATCTACCCAAACAAGACAACTTGACATACACATTACCACCGAAATTTTCAAACTATTTGTCTACATTATATGAAGCCGATGAATTACGTATCTATGTTATACCCTACAGTTTAATGCCTACTATTGAAATTGGTAACAAACAATTACCTCAAATTGGTAAATTATTACTAACACTTGATATTAACATTAATATATCTTTTAGTCAATTATGGTATCAAGAAATAGCCAGCCCACCAAGTTCATTCCCTTTAAAAAACGGTAATTTATGCAACTGTTGGTATCGTAATGAATTATTAAATAACTGGTATACACAAAGGCATTATCATAGACAAAATTTAAATCATTTTCTGACATCTGACTTATTCTATGATTTTAAATATATTCAAATTGATTTATTAAATATTACTGGTCATGTTAAATGTCGTTTAGTATTTGATACACGTGGTGCACAACCAGATTCATGGTTTTCACCAACACGTTTAAAATATTCATGGCCATTATCAATCTCATCACTAACTGAGTATAACTTTATACAATTTGGTCATTATATAACAAGAAATGGAGAAAAACGCAGTCTATCAAAAAATTGGCAACAAATTGATTTTTGGATTGGTAAACAAGTGTTACAACCACAATTATTAAGTGATAATAATAATTATGCAACTAAAACAACTTGTTTAAGCATATTTTTCGTTTATAGTATAAAAAATGAAGCCAACACTTTTACATTACCTGAATGTATGAAAAATCAAGTCGGTATATTCAAAAATTCAAAACAAACGACATTAACTTTCAGCAAAGAATTAAAACAACTTAGTAGTATGCATCAAATGCGACAGATTATAATTTGGACGAATTAATGTAGAATAAAATGAATTATATACATCACAATTAACAATAACTCAAAAATATACTGTGATATACAAACAAGAGTGAATTAAAGATGTGTAATTTACTCATCGTTTGCATTCAATTTTCTTATTAAACGATCAATAATTTATTACTACTATCAAGTTACTGTAGAAATTGATTGATATGCGAACTGGTATCAACCAGGAAGACGTTAGATAAAGGAGAGAAATAAATATCATTTAAACTTTTGACGAAGATAACTCACTCTCTGAATTCTTAGAAATCAAACTTATAAAAAGTGTTTAACTCTATATATTGTAGAGATGAATTCACACTTTGGAATGACAACAGTACCTAAAAGTCGTGTTGAAATTGCTTGATAGTAGCAGTAATCACTTCACACAGATGAATGCCTTGAGTTTTTCGTAAATATATCATCTATCTGTAATAATTTATCTTGCCTCAACAACCAGTAATCACCAAGATACTATAATAAATCTTCACAACAGTTTATATCTTACGTGGTATCATTAATTGTAGGATAACAACAGACATTTCTAAGAAAGTCAGTACAACAGCTGAGTGATTTAGTTATAGGAAAACTATATCTACCAGTTGGAACAAATAAGATGACCTTCAGTTGGACTTTGGAGATGGCTTTCTGACACCAAAATAACCTTTAGCTTCTTGCTAATTCTACTACAACTTTCACGTATAAAAAATGAATGTCTACTATGAGAAAATGGAAAATCGAGTCGTTTATTAGCTAATATTAGAATACCATTGGAAGCTTGGAAAACAGTGAAATCAGAAAATCAACACTTTGAACCACAGATTTCTATCACCAAACTCCTAATTTATTTTAATGGTCTACTGTTGTGTTTTTGTTTGTTAATACTTAGTAATTTTAACTAAAAATATTTTGTAAGTTAAGAAATTATGCGGAGTTCATGAGTGTGTCAGTATTAGTCTGAAAATTCCGATTAGAATAACCTTAGACACCAGCAGATTTCTATAACTCGTAAGCTTACCTGAGAAAAAAGCAACTTGTCACATCCAATAAAATTAGCTTATTCTGTGTCAGCCACACATGGAATTAATCTTTGTCCTTCTAGAACCATAAAGCGATGCAACACACTTCTGAGATAATTCAACATTAAAAATGACAAAGTGAAACATGCAGTTATGATGAATTGATAGAACAACAGCGAAAAGAGTGAATTTAGTGTCAGTGTCTTCCAAAATCACTTCGTTGTTAGCTTTAAAAATATAAATTCTAACTTACTCTATACACTAATGAAAACTGACAAAGTCTGCTTCAGAAAGAAAAAGCAGTGCACTAGCTTCACCTCTTATCTTCTGACGCTTCTGTGAAGTTTTCAAGTAACTCCGTGTAATCAGGTGTGTGAGTGCAAACAGAATTCATCAGGTGATGAAATCACATTATCTTCTTCGTTCCACTGATTAAATAAGTATCAACACCCCAAAAAGTATTGACTTTTCCTCAAAACTCAACTGAAAGTGAATTTTACAAAGACAGATTATTGAACAAAGAATTTCTTTTCAGTAACTTCCTCTTCAGTCTCTGCAGTTATATATCCATTTTAATAACAATTTCGTGTATATTGTGGCGGTAAATAATTCTCTCCAGAATTATCAGTCCACAGCATTCATCACTCATTAATGGATGCTGACCTTTCACTGTTTAAGTTGACTCATTAAGCTGAAGGCTCGTAGTCAAGCATCCATGCCGTTTAACTAGTTCTTGCCCGATCTCTAGCTAGCTAAGCATTCAACATCATACTATGATTTCGATCCCAAAATATATTTCGTATTTCGGACGATCAATTTGCCTTCGGTTTAAGCAGAAAAAATACCGTAGGAATTGTGGGTTTAATAACTTTAGTCGTATACATCATACTTTGAGTAATCGTCAACATCCCCTTCAGTCTCCTAAAATATCAACTACAAATCATTAAATCAGACAGCAATAGCCAAATATTCTGTTTTGGGATTAACAATGTTTCAGTTAGAATACTCTTGGAATCCCATTCAAAGTAAATGAGTGCGAGATATTATGCTCGGTGTAAAATTATACTGACAAAATAAATTATTTAGCAGAATAATGTTTTGGTCAGTTATCTGTTTTAATCACTATGAGAGTCTTTAGATAACTGAAATTTGGGTACGCTGTCGCGTCGAAGGTCCTCGATGGATTACTGGAATATAACACAAAACTCGCTGCGACATAACAAACAGTTAAAGTATCCACAAGTGAGTGACATTTCGAGTACAACTTATTGCCCATAATCATGTCAGTGTTTTCACGTGACTTCCTAATTTTCGTTGTATAGTTTTCTCTCCTTGCTGTTTATTGAGGCCATCTTCCAGATACCCTTAACTGACGTTGAATCATTTCTGTTGCATTTGTCTGTTGATTCAGTAAACATAAACTCTATTATTTAACCCTTCTTCATTAAACTCCATTACTTTTAATACTTCGACCTTATTGCATAGCAGTGGTAGTTTTTTAGATTATTTAACCTAGCAGGTTATATCATTCCTATGTGCTGATAACCCAAATGACTCCAATCTACTGGTTTGACCTATGTACTTGATATTTGGCAAAGTTTTATGCTTTGTCTGACTGAGTCACTTGGGTGCTTAGCCTACATTAATAGTCTTAAGTGGCATCTTAATCTCAGTCTTCCTCAAAATCCTAGTCGAGGTTTCAGATATGCCTTCGCTATACGGTAGTAAGTATTACAGAGGCTTTAAATTACTTATTATTCCAATTGTAATCACTATTTCACTTTCCTCATGGGTCTTAGTAAATTAATGGATTCTGGTGGGATTTAATATTGATGTCCCACTAGAAATTGATTAAATTCTAGACTAACTAATTTTTACGAAGTGAAGAGTAGACTGGAGGGCATTCAAATTGAAGTGGTGAAAACATGCTTAGCTTTGGTATGACAAGTTTATAAACTAGGGTTCCAACTAACGTACCTTTGGAAGCAGTCAGGAACGAGCTGAACACTGATTCTAAACTTATTAGGGTATCAGCTGAATAAATATTGGGTGCTGAATTATGCATAATTTCTAGCCTGAATTTCAAGGAGAAATATACAAACACGCAGATGGGAAGGCAATAAAATCGTCAATATTCCCAGAGTGAAGACTATTTATAGGTGTTAGGGTACGCATGGAGTGACATGTAAACGATACAATTACCGTATTGAAATGTAAATAAATATGAAATCAGAATCAGAAATCCAGAATCGACAGGTCGAATTCACTGTACTATTTTGCAAAATAAAGCCTAATCAAAATAGTTTAGATGCAAGCATCTAAAAGAAACCATCACATTCTAACTAATACTTAGACTTTAAATCATCGCATCCAAAATCAGTAAAAATGGGTTTAGTCAAATGTTTGTATAGGCCACCTAGGCGTCTGACCAGTGAGTCGAAAAATTTAATTAAGGAAAACGTTACTACTAGAATTCATTCTAAAATTTACTAAGGCCCAAAAGAAAAGTAGGAGTACAAATATAAAGTAATCGTAATAATAAGGAATTTAAAGCCTCCATACTACTAACAGACGGAGAAGGAAAATCTGAAATCTTGAGTAGGAATTAAGGTGATAGTAAATGATCAAAACAAAAGGACAGAGATGAAAAACTAAATTCAGTAGAGTAAACCTAGCTATACAGTTCACAAGTGAAAAAGTCGGATGGTGAAATAACCTTTTTGGTCGTTCGTCTTTCAAGAAAAATAAGCAGACCAGTAAACGAGAACTTAATGGGTGAACCAGGAGGTATACACACCTCGTTAGTTTCGTTCGCTTATAATGAAATCTGATAAAAACCCTGATCTGTAGTGTAAGTTTGATTTTCAAATGAAACTATCAGAGTAGGAATGATGAGCTTATACAACGTGTTATTCGAAAACGGTTAACCAGATAAGGTAAATTCTCCAAATCCTGCGGAAAAGCCATTATACATTCCGCCGAAGTTTAGAGGTGACGCACATAATATAATTTGAACTGCTGCACACCTGTGTTCAGAATTTCAGTCCAGTTTTCCAGATACTGGTTAAAATGTCACACATATTTACCCGAGGATCCTTTAATGCAAGAGAATTACGAATGGTAATGGCATCTTGATTGGGGGAGGGGCGAATAACGTAAGCAAGCCACTTTCTATCAATTCTGCTGCTCCTCTGGGATCAGTTACGTTAGTGGTTTTTCCAGAAGCTTAGTCGTACGTACCAGTGAATGTCTTCCAGTGTGGTCGAATGAAGATAATAATAAAGATTATAAATAGCTGTCACCAAGCCTACTGAATCCATAGTAAGCGAAAGGCTAGCATGGACAATCCACTTTTCATTTTTTATTCTGTCCCTACCAGTTTACCAAAAGTGGTCTAACTTCTAGTCAGAATTAAGCATCCAGGAGAAACTCGTACAACTTCATACACCACCTAGGCTGGTTTTATAATCAAGAGATTGTCATGCTCCACGCACGTGAAGTCTTTTAACTGTGATCTTCAACAATGCCGACGAACCGATAACGGCGATCGTCTTCTACAGTCCTGTTTAGATAATCATCTGCTCCTAGTCAGCACCAACTTTAGGCACAAAGACAGACACTGCGTAACCTGGTGACCTCCATCACCAAATCAACGCTGGACTGAGATAGACCACATAGCGATAGGGTATCGTTGGCGAAGGTCAGCAGAAGACTGCCGCTCCTTCTGAAACACGTGCGTAGATTCCTAACACCCTCTGGTCCGCGCACGTTTATGTTTACGTCTCAACGGGCAACAGCGAAGCAGTTACGTCCCCAACTAGGTCGAGACTCTGAGTTCCTATTTAAGGAGGAAATAGCGAAACGAGTACCTGACGTAGACAGCAGGACTCCTCCTGAGGTAGCCTGGCACAGCATACAGTTAGCTGTAGACAAAGCTATAAAAGCTGTTAATAACCTGAAACCTAAAGTTAGTAAGAGTCACTGGATTTCTAGAACCTCATCCGAACTGATTGACACAAGAAGACTGATTCCGGCTAGCTTCGAATATGATGAGGAGCGAAAGCTGCACAAACGAAAACTAACAAGAAGCCGTAGTAACGACCGTGAATAGTGGTGGGCGACTAAAGTGAAAGAGATGGAAAAGGCATCGGTGATAAGTAACACCAGACAACTATTTAGGCTTATCAGGGAAACAGGCGGCAAAAGTCAAGTGATAAGTGAAACAATCTCTGGGAAAAATGGCACCATAATTAGCTACCAGGATAGACGACGACAACGTTAGAAAGAACACTTTGGGGGAGCAATTTAATTGACCTACAGCCACGCCTTAACCAGATGCGCATTCAACACCTCCCTGATTGGGATGTAGACACAGGTCCTCCGTCCCTAACTGAAGTTACAAAAGCTGTCACCAGTTTGAAACAAGGCAAAGCAGTAGGAACTGAGGGAATGACTCCAGAGGTGTTTAAAAAATGGCGGTGACAGTTTACTGTTTAAGTTAACTAATGTATTAGGCAGCGTCTGGGAATCAGAGAAAGTCCCGTTGGGCTGGTGTAAGTCATTTATTATCCCCATATACAAGAAGGAAGACAAGTCTTCATGTGATAATCACAGGGGAATTAGCTTGACTAATATGGTATCTAAATTTCTAGGCTCAATAATAATGCGTAGACTAAGTGGTGCTCGGGAGGCACAAACACAAGAGAACCAGGCAGGCTTTAGACCAGGAAGAGGGTGTATTGATCATATCTCCGCCTTTCGACAGATTCTGGAACATAGGCATTCCTACCGGCGTCCAACAATCATTATATTTCTTGACTTAAAGGCGGCATTTGATTCTGTCGACCGAGAGGTTCTCTGGCTATGCTTGGCTACGAAAGGAATGCCGAGAAAATATATCGCACTGATCAAGGCACTCTACTCGAACTTATGCAGCCAGGTGAGGGCTTACGGCGAGTTGTCATCTGAAGTGGTGACGACTAGTGGTGTCCGTCAGTGATGCCCATTATCCCCATTTCTATTCAATTTCATCATAGACGTACTAATGGACTTAACCCTAACTCACTTCAGAGACTCAGGGATCGACTTGCTACCAAGGAATAATCTCGTTGACTTAGAATATGCAGACGATATAGTCCTTCTAGGCGAGGACGCTGACAAAATGGAGTCTTCTGAACACCTTGACCTGGAATCTACGAATGTTTGGCACGCGATTCGCTCCCGCCAAATGTAAGATGATGTTACAGGACTGGACTACACTGACTCCTAGTTTAGAAATAGGGAGTGAAGTGGTAGAGCACGTTGACCGCTTCACTTATTTGGAAAGTACCATTAGCCCCAACGGGTTGATCTCTAACGAAATCTCAGTACGGATACAGAGGGCTAGTTTCGCATATGCCAGTTTACGCCGTCCCTGGCGTAGACGTGATATCCGACTATCGACCAAAGGACGTGTGTACTGCTCAACAACCTGCTCTGTCCTCCTATATGGTTGTGAGACCTGGCCATTGAGAGCGGAAGACATGAAAAGATTAGCTGTGTTCGATCATAGGTGCCTGCGTTCTATCTGCCGTGTGGAGTGGTATAATAAGGTGAGCAATATTGAGGTTAGGCGCCGAGTGCTAGGTAAGGAGGGGAAATCAATCGACGAGGCTGTGAAATTACATCGACTGAGATGGTTAGAACATGTGTTACGTATGCCTAGCCATCGCCTTCCTCGACGGGCAATGTTAGCTGACATAGGGTCAGACTGGAAAAGAGCTAGCGGCGGTCAAACCAAAACAAGGCATCAGTCAATGAAATCCACAACAGTTAGTTTAAGCCACGTAGGAAGGTGTGGACTTCCTGGTTGGGGTCCTCGGGACGGTAAAGTCAATGGCTGGAAACAGTTGGTGATATGGCTCAAAATCGTTCTCAATGGTGCAGATGCATCCACTCCTTGTGACTTATGATTTCAAATGAAACTATATCGTTCTTTGTTATTACTATTCCTTTGTCTCACACATCTCTTTACTAACTCTATTTTGCATTTCTTCTACTTTCTTCTCTTGATTTGTGTGCTACATGGTGTGGTGACTTGAACTACTGCACATCGGTGCATAGTTCTATGTCGAAAACAGACAGACTGATGTTCAACAACTTATGTACCTCCCTCCCAAGCCCATATTATCTTAAATTATCCCATCGTATTGATTTTTGACTGTGTGTCTATAATGCACTGAAAACTTTTATCTTTATTACCTATATTTATCCAGTCTAACTGAACGTGATTATTAAAATATAAACTAACTATATTATGGGCACCAAGAGATGCGAGTCAAAAACAATAAGATGACAACATATATAGAAAATAGAGATTACATTAGGGAAGTCATCCAGAGAGCAATTAAGCATGCCTGCCAAGATCAGTCAACATTCATTACTTCATTGTACTTTCAGAAAGGGAAGATAGAAGGAAATTCAGCAAGTTCGCCACTGATTATAATTCTTGGTTATATCAAATAACATTTCCAGCCACCAGTCTATCGGATGCCAACCAGGGAGTCGTGATGTACCAGGTGATACCAGCCGAACACAAATATCCTGTATCTCACAGCGCCATGTCATGAGCTGACTACCTCTCTGGAATGACATTCATAGCTCATACCCAAGCCACTGAGACCGGTTCCCAAGATGACTACACTCAATGACTGGTGACCTCCACCAGATCCAAACACACGCTGCTGGACCTCAGGATTACTTACACTGCGTTGACGTCAGACGCAAGTTATTCTACGGAGACAGCGATGATCGAATACGCAGAATCGCCACACATCCTCAGCACGGAGATGACAAATTTCACAGACATAGAGCAAGACTGTGCACACCGAGGCATTGTAAGCCTGATCTAAACAGACAGGATGATGACGCGAAGACGCCATAGGTGGCCCAAATTGGAGTATTTCACCCTAGCTTTCACTACAAGATAACAGATTTCGTCCGTCACACCGACACCATCACTCACACACTTACCCAGGTGCACAGACTTGTTGACAACTTCAAGCGGTTCACCTGCAAGGGTGATTGCAAGCAAAGGCTCCATCAAAATGGACCGGCTCACATCCAGAAGCTGCAAGGAACCTGTAGAAACTTAGTGGTTTTTAGCATAGCGTTCTTTTAAGCCACAAGCGATTTTATTCACCATTTTCATAGAATTTTGCAGGTGTAGCCAATGTTCATCTGTCCTATTTGGAGGGCTGCTAGCTAGCCTTGAGTTTAACTCAGTCTACTGTGCAGTGGCAGCAGGTACTACCAATTCACTTACATCAACCTGTAGGGGACACCGTCTACGAACATCACTAAATCACAAGATGAACCTAACATACAGTAAAGCATAACAGGATTTCAGACAGGTGCTCCAAAGGAAGCGGCAGTCCCGTACTCATCCACGGCATTGGAAACTGAAAGCAACGTGGACAATCTGAGTCCAAGCTTGATTGGAAGAGGGAGGATGACAGGTAGCGCTACGGCAATGACTGTGTCTAAAGTTGGTGCTGGCTAGAAATCGGCTATGACCTGCTCAAAGCTGCGGAAGGCAATAATCTAACTGAATACAATTCTTTCCTAAAATTTAGTTGCAACTACTTATTCTTGTTAACCGGAATGTCAATTACATAAGTCACAGTCACTAATTAAAAGTAGGAAAAGATAAGTTTCATAGTAATTTCTTATTTATTTGTATATTTACACAATCAAATACAACATAAATGTAATATTGGAAAGGTTTAAAAAACTGCAGAAAATAGTGCTGTTACTAAACATTAAGACTGTGAATGTAAAACATTAGCCAAATGAAGCCACGTGAGTGACAATGGTATTGGATCTGAGAAACTTGGTGGCGCCGACAAATTCCACAAGATAACCTGATCTAGTTTTGTTCCAAACTTAACTGGTTCCAGTTCATCTGATGCCACTCCACTGTGATGAACGGTAACCGGAGAATAACCGTCTGGGAAATCTAACTGAACGCCTCGCAGTGGTCTGCCCCGAAAATTCGAAGTCAATATCGAGTTGTTATTTATAGTATTGCACTCAGAACTATGGCACTCTAAGAAAATAATGCAATTTACCTCAAAGAGCCCATGGTAATAAGGTCCGTATCTACTTTGACTCCTTTGGCTTCAATTTTGCATGGCAGCCAATGTGCAATCATAGTTGTGAACAACTTGCCAAAATCTAAATAATTTGGGAAATAGAGATTTACGACCATAACAGAATTATTTCTTAGAAAAAGCAATAAGGTTGAGCTTTATCGTTAGCTATCATGAGCAGCGGTTTGTCACCATAGGATTTGAGAATGGACTCCTGTAGATAGAGATTACCCTTTACTGAATAAAGTTAAAACGTGTGCTGCCCAACTTTTTCACTTCGTAAATATATCCTGAAAATGATTTTGCATACTCTAAAGCTCGTCAAGGCCTATATATGACTGCAGCAGTATATATATATATATATATATATATAGTAGTACTTGAATCCAAGATGATAACCTTGGACCACTTAAAAGGATTACTTATATATACAGACACTTCCCAAACATTAGTTCACTACATTAAGGCATGAGGCTTCGTTCAAAACACCCTTGCATCACCACTTAAAATTATTCGACTCCTAAATAAAAACTAGCTTGAAATCATCCACAGTTGCATATTAAGAATAATGCACTGTATTAAGAGATACTGTTGGGAAAAAGCCGAGGACGCCAACTTCCTTCGTATGTCCTTCTCAACCTTAAAATCGGTTAAAATGACAAGACAAATAAAATGGATTGACAAATGAATATAATGGAATCGGAGGGACAAAAAAGAACAGAGTTAGAGAGCACAGATAAATAATTAGCAGGACTGGTGGACTATAGAAATAATACCAATGACAATTAGGTGGAACTAAATTCAGAATTTCGCATCACGTTTACGACACAAAACAAAGTTGGTACCAACAGAATCACGCTTCAAAGGACAAACAAATTAAGAACAAGTAAATGAGGATAATTAAAGATGTTTAGAACGTTAATGACTAGAAATTCGAGTGAATCGATCATAACTCTCAGTGACTTTGTAAGAAGGTTTATCTTGACTTTTGAAAAGCTTAATGGTCGACTATTCTAACTTATTTAAAGGGACTATTTTCACTATATAAACCAACTAGTACCTTAACTAATCTTATCATCAATTCTTCAAAATCATCCTAAAACACTTTTCCAGATGTTAAGTGTAACTTTATCTAAAACTTGGGATACCCTTTGCAATCTGAGCAAAGGTGAAAGTCAAAATTCACATACTAATTAGGCTAAGATTACGTACTGGAGTGACTGTGACGCAGCCATAGACTAACTATAGTGGTTCTAAGTGAATCGCTCGTCCCAGCTACCTATACTAAAAAGATATTACACCCATCTCTAGGAGGTATCCTGACTCTTAGATGTCTTCAATAAACTATCATGAATAACAATTATTACCAAAAGGCAACTCTTCTACTTTTTCCGATGTCACCCAGCAATGGTGGAAGTCAGTAAACAATAATTATGACATCAGCATAGCCCCTGTGCTGCTGTTTCCATAGTTCGAGAGCTACAAACGCAGTCACTCAATCACTATTTAGAGCTTTCAAACAGTAAGCATTACCTCAACTTAAAATAAGCGTCACTGATACTCAATTTACTTTGACTAGATCCAAGACAAGTACTCTATACAAGCAGTGAACCCTGCCTCTAAAAGGTTTCGGATAGGCTAGAGAGTTTAAAGTAAACCCACATGTGCAACTCCTGAGAGGTTACCATAAAACGAAGAGCAAAGAAAATGTTGTGATGTGATGAAAAATCTTGATCACTGATTATCTTTTTCTTACCACTAGTTAGGAACAATATTTTAAAAAATCATAAATGAAACACTGTTTTCAGGATTTCATAGTGGCCAATCGAAGAATGCAAATGGGTAAAGTGTGGAAAACGTAGGGGAAAATGGCCAGTTTCAACTCAAAGAGAAATGGATAAAGGGTAATATGAAATACTCACTTCTTTCCCATTTTCTCAAAAACTCGCTTACTCACTTCTTCCTATTTTAGTCAAGTTTTTGAAAAGACTGCTCACTTTTTCCCACTTTACCCATGTCATGGAAGTGCATTTTTAGAAACACCCCACTATTCCTGGTTTCAAACGGAATGCAACCTACGTTTCTACCTACCTTGCTTATGTTCACGATAAACTCTTCCAATAGGGATAAAGTTTTTTTATACCTACTGCGTAACTGTGCGACAGAGCATGTCGAAATAGCCAACATACGAACAATTTAGTAACAGGTATCTGTTTGTAAACCTATTCATGCACTACACAATGTGTGTATAATAATCCTAAGTTAATACTTGAGAGAAGACCTTCGGGAGTCGTAAATTTATACGTTTGTATAAAAACCATAGTATCTTAACAGTAGATAAGGAACACAGAATACAGTTAGCGGTATCTCCATCAACAGAGGTGAGAAACGGAACACACGTTAATCGAGCACATGTTATATCAATACAATTATACTCCACCCACACAGAGTTTGCAGTAATTACAAATCCCCGCCAGTGGGGGCCAAGTTAAACTTTAGACACCAGTAACTACCAATCAGCGAACGACGTCGAATTATCCAATGAGATTCACGAACGTAGTTCAATGTTGTCTTGGTTCAGCACAGGAGTATCAGTAGAAAAGTTGCACCATATCCTATACATGTATTCATTTAAATGACTATAAAGTGCGTCCTTTCCGGATCCATAAATGGCTTCCAATATTCAACATCGTTTTTACGAGCTAGTATAAACCAATTTGATTTCTTTGTGCTCGCCTCTTGATTGTGAGGTAGAGGTTCCTGATCTTCGGTAAACGTCTGCGTAGCTCGTCCCGCCAATCGACTGTCGTAGCTTTGGTTAACTCCAAAAGGAGTAGTGCAGGGATTAATTGTATGTGGTTTGTAGAATGAGGTGTGTTAAGACTGTTACTACTGTGAATGGAGTTGATCCTTTCACCAGTTGGTCCTTCGGTATCGTCGTCAATAGAAAAGAGATAATAATAATAGATATAATTAGTGAAGGTATTCAGACTAACAGACAGAAAAAGAATAAGAAAACGTAACAACAGTCAGTCAACCGGCATATATATATATATACCGGTAATAATGATGATAATAATAATAGGTGTAGTTAAAGCTGTCAGGAGAGTAAGACGGAAGAGAATGTAAAGAAGTCAAACGACCAGTTTAATTGTCTACCCTTGAATGATGTATGCGATTTTAAGGGGATAGGCCATTTGAATGCAGTCCTTGTGTCGCTGCATGGTTGTTCAGCCTTCGCTTAAAGGCGTCCACAGATGGTGCCATAGCTACATCTGCGGTAAGGATCTCCAGGGACGGCAAACCCGCAGGGAAAAGAAGTGGGAGCGCACCCAGGTCTTTGCCCTCTGATGAACTATCCTTCTAGGATTTCCACGAGGTGGCCTATACCTACTCAATGGCAGAACACCTTTGTTTGGGTGATTCTGATCATTTGTTATTTTGTAGGCAGTAATTAAATCCCCCTAAGACGACGGTAACTAAGTGTGAATAGGCCTAATTTCTTCAGCCTTTCATCATAAGGTTTATTTCGGAGACCAACCACTCTTCTTGTTGCTCGTCGTTGGACTCTTTCCAAGAGGCTGGCGTCTCTTCTAAGCAGTGGGGGTGCAATAATATTATGCACTTCAAGGTGTGGTCTGACGTATGTTTTATACAACCTTAGAAAGAGCTCAGGAGTGAGTGCACCTAACTGTCTATGTGTAAAGTGTATGACCGCATACGCCCTCGCTACATCCCCCGTGTAATTTACGCTTGTGTCCATTTTCTCAGTTAGAACTAGACCTAAGTCACGTTCCGACGTTGAGCAGGACAAGCTTTCATTGCACAGGGTGTAATTTGCATTCTGCAGTCTGCAGGTGCGTAACTTCACTACTTTGCACTTTTTCAGGTTGAAAGTCATGACACTGGCTACCGTCCAGTCTTCCAGAAGCCTTAGATCTGCCTGCAGTCTATCTGAGTCCTCCGAACACTTTATCGCCCTCCATATCTTCACGTCGTCAGTGTATAGAAGAGTCAGGCAGCTTAGACGGCATGGTAGATCATTGATAAAAATCAAGATTATCAGTGGTCCCAGGATAGAATCCTGCGACACTCCTGATGGTGAGCTGTGCCAAGATGATCGGATTCGATTGACCTTGGTGCAAAATTGCCTTTCAGTTAGGTAGTCCTTTGACTATGACAGAAGTGGTTTACCTATACCTACCTGGCTTATTTTGCGTAGGAGAAGGTCATGGTGAACAGTGTCAAATGCCTTCTCAAAGTCTAGAAAGATCACATGGACTGGAACATTCATATCCCAGCATGATGTCCAGTCGTCCCAAGCTGATAATAAGTTAGTGACGCAGGATCTCCCTTTTCTGAAACCTTGTTGGGCTTCATGGAGTATTTTGGACCTGTCGAGATATTCCCTGATGTGATCGTCAATAATACTTTCCAGTACTTTTGATGCCACTGGGAGTAGAGCTACTGGTCTATAACTAGTGGGATTTTGCCTATCCCCACCCTTGAAGATCGGAGAAAGGATGCTTCTTTTCCATTTCCTTGGCAGTTTCCCCGATTCCATGGAGTTTTGAAACAAGTCGCATAAGGGCCTACAGAGAGCTTCGGCGCACTGTTTCAGAACAGATGGCCTGATGTCGTCACAACCTGGGGACTTCCCAGGTGTGAGTCGCTGCAGCTTTCTTAGTATTATTGCAGGGTTTACCTGCGGAGTAGCCATCTGGTCTTCCTCCGGTGAAATAGTGGTGCCACCATTTTGGTCCGTAACGGTAATACCCATATTGATGTTTAGCTGTTTGGCGAAGGCTAAACTGAATGTTTCAGCCATCTCCAGACTAGTGAGATATTGACTGTTTTGGCCTACTAAGGCGCATGACCCCTGGTTGGTTGGTTTTCTTTCCGACATGAATCTGTACAAGTTCTTGGGGTTTGCCAGGAGTTTTTTAGCAACGTTAGCCTGTCCCTCCTGACTCTTGCATTGCACCGGTTCCTGAGTTCCAGGTGTGCGTCATGGGCTCTTAGATACGAGCCACGTAAACCAAGCCTTCCGCTTTGCTTGCGGAATACGCTGCGTGCCTCTCTCTAACCATGATGACTTTCTTTTGGGCTGAGTTGTGACTAAAGGGACGGTATCCGAGATTACTGTATGAATAATCTTTTTTACCACTTCCCAGTGTTCATCCACAGACAGCTCATCCCATGCTTAGAGCCAGTCTGCGTCGGACAAGAGCCTCCGCATTTCAGCATAGTCAGCCTTGCTGTAACACAGACATGGTCGCGTAACGTCCCACTGCAAATGCTCACGGAGAATGAGATCGAAACCTGTGACTGCATGGTCACTACTTCCTAGAGGAGTCGTGATCTGGACCTTTTCGACAAGTAGTTGGTCACTAGTTAGAATGTAGTCTAGTTTTGATGACTTTCCACTAGGGCCCCACCTAGTGTCGTCTCCAACGTTCTCAGTCAGTCCCGTGTTCCGAATAGCTTGCAGTAGATTTCGGCCGAATTTTCCCTTAGCATACCCCGAGCCAAGGTTCAGTGATGGGGCATTGAAATCTCCAGCAATGGTGATTTGGTCATAGCCCAAGTCTCGTATCCCTTTGATAGTGCTGAGCAGTAGCTGATTGTGCTCTGCCCCACAGGTGGGAGATCGGTAGATGCCACCAAGTAAATGCTTGGTGTGGCCTACAGTGAAATGACACCATATGGAGTCTGGGAGTTCAATAAGTGGTGGGTCCGTTGCGCGCACACATTTAAGTTGCCTATCAAAGTATATAGCAACTCCCCCTCCTTCCTTATTATCCCTGTCTCTCCTGACCAGAACCATATCACCTATACTTATTTCATTATCGGCGACAGCGGGGGTTAGCCATGTTTCTGTGAGAATGATCATTTCCAGTTGTAGGTGTGCTTGGAGATTTCGGAGTTCACCTATTTTTCCTCTCAGCCCCCTCACATTGCTATATAGGCAGCTGACAGTGAGTCTTACAACCTCAGCGTGTTGTGGGGTGGTTGACGTGAAGCTGTCTGCTGGTAGGGGACTTAATGTCGGGACTGGTTGGCCAGTTCCGATGGAGCCGGCCCGTTGTGGTTTTTACCCATGGATTTAGGCAGGACACTTGGATGACACAGACTGTTATTCTCAGAACTGCATCGCTCTAGTGTCACTGAAGCTTGGGGACGTATTAAAGCCTCAGTTTGCTGCCTCCTTATGGTTTGAGGTCTGCTTTCGCAGCATCGGATGTGTCCTCCTAATTTCCCCTTGATCTCATACCACCGTTGAAGCGCTATGGCCAACTGCTCTGGGGAGTGGAATGTGACACTTAGCTGCTTTGGAGAGTTAATCAGTGTGAGATGAGCGGAGCGAGGTAGTCGGGAAATGGAGATGGCTCCAGAAGCGCCAAGGGCCATCTGAGACGACAGCCATCTCCACTGCTGTACTTCGTGCACGTGTTTTTCACAGGCAGTGCCCATTTCCAGCTCCGCAACACCGTGTACCACCATAGAGGTAGAAGGCAAAAGTTCCGGTGACTCCCTCGCCATTTGTCTGATAGCCCATGGTCTGTCTTGTCTCACCCTTATGTTCGAACTTCTGTCGATGGCTAGTACCTGAGCCATCAATAGTACCTTTTCGGCCTCTTCGGCAGAGTCCAGTGTAACCCGTAATGGGGGTGGCTTACCTTGAGGTGTGTGGACACCCCTGTACAGCCTGCACAATTTCACTGAACTAATGTTCAGACCTAATTTATTGCACAGGTTGGACCACTGTTCCTGATCAAACAGGGCCCGCTGTTCAAGCAAGCTGTCCTTGCTCACAGGTACGTTAAAGAGGATAAGAGAATTAGACCGATTAACCTCAGACTTAGGTTTGGCCTTTGGCTTCTTGTATTCCTTTGCAGCATCAGCAACTTTAGGCTTCATCGGGTTCTGTCCAGCCTTTGTTGTGTTGCCGAGCTTGCTTGTGGATGCAAGTGGTACTTTTCTAATTCTCTCTTCCCTTGATTTTGTGGGTCCAACCTTTTGAATCTTCACCTTATGAAAATTGGCATTTTCAGTCAGTAGGACTGGAGTGTCCTTCTTACTGTCTGAGCCAAGTTTTGGCAGTGTGATGTTAGCAGGTGGGGAGCTGCATAAGACTTTGTTGGGACACAAGAGCGACTTGTTGTTTCTGCTATCCGCAGACACGCTCTGTGGGACTATGCCAGGGCGACAAAGTGGACAGATGTACCAAAACCACGGGCACGCGTTATTTCTCATAAACTCGTAGTATGCTTTCGGCACCTTTTTGTCACAACGGCAGTGCACCCACCGTTTGCAAAAATTGCATTCAAAAGCTGAGTCAGCTTTAGAAACTATGATACTGCACGCCTGGCATTCGTCTCCCTTACTTGGTGACGCCTTCGAGGTCTTATGACGTCTTGAGCGTTTCCTTTTAGGTCTGCTGTGCTTCACACACTGGCTTTCAGTTGATGCAGGTGTAGTATCCTGTCCCCCTAGTATTGCCTATGCCGTTTCAGTACTAGACTGTGGCAATGCAGGCGTAGTATCAGGACAGACGAGACCTACACGAGTCTTTAGGATGGGTATGCGAGTTGGGGTTGGTGTCCCTGGGTTTTTGCCTTCTCTGGCTGAAGCCCTTGTGACTACAGAGTAAGGTGTTTTAGTGCCATTTCTAAGGTTACTTTCGACAGCCATATTGACCATCACTAAAACTTATGCTGTATAAGAATAAGAGTGCAACAGTATCTACCCACAAGAACAAGAATAAGACTGAAAAAGTACAAGACAAGGAAAAGAAAAGGTTTTCGACTTTACCTAGTACTTTCTGGATGATCGGCTTCACAGCAATCACGTGGTAGACCAACAAGTCTTGTTTATCTGAACGAGTGAGGAAGATGCTGCTACAAAAATAGCACCTGAAGCTTTGGCAGTAGTTCGAGACAGCTGGACTTACCACACAGAGATTCAATATGTAAGTAATGGTTGAATTTAATTCACCGGCTAGGAAGATCAGGTTTCCCAAGCGGATAATTCAAAAAATAGGTATTTTCCGGTTAGAGAGGAAAAAGCACGTCGTATTCAAGGAGCGCGCTCACCACTGGCTTTTTAACCTTCCTCAAAAGCCTTAGAAAGTATTAATGTGGGTCCCCGTAATGAGATCCACAAAATCATTCAAATAGTTGACTCTGTGATGAATACATCTAAGGGATGATAGGGAGTTATATCGTTTCCACTTATCTCTGTGTACTGTAGATCCTTTTATCACCAGTTGAGTGATAATAGGTATTAAAGTACTTGACTGTCTATTTCCCATTCTCTCAACGGATCTCTTTTGTGGAGAAGTACTGTAGAAATCAGTCATCCAAACACTATTCGCTCGTTCACCATCATGGCTGTATCTTCTCTTTAATAATAAGACAGTTTCATCTGCATGTACAACAACACCTTCTCCTCCTAATAGGGAAGCAAGCCTCTTTATTTTCGAGGATGCGATATCTCTACAGTGCTGCTACTAATGAACTGTTTATACGAGACTACTTTCTGTTTCAAAACCTATAGCTCTCACAGTCTGTTTTAAAACCCAGTAGTTACAAACAGACGAAATCTGGGTTAATGACAGATGGGACCTGGCAAAAAATGTTCCCACGGAATATTAGAATCATCAGCCTACCTTCTCCGACACTAACTTGTCTAAGACAGATTGCACAGCGATGAAAATATCCATCGACAGACCTGCTGAAGCTTTTTATACTCATGACACCTCTTCATGAACAAATCCTAATCAACCCTTCATCTAAGCAATAGTGGAAGACTTGATCCTCACCAAATTTCAAAAGTAACTGTGTTTAAGCGGGCGTCTGACTCTTATCAAGAGGAATATAACATTCTACTCACGTGAAAAAATCGCACTGGACTATTCAAGGTCAATGGTCCTAACTCATTCCACTGGTAGTTAGTGGCGCTTATAGTTTAACTTGATCACTGAGGGAGAGATTGTAATCCAGGAAGAGCTTTAAACTGAAACCTGGTCAATAATTTCTCACCACAGCGTCAAATTAATTTTTATCGATCCTAATCTAATACTTAAATAAGCCTCAACACAAGCTAAACCTGAGACTTACACTAACTTATCCCCAAAATAACCAGAGTCCATACCTATCTCTGTGAGTGAGGGTAAAGGCAATTGATAGTGGCACACATGGCTTGCAGAGAGGCTGAGCACTTCAAGGTCACTTATGCATATTGTGATTGGAAGATTCTCTTTTGCGTGGATGTTGTGACTATTACGTAGTGCACGCTACCGAGGCGAGCTTTGAAACAGCTATAATAAAATCAGATAGACATTATATTTCTCAGCTTAAAGGAACAAATTAATATATGTATTTATTTCACAGATGTGATATGCTTTGGATTCACTTACAAAAACAATTTTGGCCAAGTTAAATTTTAGCATCGCTAAATACCAATCAGCGAACGACCTCGAATATTCCATTGAGGTTCATTCACATGAGTTCAAGGTTGTATTGCGCTTGATTTGTGTCAAATACCTGCTTAAAGGAAGTTACGCTTGCAGTTGGGTGAAGCTAAGGTTTTCCAGTATTGATCACATGTGAGGTGTCATAAATATAAAAGGTTTAAACAGGTCGATTGATGGATATGTCCATCGTTGTGCAATTTGTTTGAGACGAGTTACAGTCAGAGAAGGTAAGCTGATGATTCTAGTATTTCGTAGGAACAATCTTTAACGAGGTCCCATCTGTTTTTAACCCAGATTTTGTATATTTGTAATTACTGGGTTTTATAACAGCCTGTGAGAGGCGCGGCTCCTAAAAACCGAAAATAGCCTCGTGTCAACAATTCAGTGGTACCAGCACTGCACAGACAGTGCACCATGGAAAACTGGGAGAATTTCTTCGCTGCTAGGCGGAGAAGGTGTAGTCGTACGCGTGGATGAAATTGTCTTATTGAAGAAAAAATAGAACCGTGGTCGCGAGCGAGCCAACAATGTTTGGATGATCGGTTTATATAACACCTCCCTACAAAAAGGATTCTTGAAGAGAATACTAAACAGAAAGTCAACTACTTTAATGCCTATTATTACTTGACTTGTGAAACAGAGATCTATGGCACATAGCGATGAATGGGAAGGTTATAACTCACTGTCATCCCTGGGATATATTTATCACAGAGTGAATCACTCTAGTGATTTTGTGGATCCCATCACAGGGACACACAGAATTTTATAGAAGGATCCTGGGGAAGATTAAAAAATAGGATCTCAAAAGTATTTCATTTATAGTCATTTGAATGAATACATGTACAGAATTTGGTATAACTTTGTATTGACAGTCCTATGCTAATCTGTTAGATGTTACTGTCACATTTTAGAGTAGGATACCGTATGCAACAGTTTTATACATATATATTTATAAACGTTTTCTATAACTGAAATGCCCTCTTTCATGTACTCGGGCCGTTGAAGGTCGTTCGCTGACTGGTAGTTAGTGGTGCTTTAAGTTTAACTTGGCCAGAATATTATTGGGTGACTTAATCAGAGTAGTGCAAAATTTTAAGATTTAGTCATTTTCAGTTGGTTGTAACTTATGGATAAGAAAGGCAGTTGTATGGTATTTACTGTTTGGAGAAGAGAAACTGTGATAGACAAATGGGAAGTTGTACGATCCTTCAAAACTATTGTGGAATATATGGATGACTAATTTATAAAATCTCAGTTCTATGGTTATCCCCTCCGTTGATGAGATATTCAGTGTGCCTAGGATAAGGAATTTTTCACCAGAGTTAAGATTGATTCACCTGATATGTATATATCCTCAGATATTTCTCAATGCGTTCGAAGGCTGTCGAAGGAATACAATCCCAAACTTTGCATGGAAGAATCATGCCCAGCTTTTCTGGACGGATCTGGTGGTGATGAAGACTACAAAGACTTATCCAGTTTCAATACCAACTGAGGCAAACTGATCTAGATCTCGTGGATAGAGTGATTAATAGACTTTATGATGACTATAACCCAGTTGTAGAACGTCTAAAACTCCAATTTTTTCACCGAATTGTTATGAAGTCTTTTTAATGTGAACATGCGCTCTGTCATGCCAAATTATTTTTAACTTAGTTGAATATCGCTTCGTTGTAAATATATGCATATATGTTACATTACCCTTTACTTGTCATTTTGAGGAAATTATACTCCAAGTACACTATGAAACGTATATCCTAGTTATCACAAGTACCCCAATATTCTTATGTTGTGTATAACAGCAATTTTTTAGAGTAAATTATTAAGTATTAAGAAGACAACTATATCATTCTTCTTGCGTTATCATTTCGTATCAGTTGGCCCTTACATGATCACATTAATACTTAGACTTATGTGTTAGTGGACCACATCACTCAGCTACATCGATTGTTTTGTTGTCGTAAAATACCGTAACTTATTACATAAACCTCTGTCGTGCATATCGCCTGTTTACAGTCTAGCAGAGGAAGCGATTCCTGAAAGGCAATGACATAACCTTATTATACCCAAATTTAGCCATGTGTAAATATAACACTTTACTCATATAACGTCTTTTAAAATGGCACCACTTTTCACCTAGACAAACGATACGTATTAATAATGTATGAATGGCATGTAAACTTCTTAGAAATGCTAAATTCAAGAAATGCACTCATAATATCACAAATGTTCTATCATTCATGCGTATATCCTCTGTTTATACTTCATGAAAGCCCATAAACTAGTTCAAAGATTGCGAAAGTAACAACCGTAACGTGGAAAATAGAAACAGTAAAATATGTGTAACAAAATGGTTACTGTTAAATAAGTGCCCATAAACAAAGTACCTCTTAGTTGGAAGGCTGCCTCTGCGCTATTAGATTACTAATCAACCAACTCACATCCCTTTATGGCTGTAAACTTTTGTGAGTAATATGGAATTTTCAAAACCCTCATATGCAAAACACTTATTCATCATTTAGGAAAATATGTTTCATTTACCTAAATTATTTTAGATTTCTCACCTTAAATAACACTTTACAATGAATTTAACATTCCTGACGCTCATCAACATATCAATTTGGTGACAGCTAGATGTTCGGTCAGAATGCTGAAAACGGTTATTTTTCTCCTATAGTACACGTTTTATGATTAAAATATGGTATTAATAATGCATTTCATTCAGGAAAACTCATAGAAACAACGTAAACAACCCAAACACACCATCACGATAATCAGCTGATGTGCGCCGCCACAAACTGCCAAGGATAGACGCTGTCGGGTTTTGAATTCACCTCGCTTCTGTGTCGCTCGCCTTTCATTCGCTAGAACAGTGGCGGTTAGTGGGATTGTTGATTTCTCATACGTAGGTACTATCTTGTATGCTTTGGTATGGTCCTGTCATGAATGGTTCGTAAAGAGCTCCGATGAATACATATGTAAAATGTAACTGTCATAATAATGTTACGTCGTTTTTACACGGTTACAAGACCTGTTTCATTGTACACCCTGGTGAGCCTGTTTGGCCGTTTTGGTGGTTATCAGTGACCACGATCCCGTGGTTCCCTATGCATTTCTTGAGTTGTGGTTAACCGTACGATAATTTCTCCATTTACACTACTCAGACACGCAGTTCAATATTATGTGTTTCTTTTGAATTAACTGTGACGACTTGTAACAATAATGCGTACCAATTAACGAAGCCTTTTTTCTAAAACTTCATCGCAGGTAACCCGCGCGGGTGAAAGTAGCACAGGTGGCATGCTTACTAGCCGTTAATATCATAAATGCGTGATTTTCTTGATATTTTTCGCATCACTAATGTGTTCAACATCCTAAAAGAAGTGTAAACTATGACGAGTGAGTTTATTGAATACTTAAGTCATATATGATCATGCGTGTTAATGATGTACATGCCTAATTTATGGAAATGAATCGTTATCATCACTTGTTGATGATGAATTTAATTTGTATCGCTTTTAAAAAATGTGGAGTAGTAATGAGATTTCTCAGTTATTTATGTTCAGTGGGAAGCTGATTTGGTAGCATTCGGGCTGTCCTAATCCAAGTTTAACTATAAAGCGTAACCCGAAAAGATTGTCTTTAAAATTATTAACAATCGCCCTATAAGAAATATGGAGTTCTCACAATATTATAGTAAAGGCATCCTAAACTGCTTTCGACTCTCTTTTTGAATATGTTGTTATTTACCTTTACTAGTGGTCTTGGGAACATTGGTGGACTCATTAGCTTGGACCACTTCGTTCAACTTGGTTTTTCTCAGTACCCTCATATACTAACCAGTGTGTTGTTATTAAGCACAATACGGTATACCATGCCAAGACGGAGGATCCACCAAATGACTTTGATCAGGTGATCAAGCCACCTATATTGTAAAAATGCACAAATCTGGTTGACATGCGTGAATCGGGTTGCAAGTTTCATTCTGATCTTGCATCTTAATACCACTTGGATATTGATTCATAAGAAGGCCCGGAACTTACCAATGTGGGGGAGGAATAAATTTTTGAGAGCCAGTGGCGGACACATATTTGCTGTTTCTCACTTGCTAAACCATTCATCTTTGCAGATGATCTTAAAGTAGCTTACACATTCCACTGTGATGACTTAGGATACTTTCAGAAAGCTGTTCAAGAAGAACTAGATAGAGTAACTGCATGGTCCTCCACATAGAACCTAAAATTCAACCTTAAAAAATGCGGTTGGATCTGTTTCGGTGCACCCTCAATAAATATCAAACTGGTACTTGAATCTCTTGACTTGCCTAAACTCCAAAGTGTTGTTGACCTAGGACTCAGGTACTCTAGTGACCTGACATTTTCTGAGCAAGTGGCTACACAGACGCGTAAATCGAGGATGCTCTTAGGATGCATACTCAGGAATTTCCACAACTACGAAGCGAAACTTATATTATATAAAACATGTGTCAGACCACTACTAGAATATTGTCCATTTATTCCCAGCAGCACTCGCGTAAGTGACAAACTTAAAATAGAAAGTGTCCAACGATACTTCACGTCCAAACTACTAGGATTTGACTGCGAAAAGGACTACACATCAAGGTGTATAACTCTAGGTATCGACCCACTCTGGATGAGACGACTGAGCATTAACCTAACATTCTTCTTTAAAGTTTTGCATAAAATATCATTCTCAGACAGTAAGGAGATACAGTTCTCACCGGAAGGCTACTACAACCTTCATAACCAAACGTGCACAGTATCTAGGAAAAACTGTAAAACAGCACTCCGTGCAAACTTCTTCATTGTCATGTACTCTAAGACATGGAACAGTTTACCCCTAGAAATAGGGACCTGTCACTCTATTATAACCTTCAAACACCAGCTATATAAAATGTTTCATCCCAATGACTATGCCAATCAGACCGCACCACTTATTTCTAAAACGCATGAGCTATTAGAACACTATAACGCCTAGACTCATTACTAAATATTATGACACTAAATAAACTCTAAGACTTCGCAAAATTACATGAAAAAACAACTAGAATATAGGAAATGTTTACTATACAATGATATATATTTATTAACATTTACATGTATAAAATAATAATGTTCTTTTCATGCTCACACACTTTCTCTTCCTGTGTTCTGTTGCTGAGCGTAATCTTCTATATATCTCCTAGTCGAGGTCGAACAACCCTACACTTAAAATGAAATGAAGCTGGACTTCTGACCATTTAAGTAAATTCAAACTCAAATTCCATGAACGATCCGATGCAACCACTTGAAAACGCTGGCCAACATTCTGTACAAGGAGTATTCTTGATCTGATATAAAGAAACAACTGGTTTTCAAACAGTTTTCAATGTATTACTCAACTTACGCTCACAGTCTGCCATGCTGACGCAAATGGCGCTAATGGATAGTTCTAGAATCGACCTCGGCCCCATTTGATGCAGTAAAACAATCTAACATGAACTTATCTAATTTTCGTATCAAAGATCAAATTTCTTTCCTATTATGAAACTACGATTAGACCGCTAAAAAAAGTAAATACATCACTGACCTCAAAATAATACATCAATTAACTTTAAGTCAACGATGCTGTTCACAACAAAGTTATATAGGAGAATTGACTTCAAGCTTTATTTTTTCCAGATATTTGTATTACATTCATCTGATGTCTGGGTTTTTTGTTAATGCGAAGACAATATTTCTATATCTCTTTATGTGTTACACAGACAGACTATTTTGCAGACTGTTCCGACTGACTCTAATGTCAGAAAAAATAAACAAACTGTAAATTCAACATACATCGAAACACGTGTAATTTATATAATAACTTATCCATGCCTGTACAACTGGTATGTTCCTGCATACACAGGAATAAATATATATTACTCCCTATTAGAGTCTCAGTGGTACATCTAGCTGCAATAGGGAACCCAGTACACATGAAGAGGTATATATTTTCGTCTTACAACAGTGACAGCGGAAAAATGGAGACAGACGTGAAAGGATATCAGACTAATTAGCATTACAAACTAGTGGCCATACGTCACTGATCACTATCTACCAGCTTGACATCCATCTTCACAACTCACTGTTTATTACTGATGACTTAGAAGTTTCACTAATGATAATAATAAAATATCCTCATTTGTTTGCATATAAGGGATTTTGGTTTACGAGGATCAATATTTTGAGTTACGTGTACACGGAGTGAGTACATTTACAATTCTGTAATTATGCTAGATCAATTTACCTAGGTAGATTCAATGAAAACGATAAAATAATAATCATAATAATAGTATATTCTCATTATTTTTTACATGAGGGACGCCAGTTTACAGGCATCATCAATTCGATAAATTACACATACGATTAGTAAGTATAGTTAGTAATGATAATATAATAGGGTACATATTTATTCATACAAATATAGGACACACAAGTTGTATAGGAATGGATAAGAATTATTTAAGTTACATATTTAAATTACATGGATTACGGTTTAATAACATGGTTGTTGTCATTTTATCTTTAGTTTGTGGGGAAAATCGGATAACTGGTGATTCAATGGAACACACCAACAAATATAGAGATACTGACTTCGCATTAACAAAAAAACCCAAGTATGCGTTTGATGGATTACATATACTTGGGAAAATAAATAAAGCTTGAAGTCAATTCCCTCATAAAACAATAAAATGCGTCTTACAATAATATATTCCCACTTTATGCACTTGAGGGGCTCCAGTTGACAGGCATCATCAATATCATAATAATGCACACATGGAGTAAACATGTTTAAAATTTTTCACTAACACAAAATATATATACAAGGGAAGATAATGAAATATTGACCGTAAGTACACTCTGCATAAGTTAAAACAGTTTATATGGCATACTAGGCGTCGTCATTGTTTAAGTCTGATCGAAATGCATGTACTATTTGGAGGTTGACATAAAACTGGTAGATACGTCAGATTATTCACGAGGTGAAGAAAATGTCTTGCATAACGTTAAGGATAAAATTTTCTTCGACATTACTACTGGTAGCCGTGGCGTTATTTTTTGGGTTGAGGTTGCTAGACTCTCGCTCAGATTTCCCACCTTTGTCAGCTTACCGACGGCTAGGAAACAAGTCAAAATAAGTCAGAATTTGTTGAAAAGAAACCTGAAATTCTCACGTTGCTGGTAAGCATTCTGTCACCAAACCACCGACGCACTGGAGCAGCTCCTGCACCTTTTCCATGGGACTTAATATATACCAACGCCCAGAATTATTAGATTAAATCAAACCGACTTAATGTTAGCTAATACAACGTTCAATCCATTTGCTGATGCTTCAGTTACTATAAGTTTGGTTTTAGATGTTTATATCCGGATAAGCTCGAACACCATTTTCGTCTCCTTGCTTTGCTGTAGACAGGTACATATTCTGATTCCTTGGTCCAGCCATACTAATCAGGCAAATCGCAAAATCTCTTCCATGAATAACTCGTGGCTTGAACTCCATTCTAAAATGCTACCCACGAAGGCAGTTTTCAAAATAACGGCAACGTCTGATTCCTATCTTTTACTCAAAATTTGAGTACGGATGGATAAAGTAATTGAGCATGCGAAGTATAGTAAGGCATTTATAGTGTGGGTGACTAATGCAAACATCAATGAAATGAAAAGTATCAAGAAACTTAGCTGGTGGTGGAGATCATTCTGTGTTCAACATTTTAGAGTCTGAAGTCTGTTTCACTGACAGATAGAAATGGATGCGTTGAGTTTGAAGGAAACCTGGTTTCTCTGACATATGGCTATTATTTCATGGCCTCTACCAGGTAGTTTGCATTCATTGAGATCGCTTGGTGAAGATGTCTCTGAAAAATGACACAGTGGTTGAGTCAATCGAGGTTTCCCAATGCACTGTTTAGAACGTACTGCATAACTACCTCAATTCGACTGCCCAATTCAAAATCAGCAATATGGCTTTCACGATTAAGGTTAGTAGCTAACACCCACCAGTTTTCATGCGTATGGACTTATGAAGACCCAACCTATTTGTCTCCAGGTTTCATAAATGAGTATGTAAACCAACAACTATGTTGAATTCCTCGTTCATGAACAGTGTAAGTTTAACTCTACAACTGAATGTTGACCATTCCTCAAATTCAGGTGGCATTAAAAATCTCGGAACAACATTTTAGAAACTTGGTTGATCAGTAAGTCATCAACCAACCGCCTGCCTTTTAAAACCGTTTACATTTAAATCGAGGTGGTTATTATATACACAAAATAGTATTCTGAGTCCAGGATGATTGTCTTCTGGCTACAGTGAACTTTCCCGATGCCATTGTTGACAGCTTTTTATCAGACAGTCTTGTGCTCTATGATCTATGAGTTCCCGTTGCATTGTAACTGTTCGAAATTTCAGGCCTATTTCTTGTTCTGGGTTTACTTGCTTAGAATTTATATATTTTTTTTTATGCAGGAGCATACCAATTGTACAATTTTGTTCAATACACAAATAGTTGTCTGTGTAACACATAAAGAGATATAGAAATATTGTCTTCGCATTAACAAACACCCAGACATCAGATTGATGTAATACAAATATCTGGGAAAAATAAAGCTTGAAGTCAATTCTCCTATATAACTTTGTTGTGAACAGCATCGTTGACTTAAAGTTAATTGATGTATTATTTTGAGGTCAGTGATGTATTTACTTTTTTTAGCGGTCTAATCGTAGTTTCATAATAGGAAAGAAATTTGATCTTTGATACGAAAATTAGATAAGTTCATGTTAGATTGTTTTACTGCATCAAATGGGGCCGAGGTCGATTCTAGAACTATCCATTAGCGCCATTTGCGTCAGCATGGCAGACTGTGAGCGTAAGTTGAGTAATACATTGAAAACTGTTTGAAAACCAGTTGTTTCTTTATATCAGATCAAGAATACTCCTTGTACAGAATGTTGGCCAGCGTTTTCAAGTGGTTGCATCGGATCGTTCATGGAATTTGAGTTTGAATTTACTTAAATGGTCAGAAGTCCAGCTTCATTTCATTTTAAGTGTAGGGTTGTTCGACCTCGACTAGGAGGTATAGAAGATACGCTCAGCAGGGAGATAAAGTATGTAAATATGGAAAGAACATTATTATTTTATGTACATATAAATGTTTATAAATGTATATCATTGTATAGTAAACATTTCCTATATTCTAGTTGTTTTTTCATGTAATTTTGCGAAGTCTTAGAGTTTATTTAGTGTCATAATATTTAGTAATGAGTCTAGGCGTTATAGTGTTCTAATAGCTCATGCGTTTTAGAAATAAGTGGTGCGGTCTGTTGGCATAGTCATTGGGATGAAATTTATATAGCTGTGTTTGAAGGTTATAATAGAGTGACAGGCCTATTTCTAGGGTAAACTGTTCCATGTCTTAGAGTACATGACAATGAAGAAGTTTGCACGGAGTGCTGTTTTACAGTTTCCTAGATACTGTGCAGTTGTTAGAGTATGTAATTATCCAGTGGTCGATACTAGAGTTATACACCTTGATGTGTAGTCCTTTTCGCAGTCAAATCCTAGTAGTTTGGACGTGAAGTATCGTTGGACACTTTCTATTTTAAGTTTGTCACTTACGCGAGTGCTGCTGAGAATAAATGGACAATATTCTAGTTGTGGTCTGACACAAGTTTTATATAATAATAGTTTCGCCTCGTAGTTGTGGAAATTCCTGAGTATGCATCCTAAGAGCATCCTCGATTTACGTGTCTGTGTAGCCACTTGCTCAGAAAATGTCAAGTCACTAGAGTACCTGAGTCCTAGGTCAACAACACTTTGGAGTTTAGGCAAGTCAAGAGATTCAAGTACCAGTTTGATATTTATTGAGGGTGCACCGAAACAGATCCAACCGCATTTTTTAAGGTTGAATTTTAGGTTCCATGTGGAGGACCATGCGGTTACTCTATCTAGTTCTTCTTGAACAGCTTTCTGAAAGTATCCTAAGTCATCACAGTGATTCAAATATGACTAGGTTAGAGTTACAGAACCCAGTCTAACTACTTGGGACCTATTGTTAAGGAATGATTCAATTCATCCTAATAATGGGTTACTTATTCCTAAGGAGTTATATTTATTGAATTGGAGATGTGAAGTAGATGACTAGTACTATTGTTTGTTCGGCTGTAGTTATATAGTTAAAGAAGTCAAGGTGACATGTCATGCATGATCTGGATTTTAGGAATCCATGTTGGTTTGGACTTAGAATATTGCAGCTGAGCATATGTTTGAGGATATCATCTTTAACTATTCGTTCAATGATTCTAGATACTATGGGTGTAATATTGATTGGCCTATAGTTGTTGACTTCAGTTTTTGATCCGGATTTGTGTTTAGGTACTATAAATGTCGTTTTCCATTTATCTGGATAGGTTTGGCTTTCTAGGGACATTGTAAAAATCTTAAGTAATAAAACGGAAATGTCAGAACCATCGTGTTTATAATGATATGATGGTATACGTCAAACCGGCACTACTAGAGCTTTAAGATTATTCTTCTTGTTTTGTAAGAAGCTACTAGAAGTTTCCTTTAGTTCCTGCGGATTCATTACCTGGAAATTATTAGCACTCTGGATTCTCTCTTTATAGTCCTCATTTCTGTTTCTTTGGAAAACCATTGTTTGGTACATATCTTCTGGTTCTCATCTTGATGACCCTCTATAAAGCCTAGGCCAAGGTAATTACAAGGCGGTTTGAACGCAGTCACGACAGTAAGTGTCGATAACGAAATGCTTCATGCCTCAACACGCGGAACGTTAGAAATTAGTGACATTTTTGCACACGTTTTCGCTGATATTCATTTATTGCCCACTGATATGTAATCACAATAATTGTGGCCCAAATTTCTCAAAAACGTGTTCGTTAAAACACAGCCGTCTTGGATAGCGGCTCGAACTTGGTTATAAATGCATTACTGACCTGTAATACAGTATCAGCAACTAGCTCACAAAATGTCTCGAGGGCAGTTATCTTTGCTGTAATACAAGTGAAAGATGTTCTGTTAGAGAACCCTGAGTTGTGTAAATTAAATTACCCTGTGAAAGATATCCAGAGGCAATTAAATGAACTTCAAAATATTAGGTCAGTTTGATGGCATGATAGTGCCAATCTCAAATATCACGGATGCCGTTCCAATATTGACCAGGTTAAGTCTTTACTGGATGTAACTCAGAACAAGCTTGCGGATTTAGACACAATGGTCTGTCTTTTAAAAAACACCCCAAAATTTCTCCGGGCAACTTAAATAAATCAGAAAATCTCGTTGACTGCTTGGCTTCCGAAGTGATGAAGCGCATAGCTCCATCTCGTCAGGCTGTAGTTTACAATATCACAGACTCATTGCCTCTATATACTATAAAAACAAAATGCTAAATTGTTGCGGCATGGCCAGTGTGCCGTGCGAATTCAAACGACTTCGTAAAAAGTCGACCCAGTCTAACTGTCCCATCATTTTTAGGTTCTGTAATCCTCCTGATGCTAGTAAGTTTACTAAATTTTACAAAATTTTAAGCTCAGGACAAAACACTATGTCAACGCAGAATAATCCGCAGTATTAATTTGGTCACCTCCTTTGACCTAAACCTACCGAAGTGGACCATGTGCCGCAACAGTCACCTAGTATTGTCAGCAGCATTCAGCGAACTAAACAACAACTATGCCTACCAATGGAAATAGGAATTGATTTAGATATCAGTATCCCTGTAAATAAAGATTCACTGAAAGGCATAAATAGCCACTACTGCTTCAAGTTGTCCTAGGAAATGTTCATGTAAACGGAGTAACCTCACTACGGATTTGATCAAATGATGGGAGAACACTTTGTATTCAATAGGCCTGCAGAGAGTAATCGTGTCAACAAACCCACACTTGATACGAAGAGACCCTTTCAAAACACGTATATGGGAGGCAGCTTTCTGCGTACTCTGCCTTGTAAAAACTTAGGTTCCAAAAACTCTAAAGTCCAGCAACCGGAGCACCTACCCCCATATTCTTCTGGTTATGAAAGCAACAGCAAGACACATACTGTTGATATAAGACTAAAACTTGTGCACTGTGGTAGAGTGTAATATCAAGGTCTTGATATGATTATGAGCAATAAGTTGTGCTCGAAACGTCATCAGTTAACATTACTGTATAACACCGTGAGACTTTATCAAAACAAAATTTACCCATAATGGAAAGACACATACTGATATGCTGAATTACAGACTGATGGGTGCTGTTTAATCCACAACCCAGTCACGTCCACTACTACCTGTGCGTCCAGGAACACACAGCAAAATTTTTAGGTGTCCGGAATCACTGGTACGACCCATTGCATTTAGGAACACATAGTCACTCTTTAAACCCTATGTATGGACACCCAGTCCGACCCCCTTATCATTCATAAAATCTCCCGGCGCCGACGCACAAATAGAATTAGGCCATGGTGATATTTTAAGCCAGTTCGTAATCTCCCGTTACTTATTAATGCTCATTCCTTAATCAACAAGATATCTGAACTAAGGTCATTATTATTAATCGCCAAACCTACTGTAGCTCTGATAATTCAATCATGACGCTCATCCTCTATACTTGATGTGCATAAAGGTGAAGATGATTACACTGTACACCGTGCAATCAGAGATTGCAAGCATGTTTGAGGATGTCTCACATTTATAAATAACTCATTCGTTGTCAGTAAGGTGGAAGATGAAATACTGAATAAGGTACCTGATTCACTCTGGGTCGTCTTGCATGGAGATAAGTACAAATCTCTCATGGGCTGTGTTTATAAAGCACCATGCTCAACCAAATAAACTGATGCATTATTAACTAAATCGTTGACACACGCCTCCTCGTTTAGTACTAATTACAAAATAACAGCAGGAGACTTCAATCTTCCAGATGCCAACTGGTTAACTTGTTCCGACCCCCAAAGTTACAATGAATTACTTGCTGCTATCGATTGTTTCGGATGGAAGCAACACGTCCAGATACCTACCCGTGGTGACATGTTGGACCTTGTGTTTCCCTATGACATAATTCCAGCCTCCACCCATATTGGTGACAGGTTTTCCAGTAGTGACCACGGAATGGTTCTCTGCTCTCTGCTTTCCTCACCACTAAACACAGAAACAAACAAGATTCAGGGAGCATGATATGCCGTAGTTATAAACATACAGACTATGGAGTAGTCCAAGAACTCGTATGACTATTCACCACTGACTCCCTGGAGGCTGAAGTGTCCCTATTTTACAGGAATGTTACTCCTTGTCTAGATACTGTTCTCCTAAGAAGATAGTAAGATTAAGTAGGCGCCAAGCTAAATACATTCCAAGAACATGCCACAGTAAGTTAGGGAAGTTGTTGAAACAGTACTATTCCACCAGGGATATATCACTACTTCAATCAATCCACAAGTTACTGGAGTCTATCAAACGCCTACGCTCCCAAAATGACCTCGAAAAAGGGTTAAGCGAAGTTGACAGTAACTCCAAAGTATACGACCTCACAACACTCCTTGAAAAACGAATGCGGTCGAAGAGGGACATCCCCTACTTACTTCAAGACAAAGTAATCCACAACAAGTCTGCCACCATCTGCGAACTTTTCAGTGAGTGGTTCACGGACTTCTGTAGCGAGTCACTGGCAGTTAATATTGCCAATAACAATATTGCCATTATTATCGGTGAACTTACTAATGTTTTACAAAGCAATTTTATCATATTATGAATGGCCTACCATACATGTCCCCAGTAACGCAACCTTCAAATATAACGCGCATTTTGGTTAATTTTCTTCATTGGAGATGCTTCGTATTATACTGTGCACACTGTTTCCACCTGTGCAAAGTGACACTATAGATATTATTCTATAACCTTTTCTATGTGTATCTTGTGTAAATGAATAAATGTAATTATGCTTACTCCTCGTATATGTTAACTGGGGTCCCTCAAGTACAAAAACTGAGAATATACTATTATTATATGCCTAAGTTCATGGTTCATGAGTGTAATGAAAATTGTTTTTTTAGGAACCAATCGATTTAGAAACGAATAGACCTTAAATTAATGAAGTTTGAGTCACTGTTTATGCAATAACAGATTTGGTAATTTTGATAGCATTATTAGAAGACGGAGATTATCTGAAAAATGTGATGTATTAGCGCTATACATTTCGAACAATCTGATCACACATTTACTTGTCAAGTCAATATATATGGAAAAGTTAAATTAAACAAGGTGACAAAAAAAGAATTAAGAATAATTAACACAAACGTTTGGTAATCCAATCAAATAAGGATTACCAAGGCAGGTTAAGAGTAATAACAAACTGTTTTTGAATACACAAGGGGGGCTTAAGTTTATGAATGGCTATAGCCTCAGCGTATTTCAGTAAACGTCCTTGACCGTTTTTATAGATGACCTTAAAGGCTAAGTTAACATCAACCTTATGGTTCATCTCGATTAAATGTTTGGCTATAGACGAAGTTGGTAGTCTAGCACCTGCATCTATGGGCTTGTCACAATTCATCTGTTTTCCTAACCACTTTGGGATATGCTCTCCCACCCTCACGTGCAACGCGCGATTACTCCTCCCTATGTATGTATGTCCACACACACACGAAAATTGGTAAATTGTATGGGATGTGATATAGTCACTTGTGCACTTTTGAGGTTTCCAGTGAAGCATATTTTTAGCCTTTTCGACAATTACAAGCTGGGCTGCATAGTAGGTTCTACGGATGATGGAATTCAACCTTTGTCTCAAAATCCTACTATTTATTTCCCCATTATATGGTAATTTGATGAAAACCTTTTTCTTAGGGACAGTATGGATTGTAGGCTTAGAGGCTAGTTGACTTCTACACCTGTTTAGAAACTTCAAAGGATATCCGTTTTCAACAAGAGTATCCATCAATATTTCGTTTTCCTTGTCTATAACATCAGCCGTGCAAATACGCTGAATCCTCTTAAATAGACACTTCACCAAGCCTCTCTTATATTGTAATGGACAGAAGCTGTGAAAATTAAGATATTGCCCTGTCCAAGTGGGCTTTCTGTAGATAGAACGTCTTATTGAGCCATCGTCTCTTCGACTCAGAAGTATGTCTAAAAATGCGAGCTGGTTGCGACTTTCTTCCTCGCATGTAAGACTAATTTGATTCTGTACAGAGTTGAGTCTGTCCAATAGACGACTCGCATCTTCATGATCATCACATATCAAAATGATATCGTCTACATATCTCTTATAGAAAGGCAATTTAGAAATTAAATCAGAAGATAAGTTTTCAACATAAGACATAAAAACATCCGCTAATAAAGGTCCTAATGGACTCCCCATAGCAACACCATCCACTTGTCTAAAATGTTCACCTTCAAACGTGAAATGGACGTTATCAGTACATAATAGTAATAAATCTTTCAAATAAGTTAAAGGAAAAGGAAGTGAAAAACAACTAGAAGATATATAGTCACAAAGAATATCAACAGTCTTAACCAATGGTACATTAGTAAACAAAGAATTAACGTCAAATGAATACATTTTCCTATCTTTTATGTTCATATCTACAGGACAGTCAACAAGTTCAAATGTATCTTTTAAAGTAAACTTACATAATTCATTGCGCACTGGACCATCTTGTGATGCATATGACGGATATGATGTCACTTTGATTAATGCTCAGTTAGTCAGCCATTTACCTACGGAAGGACCTAAGGAATCTTTAGTACTGGACACTTGATTTTTCCAATACCTTGTCATGTGAACTAGTGTCATTTCGCTTGGAATCCCTAACAACTGGAGGAGGTATATAATTAAGAAACGCGTGTGCGCTTCTTATATGAGGCCTGATAAGTGGTGATACTTGAAAGTTAGGAGGTCGTCATAAAGGCCCACCTGCGTGATATGTCACTGCCCATAATTCACGATCGTAAAGTGAGACTTCTGGTTGGGTGCAATGTACCAGAAGCGCACAAAGTCATATAAGAGGGGTACGTAAGTGAATAAAACCTATATGCAACGAAGAAGTCACTTGTCTGGACAGTGGAACGTCTAAAACTGAGAGCTCATTTATTATGTTCCACCAAAAATGACGCAAGTTCGTGATATGTATAACAAGGAGTTTCCTGATCGTAATAGCCCGGAAAATTCACATTCTGTTGAAGACGAGAAGGCTGTTAGGTTGGCTGAAATCTCTTGTGTGTTCAAGAAGAGACATTTCACTTCAAGTCTGCGACTGGTTTATAGCCGCAATGTTGCTTCTAAGGGACCTATGATTCAAAGAATGAAGTGTGGTCCACGTTGGAATCTATGTATTATGCACAAGGATATCTTTGATATACATGTGACTAAAGGTTACGAAGACACAGTGACAGATCAGGGATAATTGGAAGGTGGTATTTAAATTATCACTCAACTCAAAAGAGCCAGACAAGCTGTGGGTAGTGTACTTATACGTGCCTGTAAAACTGGTGTGTCCTACATAGATGAGAATAAATATATATGTTCGCCTGCTCTGCAAGCAATGGTGACTTATCATAAAATCGCGCTTTATATAGTGGTCCGGACTGTGTAAGATTATTTACTGGTTGTAAGCTGGTGAGTAGTTTACCGTGAGAAGCTACGTTGTCTTACACCTTAACCACCTGTAACAACAGACTAATATGTAGTAAGCTGGACTGTATTTCCCAAAAGAATTTATTGAGTCAGCGGTAGCAAATCAAATTTATATGAATACAGAACAATAAGCTAAGCAGAATATATTGTACTACTACTAATACTGTGGTGAGAGCTGTCTACTAGCCAATTGGTTGACAGTAATTGAGGTCACTGTTTATGTAACAAATATTAGTCATGTTATGGTGAGAGATGGTTGCTAGCCAAATTGGTTGACAGTAATTGAGGTCAAGGTCAAGATGGACAGGCGGATACAGTTAACATATAGATGAACTGACACAGCCACAAGAGATACAAGGTTAACTTTGTGTGAGAAACAACCAATCAACAGACTGTATTTTCTACTAACAATAATGTACATCAAAATCTATAAATATGTGTTGATTTTCCGCAATAAACGTTCTGTTGCCTGGCCCTTGTCTTCTGTTGTTACAATACTACATGGATAAAACTCAAGTGAATTCACGTCACCTTTGGTCCCATGCTATTTTCTCTTGGTTGGATTCTTCCCTTTGAGCACACTGTCAAAGGGACTTTATTACGAAGAGAAAAAGGCTAACGTGATTTTTGCTTGCCGGAGTTTGGGTTGCTTGTGATAGGGATTGACTCAACCACCAGTGTTATAATACATTCCCGCATATTTCTGTTACGTCTCTTCGTTAGGCTAAGTGTCACTTTATTTGTGCAGAAGTGTGGTTGCCATTTAAAAAATACTTGGTCAGAATGTAGCTCAGCGTAACACGTTTTCAAAAAATTAAAAGTGGTGTTTTTGTCGCTTAAGGAAAACAGAATCATACTTCACATTTATTTTTCTTAAATAATAATTTATACTTCGTATAAACGTGTGAGTTTACAAGAAACGCATGCCATTTTTACAGGCACGATCAGTTATGTTATAAGTTACAATCCTGAAGTATCATAAATTAATACTATTTCAAGTATGAATTGTCCAATTACTGTACAAGCAATCAGAACAGGTTCTTATAGATGTTAAATTGTAAACCATTTACTAAGGTCACCATCAGAGTTGAGCGACAAGCCAAACTTTGTTCCGTTTCCTGCTGATAGTTATGGTCAACCAGTGAACAGCCTATATCTGGGTGAGTGCGCAGCTGCAAAACTGTGTAAAATGTAATTATGGATAATACATCATTGGAAGTATATTTACAAGATAAATACAAGAAGAGGAAGTTATATAGTACTTGAAATGATAGGAAACATTTGCAATGTTTAAAGCTAACCATATTGGTCTAAGCATGGAAACTATGATGTTTCCGATGAAGATATAGCTTTGTTCAAACATTGATGTTGTTGCGTTTTTAACCAAAGCAACCAGGCTTTGGGCAAGCAACAAATATGGACAAAGAGCAAGTTTTAGCTTAATTAATGGCAGAGGTAGTTAACATAAAGTAGAGTATAATAGTGCGTAGATAAACAGATCATCAATAGGAAGGCAAGTGATATTTAAGTGAGGAGTGAATTCAGAGATCTGGAAAATTAGAACCCGTAGGACAAGCTGGCCTGTAAGATGTCTCACGAATTTCTGTAGTTCTCAATGGGTAGCATCTTAACAAGAAGCTGAACAGGCTTGTAGCAAAAGCACTCTTTTATTTATAATTTAGATCTGTACAACCCTTATTATTCTTTTTGTTTTATTTGTTGAGGGTCCAGACTAATGTCTAATTCTCGAGCTGTCAAAAAATGCATGTTGCTGTCCCTTAGATCGGAGCGATTCACATTTGTGACCGCTACCATATCTGCTGACCAGCATGCGCCACTCTCCCTCCGTCTTTATGTTAAGCTCTGGGATTTTTTTGCAATAACTGCAGTTGCAGCATGGCACTGCTTTGAGCCCTTCCCAATCATACAGTATGCTGCACATTAATACCTTTCATGACAAACGCTTCCCATTAGGTCAGATACATCGATACATGAAGACATTCTTAGCATTATCACCTTTACACATGCATAAAAGTATTTGTTACAGATGTCTAGGAAATTGCGTTTAATTTAAGCAGTATAAAGTATAAAAGTAGCTAGTATTACATCAACTAAGTTATAGTCTATTCAGCAGAGTAAAATGGGTAGTGGAACAATTAGTGATAAAATTATGTGGAGTGATCCTGAAGAAAACAGCTGGTTAACAGAGCTAGTTATACTAAATTTTCATGACCCATTTTCATACTGTACGCATTAGACATTGCAAAGTAACCCATCAACGTATGTTATGTTAAAAATACTGCGAAATGTTATAAAATTATACATTTTAGAAAAGTATATGAGAAAATATAATTATTGTCTGGGTAAAGTCATTTCGACACAAAAATAGCATTGTATTATTAACTGTATATTTATGTAAATATTAAAAGGTGTGGTTGCTAACCATTTCCAGAGTTACTACCTTGATTATTACCTTGATCGAGGTACTGGAAAGGATTATCAAAGAAGTTATCAAAGTTCCCCCGAAAAACAACAATCCTTTGTCCTGTGCAGAACACGATTCCGGGGAGATCACTATTGCCTGACAAACTGTATAACAGCAAGACAAGAAACGCATCGATATTGTTTTGATGGATTACAACGAGCCTTTCGATAAAATGCCTCCCACGAAGCTGGTCAAGTAATTGAAAACTTTTGAAATCAAAGGCGACTTTCTAAACTAGACAAAAGGATTCCTCTTAGGCAGGGGACAGAAGGTCAGGATTACTGTTCGCTCGACTGTGGCATATAGTGGAGTGCCACAAGTGACTACAATTGTGGTGAGAGCTGTCTACTAGCCAAGTGGTGGACAGTAATTGAGGTCAATGTTTATGTATCAAATATTAGTCATGTTGTGGTGAGAGATGGTTGCTGATCAAATTGGTTGACAGTAATTGAGGTCAAAGGTCAAGGTGGACAGGCGGTTACAGTTAACATATAGAGAACTGACACAGCCACAAGAGATGCAAGGTTAACTTGGGTGAGAAACAACCAATCAACAGACTGTACTTTCTACTAACATTGACCTACAATAATGTACATCAAAATCTATAAATACGTGTTGATTTTTCGTAATAAACGATCTGTTGCCTGGCCCTTGTCTTCTGTTGTTACATTTGGTGTCGCTGCCTACCGACAAATGGAAAGCCTATGCCCTGCAGTTTTTGATGGAGACATATGGATCTTCGGGCAGGACTTCGAGGCTTCTTCGCAGTTGAGTGGCGTTCAAGATCTGTCAGCGATGAGGCTGCTACTTGGAACGCTGCTGGGAGGTCGGGAGAAAGCAGCATATGGAAGTGTGAGGCGAAATACCTACGAATGTGCGACAGGGTCAGGGAAACAGTTTCCAAAGTGGGAAGGACCATATATGGTCACGTTGAGATGGGGCTACACAGACACAGTCGCAATGGTAAACACCGTTAAACAAGTGGATATCCGCAAGCGCCGAGATTCCAGACAGCAAGACAACAGAGCAAAGTCCCAAGAACCGAGAAGACCGAGCCGACTTCAGTCCAAACTATTTGACGGGGGGACGAGTGTGGTGAGAGCTGTCTACTAGCCAAGTGGTGGACAGTAATTGAGGTCAATGTTTATGTATCAAATATTAGTCATGTTGTGGTGAGAGATGGTTGCTGATCAAATTGGTTGACAGTAATTGAGGTCAAAGGTCAAGGTGGACAGGCGGTTACAGTTAACATATAGAGAACTGACACAGCCACAAGAGATGCAAGGTTAACTTTGTGTGAGAAACAACCAATCAACAGACTGTATTTTCTACTAACATTGACCTACAATAATGTACATCAAAATCTATAAATACGTGTTGATTTTTCGTAATAAACGATCTGTTGCCTGGCCCTTGTCTTCTGTTGTTACACAATAACACCTCTCATTACATAACCTATACATCAGTTAATTACCTGGGTTAACCGAATCTCTCAGGATTTTCTACTTAGATGGCTAATAAATTCCGGAAATGAGTTTGATGATGATAAGTAAATGCTTCCGTTCACAGGAGGTCTCAGCAAACTGTTTGATTAGTTCAAAGAATCGGTGCTCCCAGCCAGCGTAGCGAAGTGAGCAATCATGAAATTTGGGCACGCAAGTAACTGCTTTTATGAGATGGCGAGAGTAGCACTTCCATTTTAGAGGGCCGAAAGTTCTTATATTCAAATAAATCTCAGCCATTTCTCTTTCAGCGGTCAGTTTGTTCCATCTACGCTGAGTGAGTCAGATTCCGGGCAAGGAACGAGAAGGCCACTGTGCGTTGTGGCGTGATTGTTAATCCCTGTACTCTCTTCGTACGACCGCCAACAGACACACCTTCAAGCAGCCGTTAGTGTTGTGTTCTTCCTTCTCTAGTTGGGACAGTGTCAACGACAGCCTGGCAACCAGGGTAATTGGGCCACTCTAGAGTCAGCAGGATAGATGGCCACGCATCAACCATGCGGGTTATCCCTAGCTGAAGTAAATCGAACGCGAGCCCAAAATCGTAAAATCACTTCAAATAATTTGTTTCCTAGAACATCACTAAGGACATACACAGATCTAGGTGTCATAGTGGGTCATGACGTAAAACACACAGCACATTATCCTTTGGTGACAGATAGAAGTTTTAAACCTTTGTGGGTAATACATTAGGCCCTTACTAAAATTGGCTCTGAAGCGAGCAGCACTTTATCTCCATCTCTGCTAAGAACAAAATTAGAAAACTGCAATCCAGGCGGCGAGTCCTGGTCTTAAATTAATCTGATTTTAGGTAGAGATCAAAAGAAGGCCACACGTATGATTCCTCGTACGGCTAATTTATCATACGACGGGAGATCTAACAGTTTAAATCTCTGTGTATCATATCAGAAACAGAGAGGAGACCATTATCATGTTCAGAATCTTGAGAAATGGGTGTGACCTTCATCTTTGTTTTCTATCCGTCGCAGAGTACACAACAGAAGAGTTAAAAAGCCAAGGAGGAATTATATCGTTTTGGAGTACCGATTCTCCCCCTTAGTCATACACTTTTGGAATCGACTCTCAGAAGTAACATATGCGCTCTCAGCCGAATTCTCTGTGAAGAAATTCGGCAAGCACAGATGCTTGTCAGAAACTGATCAACACAGACTTGAGGCCTTCTGTCTCTAACCAAATGTCAGTTATTTTCAACATCCTATGTGCATTTTTGGTCAGCTCCAAACTAGAAAATTGCATCAAAGTATCCAGCCGTTGCCTAAAAGTGTTTTGCGTCCTGTAGGTAAGATTCATAGACACAGGTACAATCCTGGTAAGGCAGATTTATAACAAGAAGGACGACCGCAATGACTGAGTTACTACCGATAATGCTGTGGGTACACAAGTAATGTAATCACAACTTTCGGAATTTCATTAAATAATTAAATGCCTCGTTTATCTTATTTCTGCCTTATTACCAGTACTAAAAATCTTAGGGGGCATACTAAGAGGGTTCCTCCTCATGTGGAGTGGTGGTTTTGCTAGTGTCATCAGATGAATGGAATTTATACAGGGCGTGATGTGTACCTATTCAGTCAACTGGCTTTATAAAAGAATGAAAGAATACTAGTAATTTGTAGAATAAATAACGGAGATTTAGCCCTTCTATCATCAGATTAAAAACCTGGGTCTGAAATCAGTGTGAAGTATTGAATATTTAATGTAGTGTTTCACTTGGCTGTTTACTTGGACATCTTTTTTGACATTGTTGCTATCAATGCCGTACTATCGATACTCAAGATTTCGCTCACCTAGACGGAGGTAAATATACCACACTACGTTTATTCTATCCTTCAGGGGTTTCTCCGGTGGGGGCAGAAGACTTCGATCGGTTGACTGGAGTGCTTACACCCTTGCCAAGTTTGAGAAAAAGTTTTATCACGAATGTTCGAGCGTTCGTGATCGCTCGCGCAGAGATGTAGAAGAATTCCGGTCGAAACACAAAGTTACCGTACTGGGTCACAATGTCCCGAGGCCTTTGTTCAAATTCAGTGAGGCTGGCTTTCCAAGTTATATTATGAGTGTAATTAAAAAGAACAAGTGGGACTCTCCTACTCCAATCCAGTGTCAGGGTTGGCCAGTTGCACTTAGTGGGCGTGATTTGGTAGGAATTGCCCAGACTGGATCAGGAAAGACAGCCAGCTTTCTTTTACCAGCAATTGTGCATGCCAAAGCCCAGCCAACTCTTAAACGTGGAGATGGACCTATTGTTTTGATTCTGGTACCAACTAGAGAACTAGCACAACAAGTCGATAAGGTCGCTGAAGAGTTCTGTCGCTCAGCAGGCTTCAAATCAGCATGTCTTTATGGAGGAAGTTCAAGAAGTGGACAGGCCGAAGCTTTAAGTCAGTCTCCCGAAGTAGTAATTGCGACCCCTGGCCGTCTTTTGGATTTTCTTGAATCAAGGCACACAAATCTTCGCCGTTGTACGTATTTGGTGCTCGATGAAGCGGATCGTATGTTGGATATGGGCTTCGAGCCTTCCATACGGAGAGTTGCGTCTCAAGTTCGTCCAGACAGACAGACATTAATGTGGTCGGCAACTTGGCCCAGGGAGGTAAAAGCACTAGCTGAAGACTTTCTTTATGATTATATTCAAATCAATGTCGGTTCAACTAAACTTAGTGCAAATCACAATATTAGACAGCACGTTGAAATACTTGGTGAGAGTGAGAAGTTCAAGCGTTTAATAAGTCTTCTTAACTCTTTTGATAATGCCCGTGTACTTATCTTCACGGAGACCAAGAAACGTACTGACGAGTTGTGTGAAAAGCTCCAAGACAAAGGTTTTGACGCTACGGCAATGCATGGTGACAAACACCAAAAAGAAAGAGACCGAGCTTTAGACAGTAAGTTAATGTTGGGCTTATTTCCTCAATCGTAGTGTTTCGCGAAGGCCGTATATCTGTCCTTGTTGCAACTGATGTCGCATCCAGAGGCTTAGGTAAGTATCTTGTTTTTTAGCTTATATGCATACTCTAAAGATCACTGAGTAACTTTCTTCTTGTTCAACTATCACATATCAGGGTGTGGTGAGTTTTGGCATCCTGGAGTCGTTGGAGCACTTCGCTCCATTACTGGCCTCTCGTTAAGCTGGTATAATTTGGTTTCGCCAGTCATTTGGTCGTATCTTTCGCAAAGACTATTCTTGGTCGAAGATCCTAACAGTTGGATTGGTACATTGGCTATAAGTATGACAAAAATTTGCTGACTAAGACGAGTCACATGAACATGCGTTACGTCGTCCAACCCCAATGATTTTGGTCCTCTGGATATGCATGCATCCTTAACTGGTTTGTGTAATTGGTTGCTGAAGGAGGTTTCTACTATTCGAATATCTGGATCGGTAAGATTGGAACTATGTACTACGTTGCAAAATATTGGGATTATGTTGGTCGTTATGATTCACTCTGGACGCGTTTTGGGACCCAGAACTTTGGTATTCGTTCTGGACCCATGAAAACCACGCCACCTCGGCCTTTCGATGCGTGCCAGGTTGGTCTTTCTGATAAGGCTTTCTTTGTTGCGGAATTTAGTTAATGTGTATATGAATGTATCAACTGAAGCTAAACTCTGCTGCGATTGACACTTAAATATTTTTCTTTTTCAGATATTAATGACGTTAGGTATATAATTAACTACGACTATCCATCTCAAACTGAAGATTACATTCACAGAATTGGACGAACTGGCAGAAGCGACAAGAAAGGAACTGCATATACTTTCTTTAGTGCTAAACAACCAAGATTGGTAAGGTTCACTTTCTTGAATTCACTTTTTCTGTAGGCTCGTGAATTGATTGATGTATTGAAAGAAGCACGTCAAACAATCCCTGATGAGTTATTTAAGATTGCTGAAGGTGACTACCTTGAAAGTAATCGGTCCTCTGGACATTCTCGGCGGCGAAATAGATCAGGTTCAAGTCGAAGTTCGGGTAAAAGAAGTGTATCTAAAAGAAGCCGGTCTAGTGTTAGTCATCGGTCCCGGTCTGCTTCAAGTCGCAGTGGCACTCCATATAGATCTAGAAGCTCTTCTCAAAGTAAAAACTACCGATCGCGTGCCAAGTCTAAAAGCTTGTCACGGAATGGCAATGGAGCTGCTAGCGATGAATCCAAAACCAGTTCACCGAGACAACGACGATCTTACGGTTCACACACTCCAAAGCGAAAAGGTCGGTCTCATTCTACTAGATCTTCTAAAGATGAGTATCATGAGAAGTCTGACTCACGTCGATCTAGTTCGGATAGAAGTCCTACCACACGCAATAAAGCTAGGACACCGTCAAGCCAAAGTTCACGCTCGGGAAAACGTAGGTATTCGAAGCAGAGGGAGGATAAAGAAAAAGCACGTTCAGTATCTAGTGGTGACGTCTCTTTGTCTCGTCAACGGTCTCAGTCGTCGACTCGCAGGTCCCACTCGCCATCTAGTAGTAACACGCGACACTCACGGCAGAAGTCGAAGTCCAACAGATCGTCTGGTAGTCATTCTCGCCATAGCTCAGCCCAGTGTAGTGAAAGTCCAGAGCATTCACCTGTCAGAAGTGAGCCTGACGTTGCTGAACACTCCTCCCGCTCTGTTGTAGATGTGAGTCCAGCTGATGAAGACGACAATGGGTCTATAGGACGTAATTCTTCAGTGTCTCGTAAGAATGACTCAATTTCCCCTTCAAACTCAAGAGATGTATCACCGCGATCGGCAGTGAAAGATGAAAGTCCAAAAGCGAAGAGGCCGCGAAAGGATGATTCTGATCGTCATTCTAAAAGTAAGAGTCGATCCCGCTACAGGGAGTCGTCCAGGGACGACCGTTCCAGTGATTACAAAAATTCAGGAAGCTCTCGTTATAGTAAAAAAGATCGCAAGGATGTTCAGAGTTCTCGTGACCGTCGTTCCCGTTCTTCTGATGAGTACTCTGACCGCAGCCGTCGAGACAGATCTTGGACACCATATGGTGATGTACCATCATACAATTATAACTACAAGTTCAATTACAATCCAAGGTACAATCGCAACAGAAACTATTATCGTTCACGCTCCCGTTCATCTTCAGGTTGGCAACGACGAGATCGGAGTAAGAGCCGATCAGGTTATGAACGAAGTCCAAGGAAAACAAAAGATAGTCGCAGACGGTAGCTTACTTTGAATTTCAATAAATGTTTATTACTACTCAACTTCGGTTTTTATTCAATTTGTGGTCGCGTATTTTGGTAACTGCAGGTTTCTTGTACGTAGTGGGGTGACACACGGTTTACTTTATCCGAAGGCCAGTTGGATTTACGTATACACAAAGGTTCCATGGTCTCAGTGTTTTATACTTACTGAGTAAGGCACTTCGAGCAACATATGCTACCTTTTTGTCAATGTGAGTTGTAACGGAAGTGTTTTGCATATGAAGGACCGTGTCACTACTTGCGACAGTTTGCGGATTTTCAAAGATCAAGTGTGTTTCATAACAGCTTTTAATGTTTACATGAAATCGAGAGAGGTGTAGATGACGAGAATATAGTTACTCGACCATAAGTCGGAGGTAGGTGGTGAGCATTGTTTCTGCCTCTTGTTTTGCTAGTAAAGGGTGACAGCTCCAATGTATGCCGAGATATGATAACGTCTTTATTTCGTTTACCCGTTGTAGTTCTTACTAGGATCAAAGAGTGTAGACAGCAGGATCGAGTGCAAAATAAGGCGGGCACAATTATTGCAGTTGTAAATCTACGCGGACTACTATGATTACTCGTATATAGTCTCATTCCAACTAGTTGGATAATCCGAAAGGTTTGCAAATATGACGATTAGCGAAGTCTGGCTTAACAGTAGCTGACTAGAAGTGATAACGAATTAGAGTAACAGTGGCAGACAAAAACGAGAGGATTAGTGATACCATCCACCCTAAGTAATGTGCATCAAATTCTCAGTTTTATTAAGGGATACACCGAGGAAAAGCTGTGGTAAGTGAAGTGATCTTTGAGAATAGTAGTAGTTTAATTAGCTGAGGATTTTGCCAAGTTTCAGGAGCAATACAACTGGCATACAATAGACCGGTAGGAAATTGCCGAATTAACTAAAGTACTAGCTGATGTTAGGAGTCCGATATAGTTTCCTCATATTACTTGAATTCTTTGATCGTATGAATCTTAACGGAGGAAGTTTTTTCTGTGATAATTGTAGGATGTTCAGCCTGAAATATTTGCATATGAAGAGCTACAATTTGTTACTATGAGAATACAAGTTGAAGTCCATGAGAAGCGAACTACGAAGCAATAGACATGATCTTCGACTTATGACACTTCAACAGAAGTGCCGGTGTCTATTGCATTTGTTCACTCGAAGACGATTGTCAATGAGGTTCTGCGGTGGTGTCTGACTATCAAGGATATTTCATGCAAGTATATTATACTAGTTAGGCAACCCTACTCAGGCTTATACAGGTGTACGTGTTGTCATCTCAAGTGACAACTATCATCGGTGTTCTTCATTCATGATTCTTATTTGATTTTATCGTAGACGTACTGGTGAGTGAAAATTATATATCCGACGTTTGAGACGCGTATACAAAGGGATAACCTCTTTGATCTAGAATTCGTCGAACAATGTAGTCCTTTAGAGTGGAAGCTCTGAGCAGAAACCTTGGTAAGTTTGAAATCCAGACAGCCTCTTATTACGTTTCAGGACTTGCTACTAGAGTAGTTGTCCATTTCACGTGTTTAAGAAGTTGCATTAGCTTTAGTGGACTGGTTACTAACGAAATCTCATCTCGGATGCAAAAGACTGGCTTGGCATTTGTCAACTTGCATCATATGACTTTTCATCAAGATGCATGTGTACTGCCTGTTAGGTTGGTGCGTCTCACTTAGCTGCTGAAACATGACAACCTTAAGTGAAGACATGGAACTACCACATTTTTCCGACTGTTGGTGTGTTCGTCCAGTTCCTCGGGCCAATCAGAGGAACATGAAGAACAACATAGAGGTTGTATAGTGCCATTGACATGGCTCAAAATTGCCCACAGTGGTAAGAGTGCTATTCGTTCCTTATCATCCAAACTCTGAAAATTCGTATCTATTTTCATCTAAATATTCCTTACGCTGCATATTTTAGCTTCACAACACCTCACTTCTATGCTTCTGTGTACTTTCCTCATGTGTGTCTATTTTGACTGTTACACTTCGGTGCAAAGTTCTTCATTGATAACTGGGACAGTTTGATTTGGTGGTTGCTCAGTCTACGACACAACCTTTTTCTAGATTTCATCAGAAGAAACCTCAAATATTGAAGTATGAAATGTTATTATTTATAACCATTGTAATTTCAGGTGGTTTGCAGCTGATGAGAACCTGTGAAATGGAGTGAAATCATTTTATACTGCAATTCTGGTCTTTCTTTCTCTATCGAAATTTATCAAGAGAATCAATTGTATGAAATTTTCATTATTATTTACATTTTTTCTTATGTGTATTCATATATTTTCGAATAAATCCGGGTGGGTAGTTGTTTACGAGTAATGTTTTCCTTAGGTGCTTGATTTCATTATTAGGATCCGACCTGCTAGTTAGGTTAACTAGACCTGCCTTTACCGATTCTGTATGGAATTAATCAAAGTCCAAGTATTTATTAGAGTGTGTTGGTTCCCCATGGATGCTAGTATTTAACCCACGTAAATCTGTAAGAACGTTTAGTGCTACTGCGAAGTTGTGGTGAAGATATCTGGATGACACCTCCAATGTATTGAAATCTGAACATATCTCCAAGTTCTTAACACATATTAACTCATTAAGAAATGGGTTCCAATTCACTTAAGTTTGAATTTCAACAGGGTGATTTAGTTATACTAAACTGTAAAATAAAACGACAGCAGGATGGTTGGTTTACGAAATGCCATGTAATTAATGTGAAGTCATTTTCATAGATCAAGGTAGTAGATCGGGGTCAATTAAATCATCGGAAAATAGGAATTTAGCTGAAGCCAGGATGATTGACCCTGTTAAGTTAAATAATCTAAAAAACAGCTCGGTCATTGCAATGCATTCATTTGAATGCCATGATAACAGAGTGGGACTAGGGAGATGTATTAAGAAGTAATATAGTTAGGTGGAGAGACAGAGGTTAATCACTGAATCTTTGTTTATCGATTCAACATCACACACGTGGAATCGAAACCAAGCAACGCCTGTACTGGATATGTGGGAAATTGCAATAAAAATCAATGGGGATTTAGGCTATGTAAAACAAGTTGTGTGAATACATTGAAATGACTATGAGCAATAAATTGTGTTGGGAGTATTTTCCAGTTATTGATACTGTATCACTGTCTGTTATCTAAAATAACCTTATCTAATATGGAATTATATTCTATCACGGTGTCTAAATTGTACTGTTTCATTATTTCGCTGTATTTTTACATCAGCAGATGGTAACTGAAATTTGCTTATGGGCTAACCATCAGGTTGTGGTTATTCAATGAGCCACGTTTGATGGGCTATTTCTTATGATAATTTTCAATTTAATGGTTCACTACATTATCCATGAAGGTTTTTCCACTTGATGTACTACAATAATCAAGAAGTGTAAGAATGACTTATATGATCATAGTTGCCATATGACTTTAGACAGTGGTAGGGCTGTATATCTGTTAACCTTGAGTATCGTGAACATTCTTTTGAGCATACTGATGTTTTTTAATCATATCTCGGTTTATTTTTGTGAAGATTTCGAAATTGAAAAGAAAATTATTTCGTAAAATATTTTCTTTATTTCTGCTTTAAATGTTTATCAACAGCATTAACAGTTGGATCAAGTGAATAGCTAAAAGAAGTTTCCGGTGGTGGGATTGGATAAAAAGTTAATGAACACGTCCTGTAGTGCTTTTTGGGATACTTTTTGTCGTCATTGGATGTGGGTGACTTCAGTAAGCAGGGAAATTCGATGTTTCTGTCTATTATTTTTGTGGTTTGACCTAAGACATTTGATGTATTGAGATCGTACAACCTACTGTTAATAAGATTTAGGTCTTTTTCACTTTGAACACGAGGTCCTACTTTAGGTAAATGTGAAAATGTATTTGTCGGATTATTTAGAATATTTTCAGAATTCATTGTTTTGTACTCCTTGTATTTAATGTCACTCAGCTGAAATATATCATGAACAGATGCAGGTCTTTCCATGTGTGTATGATCCCGGTTGTATGCATCGTCGTAGACTGAGAGATTATCTTGAAGATACCCTAAACCAGGAATACGAAACTGTTCGTTCAAAGAGTTGTCTTTTTCAATCTGGTCATCTCTTACTGGAATACATCTGTGCAAATAATGTGGGTCTGTCAAAAGTTGGTTTGGTGGATTCGTGCTAAATTTTCTGTAATGTATGTGACTTTCATCGCCTATATCTCTTTTGTATTTATGCGGACTTGATGTACCAGTTCTATAATACCTTATGCTACGATTGCTTGATCGAGGACTCATATTAACTCGATGAAATGAAATTGTATCCCAATCCACATCCTTGACACTTCGACCTAAAAGGTAGGAGAGATAAGTAACTGTATACAATATCAGGTTCGAAGGTTATTTACACGTACAAATTTTTAGAATATCTTAGATTTAAAACTTACCTCATATGAATGATTCATTTTTGAGGTGTTTTGGAAAGTATTCCATGTTAATTTGCATATTAGATACATCACAGTGAGACGGTATTATTATTTAACTGGATGACGTTTCGAAGACAATTTATTGTTCATAATCATATCAATTATAATTACACAACTTCAAAACTTGAGTTTTATAGTTTTCTTTATTCTTTCCTATTTGTTGTAGGGATAGTAGAATTTTCCAGATGTCTGGGACAGGTGTTGGATCATGCCTATTACACGTGTTTGCAGTTGATTCGATAAACAAAGTTTCTGTTATCAATCTCTCCCTCCACCCCGTTATACTAGACCTTAAAACTGTCATCTTATCCCATTCTATTATATCGTTGTGTGTAATTGCATGTAGTGAGTGCTATTTCTGAACTATTCTCCGTCATCCAGTAAATAATACTGTTTCACTGTGTGAATGCAACATTTCATTATACAAAATAACATAGATTGTTTAAGTCAGTTTTTAAAGCCTCAGTAGGATTTACTGTCTCCTTATCTGAGGAGTGAAGCTGAACTTTATGACGGTGTAGTAGTTGGTGAGTAGAGCAATAAACAAAGACAAAGAAAAGCACCAGCTGTATTTAAGTTAGTAACTAGATGTAAGGCCATTTAGAGATTTTATGATGCCTGATGAATTTTGATTAAAATTAAAGAATAGGGTAAGCACATTATGCCGAACAAAACAATCTTATTGTCAAAGACTTTATGCATTTCTCTCACGGGTAGATTGTGTTGCATCTAGGTCGCCTTTACTAGTTTTAGTTGCTGGTTCTATTCTGTATGTGAGTGAAGCGGGAAGTCTTCTTTTCATTTGCCTAACATTATGCATTAAAAACAACACGGAGATTACAGTTCTCCTTAGTTCTGTATTTACAAATTCTGTTGAAGAATTACAGGTGTGACAAATTTGGTATTTATCTCGAATAAAAGTCTGCAAAAAGTCATTTAAAGTTTTCTTTATCGACGAAATCATCCTCAGAGGTTGTAATCGTATTTATATTTACTCAATAATAGACCACTATACATTTTTGTTAAATACAAATACAACCGTACCGCCTCTGAAGTTGATTTCGTCGATAAAGAGAATTTTCTTCACTGAATTTGTCTTTTATTTTCTTCATTCTACTTTAGTGGCTTTCTGTTTAGTTATAAGAAAAATAGTGCACGACTGACTAGTGGTGGTCGTTAACACTCACAAAATTGAATTGATTGGTCTCCGAGGGCGTAATTAATGTCATATAGGTATTTCTAAAATACTATCACAGCATTTAAAAACAGGTATATTTTAACTCATATTTTGAGACAGGTGATTGTAGATAATCTGCAAGAATTTGTGAACTATGTATGCTATTGTTAGTATTCATAAGTATGGTGGTTAAATTTACCAGATGGAAGAATTACTTTAAATCCTCTCGAGAAATTTTTTCTCATTTTAACATATTCGATTAATAAGTTCTCATGTAGTAGTTGTTTTATTGGTAAGTTTGTATGCTCGTTTTGTTCTGTGTAAAACTATAATTCTCACTGTCTTTTGTTATAATTTAAAGACGGCTGAAAACGGCTTTATCACAACAGTTGATATAAAATTAAATCGCCTCTTACTTTACATTTATAATAATGACTGTGAAAGCACTCCAATGAACTTAATTTATACCTAATATCTTCAGAAATGCTGCAAAGATATTTTCAAAAGACTTACAATTTGAAATTTGAAGAAAAAGATGTGGACATCATTACAAGTAACCGTTTATCAGAGATTTATTGACAGATATCGATCACTAATCAACTGCTTTATGCCATCTTGCATACGACAGTGCAAAGTATATAGCTCAAGACAATCAGGTGAAGGAATCACTTTATGATTTGGCCCCAAGTGTGAGAATAAATGGTTCATAGTCTCAAACTTATGTTAATTTGCGATATATCGTGACTATCACTCTCGCCATACCCGAGTAACCCTCCTATCTGTGACGAAATTCATCTTCAAATTAACTAAGTCTTCGCAAGTTGACCAACTTGGGATCAAGTTATTTTTGATTATTAACTAATTTCGAAATAGTTCTAATGAGAATTCATGACTGCTGTGTTTCATCAACTAGAGGACGGCTACTCGCTGGTAACACTGGCTGGTAGTCGCTTTGTCACTAACTACCAGAAGTTGTAAACAATAGACCATCGGTTTCGGATCCACTGGGTGAATGACGGTGTGATCATCTCAAGTCATGATTGTCATGGTCTAGATTTTTTCGTGATTCCCTGACATGACAAAGCAAGTATCTAATGATTTTCTATCTTCATTGGTTCACAGGCCGATCATCACTACATTACTGAATGGAACTTAAAGAATATCAATTATAATTGTAGAAAGTTTATTACTTCTCTTTTGACTCAATAGTATGAAGATGACGACAGCTTGTAATTACTCGTTTTTCATGTCTCTCAAAAATTCTCTTGGTTACGTATAAAGGATTATGCTGTTAATATTGAAGTCTGCATTAGTCTACATAACTTGTGCATGCGGAATTTATCCCCTTTTTGTTTGATCTAACAATGTTTGATAACCTGTTGCAGGATTAAATGTTACAGACATTAAATGTGTTGGGGGTACTGTGACAAATAATTTTGTTAAAATTTACAAGTCGTAAATACTGAGCGTAAGGTCTAATCAGTGGTGCTCTACGGCAAACTTATATGTCTACAGTTATATTATAATCACTTATCTTCAACACAAGGTTTCTAAATGTCTAAGAAAATCAAACAACTGGAACTATCTCCTGTGTGATTGTAGCTCAGTGGTTTAAGCACTAGATTTCCAACCATTTGGTCACAGATTGGAATCTCTCTCTTCGCCTACTGTTGTTTTAGCAGCCCAGTAGCATCGTCAAGCCTCAAACAATAGGTGTACTTCATTGTCAGTTATACGTTAAAGCAAGAGTTTGTTAGGCAATATTTCATTTCACGTTTTCTCCCCTACAATTATGTTCTTCAATAACTGTGTTTGAAATACACTTGAATGATAAGATTTGAATGAGGAATAGATTTCGTGTGGTGATTTTTTTTCTGTTGTAAGATAGTCGTTTTGTTAGAGCTAGTATGGTGTCTTTGTTCCTGATTGCTTTTTTGAAAACTATTGAGTTTAAGCGTATATTTAACCTCCACATCCTTATTACAGAATCTATATCCTTGAAAGACATAAAAAATTATAAATAATATAAAAGCTGTGAAAATATTTTTACTTTTACCACTGATTAGATTTAATAAATTTCTGTTCTGAAACCTTTCAGATTAGTAAAATAAATCGTAACGGTATGAGAAGAACAATATACAGTAGGTGAGAATTAAGATTATTCTTACGCAAATATTTATTAATCCTGTTTCTTTTGGCCATCACGTTAGCTTGCGTAACCAATGTATGTACTGCTTCTGCGAAATTTAAATTTGATGGATTTGTATGCTGGTGGTGATAAGGATTGAGTTTATACTTTCCAAATGAATGGTCATATCCTCTTCTTTCTATTCCTTTACGTGAAGAGTTCTCACTGAGTTTCCTAAGTTTACTAAACATTGGGTCTATCGTTGAATACTGACTATCTGTTTCAGGTGGATGAGGATAGAAGATTAACTTTTGTTTACTACTTGGAATTAAATGCCTATTATTCTCGTCTGTATTCTCACTATCAGTATTATTATTACGATAGACTACTGTTCCATCTGGCATATCTGTGTAGACTTTAATCTTATTAACTTGGGGATTTCGATGTACCTGTGGTGTTACAGTGGAATTTTGTAGCCTATATTGATGATATGAATCAGGATAGTATATGTAATCTGTACTTGTTGTAGTGGTCAGAGAATTGTCCGAATTTCTCAATATATAACTGTCTGTTAATTGTGCATCTCTCTCATTATCGCCTTCCATATCATCATTCCCACTGGTAACATTTACATCTTCATGAATATCACCTTGTTGAATATATGATGCTTTATCATACTTCTCAGCTGGTGATATAACAATATTCGGATAGTTTTGTCTGGCGTTATTATTATGGTTGTTGTTTGTGATCTCAGTGTTCCTATTGTTTTTAACCATTTTGTCCAGATTGTTTTCATCTTTCAGTTGCTGTTGTTTAGTCTGAATTAACTTTTCTCTTAGTTCATTTGCATGAGTTTTGTATTTTGTAGCAACGTCTTTGTTATTATACTCCGTAGCCATCTAAATATATGAAATTAACAAAAGGAGTTATCACCATTATTATATTTAGTGAACTACAGCATTTTCAAATAAAGATTATAATCTTTGATGAAATTTTATAGATACTTGTGATACGAAAATACTAAGCTTTATTTACACTACTGTCAAGATTTATGTATCTATAGCGAGGAAAATCCCGAGTGCTTATGAGTATTACCAGGCTTTAAATAATTAGAGTAAAGTTTTCAACAACGTTTTAGTGTCCTGCTTTATTCAAACCCCGAAGGCCAATTTTCGAATGATAGAGGCGTAAAGGTAATATTGATCTACTGACGGAATCAGTGTGGTGTCAGTAACCACGCCTTCCACAGATGGCTATCTATATTCCTCACTAACTCAGATGCAAGAACTGTGCATCCCGCTCTATCCTCCTACGGTTTTTGGGTCGCTTTAGATAGGATTATGAATTACGAGTACATCTGTGTAAGTAGATTAGAAAGAATCCCATATGGCTCTGTGATTAAGTAAAACTAGTTCCTATTTTCAATGAGATAAAGCAAGAAGACTAGCTTCCTCGACATGGTCAGTCGGATCAATCATTTCTGTCGTGATCATTTAGGTCATTTTGAGAATAAAAGAGAACACGGGACAACGATGTTTTTAAGACCTATTTCTTCACAAAACAACATTAGGTAAGTAACTACTAGAAACTCTCAAGCTGTTTAGTTCTCATTTGAGTATCTTCAGCAGGGTACAGTCGCGATCAGACAAAGGATCAAACTCATAATCTTCAAGGCACCAGATAAGCAAATTATAATCCAATTATTGGGCTGGAGTCTACCAATCATTGTATTCTAACTCCCATGAAATTGCTATATAACACCTACGCCGCTTAGTGCAAGTGATGAGTAGTCTTTACACTCCACCTGGTGATTCCCAGCAGGTGCAGCATATAAGGTTTCAAGTTATTTTTTATGATCACTAAATTACTACTAATTATCCCTTTACTGTTGATTGGGATTCTCCAATGAATAGCCCATATCTGTAAAGCGGATATCCTGTCACGAATAATCAATCTTATAAATTGTTTACAAGAATCTTACATGATCCATTTCCATATTGCTGACTGATCGAAGATCTACTCTGCTACCATAACGTGAATGTTCTGTACTAGGGTTCGCTAAACGACCGCTACTGTGAAATGGACTTGAAGTAAAATAAATTGAAAAAAATATTTATGTAAATATGTGTATATATGGGTTTTATTCTTTTAAACATAATATTATAATGGAAAAAGTATGTAAATTATAAAGTCACAGATGAAAATTCTTTCTAATGACCAAACTTGGGGCACCAGTGTATGTGTCTCAGCTACTTTATTTTTGATTTATTTACACAATGGTAAAACATTAACAGGTTAGGCAGATTATTTAATACTGACTAAATTTCATTGTTAAATTATTCCTGATAAGTTTGTGAGAACGCCTCATTATTCTTGACTTTTAATTTGTTGTATATATAGATGACGATTAGTGTTTAAGAGAAATTTTAGTTTAAAGCAAACTTAAACTGTGTACCTGTAGGTCACCAATTAGACTCTCTTTTCAATGACCTGACAAGATATTCAATTCAGTTTAACACTGCACCATTTGCTCAGTCAGGTGTTCTAGCCCCAACGTGAATATCGTATTTTTCTTTCCCCAAAGTTATATAAGGGCTAGTTCATTAGATAATCAAAAATAGTTCCTCTGGTGTAATGATCGTTCAAAGTACTTGACTTTCGAGCTATATAAATATGCTTAAAAATATATACACCAACCGTAATAACTGAATAACTCGGGAAATTTATTTTCTGAATCACAACAGAAGAACTCAAAACACTTCCTTGAAAAGAAGCTCAGTTATTATGTCTTGCTCCTACATTATCATTAAACATAACAATATATAGTCCATCGTATAAATAGTAAGCAGGAGTACACAGAACAATGAGACTAGTGTAATCTATTATTTCAAATGTGATCAGTTTATTGTTACCTAACATATCTGGACAAAGAAAGATACATGAATTTGTCAAAGTACCGCGCTTTACGTTATGACCAAGTGTAAGACATAGCTGCAATGAATATGTATGTCCCTCTTATGTTACATTTCAAAAGCAGAATAGTTAGCCCGTTTGATAGGTTTACATAAATCATTCAGAATACAAGTACTGCGAGGTAATATCTCAAATGATATCCGTTGGGGTGATGCACATTGATAGGATGTGACCAAAATTGAAATCGACATTTTAAGTCAATGGCCGCAGAGGTAGGAGTGTTTATTCCTCAAATCTGGATTTAGTTTATGTTGTCAACATAAAATGACTTCATTGGACGACTTGTTTAACCTTGGGCCAATCGCCAACCAATCAGAATAATTTGTTCTCCTCTGAACTAGCAGAACTTTAATTTGGCTAATAATGTATAAATATGTTGTTTTTCCTTAATAAAAGCTCTTTATCAAGTCTGTTATCTTCTCCCGTTACAGGCTTACAAAGTACTTTTGAATGTCAGTTAATTAAGATTTTAAGATACTGAAGTTTATTTTAACCGAAATAAGAGGATGCATATCACTAAAATACCAAGTACCGGCTAACAGCACAGAAGGAGAAAATAAAGTGCAGCTTTCCTGTCATATTCAATCGTTAATATCCGTTTCCAAGGCATAATTTTTTAAACAGAAAACACTATTTTTCTAATTCTTAAGGATGAATTTTGAAGGTTAAGTGAATATACATTTTGGCAGCTTAAGAAGACTTATTCACTCACCAATTTGTTTCTAGCTGTCAGGTCAACAGTTTAACTCTAATTTTAAAAAAACATCAAGGGAAAGGAACGGTTATTTATTGGCTAAGTTTTTTGGCTCAGTTGGCAACCCGCGTTTGTTGTTATAGTTGATTTACTTCGCCAATTATCAATCAACAATCATTTTTGCACAGTTCTCCAGCTGGTTTTATGTGACAGAAATTTTCATATAGAACGAACTACAAAATTGTTGAGTAAATCTGTTCACCTTTATAGAAAACTTCAGATTTCGAACATTGAAGACAACCATACATGGAAACCTTCAGCTGAGGATGATAAATCTTTGGTGTTCTTCAAATTTCATATTCATGCTTATTAAAGAAGCTAGTTATGTGTAGGCTTACATCACAAACATAAAATTAAAAGAAGAACTAATTTCAAACATATTCACCTATTGTATAAACCAAATAACCTAGACAAACTATACGGAAATCGTGGTCTCTTAGTTTTAATCAATAAATATTATATAACATGTCAATAGATTATACAGACAACTAAACTTACTCATGTCCTAACATTTGAGTTAAACATGCTTCAAGTATAGGTTTCTGTAGAAAGAAAATGATTCGTTTGAATTATAATAATAAGAATATAAATGACTAGTAATAAGTAACAAGTAATCAAAACTCATTTTTCAGGTCAATTTTCTGTTCAAAGAAAGCGGTACTATTGACAGTATTCTATATGACATAAATTGCATTAGTTCATAACAAGCTTTACCAGTATTGCATTTTTCGTAATTAATTGAAAGACGTTCCGGAGATAATGTAGAAAGCTTTAGTTTTTGAAACTGTACTTAGCAGAAAATAACTTTTGACCAGGGAAGAACTAACAAAGATTCTCATGCTTCTTATATATTCATAAATATCATGCTGGAAAAATATACCTCTAGGAAATTTAATCAGTTTGAATCGTTAAATGCTTAGTGTATTATTTTAAATTGATTCAAAAGTTGGGCATTTATCCCCTTATAAAAATGTCACAAATGCGTTCACCCAATAGTCTTAACTCTAGATGAATCATTCTCAAATGGGATCAGGTTATTAACTTGATTCTGTTCATGTCCGATATATTCACCTAGTATTCAGACTACTGAATAAAGCTGTGTTGCTTTAAAAAATTTGTTCTGTCCCTGAATCTCACTAAGGAAATCATCTATAATTGAATTACACATACACACAGCTGATAAGTACAAAAGGCTTTTCTTGGATTCTTATGGTACACACCACCAAATAAATATCAAACTGAAAACTGTTCAAAAATCCACGTATCCATTCTTAAAGTCAATCGAAGCAAAGGTCAATCCTATTCAAAGGAAATAATAAAGAAATACGAATACAGGTAAATAACGTCACAGTCTGAAGGAAGTAGTTAGCTAACCTATGCTTTATGAAAAGCATATCTTTACTGTTGACTTTATAAAAATAATGTGGAAATGGTGCATCATCTGTGTGCATATTTTTTATCACTGTGTATTCATAAAAGATGTGCCTTTTATACCTGCATAACTATGTATTCATGTAAGTGCAAAACTTGGGCCCTGTGGTAGAATGTAATTCTAAATATCACACAGTGATGCAGTATTAACAACTAGATGACGTTTCGAGCATAAATTATTGCTCATAATCAATTGCTAATCTAATTTTTTCTATGGGTCCTCATACATTGCTGAATAAATTTAGGTGGGTAGTTATGCACTAGTAATATTTCCTTTACTTGTTTGATTTCATTACATAAATCTTCTGGCCTAATTATGTAGACATTTAACTAATCCTATCTGTACCGATTCCGGATGGGATAAATTAAAGTCTAAGAAAACGAACAAGGTGAGTTGGCCATGCTAGACTGCAAAATAAAACGAAAACAAGATGGTGGGTTAGATACCAGCATTTATAGGAAACCGACACACTAATAAATACACACGGGTGGCATTTAAACCAACCAACTCAGTCAGTTTGTAGGATTAAGGGCCCGGTAGAAATGCCATATAATAAATGTGGGGTCAATTAGATTATCGGAACATAGGAATTTAGCTGAAGCTAGAATGATTGACCCTGTTAAGTTAAATAATGTAGCAAAACGCTCAGCCATTGCAATGCATTCACTTGCATGTTATCACACAATAAGGTAGGATAGAGTGAAAGTATTAAGAAGTAATATAGTTAGGTGGAGAGAGAGAGGTTAATCACTGAATCTTTGTTTATCGATTCAATACCGCACACGTGTAATCGAAATGAAGCAACGCCTATACCGGAGATATGAAAAGTGGCAACAAAAAACAAGGGGGAGAGGGAGAAGAATACATGTATAAAACAAATCATGCAGTCGTGTGACCAATTGATATGATTATGAGTAGTAGTGTATGCTCAAAACATCATCCAGTTGTTGATACTGCATCACCGTATGATATTTAAAATAAACTTATCTAAGATTGAGTAACTGTGAATCCAATTGCTTAATGTTGTAGTGAATGCTTTCTCATAAATTAATTGAAAACAACCATAAGGATTCAACTGAATATGTCGAGGGAGCGAAACTACCAAGATCTGTACTGAACATTAGAATGTGTCATATTAACGTTAGAATGTAACCAACTGACCATTTAAATTTTAATATTACTACCTAATTCAAATTTTAGTAGGCAGTGGAAAATATATTTAGGTCTAAATTTAGGATAGTTGATTGGAAATTAGGCTTATATTATTTCAGGTCTTTATTTGAATCGGTTATCAAGTAATTAAAAGTTGATTTAAGCAAAACTTACAGTACTCAATTGATGTAAACTGCCTTTATTCCCACTTGACTTATTCAACTGCCAATTTTCATAAATCAGTAGTCCCGCATATATTTTGCCAACAGTTAAACGAGTGAATGTATACTCTTTTGAAATAAAAAAAATATAAATTAAATACATTTCTATACTTGTTATTCGCTTTTTCATATATATATATATATATATATATTATATATATATATATATCTTCAATACATATCCTCGCAAATTGTAGCGTCGTATTCTCCTGCTATGGTGGTTTAATGACAAATCTTAGTTTTTATATGGTTTTTAAATGAAATTTTGTATGAAAAAATTGTTTTCGGATCTACAGATCGTTGGTGACATTATATTCTTGAACTGCATTACATTTGCTGCACCTGTATCAGAAAATGTTGCGTGATACTGATATCTGAGCAATTTAATAGATTAAAGGATGCAGTAAGTTCAAATTTAAGCGTATATTTTTGGATTTTCATGATATCGTGAAGGTATATTTGACCTATTTGTTGGAACGCGGCGCTACCCGCCGGAAAAAGGTTGCACCACTTCAAAAAGGGGGATGTGCCATATAATCGCCTGATTATCTTAAGTATCTGCTTCGGTAATTAATTCTAAAAGCATATATTTTTTTGTTTTTTGTTTACATGCTTCTATTTATGAAGTTATGACGTTAATTTACTTAGAGTAGTTAGCAGAATAGAAAACACTAATTCCAAAGGTGATAGAATTAAAAAAACATCAGTTACGTGAATACCACCTTTAACATTGTACAAAGTACTTACAAAGAATGATCGAAATGTACCTAATGTGATTCTCCAAATAACATCATTGCAATAAATTATAATGTTTATTTGCATGAAACTACATACTACTGACTCGTTGATATGAGTAGTTGGATAGCACTCACATCAACCAGTAGTGTTTGCTAGCCTAGTCTAAGTGATCTAAACATCGGGCAGACGTTTGCGACCAAGCTCATCAGTGGGCTACCCGACCTGAGCCAGTTCGCACCACCCGATATCTGGCTACCTACTTGGACAAACTGGTAATTCTATATATCAGTTTGCGAATTTGATTTATTGTAACGTTTATTTTTTCTAAAACGTAAACTGGTTATGAAAAAACTTTCTTCAGCATTATCCTTGAGTGGAAAAATTCCATTGATTTCTGAGGTACTATTAAAACACAACAATGTAGTACTCCTGTAACATCCATATCCTGATGTAAAAATATCTTAAATATCATGGAGGTGTACTTCAGGTTGGTGAATTAACTGTTAGTCTTTTATTATTCGATACATTTTCGAAATTGTCTTGCAAATAAAGTTACGAACTTATTGATGACATTTAAGCGTATCAGTTCAGTCATGTGATGCAAAAGGGAGACGAACAAAGTCAGTCTTTAGAGTCTAGACGGTACCTGCATTTAGTCTTCATTGCTTACAACGTTTTAAAATCAAATGCAAATAGATTTACTAGAAGGAGGCTCTTTACTCCACTACGTTTTTAAAAAAAAACATGTTTCCTATCACATTCATATGTGTTTGTTTCAGTTTTTTTCACTATCTTTTTCTGTCCTGTTTCAAAAAGTGACGACTGAAAGTAATGCATATCTATGAATTTCAGTCAAACAGTCAATTCTTGCTGATGATGACCAACACTGTTTTTTATGAAAAATGTCAGACTTATTTTACTCTGATATGCAGTCTAGCTTTGATATTTCACTATCCTAATTAAAGAATTTTATTTGGTTACAGGATTTCATCATGAACTGACACTGGTTAGAGAACCATTGGAAAACCTGGGAGCACTGGACAACTGTTTCGTCCTAGTTTTGGGACTCTTCAGCAGTACGCGCCCACTGGGGTTCGAACCCAGGAACTTCTAGTTACAAGGCGAGCTCGTATACCATTAAGCCACTAGGAGCCGATCCAATGGCCTATGAATTCTAACTTCTGTCAATTCACGATATAGCGCAACCGCTAGCCAATGTCTTCGGTGAGTATTTGTCCTCACACCCGACCTGCTGCACCCTACTGGTCACGACTTCCCACTGGAACCCCAGGTAACTACCTACCTGAATAGGGCCAGTCGCCAGTGAGCATCTCATTGATATTCAATTATTGGTTTGTAGGCATCCCTAGTTTAAAAGTGAAGTTTTCATTGTCTTTCTGGACACCATCTTAAGTGCCTCTAATAAGAGATGAGCATTTAGAATTCTCCGTAAGTTTAATAGTTGTCTCCTCTGATAACCTTCAACGTGACTAGCTGTTTCCAGAAATTTTCTCACCGTCTTCTCTACGTGTATTGGTACGGAGTATTTAGTCGAGAATTCTAAAACGTCATATCACACTGAAGATATTGTCCAGAAAGAGACAATAACAGCTTCGCAATTAAATCATTCAGCTCAGTGTACACAACTACACCACTATCATCCACCTGAGCTATAATTTTTCTGCATATTTTCTAGGAATAAATTGAATTAGTTTACAAGATACATTTGTAACGAAAGATTAATTCAGCAAAACTGAAAATGTAAAGTGTATCGACAGAATGGATGTGGTTGCTTTGACAATATCTGTCAGTTAAACAGCGTAATAGTTTTTTTCGTAATGTTTCCGCTTGAATAACCACAAAAGTCAAATCTTCAGATAAGCAGCTGAAGTCTCTTTTTTCAATAGTATACGTTGAAAGGTTATAATAATTTATTGTAACTTTTAACTACTCTCTTTACGATAAATTTCACACCCTTAATATGTGTGGAATTCTGTGATGTTATAGAATTGCAGTTAATCAAAAGCAGCTGGGTTTCATGCTTGTGTTCATCAAGACGATAGTTATAATTTGTTGTTTCATTAACCAGGTTTAAAGGAAACCTCAGAAAATTTATTAGAACAGTAATTAGTTTACTTCATCTACAGTGTCAGATCGAAATGGTGTATATCATGCAGAATAATTAGTAACAAAAAGCATTACAGTTACAGATCAGATGTTTCAAATACCCTGGTGGTCAAATAAATACACTAAAATTACAATAATTTTTGGCTTACCTGAATCTGGGGGTAATAGCAGGTCCAAAGATCTCTTTGCTTGCACTGGCCATAGAGTTTTAATAGTTTCACGTAATTCTGCATCTTTAGTATCCATAAATTCAGCTGGTGCCATTTTAATGCCTAATGATTCACGGACTAAAGCGAAAAGTGTAGTCGTAAAATGCACTGTTCCTGCACTATCTACAGGCATATTCATTCGAATTAGTTTCTAGATCAAGAAGGAAATATACATACAATAATATTTATATGATTTGTAATTATGCTTTGATAAATAGAAGTTTTTTTTTTTGTACAAATTAATTGCTCAATACATGATTTGATAAATGTTAGAAAATATTAGAAAGGAAGGCCTAATTCACCTAACTTCACTGTCAATTGTCACTGATCAGAAAAGTGTCTTTGAGAAGCCCATGGAACTCACATTGTCACCGGGAAAGAAACTTCTAAGCCATCTAAGCTAATTTGGTCTAAGCATCTCTACTACTTAGCATCTGACACCCAGTTCGTCTAATACATGGCATATCGGGCAACTGTGGATGATTACGTGACACTGATAATTCTTTGGAATTCAAACATTTTAAGAAACTTTTTTATCCATCCATTATAGTACATACAACTTTCAATCTTTTGGCAATGTCGCGGAAACATCTTCATCTAACAACTGATGTGTCAATGATAAGTCGCGTATAAATAGTAAAAATCTCTTAAAACGTACTCAGAAGCAATCAGTACCAAAAAATGCACTATTATTCTGAGCAAGAGGTGCTTTAAACTGAGTCATTGACTTGCTTGATGTATTTCTTTGAAGTAATGGTAAAGATTTATGAATCAGCATGTGGATATTGATTTAGCACAGGTGCTTTAACATTCTCATGGAAATCTATGCGTAAGATGTTATTGAAAGCTCCTGCCTAATTAGGAATAGCTAAAAAACACTCCTGACTTGAGATACGCGTTTATGAACAATGCGGAGATCTTCTTAGTTAAAAAAATAAAAATAGCAGAAATTTCTCTATGATGGTATAGAAATCGAACTAAGTAATATAACATTTCATGAGTTTCATTGTTGTTTATTTTTGTAGTAGTTTTGGTTGGACAGACGCTAATAATTTCATCTAAAACATGAACCTTTTTGTTTGATTGGTGCATCAAATGTGAAATTATTTCACTGAGCAAAACGTGCTAACTACTGCAACTCTAATTTCTTTATCATTTACTCAAGTAACTATGGTAACAATTTTATTGGAATAAATATCATGGTTAGAGTTTTACTCATATGTTAGTGGTATATATACCTTATTACTTGTTTCACAAAGCTGATTTGTTTTACCACAAATATTTACTGAAATATACTTCATTCAGGTTACCGAAGGGTTTGCGGATCAATTTGTAGTTTGTGAATTAGTGTTTTAATAGATTATGGCTAATTTCCGTAAGCCAAATGTTTTTTTTTCGATGAAGAGGCTATACCACATAGAATCAAAATATTATTTAGGTTGACAAGAGCAAGAATGTTTGGTGGTTAAACTAAAATATTCATGATATGGAGCTGTACAATTCAAGAATTGAAACGCTTAGGAAAAGATACACATTTCATCGGATAAACCTATACAAAATTAAAGTTAAATAAACTATAAAGCTATCCAATTCCTTAAGAAATTTACTGAGAGTCCCTATTTCAGTAAAACATATGTAGTAGGAATTTTTATTGACATTGGTTCTGCTGAAATAACTATAGCGCCATCTACGGTTAGAAAGGATATTGCATATTTGAATAATTAAAACATATTGAACATGCATTGTGTCAAATGCTCAATGTTTCTAATAAAAAAGGAAGAGGGTGAGACACCTAACAGATAAACGTGGTAATTTTTATTTTGTATAAATGCCTGATATAAAGTAGGCCATCTGACTATTAAATACATTGAATTCAAATATCAGTTTTCTTGTAGAACCGTATAGCTCTTACTGAAGTCATTTATTAGCAGAATGACGTTTGATAAATTTAAAAAACGACAAAGTGCCTATAAAAAAGCTATCCGTACTGCTAGGAAATATCTTAAAATTATAATTACTGCACACTGTTTTTCCTACATTCCTCCAGAAACTATTTGAATAAATGTCACATTGTAATTTAGTCCTTCTCCTGCCTAATTCTACTTCGGATTTCAAAATTAACGCAACATATTTCTTATTTTATAAACTAGTTCATCAGTTCACTAGTTTTTATTTTCTGTTTTGTAACACAAATATTTGTACTTCTCATACATTTTGCACACAAATGACAATTGCTGACTTTCTACTGTGGTACATTTACTTTTCTTGATAGTAATATAATGACAAGAATGATTGTCTTAAATACCATACTAGTAATGGTAGTAATAATGATTAGAATTTAGGCTTACCTTGTATGCCAGTCTGTATGGGCAGTTTTGACCAAATCCCACAGGCGGTTCTAATTTTCTCAACATTTCATACATTTCTGTATAGTGTATCCTTCCTCTAAACATAAGAAGACATTAAATAAGAGAAAATATATCGTCAGAAGAGATTTTGAATATTCTCAGAATAAACAAAAATATCATGTGCTGATCATCTTTTATTTTGAAAACTACTTTTACTGAGATAATTCTTATTAAGTTTAACTGATTACACAACAATGATAGTGATCATAACTTTTACTCATGTCGTAACCATTCATCAGCTTCAACATTCTTTTCCTCCCACAATAAGCTTCATTTGAAATTGGTGATTAAGTTGGAATTTCTTTTAAACAGTATTAAAAGTAACCTCCTTAAATACATATGATGTGTATTTGTAATACCTTGTATGTCTGTCAGTACTCAATTATCTCTGTTACACGCATAACGCTTCTTCTTAATGGAAGCTTTAATCGAAAATGAAGAATGCGGCCAACTCTTCCCAAGATGTGGCTTTTTTTAAATTATCTTTTTGAATTTTCAACTGCAGTTTTTTACTATTGCGATGTGGACTGCAGTAAGTAAACCCTCAAGCTCTCTCATTTTGCTGTTGATGGTTAATTTACGCGACTATGGAAATGAGTACTTTAGCTTTTTTCAGCAAACCTTCCATCTCACCAACCAGTCTGAAAATTGATTTTAAGGCATATCAGCTTAAGCAATAATGGATGGAAGTAAAAAATAAACAGTTACAGTAGTAGCAGTTTGAAAGAAATGTGTTATAAAGGGATTTCATGGGATTTTTTTCCGAGATTTGGGTAAATAAAAACTTCAAACTTTAATTTTAGTTGTGAAAAAAATGAATCAGTTAATGAGATTTGAAAGATAGGTAGATAGAAGACAAACTGATGTTAAAGAGAGTGGAATTTTCATAAATTGTCTAGTATGAATAAATTAATGTAAACTCAACTATTTTGTCCTTTGGATCCTGCAAATCTATTCACTACAAGAAGAAGGTAGAAAAGTTGTGAAGAACAATATCTTTCAGTTGGTTTATTCCGTATAAGACTATAAAACGGCTTAAATGTTTTACAGAATTTAGAAAGCCTAACCTTTGGTACCTTTTCATTTCAGTGACAACAGACAGAATACTACACACTGCCACTCAGCATACAACAGATAATTCCTATCTGACTGAGAAAGCTCCATATTTTCATGACTTTAGGTTTCGTAGGGATTGAGGTGGTCAGTGGGCTAACCTTGTCACCTGAAGGATGTGAGTTAGGTCCCTAGTGTAGTCATAGGTACGCACTGTCGACGATTTTTAAACTAGGACAAAGTAACTGTCCAGTGGTCCTTGGTTTTCATTGGTTCTGTAACTGATACTGATTCTTTACGAAGTCTACATTTATGCTATGTTTTTGTTGGTAAACCAGTTTGTTTGCTACTGGTCGTGAATATAAACAGCCTCTAGTAAAAATATCTATTGTTATCACTATTACCATCTAAGTATAAGGATTTATATAGTTTGTTTTTCACCAGTCCTAGTATACAGTGGTATTATGCATGCTGATAAATCTAAATGATGTTACTACCCAAAATTATTAACTGGGGAAAAGAAACATAAATATTAGTTACTCTACTATATATTAAGTGATAATAGTTAGGGATTCTTAAAATTTCGTTGTAGTATTTGTTCAGTTGACTCAAGCATTTCCCTCCAGTACAATGATTCACGCTTCAAAATCCCACTTCGAATACTTCATCCTAACCAGTTTGATAAAACCTTAAGGCCAATACATTAAAAAGGTTTACTGCATAAATTATCATTGAACAAGTAGAATTCTAAATAGTCCTTCAATAAAGTATAATTATATTTCAATGGTTTGCACACAATGATAAGTTTTTGTTATTGATAATATTTCGAGCGAAATTACCAATAACAAAAACTTATCATTGTGTGTAAACCATTGAAATATAATTATACTATATTTGATTTATTCCACAATGCTTAAACTTTTTACTGACATTAAGTCCTTCAATACTTCTTATCTTTGTAAGCTAAGAGCTAAACAGGTTTCGGAAAGAGAGAAGGTGGATATCTATTAAAAATTAAACTCTTTAATTTTTATTTTCAGTGGATGTATTTATAGTTTTGAATTTATTACAGTGTAAGTTGTCTTTTAAAGAAATATTTAGTGAGTAAATACAACCTGTTTAACAGATCTAGCGAGATAGAAGTCAACTAACAAAAACTATGTGATTGATAGAATGAATAATAACAGCGATAATGAACACCAGATAGCTTGTTATACTGCACAATTTTCATTGTACTTAATAGTTGTACGAGGCTTTAAACTGAATACAGCAAATTGCAGAATATGTGAAACAATGACTAATATTTTATCTCTGAGAGTAATTTATTTCATAATTTTTGGGGAAACAGTAAATTCACCTAGGCATTAACATTGCAAACACGTCATGTTTACGAATACAAGTGATACTAAATGATTCATAATAAATTTCTCTGGTAATGATAACAAGGATGGGATTTATGACATCGTTTAAACCATTGGTAGTTAGAAATATATAACCGGAATCTGTTCTCAAGAATGGTGAGAAAATCGTTATATTCTGTATCATTTTAAAAACAAGTGCTTAGTGATGGTACTGAACAACGACTGCTTTACGTCACTAATTAACTAAAGTTGGAATTCATTGAATAATAATTACTCACTCTTAAATTGGAACGCTCAAGGTTTGGACTTTGGTGAGGCCATGAGTGTATCAAGATCCGTAAGATCTTTCAGTGAGCAAAACACCCTCCTGATAGTGACTTGCACTCCGGTGTCCTCAGTATCTTGACTTCTGACAATTAGCGACATAATACAGTCGTTATCCAACGTCGTTACTAAATGATCGTTTTAATAACGAATTTAATGGTGTGTTTATTATGAGTCTTACCTCACTTAAGGATGAACGTTTTTAAACAACCTCAAAGTAGGAGAAAACGTATGTTCAGGGATTTCAGTGACTTTTTTGCTAGTATTACTTTGTGACGAAAAGCACTGAGGAAAGTAAATCATTCATGAAAACATGCCTACAATTTATTGGTGAACGTGTAAGTTAGATGATTTAATTGCGAAGCTTTTACTATATTTCTAGGCAACGTCTTAAGCACTGACTTTAATCTGAAGCTTTTCGAGAACACAACTACACCAGTATCATCCACCTGAGCTACAAATTTTCTCAATCATTTCTAGACCTACAATTTGTATTTCAATAAATTTTATTAGATGACTGAAAATAGGATATCCGAATCTGGATTCCATAACTGCATCACAATCACTGATGAAATTAGCTGTCTCTACTGATATACATGGGGTCTGACGTACATACCAATACTAATGTTCACCTTGCACGTACAAACAAGGATATTATATGAACCAAATGATAAATATACAGGCTAAATCAAAATTACAATCAAGACATTTCATGGTAGCACTTTATATCTGAAGTTCTCACTACTATCAGAATGATAAAATATGCGGAGTAGATCAATCACTTCAAAGTCCTGTATGTATATAAGTTTCTCTTAAGTACTTCATCAAAATTTCAGTGAATGGTAAAGCTCGTTAAATTGTGAATTTCATTTACTTCCTAAAACATGAATAACTGCCAGGATTCACCTCTAAATCCTCACGCCTTAATAGTCAAAACATAAGACTTACTGAGTGAATGTATGAACATTTTTTTAAATGATAGACAGTACTTCCACTCAGCTTTAAACTTCAGACGGCCGGGTTATACTAGCAACGTGTGTGTTAATCATTATCCTAAATTAATTGAACCGAGCATCTTACATTCTACTTCGAGGAACAATTACGATAATTTTACCCTATTCTCCCACTTGTTGTATTCTCCTAATCTATTGGAAGGTCTATCTATCACAGCATTATTTAAAGGCTAACAACGTCGTCTGTTAGGAATAAAACAGTATTAGGAATTCTTTAAACTCCATACTAAGTATACGTTATTTTAGAATTTCGGAAAAATTAAATTATTTCGCTTTTTATTTAGTTGCATTGACTTTTTTTTCGACAATCTCTTTAACATAATTCAACTTTGTAAGTCATACATTTTTTTCATAGGATATTAAAATATTCACATCATATTTAACTTTTATTCAGGAAGAAAACACTGGTAATAATTATTATTATGAAGACAAAAAAAGAACAAATGTTCAACTTATTCGAAGAATAAGTTGGCTGATAATTATTTTGAATGGTATGTGATTCAACTAAGAGGCAGACTGTCAGTCTGGATTTACGCATTAAAAAAAACACACGCATAAAGTTAGCATATTTAGGAGTATATACACGCATATAAACAATGAATATTGTTGCCTGATTGATTTAATTAATCAAGAAATAACAGCATAAGCTATATTTGTTTTATTTAAGATTCTTATATCTAATTTTTCTTATCATACTATTAAACATTACTTACTACTGGGAAGGAACTTAAAAATTTGTCTATGAAAAGTACTCTATTAGTTCGGATTAAAATTGTAAGATTATGTGGGTTAAGTGATTGCAGAATAGTGTGTCTGTCTACTAGTCTAACTACTATCAACTTTTTAGGCGATGACTAGCAAAAATGCTTTCAAAAGAATGGTTACTGAACAAAGAACATTCTTTTCGATAAATTCATCATCAGGCTATACAATGAATTGCCATCCTAGATATTCTCCTTACAAGAAAACCAGATGATTATATAAAGAGAAATTTGCATAGGAAAGGCACATGAACAAGACAATATACACATTTTCATAGCTTCGTTCCTCTCCGGTACAAAAGAATTTTAGTAAAGACCCTCAGCCACAGGGTTAGAGCTATATGCTTAGAAGAGGTAACTAAAGATGAACTAAGGATTGTATATGACACCCTAATTAAAAAAATAGCTCTCAAAACAAATTCACCAAGAGATACATGACCAAGAAATCGGAAAAGGACTATTCACTATCCGTAAACAAGAAGCCTTTATACACACGACTGCAATTCAAGGGCAATATACCTAGCGCAATAATTACGAAGAAGTTAAGAAAATCAGTTCAAAGAGCTTTTAATGCTGAAAAACCACAAGTCTTATTTTCTAAACGACCGATGGTGATTCCTCAATTGAAAGATGAAGTACCTAGACTAGCTACCTATTCTTGTATCTACCAGTTTAACTGTGCTTGTGGTGGAGCTAGTTATATTGGCCGTTGCTCTAGGAACTTAATTTTTGGTGTTCCCTCGGGAACATCTGGCAATGTGGCTAAATAAAGGTGTAGTTAGAAGCTTCAATAGCTGTATATTAGGACATCTGGTCCAAACCAGCCACAAAGCCAATATTGAAGAATCCTTCTCTATCATCTATCGGGTACCAAATAAACTACCAAAAACATCCAGGGAGAACGATCTCTTCAAAAACTGAAAGTATAAGTCATTTAAAATGTTAACCAGGATTGAGGATTTTAAAGCACTATAAATTTCATCTCTATTTTAGAGAGTTTTATTAGCCTGAAGTTTGGTTAGGAGTACTTTACAGAAATATGGTCTCACTGGATTTCACAAAAACAAGCGGTCGCTGTTTATTAGTTACTCTAGCATTTTTGAAAACTATTGCTAACATTTCTTTAATCCAAATTTATATATATTTATATATATATACTTGAAATCTTCTCGTGTACATAAATTTTGCATAAATACTAACTCCAACTTTGACCTTAGTAATATCAGATACAAAACTACCTATTTAGGTCATTTTCTTTTGACTTACTTTGCACCTGGATCGTATTCAGCCCAAACACGAATGAATTCATCTAAATGATGCGATCCCAGTATAGATGAATCTCTTGTTAAATAATCAAAATTATCCATAATTACAGCGACAAATAAATTGAGCATTAAAAATGAACAGAAAAAATTAAAAGATACAAAATATGCATAGGATGCATTGCTTCCACAATTGTTTGCTGAACGATTTACACATTCTTGTCCATAAGTACAAGCAAGCATTATCTCCTGCCATGATTCACCTGTAGCACAACTATAAACAAAAATTAATGAGAAATAAATGTAGCACGAAGTATGATCAATTTATTATAATAAATTTACGCTCAAATTCATAGATTATAACTCTCACATCAAACGATAAGAGGATGATTAACATGGAAAATTCTTTAAATCAGGTAACATATAAGCTGCACTGCTGTAGTCAAACTGGTCAGAGTCTCTTCACTGAACCACTTGTTTTAATTTTCTACTTTTTGTTTGTCTTCTATATCCGGCGGCCTGCTTAAATTACTGGGCTACCAGAATTTTCATCTATCAAAGTGCTTAAACTCTTCTGCATTTATTATAGTTTTAATCGTGCAATTATATCAGATGACCAATACATGAACTCGCGCGCATATTTAATTAGTTTCCCACTATAAGCTATGCAATTTTCGAAGGAACTGATGAAAAAATGTAAAGAATTGGTTCTCTTCTTATATCTAGCAGCACTACGACGAATGATGTACTTCACATTATTGCTTTAAATGCAAATTCTGTATGAAGAGGAAATATTTTGGAACTAGATACGCTGCAAATCTCTGTGATATATGTTCACATATTGTCTGAAATAAAGCTTTACTATTATTATTATTTATTAGCAGTATAAAACTACATGGTAAACAACTTATCACTTGATTAAATGAGCTACGTATAAGAAGTAAATACTTTAAACCTTAATTAAATATCATCTAATTTAGCGTTTCTAAGTATTATACGTACCAGTATCACTACAGATTTGAAAACTGACATTAAGAAAAATGTTGTTTTGAAAACTAAAACATCTGTCCTTGAACTAACTTATATTCTTCAGAAGTACAGTTTCATTAATGGGAAATATACATTCAAAGCTTTAATAAATTATCTCCCAGAAATCGTGTTCTACCTAAATATATGTATTTATTTAGTTTTCATTAAAGAAGGATATCAACTTGGGAATTGCCTTTTAAATAAATTTTTATGAGAAGTAAAATGGGAGCTTAACGTAATAAATATATATTATTATTATTCCCTTGGGTTCTGGGTGGAACATAGGGCTTCAATAACACATCTCCACATTGCTCTACGTTCTGCTGTCCTCTTTAGCTGGGTCCACGATTGCCCATAATCTCTCATCCCCCCTTCGCACGATCTCCATGTGACCCTAGGACGATCCACTCATCGCTTCCCATTTGGATTCCACTTGAGCAATGGCCTGGTGCGTTATGCCATTCGACAGCCCCCTCAACGTATACCCGAGACATTTTCTCCTACATATATGATAGTATAATATAGTTATCTATCGATGCATTCCAGTTAATGCCATTGATTTAGGTGGATTCACAATAGAAACTGTTTCATGCTAATGCTATCAACAAAAGCGATGACAAATTTCGAAGAAATGCCGGTCAATTATCCTTTAATTGGAAAGCTCAGAAATGGTTACGAAACTCTTATGTGTAAGCTTGCATAATATGCATATCTGTCTGGTATATGCTAGTCACAGTATTCTATTCTACATTTTAAACTGCGAAGAGGATGCCATCACTTTATTGTCGCTTTTTACAGTTAGGTATGTCTTCCGAATAGACACCTTGTCAAAATGCAGGCAAACAGTTCCTCAAAATAATTACAATGATGTTAGAACAACAAGCTGGATGAATTCGTTTTTCATAATTGTTCACTTACAAAATTTAGGTAATCGATCCTAGTTAGTAAAGAATATGTTTACTCTTTGCTAAATATGGCGCTGAAGATGTTGTCCGGAAGGACGACGAAAGCTTCGCGACTAAACCAACCAGCTCAGAGAACACTTTTAATTGCAAATCATCCACCTGAGCTACAAATCTTCTCTATTATTTCAGAATATGTTTAGTTGAGTCTCCTTAATTTTAATTTTCAGTTAGGTCTCATTACTGATCCGATAATCTAGGGAGTAACATTGAGTGAATAAGGTACTAGAGAAAATTAGATTGGTTTGATAGAATTAATTCCACTCAAAATTCACACGCCATAAGTTTAATGCATTCGTCAGTATATTAGTCTAGTTCATCCACTATTTCTACTTTCTGTACAGTCTGACATGGTCATTTTTAGAAGTAATTATACGCCTCAAATTTACTTGTCGTGAATCTTTATCAAAATATTTCTAAGATCTACAACGTACCAATCAAGCTTGCGACAGACGTCAAATGATATGCATAGAATTATGCATGTTATTTACCAACATAAGCGGATCTGTGTAGTTTAGAAGTTCACAAACACAAATTTTTCAAATCCGTGGCTTTAGTATAATTAAGTCAGTTAAAAGATTACTAAGGTTAAACAAATTAATGAACAGTTATTCTGTCTTAAATTTTGAGATTTTGAAGAGGTAATCATGGAAAAATAGACACTATTTTTAATATATTTGAACTCTTATGGCCATTTTGAATTTTCTTATTTCTTCTGACGGAAGGTAATCTAACATTTATTTGATGAGGACTGACAGTGGAATGCTGGGCGTGTATTTTGTCCTCTTTAGAATTCAACAACCAGACATATGAAAAAAATAATATCAAAATATTAAAGTGTTATAAACTTACCGAAATAACAAAAGGACTGCATAAGGAAAACTATGAAAGTTATTATAACTCGTAATTTGTCCTTCAGCTTCATTTATAGCGATCGTACCAAATATCTAAACATATATGAAGAAAAGAAAGACTTGTGAAGTATTTGTCAGTAAAAATGCAGACTATATTAAACTAATTATCTGGTAAAATGAAGGTGAAAAACCATGAAGCGTTAAATCACTAAAGCGGTAATAATTCCGAAGAGCTTTTGTTTGCAGAGGACTGTAAATATTACATATCAGCGATTATTTCATTTAAGTACTGCCTTTGTCTTGTCGAAAAAGACAAAACAGCCAAATTACATAAGACCAGTAGCTTCAGGAGCTATGAAATTAAATATCCTGTAAAGAGGAAGAGCATCTGTAGCCGTCTTGAGGAGCTAACATTACATTTATTTAGGATTCACAATATAGTGAAAATAACTCGAAATATAAAGTACGGTAAGGATATAGACTTTCGGAGAGAAAACAAACAACGGATGTTTGAAATAAAAAGAAATTTAAAAGAAATTTACTCTGATATTGCAAAAGCATATTTTCGAAATTACTTAAAGTTTATTGGTGGATGGTGACTAGCGATGGAATCCAGGATGCGCATTTCGTCCTATTTAGGACTCGTCACCGGATGTACCTGCATTCCGCAGTGAGTGATGACGTTCCCACCAGGGCTCGAACTCAGTGCCCATAGTTTCAAAAACCAAAGCGTTATCTACTAGACCACTTGGGCCACTAGAGCCACCTCTTGTACAACGGGTCATATTAATTATTTAATTCAATTTTGGATTTTCCCGTCGATTGATTGGACCGAAGTGCTCGGTCTTAGGTTGACATATTGGCTCCTTGTGCAGATGCTTCGACGATGTCCCAAATAGGACGAAATGCACGTCCTGGATTCCATTGCTAGTCACTATCCACCAATTAACTTCTAATTACTTGCCCAGACATCGTCGAAGCATCTGCACAAGAAGTCGACATGTCAACCTGAGACCGAGCACTTCGGTCCAATCAATCGACGGGAAAATCTAAAAATGAATTAAATACTTAAAGTTTGGTTAAACACTAAGATTTTCTGATAGACCACTTGCGAATATCTAAACGTAGCATTGCAGTTGTACTAATCCCTATATACCTAAAATCAGATGGAGGTGTACATATTCATCTCGTTGCAGCATACAGAATATATAAAGCGTTAATGTTATGTGAATGAAACAGTTTGTTTAGATTGTACAAATCAATCATCTCTTTGCTGTTCAAAATTAATTTTGTGCAGATCCACTTTGTATTAGTGTGGTTTAAGTGGTTATTAAACCTGTGCTTCCGTAAGTATGAAAAAAAATAATGACCTGAACACTCACAGAATTCTTTATGAAGTGAAAATATCTGAAACAAGAGAAAAGATGGCCAGCTAGCATCACGATATCACATGACAAACATCAGATGTAACAATATGTGAAATTCAAGGGATCAGACAGCTATTTCAAGACGTAGTAAATTGAACAAATAACTGATGACGTCTACTGCTAGCAAGCAAAATTGAGAACCTGATGTTTACGTCATTTGATCTGACTTCAAATTACTATTATTTTATATGAGTGCATACATCAGTCAGCAATATGTACAGTACGACTTTTATGAATACGTACAGTTTAGAAAAATGTTACATTTTCTCGTTATACGTTTGGACACTTAAAATTTTGTATTTGTATAAACCATATTTTACTATTTCTGAAATTGAGGTAGTTTTTACCAATTTTAGTGGATTTTTGATTTTTGTTATTCTGTCATTTTGTTTGGTGCATTTTTAAATGTTTTTGGAGTACAAGTTTGTACTTCAAGGAAACAGGATGATAGGATAGTGTAACACGTTATAAAGTATCCTTTTAAATGTTTGCCTAAAGAATTAAATTAATCAATTCATGCATGAAATAGTTGTCAATCTAGTGAAAACTTTGGGAAAAATATTCGTAACTCAGTGTTGATTGGAATCATGGTTTGTTGATCTTTTATAATTCAGTAAAAAGTAAATTTTCCGGAGGATTTCATCATGAGCTGATATCAGTTAAAAAACCATTGGGAAACCTGGGAGTACTGGACAGCCGTTTCGTCTTAGTTTTGGACTCTTCATCAGTACTCACCCACCACCAGGGTTCGAACCCATGACCTCTGGTTACAAGGCAAGCTCGTAGACCATTAGCCACTGGGACTTGATCCAATCGCCAGTCCATGAATTCCAGCTTCTGCCAATTCAGAATAAACTGCGACCACAGCGCAATGTCTTCTTCAATGAGTTACTGCCTCACCTTCAACCTGCTCTACCCTACTGGTCACGGGTTCCCACTAGGACCCCAGGTAACTGCCTGAATAAGGCGAGTTGCTAGTGAGCATCAGATCAGAATTGTTTTTTTTTTTATACATCCTGCAAAATATCCTTTCCATCGTTACAAAACTTTTATATCGGAAAAGCTGTAGTCAGAAAACAGTCATTTGGAAAACCTTGAAATACCCAATAGCAGATTGTACATGTGAAAACACAAATACGCGACAAACTCAGCCATGTTTATTATAAATATTGGTAGGCTCAGGTAAATTTAAATATATATTTTTGTACTATCATCATTAACATTGTAACCATTCTTGTAACTGTGATCGAAGTTCTATAAATTTGGGCAAACTAGTATACATAACTTTTCAGCTTCACAGCTATTTGCTTTGTACCTTTTATATAGAATTAAATACTTTTGATTTTTTTTACCGGTTTCATTTCGGTGTAACTACTAGTCTCTGTTTACCTTCTGAAAAGTATGTAAACTAAAGTTATACAGACTAGTAAAATGCAACACAGGATTTTACTTGTATCTAAGCTGTGAGTACGGTGGTAACACTTGACATCGCAACTCTGATTTCAAATAAGTACTGTTAATTTATATTATATTCTCAACGGAATTAACCTGTACAAAGATTTTATCTTCGGGAATCATTTACGTATCTCCATCACTCTCATATTATACTTTTTCTTCATATCATGCCTCCGTCTAACTTACAGATCTAGTATTTTGCTATTGAACTGCTCTTTCTTCTTTTAGGTACATTAATAAATTTAGGAACTGGTTTATGTTTTCATTTTGATAAATCATTATTTATTTATTACCAAATAGATTAATTTCTTTTGAATGTCGTGACCTTTCATCAAAACTCTTGCCATTTAAACGAAATGCTGTTCATGGCAGTACAGTTTTAGAAACTAAGCAAAAGACTCACTATTAACTGAATGTCTCTTTTTTGTTAAAGTTGATTTAACTGAGATTTCTGAAACAATGAGTAGGCATTACTCCGGTCAGATCAGTATAATTTTAATATTTCGATCCACATATTCACAAGTTAAACACTCTATTAAATACCAGATTGACAAAAACAAAAGATACCTCGTGTCCAGAAAATAAAAAACTTATTCAAAATTATCTTGTGTTAATAAATAATAATGGGATTCACTTAGCCGAACACTGTGAAGAAAGTTCTGAGGCAAAGTAAACCCCATATCAGTGCATTCTATGCAATCGAAGTTCTTCTGTTCTAGGTCACCTAAAATATTTTTAGTGTTACTTCATAAATGTTTGTTTTTTTATTGAATAGCTAACCACTTGGAAAAACTGCACTAATTCCAAGTAGTAAGTGGTACAACCTTATGATTGTTGGAAAGGGAAATGTTTCCGTGTGTTTCTTTAGGTCACCCACATAACCTATAAAACTTGATTTTGTACACAGATTCCAACAAACAGTTAACTGAAATAAACCAGTGAAACAAAACTTGCCATTATATAAGATATTTCCACCGAAAGTGGAAACAAAATTAATACTACAGTATCTTATAGTGTATATACACTGACATTTACTGTCAGTTTCTTACATTTACAAAAGAACTTTTTATTGATAATCTGGTAATACATACTACCCGTATAGTAAATAAAAATTACCGACCACCAAGTGGCTATGTAATTCTAGGGCGTAATTAACTAACTATTTATATTTATAATCACTTAGGATGGAACTCATATTTAAAATATAACTGGTATTTAACCTTTTAAATTCACTTAATATTGTCGAGGAAAAGTGCTTGAAGTGACCCAAGGTTGGCAGACAAGTTTTATATCATAGGGTGACTTAGAAACCTAGCTGACCACAGGATTCGAAACCTCAGACCGACAATTCCGATGGTAAATTAAGTTTCCACTCCAGATTAATCACCACTCAGTTCTGCTACACAATGTGTTGATCTCTGTACTATAAATTGCTGAAACTTAAGGATAAAATAATGATTTGTTGTGTGTGTACATTTGTTTTCCGACATTTGGTCTTATAATTTTTATCAACAGAATAAATTATCAAACTCACTTGCATTCCTACTACAGCATAAATGAAGAACAGCATTGTGATCAAGAGGCATACATAAGGTAGTGCTTTAAATGATTGAATAAATGTCCATAAAAGTATTCGAATGGTATAACCTTGTCTGATTAACTTGATTAGACGAGCTGCACGAAAAAGTCTTAAAAAACCTAGATTAAGAAATGAAGAATCCTGAGAACAGAGAAAAGAAATGGGAAAATTGGATTAGAATAAATACTTCAGAAACAAACATATCTAAATAAACTATATATAAGTAGGAAATAGAGATACATTAGCGTTGCATTTTTCCAAATCAGCTTTTCGAAGTAGTATTCATCATATCCCTATTGATTAACATTTAGAAAAATGCTTGGGAATTCTTGGTACAAACACTGGCCATTATGGACTGATTAGTTCATGAATTATTAGCTGAAATTGATTGATGAGCATATTATTCATTATGCTTCAGATAAACAACACTCAAACGTCTAACTAGATGTTGAAGATAATGCTTGAGTCATAACCTATAGACTTAGTCACCAATTGAGCGAGTAATGCCACTTCATCAGCTGTTAAAACACAAGTGGTATAAATTTAAAAGAATCATTTGATGAGATATTTCACTGCATCTACCGTAAACACTTCCAACAACTTGTCCAAGACAATAATAATAAAGCTTTATTTCAGACAATATGCGGACATATGGCACAAAAGTTCCAGCATATTTAGTTCCAAAATACTTTTTTCTTCATACAGGATTTACGTGTAAAGTGAAGTTAAATTAGCGCTCAAGTTCCTTTGAAATAACTGGACAATTAAAACAATGATAAATCCAGATGAAATTAATCATTTTGGTGGAAAGCAATTTCGGTAGCCCAGTAATTCAAGCAGGCCGCCTTGTTTTATCGCGGTGTAATTGCTACACTGAGATACAGTATTCAGAGATTTTATTTTTTCTAATCTTCGGTTAATCACAGTGCCATGAAACAAAACGTATTAGCTTGCAAGGATATTATTCATTCTACAACAAGGACAAATTTGATTCTTAAGTTATAATTCGGAAATTGTTAACATGATTCTGAGTTTCCTGGTGAAACAAAACTACTTTTCCTGAACAACTGTTTAATTGGAAAAATGAGCTTAGTGGCTAAAAATAACGAAAGCTTTTTACTATGCAGCTCAGCTCTGTACATTTTTATCCTAATTTTTTCTTGCATAACTATTCAATGCACTGTAAAAAAAACTGTTCCTTTATGGCGCCTTCTGAAAAAGACAATTAAAATTAATTCTATTCTACTATGGTAATTTGGTTTTTATTAGTAGTAGGAAAATCAGTTTTTATAGAGCTGTCAATAAAGGGGAATAGACTTGAAGTTCTTTTGATTAAATGATGTTATTTTTAAAATAGAAGTTTCTAAACTGTAACGATTAGTACATTTTTTTATAGTCTTCGAATTCCTTTAACAAACAAAAGTGCTAATAAGTTTATCGCATGTATTTAAGTAAGTATCGCCTTTGTGTGGTTACTGATTATGTTCATGTAGGATCAGATAAATAATCAAAAAGATTTACAAACAACTGTTCACTTTTAAAATTACAAGCACTAAAATTCCCATTACAGAGTTTTTCTCATCAAATATTTTGAAATGTCTGCGCATTACATGTAAAGCCATCAGTTAGGTTTAAGGTGTATCACAAACCAGTCCCATACGACTGGAAAATAGCCTTCAAATATTTCTTGATATGAAATGAATCAACTGTCGATATTCGTTTGGGACAATTAGCTACAGAAGAAGTTAAAGGCTTGGATGTTAAACCAACATTTTTTAACCAAACATTTCCGTGTTTTACAGCTTATGATAAAGCCGGAACCAGTAAGTTTAGTTGAATGTGCTCATTGTCATATGACAAAATTTCACTGAGTTTTGGAAGAGTCCATCTTGGAACATCTTTATTAAAGCAGATACTACAGAGATTCAGAAAGATTAATCCCCAATAAAATATTTTTTATCACACACCTTACAAACGACAGTATGTGGTCTTTTAGGCATTTACATGATCTCAATAATCAATAGTTTCATACCCTAGCTAGTATGAGTTAAATCTCATTGATGAGTTGGCATTTATATTTTATCTTTGTCTTAATTGTAATATTATATTTTCCCATTTGAGCATAGCACAGTACTATCTTCGATTAATATCTTTTCCGTTTCTTCACTTTTCTTTTTACGATTTTCTAGATGGCATGCATATATGACGCCTGAGGATTTGAAACACCACGTACTAATGATGAGTCTGTTTTTCTCTTCCTAATCAATTCAAATTCATCCTTAATATAAATTCACAAGTGCAGAAATAACAACTTTATTAAGGACTAAAGAGATGAATCTTTGATTGAGCAATCTTCCACAATATATATATATATATATATATATAAACCTTACCATTCAGTGAGTTCTTAATGAACATTTTAATCGTGAAGAAAACCACCTGCTGATTTATCAAGATTACCCATTTACACAATATCAGAAACTTTATCTTGTTTGGTTCGACTTTTGGAACTATTCGGAAATCTTTAAGTTTGATTTATTTTAACTTTCGTTGATGAAGATAAAAACAATTGAATACGATTTCCCTGTTTATTCCTAACATCTAGTAAAGGTCGTTCAAGAGAACCGGGTGTTTTGAGCTCTTATATACTACCTTTCCAAAAAATGTCAACATAAGACTTTCGAAAATGTTTGAGCGAACAAATTAAAAGTGGCAATGAAGGAGGAAGTATCATGTGTATTGGATTTATTCAAAATTTCATCTACAGGAGAATGAAGGTTATGAAATTTATTCAATAAATTTTTTATACGTCTATCAAAATGTAATAATGTGTTTAAAAATTTCCGTGTTATATACGTATATATTTTTTTTCTGCGAAAATTAAAAAATACAACTTACGTGCAGTTCAGAAACAAGTACATCTGTTATACTACCAACTACAGTAATAAAATCAAATGTATTCCAGGAATCCCGAAAGTAGCTCTGAAAAGAATACAATGTGTCAGTATTAATTATTTCACGTTTGATACCAATATAGTTAGACACATTTCAATTCTACAACAAATATAAATGCTATTTTTGAAAGATATATTAGTGAAAATTTGAATAACAGTATAAAATCTTGGAGAATTGAAATGTAGAATATTGAAGCATATGTAAAAGTTTATGCAGATCTACCAAAACCAAAGAAGCATTATATAATCCTTGATACTTGAAACACAGACAAGTAATGCTTATAGGTAAATTTAACTCTTGACAGCCTCATAATATTCTGTGAGAACACTAGTAATTAAGGTAAACAGTCAGAGATAGTGTTATCGCTTATTTTTAGATCGTGAATGCCATTCGAGTAGTTCAGTATTCATACATTCGGCTGACTATTGAACAATTCCGTTGCCATTATCATCTAAAACGCAGCTCGATTTTTAACTGCAAAAATCAAACTTCAATCTCTTTTGCTTTGTGTTTATAACAGTAATAATTATAACAATCTCATTACTTAAAGATTATAAAAGTGATTTCTTTTAATGGAAATGTATGTATATTAAGTGAAGAATTAAAGGTATTTTGTTTTTCCATTGTTTTTCTATTATTCATTTCCATTAATAAATGATTTCTTCAACCGAAAACATTTTGTACTGGTCTTTTTTTACTGATTGCAATCGATTATATTTTTATTTTTGTTCAAGAATTGTTGTTTTGATAAGCGAAAAATATCATTCTTGATTCTTTAAATTTTTATATACATTGAATAATGGATAATATAACTAAACGGTTTACAGTGGTATAACATCTTTTAATTGGATTTTAGATTTTCCCGTCGATTGATTGGACCGAAGTTCTCGGTCTCAGGTTGGGAACATCATCACTCACTGTGGAATGCAGGTATATCCAGATGAAGAGTCCAAATAGGACGAAATGCGCATCTTGGATTCCACTGCTAGTCACCTTCCACCAATAAACCTCTAGGTATAACATCTTCTTTATACACTCATCTTCGGCTCGAAAAACCACGTGTTTTAATTTACTCATATTATGTTAGATATCAGTAACATGGCTTATTTCAATCTGTAAAATGATTGCAAATTGACTTCCGCTCCAATTAACTGAGCAACAAAATAGAACTAAGTCTCTGACCCACATCAGAAACTAGCCATTAAGAAACTTTAAATGTAAGGTGAGTGACTGAAGAAACTAAGTTCTGTCATAAGGAGTTAGTCCATAAAGGAAGTCAAGCTCATGTTTACGTTACAAAATAATAGTTTTACTAGGACAAACAATAACGACTGTAGCTCACTAGCTTCAGGTGATAGCAATGGATAAATTTACATCAGCAGATCCTTTCAACTGGAAGTTTATCAGTTCTTATTACAGTCTTCGGGATGTCTTTCACCAATCAGAGTTTGAGGGTGTTAATAAATAACTAAACGCACTTTGACTACGCTAAAAAACATGTTTTGAACTTATAAATAGTTTAAACTGAACACAGCTGAAGAATTATATATTTACTGATTTCCAAATAAAAAAAATTTTAGTGGTTCAGTGCATAGGAGAAAAACTGTAACTGATTTTCTATTCTCACCTTTGGTCCAAATGCAATTAATTTAAGCAAACATTCCATTGTAAACATTGCTGTGAATGCTGTATTCAGATACACTAATGTACTACAATAATTCTGATATTTTTGTGTTTCCCAGTCAGGAATACCCATATTAGCATCTGTATAATCTGGTCTATAATACTGTTACATAGAAATAAAATTGTGTGAATAAAACAGATTAATAAGTGAATAATTCAAATGACTATCAAGATATAAGAAATAGTGATTACCCAAGAGAATACAAGAAACCTCTAAAAATATCACGTTTATTTTCTATTTATACGTCAGCAGTTAAAAAACTGTGAATATAACTGATAGACGTATTTTGTAATCAGGTGGAAAGCTAGCAACAATATACGTCGTGATCACTTTCGAAGCGATGGTTTTGAAGCTGTTGATTCACTGCTAATGAACACAGACACATGACTCTATAGATGAATACATCTCAGTTTCGTCCTTTTAAAATTATCTCCTAGTTAAAAGTCTGGGCGTAAAAGAAGTTCTCCATAGATTTTCTTCAGGTTCTTACAGTTAAAAAATAAAACGTACAATTATAAAAAACAGCGAGGAGCATATATTGCATATAAAATATTATGTCGATTTAAAAGCACATGACTTTCAAGTTGTAACGTAACACAATAAACAGCATTTCATTATTATTATTATTTTATTCGTTTACGTTACCAGTGGAACATAGAGCTTCAAGGTAAAGCTTTGAAGTTTCGGTAGCAGTGGTGGGGTCACTATCCTTATGCACAACCTTCCCTCTTTACCGGTCTTAGCTTTAGGAGTGCGTCGGCCTGGGATTGAACCCCGGCCTACATGCGTGGTTGGCAAACTGTATTTGTATGATAAATGTGGTGGGCTGAATCCAATCCTTAAGCACTGTGAAATGGATATGATGATTAGTCATACTGAATTCATGAAATGTGGGCAAGGAAAATAGATAAAAGTTCAAGGTCGTTGAATGTTGTCTTGGTTACTAGTACAAATATTGTGTGCGTCATTCAGAAGATAGTAAGACTATGGTAAATAATTCATCTTGATATAATCAATACGTGGAATAAATACAACAGAGACAAAATATCAACATAATAAATTAATGCAGTCAGTTAGAGTATACATGCATAGAGAATTCGACAGAATGTTTGAAGTTTGTTTATTAGAAGAATACAAATTATAAAACATTGTGACTTAAATTGTTTAGAAAAAAGACTAGAGAAAGAGGGGGTTGCAGGAGGAACAGTGTCTGAAACTGTTCTTTCTACATTCAGAGAGCTGATTTATCCGACCATATCATCATATCTTCAGCTATAAAAAGAAATAAACCGAGTGTAGTGACAATGTCTTAGGTATGTGGTATATAACTCTAAAGGTTAGACTGAATTCTACTCAGGCCTTGTGTTTACTAATGTGACCCAAGCAGGCTCTCAATGGATCTCGGTTCCACAGGTGAAGTTTCCCAGTCGTATTGCAACAGCAGAAGGAAAGACACGGAAGCCAAAGTATATTTTTCACTGATCAAAGCGCTGTTTATTTATATACAGTTTATATTTTTAACCAATCACTGAGCGTGTGATTTTGGTTTACATTAAACGACATGAAATAGAATGTTCAAATACATAATGTTCTGTTGCTAACGCAGTACTGAACTGTGCGAATAATATTCTGACTCTAGCATCAAACAGAATGTTCAAATAGATATATTATATTCTGTTGGTAATGCTGTATTGAACTGTAGGAATATGTGAGAATAATGTTCCGTTGGAAAGCGTTGTCCATATCACACCACTACAGTATACTCTACATAACTTGAACTATAGATAGTGGATGAAGAAGTGTTAGGATCAGATAAACTGTCTTTGAGTTCAGGAGCGAACTCAAAGTCTACGTCGATTTTTATCATCATTAATAACTGGATATTAATTAACTGCCTTAACGGTCTTAGAAATATGTCATTAGAATAGGCTTACAGGATTACTAAAGCCTGATTGATTCAAAAACATTTGTTAAAGAAAGATGACTTAACACATTTTTTATTATATTAAACTATATTTAAGTATGATATCATCTACTATATATTTTCTTTGTAAATTTGCACATTTTTCTTATGAATTAGGATAAACTGAATAGTAAATCTCATGTGCACCAATTAAATGAAGATTTTTAAGTATAATGAAGTTGAAAGGGAGCTAGAGGATGATAATCTGTCCCTGTTCGGTAAGAATAAACGTAAAATCTAGAAATCTACAGTCTTTTTTAATAAATACCACTTTCTTTTTATGAAAGATATCTAGATAATATAGTTACTGGTTGAAAAGGTAACAGTTCATTTGATACACTGAAGGTTACTAGAAATGATAACCTGATAAAGTCACAACTTAAACTGACTTCTGTTAATTAAGTTTTCTCATTCCTTAGGCGAGTTTCAGAAGTACGTCTGTCAAGAATCGAACTCCTATCTCATGCGTGGCTGGCAGGCATTCTACCCCTGAATCACCGACTCACAAAAGCTCCTGCACCGGGAGTCAGATCCAAGCAACCTAACTGAAAGCCAGGGATTCTAACCGCCAAATGAAGCGGAACCAGCAGGACTGCTGTTAACGGCGAAATCATACATAATATTCCAGTGTGGAGCCTTGAAAGTTTTAAACTAGTGTCTATTAGTCTGTATTCCTAATGATTTTAGCCTGTATTCAATAAATTAGAATTTTTGGAGCACTAATCATTTATATATAAGAATAGTAATATACTACTAACCTTCATCATAAGTATTAAAGTGTTCAGTGCGATCATTGTCATGATGTAATATTCAAATGGACTTGAGACAACCAGTCTCCATATTCTGTATTTTGTTGATGCAATGTTACTGGGCATATATCTACACAAGGGTTTTGCATTGATTGCAAATTCAATGCACTGTTTCTATAGATTAAAGTTATAAAAACAAATAAAAATCATTTAGGTTAAGTTTTATTAACAAATGGTTTATAAGTCAAGTACAGTATTTACAAGTATTTCTAATAATGGTGTCATTCTGGATTCTCATCACTATAAAGTTAGGTGCTTACAGTTAGCTATATGAAACTGTAGGTCAAACAGCTTCTTATCTCTAACTGGCTAGTCAGTTAACTTGTTTGGCTGATAAGTTACACCTTACAATTCACGTTTAAGTTGATGCACGATTACCTGGCAAACAAAATTTATTTAATAAGATACGTAAAGCTGTCATGACTGTTTATAAGCCCCAGGTATTTCGAGGTGTTTTGATTAAATTTTAATGGCATATTTGCTCATATTACCACTTCATACCATTTTTACTTCACTTAACTACGTAGTATTTGCTGTCATGGGTTTCAGTTTTCGGTCAGTAACATTTTCTAACTGGTAATCGACTCATCGCTAACCAACGCTGAAATTTGTATATTTGAATGACCACAGGTTTCGCATTAGCAACTTATTCCTTACCTGACTGGTGGTTTGTGTTCGGAAACCTACCGGATGGATCCTCAGTTAAATCATGTTTGATAAGTCAATGTTTGTACGCATGTTTAAAGTGTAAGACAGCGTATTCATCTTGCAGACGTTTGTATCAGCATATTTATTTTTAAGTTTTATTCTGTTTTCAACTGCGTCTTGCATTCATGTGTCATGAACAATATTATTTCATGAAATTTCAAAGGATTTCAGTGCAACTGATACTTTCGAATTAGAAAATTAGTCAAGAAGACTTTGTTGAAGACTCTGTTTTGATTACACCATAGTATCACATCACTGAATTCAGGCTGTCTGTCGTAAGTGTAAGGTATCGATAAATTTAACATTCTGTTAACAATTTTCATAAATCAGTTAGGTTACAGACTCAGTAGAAACCTTACTGTTGTTAACAATCCATTAGTCCTTAATTATAATGAACGCATAACTATAAAACCTGAAGGAGAAAGTGTTGGGAAGCATGGTTTTTGTTTAATAATTATTGTTAACCAACTGCTTCATAAATATTCCTTACACTGATTCATTTTCGCAAGTCATGTTTATTTTCTGGTTAGATGTATAACCAGTATAAAATTATTAGTCAAAGCAAGCAAAAAAAATCACAAAGTGGTCGTTATATATGAAAATGTGAAAAGTAGAACTGGTATATTACAAAACATGAGTGATTATGTTAAATCAGTTCAGTTAGGCGGAAGATCACATTTTCATACAGGTATTCAGTAAAGGCTAATAAGTATGATGAGTCAGTATTCAAGGTATCACCGATTGTTTTGATTTTTGTTTCCATATATCAATTAATTATTAATTAACTTGCTTAGCTGATAACTTTATCCACTGTCAGAACAAGTGAGTGCAGAATAAACGTTAAAGTAATACTATTATTTCCAATTATTTAAACAAAACTTTATCAGTTTTAGATTTTCCCGTCGATTGATTGGACCGAAATGCTGGGCTCCTTGTTCAGATGCTTTTAGGATTTCTGGTCATGTAACTTAAAGTCAAGTGATGGGTGGTGACTGGCAGTGGAATCCAGGACGCACGTTTCGTCCTATTTGGGAATCGTCATCTGAATGTACCTGCATTCTTCAGTTAGTGACGGTATTCCCACATCCAGGTGACGAGTTTGAAATAGGAGACGAAATGCACGTCCTGGATTCCACTGCCAGTTACCATCCACCAGTTGACTTCAAATCTTTGTCAGCTTTATTCAGTAATATGCTTACTAGTTTGGTCATCATTAAGTATCTATTTCAGCAGCTATAAATCCGTTAAACTTGTGCTCGCTAATAAAACTGCTATTATTGATGCCTTTATGGGAGATTTTTATTCTCACTCAAGTCTATTAAACAATGCTATCCGTCAATCTTTAAAGCATAGTGTGTCGCTTTATTACTACGGAGTAAAATATACCTACTAATAAGTAGTAAAACGCAAATGAAAACAAAATTTACTTACTTGGTTTTTATCTAGTTCGTGATCTACTAATTCGTTTTCACCCTGTTCTTGAAAAGTAATTATAATTAAGGCCACAAAGATATTTACAAAGAAGAATGGAAAAACGATAAAAAATATAATATAGAAAATTGCCATCTGTTGACTATGATCTTCTACCGGTCCATGGTTTACTTCTGTAGCATCCATTGAATTCTTTAGAATGCTAAATAAAAGTAGAATTAAAGAATAAATAAACAACAAAAATGCAATCACATTAAAGCATTTATTAGTTAATTAGCATTATTAAAACTTTGTTTTCTAGGGTAATCAGAGAAAATTATGTATTCCGAACAAATAACAGAACAATTTGATTGAGAAAATTTCTTACTACTCAAAAGATTTTCAGGTTTTCCTAGGTCGGAGTTTTTACTGACGGGACACGACTTCGGAATCCACCAAAGGTATCATTAATTGGTTTTATATGAGGAATGTAGCTTATCTTTGACAGATTATGCAGTGATAAATTTCCAGAGAACAATATTGTAGTTGAGATGTATTTATGAATGAAGATATTAGAAAAAATGACATTTTGGTTCCTTCTGGACAGTATGATTAAACATGGTACAGAATACCAAACATGGTTTATTGAAAAATATTTAATCCTTGTACGGAATCTCAGTATATCATCTGACATGACATTAATCAGTCTGAAGCATGTTACAATCTCATAAGATACCTTACCGGTAAAGTTTTTTTTTCCTTCACGTTCCCAGTGGAACATAGAGCTTCAAGCTGGTGGCTTGAAGTTTCTGTAGCAGTGTTTTATTTTACAGGAGGGGGTTGCTAGCCTCATGCCCAACCTTTCCTCTTCACCAGCATTATTTCTGGCTTAGCGAGGTGAAGGAGTGCGTCGGCTGGGGATCGAACCCCGGACCATGTGCATGATCGGCGAGCATCCTAACCGCTATGCCACCGACGCACTTACTGGTAAAGTGCACAATGATAATTTGAGAGGTACTTAGGAAGGTATCTGAGTAAAGTTTATCACTTAGGGACGTAATTAGATTATTTATTTTTATTATTCCCTTGCGTTCCGAGTGGAACATAGGGCTTCAACAACACATTTCCACTTCGTCCTATCTTCTGCCATTCTCTTCAGCTGGGTCGACGACTGATCAAACTCTCATCTCTTCCTCACACTATCTCCTCCAAGTCACCCTCACACCGACGACACACTCGTCGCTTCCAATTTGGATTCCACTCGACGGCCTCGCGTTCGATTTCGTTCAGCGGCCTCCTCAATGTATGCCTGATCCATCTCCACTTTCTCCCACATATTTGTTGAGCGATCGGCTCTTGGTTGATTATTCCACTGCGGAATTTTTGTTGCTAATTCTTTCTGGCTGGCCATTTGATCTCCAGTATGGAGCTAGTGAAGGCAGCTGTTGATGAAAGTCTACAACCTGTTGGAAATCCTTTTCGTGACTCGCCAAGTTTCTGAACCGTATAGAAAAACCAAATAGGGTAGAAGTGATGTGTTATCTTGTGCAGAAAGTTAGGTGGTCTGGCAAGTCACATAGGTCACCCAGATGGGATACTTAGAAATTGTTAGTCCAAATTACTTCACTCTTCTACGTGTAAGTTTCAATCATCATTCTAATTAAGCACAGTGATAATGGTGAAGATGCACTAGCAAGCCATTGGAATATACTGTTCAATGGCAGAATGACTTTTTCTAGATAGAATCTGTTTTACCCAATGTTGTTATTTTTGTATTTACTTCACAAAATATCAATAATGATTTTTATTCTATTTTAATTTTTTTCCTGGTTGCATTTTATTTAATTAACCTGGAAATGTGTATCCAGCGTGGAATAAACTTAATTATCCAGAAATTAATAATTAAATAGATGCTTAAACACGTTGTCAACAATCTGTTCAGTTTTTTACATTTATAATCAATAAACTTGTTTAATTAATTTTAACCACTAGAGAAGCGGGATAATGTACCGTGATAAACTTGTACAACTAAGTCTGAACTACTGTTGGTAATAGTAGTAATATTGGTAGTAAGAGTGGACGAGTCAGTGATATGTAGAAATATACAAGATTTAAGAGGAAAATAATATAAGAAACGAATAACTTGAAACATGATAAAAGCTATTTACGTAGGAAAGATTAAATACAGTATTGGTCAGAGGTCATATATAACTTCCCGTTTTTTCTCTATTTGTAAAATTAGAATAGGTTAAGAAGATGAACATGTTTGTGAGATAGAAATAGGTTAGTTTTAAAATTCCTACAAGCCAAATATTCAACTTATCCAATTTGCATGTGCATGAAGTGCGACAGTGAATAGGACATATAGGGAGTAGGCTGATCCTTTCTAATTGGGTTTCATTATGTGAAAGACATAAGATATGCTGACTGACTCATCAACATGGAACTATGCACACAAATACATCATTTCAAGATATCAAAATTCGAAGAAGCGCACATACAGAAAGAGAAAAGAAATGTTATGAAACTACACAAAGTGAAGATATTCGCAAAAGAGAATAATTAAGTGGAGATCAGTAAGGAATTTCATAATCCAAATGATTAAAAGAAGTGGATATATCCTGGTCGTTGTGTGAGATTACTAACCCTGTCACCATGAGTATATATTTATATACATTTATCGATTAACAAACACACCAGTCCGGTAACCTACATCCACACATGTAGCTCTTACCAAAGCTCAGTGGCTTGATAGATTCGTGTCTTATGTTTCTTTTACCTTCCCTGTTTTTTCCGAACCTAATCCTAACATTGCTCGTCCAGGGAAACAAAGGCTCCACATCTGTAACACATTTCCTGTCTCACTTAATGCATTTACACTCCATGCCTAATTTCATTATTACTGATATTATCGCTGCATGTAACATAGGCGCCTAGAAGCAAACACCTACGATCGTTAATCACTAACTTTTTCATACTATTCTCTTTTAACGGTTATGTCTGACACCTCTAACGTAGAATGGAGCATATTAAACATTTGCAACATTAGAATATATTATATTTTGAGACAGAATGATCTATAGGTGTACTGATCATCACTAGTTTAAGTAAGTACCTGATCTATGGTACATAACATGATGTACTGTAGTTTTGCATCATCTGACCTAGTTGTCCATGTTATACAAATAATCAATAGGCCTCTATTACGAATCATTAAGCACTAAGCTTCACGTCTGTTTATAGCCGAAAATCATTCACTACGTATTAGTTTTATGAAGTTAGAGGGAAATTTTTAGGCGCATCAATGGTATTATTCTCTTATTTTTTGCTTTTTTGAGCGAAGTATGAGGCGACAGCTAGTGAATCGCTAATTTTTGTAGAGGAATATTACACATCTTACATAACAGATCAAGAAAACAGCCATTAGTTGATTTTTACATACTTTTACGAGGATAAAATGCCTCGCCTAATGATTGTGCAAACAGAACGTAAATATTCAGTACTTACGGTTTTGGTCAGCCTGATAAAGTTATGGGACAGACCCGTCTGTGTTGAATAAGTTACCTACCTAGCTTAGATAAATGACTAATTTATGTGATAATCATACACTGTATTTTGTAGCTATGTCAAAACCAAACAAATTAAATTCGTAAATGGTACAATTCAAATATCCTTCTACAAAGGACCAAACAAAACTAATTAACGATAAATATTTACCCAGGCCATCCTTCCCCTGTTGTAACGGTGAAAAGTGTAAGCATAGCTGTTATCACATTATCGTAATGGAAATCTCTTGAACTCCATACCCGAGCTTTTACAACAGGCACAAGACTGTCATCATAGGAAAAAAAGTAACCTCTGTGAAGGATAAAGAAAAACACAAGCAAGTTGTGAGATTTTAATTCATTTGCACACATTATCATTTAAAATGTTTTGATGACCTAAGTAAACAAATAATATGTGGTTAAATTTTTCAAGAAAACCCCGTCATATGTTTCTATTTGAGAGTCTTAAAGTTTGCCGATAAACTTTAAATAATCTCACACCAGAAAGATTATGCGATAATATTAAATTATTCACATCCATTCTAGTTTTAAGTAACTCGTGGCATCACTATAATAATTACAACTGAAAATGTTTTTTTTATTCCTTCACTTTCCCAGTGGAACATAGGGCTTCAAGCTAGATGCTTGAAGTTTCTGTATCAGTGTTTATTTGTACAGGATGGGGTTGCCAGCCTCATGCCCACCCTTTCCTCTTTACCAGCTTTATTTCTGGCTTATCGAGGTAAAGGAGTGCGTCGGCCGAGGACCGAACCCCGGACCATGTGCATGGTCGGCGAGGGTCCTAACCACTGTGCCACCGACGCACAGCAGCTGCATTACTGTCACTAATAAAAGTAATTACAACTGAAAATGTTGGCTTACTCTAATTTTGACAGAGGAAGCGATGCTGGATAGCTAATAGTCACGTCGATAGTAGTTTTCTTTTAAGTATTATTTCCCCTTTTTTGGAACTATATTTGTGCAATGTAGCCTATAAGAGATTTTAATATGAAGTAGTATACTATTCCAGTATTCTCGAGAATTAAGCTGAATATGTAAATAACAGTCTACTGATCACTAAGCAGTAACTAGCAGTCGCGAGTAACTTGCTTACCTCGTCATCTGACAGTTCTAAGATCCATTTATTATAGCAATACTCTGCTCTAGAGTCTCCACACCGAATGGTTTTCAGTAATTCCCTTGCTGATATAACTGAACATTAAGTCCCCAGCATAATCGAGAAATAAGTCTCGAATACTTTACAATTTAGCCTTCTTAAAATTCCTCAGGTCTTATCGGAATCTCAATATGCTTTCTCTGAATATCACCTGACTCATTTGAGGTTGGTTTCAACTGTTGGTGTTGAAATCAGAGAGTGGGATGCACTTCTATAAACTTTGTCAGTTCTTCAGAATGCCTTGAACTTGTAGCGTAGTGAGGTAATTGCAAATATTATTTGGCTAAAGAGAGCTTGAATGCTGACAGATCGATTTGAAAGCTTTACTGCATATCATCGATAAAAATGCTTCAGTTTATTCTGACTATCAAGAATTTTTTTAGAGTGAGTGACTTTCTACTTTCTATCTTCCAGCAAATAAATAAAAGTCAGTTGCAAAATAGAAATGTTTTTTTAAAACTCAACTGCTTGAACACTGAGTTTACTCTATATTCGCGCTAAGTTTCCACTTGTCATATACTCCTAAAATATAAATGTGGTTTTCTAATCAATAGACTCCTTACAACTGACTGAGTTGACATGATGTCTGCTACTCATTTGCGTTTTACTGTTTTAAAGGTGTAATACAAAATTCCCGTTAGTGTAGTTATTTCAACAGATTTGTTCAGTTGTTAAATATGCCATTCAGTAAATAAGTGTAGTTTCAGATACAGGCTAAATGTCATCAGAAACCAACTGACCATATTTTAAAAACCATCGAGAGGAATTACTATGCAAATCTGTTTGTTTAATTTTTTGGGGATAATTGTTGTAGTAATGAATCGTTGTTCAGATTTCGTCAGCTTTTGACTATGCAGAAAATAACACCCGGGTCAAGGTAATGTTAACCCCACCTAGTTAACTAGCTTTCTAGTTTTCTAGCCAGTCCCAAGCCCGGGTAAAGAGGGAAGGTTAGGCGTGGGGCTAGCAACCCTACACCTCAAAAGCTATCAAACTGCTAGAGAAACCTCAACGCACAAAAGTATATTAAAAATACAAGGCAATGTGCTACGAATTCACGCTTTATTCAGTAAGGCTATACAGTGGATATGTAATGAAAGCAAAGTATAGTCTTTCAGTACTAGGGCATAGAAATAAAATCAACACGTCAATCAGTCAATATTTTAATTGCTGTAAAGCATGCAGAAGCATACCAGTTGCCTAATTTATTTCACTTGCTTACATATATTTCTTTATATAATGTTGATAACATAGATAATATTGAAGCACTTACTGACAGTCATCTTTTGTTAGCTTTGACAAATCATTGCAATAAAAAAATTTCCCCTGAAATAACTGAACTGCAACGATAGAGAATATAAATTGGAATAATATGTACACAACTAGAATTATGCAAACGTTCTTCAGAGAACTAACCACACAGTCGAAGACTGCCTGAAATAGAAATTTTTGAAAATAAAAATAAAATTTGTAATGTTAACAGTGCTTTTTATGTGTGTTAATGTATTGCATAGGTGAATATACTTTGTAATGAGGAAGGTTTTGTGTACCAGTGCAAATCGTTTTCACTATATTACCTAAAGTTAGTTGATAATACGACAATTGAGGTTTGTTTCCAGATAGCTTATTTTACTAAGATCTATCAGACTACATTTGGCGCGATTCCCAAGATTTGTGGCTTGGCAGAGCGAAATTTCTTGAATCTAAGATATTCAGGTGGAGGGAGGACTGACTACTGAATCTTCGTTTGTCGAATCAACAGCGAACACATGCCTCTAGAATGCTTCAACACTTATTTAAGGAATTCTATAAAATTCCGTTGCCAATAAACAAGGAAAGAACAAAGTACTAAGAAAAACCAAAAATCAAAGTCGTGTGATTACTTCTGTGTGGTTATCAGAAATGAATGTTTGAGATGTCGTCCTTTATATAATATTCACTCACTGTTAGCTTTATTAAATAAACAAACTAACATGGAACCAAAGTTATAAAACTGATTCAACATCTTGAGTTAATAGTTCGATTTAAACAAGTGTTTATGAACCTCAAAATAGTCTAAAATATCTATAAGCCAAGATGAAGATTATCCTTCGAGCCTTTATTCTTTGGAGTAGCCATTTCAAGGATGTTTCAGTGCTTCTCAGACACTGATGAAATTTGCACAGGCCATTATCTGAGCTCATGTGAATCTACCAGTCTTCGTTAATTGCTAAACTGACATTGTTCTTCAAATTAGTTGGCATAAATAATTGCAGGGAAAATAAAACCCTTGTAAATCCAAAAATCAGATGAAAGGCGATTGTGAATGTCCCACAAAATTTGTCCAAAAGAACATCATCTCACAGAACATTTATGTAAAATCATCTTCAGAGGAGAGCAAATATACATTCAATAAGTGACTTTACTGCTCTTGAGAAGACTTCGCCCTGTTAGGTTCACCAAGCCACGGAAACTGCTATTTATTATCAGATGATTTCAATAAATAGTTTTTTAGATTCGGCATCTTCAAGCTACCTAGTGAACAAATATGTGGAGGAATAATACTTTGCCGAATAACATATACAGGCCTTTTTTCCAATGTGGTTAGTACTGACTTCGAAATTAAAGTATCTCATCGTATTTATCTGATGTTAAGTTTAAAAATACTGCTGTAAATCAATAAAAACATTTAAAAAACTCAACTATGAATACATGGAAAGCCCAGTGTTTACAAACCGCTAAAATGGACTAAGCATCAATTCTATTTTATTTATTACCTATCAGCTTATGAAGACGCAAACAAAAGGGATGTTGCTAGAAACACTACAAATACAATTATGATATATATCACTTAGAAGGCTATATTTATTTTCACGTGTATCTATTTTGGCAGATTTACTACTTCTGTAGGCATTTTGAGGTATATATTAATATATAACGCCTTAGTTTAGAGAATCAATACTATTTTATGTAATCAATAAGAACTGTCTAGTAAGAGGCGTGACCAGAGGATGCGTCAAAACAACATTATTTCTTATGTAATTTTAAGATAAGTGGTATGATGTTTCTAGTTAAAAAAAATAAATAACTATACCCTTTATACTGGCCTACGGAAATTGAAACTTGATTATTCTGTCTATACCTAGTAAAACTAATTATGTTCTGTGGATAAAGTATTAACTTTTAGGGGAGATATCTCTTATTCAAATAACTGCATTTCATTTCCATTTCCGTTCAGTCGACGAATCCTGTGTTTTTATTTCATATTTTGAAAACATCAGCTGACTAAATTGAGGGTTTACACTGAAGAAATCAGTAGCTCTAGTTTAATACTCTTTACATCGCTTAAATTACGCAGTCATTTAAGAAAAAAGAATCTGTATAATACAACGTATTACTTAAGGCTGAGTTTCTGTTAGTTTAATGCATTAATTCCTTTGAGTCATTATATACAATAAAAAGGTAAATTAGTTGCTTTTATTGAACGGAATTTGACTGGAGACATTTATAAACTTACTTTCAACTTAGGTACTCTCCGAATAGTCTTTAAAGGTCTCAGCACTCGAAGAACGCGTAGTGATTTTATTGTACTCAAATTTTTACTTGGTAATATAAAAGAAAAAATATAAAAAAGAACACTATTTAATGCAGCTCGCGTAGTTTTTGAAATGAGGTATAGTATTTCATTTAAAAACCTAGAAAAACTAACCTGTAATTACTTCAGTTTTAGTGTGTGTGTGATTAAATGCTTAATTACTTTATGGGCTGAGAAACTTGTGATTTCATTGACTTGAAACATTCATTGGAACAGTCAATTTATAAACTACTCATAGATAGTCCTAGAGTGACAGTCTGATAAATAGGTAGAGATTCGGTGACTGAAGTCACCGTAAAATATGTGGGTAGCTGTAAGACAGAAACCTGAGTTTTCTGTGTTATCAACTCCCGCCATCTATGATAAAACTGTGCAGAAAACAGCCACTTTTTGATTCTTCAGCTGTTTATTTCAGTAGTTATCACGTTATTTTTGAAGTGAATATTATTTGTTGAAGTAGGCCACGAAATTTTAAGTATTTCTACTGAAGTAAATAATTTACCAAGAGTCAGATACCATGAAACATGTTGTTCTATCTTAGATTTGACCAGTGGTACATGTGTGAGTAAATGTAATAAATTAACCTTTGTGGTGATTACAGAAGAAAGGCTGAGAGATTAGGCTTCAGTTTAAATTTTTACGCATTCATCTGTATTTCTATGTTATGTACATTATATTTACTTTAGGATAAATTTCTCTCTTACTTCCGGCATACTTTTAGTTGTCATAGAATTTTGAAGTATAAATGTCATTCCAAACTAGTGATAATAAGTGGAAGTTTACTTGCCTGATTAATGACCAGTTGAGAGAGTAACTCATTTGATTCATGTAGTGAAAATAGTTTCTGTCCATACTTCCAATTTATATGTAGATTCCTATCAAGAATGTACACGTGCCACTTGGTGCCTACTGCCGTGTGAAAACTGTTATCTGGAAATTGTTGGAGTGCATGATTATTCTCGTAGAAATATATGTCATTGTGAAATCTTAGCTAATTAGAAAACTTGTTTACTATACTGTACTTACAGAAAAACACAAATCTTTTTATACTGATAGTCATTTTTCCTCTTAATAAGGGGGAAAGTATAAAATCAGACTAAAATCCATCTTATTGGGATATTTCACATACAGTCTCAATTGGTAGTTTATTGTCACCTCTTAACACTGAAATATTATCTTTTGTCATCCTTTTAAATGAGTTAATGGCGACAGTACATTTATCACAGTTGATTTGACTTTACAGGTTGTTTATGTGTTAGCGTTTACTTAAATTAATTTGTATCAGTATGTTTGGTCGGTAACGAGATATCTTTCCAGTACACTGTAAATTGATAGAAGATAATTAGTAATCTTAGTTAAGAAATCAGCAAACTTTTCTGTCTGTAATTAGATTTCTTTTTCCTCTGTTGCCAATGTCTACCTCTGATATATCAAATTTCAATGATCATATAACTGTTTTAAGCCAACAAAACACCTAAATCAACGGTCATATATTTGATATCTTGAACATAATAGTTTACTGTACTTTTAAGGTCTTTTGAATTTAAACTAAGTTTTCATAACTTCCGCCAACTATTTTTACTTTAGTGAAGGTAGCAAAATATAGTGAACTTGTTTCAGTTTTTCCAGCGAGTACGGAAATATTTTAATTCTATGTTTTCAACAATTTGCTTCGGGACATGAAAGCGCTGAGATGAAACTCAGTTATCACCATGTTTACCTTTTTTAATAATTAGAAATTAAAACAGGTGATTCAGTGAAGAAACTAATTGCAGTGAATTTATTATAAGGCTATACAATCATATGCATGTAATTTTTGGAAGTAGGTATGTAAACTGCAATAAAATATTTATGAGTATAACTAGAGTTTAACAAACGTCAAGCGACAAAATATGTTATGTAATTTGTAAATTAGTGCATGGGATACATAAATCTTGAAAAGGGAAGTAGAATTAATCACCTCGTTACATAATGTTTTGTTTCCCCATTAATCTTAATAATTCTACTTCCCCTTCCATGATATATACGTTCTATGAACTGTTTTATAAATCACATAAAATATTATATATATATATATATATGGTCTTACAGCTTGATATAAGATTCAGTGATAACAGTCCCTTCTCCAAACCGAGAAAAACATTCTTATTCATCCATTTATATTTAATTATATGAGTAAACTGGGATCTTTTTATCTGTATAAGTAGTAATATTTCAGATCCACAGTTTGTATATTAATCTGAGATATACACAGTTCAGGGTGAGACCCCACCATAATTTCCTTTAGAAACCGAAATTATTTAAACCAAAATATGTGAACTGCTTGATACCATAAAGGGTAATCAAGAAAGCTATCATACTTACATGAAAGTACATACTACTGACTGGCTGAGGTGAGTAGTACCGGTTACATCAACCAGTAGTGCTTGCTAACCAGATCGAAGTGGTTGAAACATCGGACATCAGTTTCGTTTGTTCGGAGCCGGGCTCATCAGAGGCATAGTACTTAGTTTAGTGTAATTATGCCGGCTTTATTGATCCCCATTTGTGATATCGAGCAGATCACATATAGGGACCTGAATAATCTCAATTTCCAAAGGGAACTGCAGCAAGATAATCACCTTGAACTGTGTAAATTGTGCAGTAATTTGTGAAATCACCAACTGATTTTCAAATCGCGAATCAAATTTATCATATTACCAGTCTGCCCCAGTAGCTAGCCAGAAATAAAGCGATTTGAACTGATTCGTCTCTCTGAACTGAGACAAAACCGGATGCACTGCTGATGAGCACCCCTTCAGACAAGCGAAACGGGTATCCAATATTTAGACCACCTCGATCTAGCTAGCCAGAACTACTGGTTGGTGTAAGTGGTATACAGTTACTTATGTCAACCAATCAGTGGCATATAAGTAGTAATATGAATTTGGAAAAGCACATCATAAAACGTGTTAAGTTTAAATATTAACTGAATGTGATTAAAAAAGGAGGAGTATAGTAGTGTACTTACCTACTTCCATGCGCTGCCTTCCCCTTCAGTGTATAGGCTCTTCATTGGTGACACGAGTAATTAAGGATTATCATGTATATAAATAAAAAAGAAATTAGTCATAAAGAAAAGAGTTTTGCTGGAATAAAAAGATGGTTGTATAATCTGATATATTATTTTCAAGGCAAAAATTCAAAAGCAGTTACCATTTTAAATTTATATGCAAAAGATCAGAAAATATTAGACAGTTGTTTCATCCAAATTTCAGGTTTTATAACATAAATAATACTTCATTTTTTGTTAGTTTTAGATGAGAAATACTTTCAGTTTTCAGTACTGGTTTTTCTTGGTTAACTTAACCAATAGATGAAATCCTATGGACTTTGAAAATTCTCACTTGTTTTTTCTGTTCAAAAAAACCCACTCTATATGAAATACTTGCAAAGTATAGTGAGGTAAAAGCCTAAAAGTTAAATGAGCATTAACTTGCAGTTTCTAAAAAAATAATGAAAATTTAATCTAGTATTTAAACAACTAGAATACAATGCATTCGCATTAACTATCTGTTAACTTTTTCAAGCAGAAAGAACACCTGAAGCAATTTTAAGTCCACCCAGTTCGTTGTTTTTTCCAATCATTCGATAAATTTTATATTGTAGGAGTTGTAAGTAATTTTTCACTTATTAAGGCCTAATATCTGATTTAGTCAACTGATGTACATAATTATTACTTTACCTAAATTCCTTTTAATGTCCGGTGTATTCGCAAAATTGGCTGAAGGAGTAAACAAATCAGGAACCAGTAGGGAGAAGTTTCATTTTAGTTTGTGACTTTAGAAGTTAAGATCATGTGCCCGACAGATACACAACAAGTTCAAAACGAACGCGTCTCCATTCAACTGTCGACTTCTAATCCATTGACACATGATTTCTGAATTCTGACATTTTACAATGCAACATGAAGATCGCTCGTAGATAAGCAATTGTTTAACCTTATAAGCTGCACTTGAAAAAAAGTTTGCTTTGAAATTTTTACAGAAGTGGTGTCCGTTACTAACTGAGTCTGTCTTGAAGTAATTCAGATTTTCTCAAACTTGTGATCTAAGGATTTTTAAAAATATTAATAGGCTGCTGATATTGAATTGAAGAAGCAAAATATTACTCGAGATTTCCCTTGGGAATGACGTAATTAATCATATCAGTTGTGAACCTCGATATGGAATTATTATGAATCAAAGTAGACACCACTGCATATTGTGAACAATTAAAAGTTTACTGACGTTCAAGAGTGAATTTTGACCAGTTTGGCTGTATGATATGCAAAAGAAATACCATTGGGATTGCAGCTGGTTATTCCTAATTCAACTCAGTTTTATCCCTGCAAATCGTAAAGTGACCATTTCAAGGAAGAAAATTTTCTTTAACGACCAAGTCATCTTCAAAAGTTGTATGATCGTATTTATATTTATCAAAAGCCTATATCAGTCTCTTATTGAGTACTAGGAGAGTGTGACATAACTGATTCAGTTACTCAGAAGTGGTACGTAAAGATAAAAGTTAATTAGGTGGAAGTCAACAACACAATGGAAGTTAGGGTTTGAAATTCGATTAGGTGAAAACTTTTATTAAATGAGAAGCATGGTCGTCGGGTGTCCACTTGGATAAGGTGAGAAAACCCTCAGTAAAATGCACAAAAAGAACATGTAAGAGTGATAATATTGAATTGCTTACTAAAAAGATGACTTTTTCGATAAAGAAAATTTTCTTCCCTAAATTATCTTTTGTTTTCTTCATGACTCAGTGGGTCTTTTGTAAAGTAATTACTTATTTTTTAACATGCATGTAAGCTAACTGAACTCTGATTATCTTAACAATTTATCTGCTCTGTGAGGTGAATATATTTGGATGCACAGCTGACAGAGTAATTCCCAAGTGAGCGGAACAGCTGTTTTGTGTTTAGACAACTCTCATCGGCAAAATCTGCGGGTAACCTCAACTGGCTTCCAACAACCCATATTCCTTCAGCAGATTAATAAACTGAAAAACCAAATGACTATGCTTTAAACTAATGTTGAAAGTGTTTTGAAGCTAACATGTTGAGCAGTATTCACAAAAGATTTGATCAGAATAGGAGCTGGTATATCATTTAAGCTTATGTCTGTACATACAAACGTCATTAAAACAAACAATTGATCACTGACACTAAATTCTGCCTGTTTATAGAGTATACTTTGGATATTCAAAGGTGGATATAGCTTCAAAATCTTTTTGCAAAATATCGCTTGTGGTAAACGAGAAGACTTAATTGCTAATTCTGAAAAGAATATAGGCCTGAAATATATAATTTTATCTTGAATGTAAGTATAAAATGTGAAATAAGCTTCAAAATCTGATAATAATGGTCATTCAGAATATTTGTGTTTACCAAATTTACGAAACAATTCAATAATGAAGCTTTTATTCATAACTGCATTCACTGTACTATTCTTACATCCTAATTATAGATACTTTCATCGGCATTAAATAGACAAGCCGAATCTGAATCGGATTGTTATCAATGAATTATAGTTTTGAACTAAAGTATTATACTTCTGTTTTCATATTTTTCCTAACATTAGAATATGTTCAGACGCTGAAAAGATTACTAATAGAAATAAAAATACAAGAAATATTTAACTTCAAACAAGGTTTTACATTCCGAAGGAAAACTGAATGCTTAGTTTCAAAGACTGATTAAATGTAAAATTTGCTTAACATACCGAAAAAACGATATTAGGGCGCCAATCACTACAGCCGCATCTAGTAAATTCCATGTATCCCGACAATACGAATATGGGTGAAGAAAAACACCAAGATCAATTAGCTGTAAATAAAAGACGAGGAGTTAAAAGCTGAACAGAGGATTTGGTGAATACATCATTCTGTCGTACTACATAATCTTCCAGATTAGCGTTTCATTACAGCTAAGTGTATGGGTGAAACAGTATAACTATTTTTATCTTCTTAATAAAACCAGAGAAACAATGCATGATTGAAGAGGTTCAAAATAATTTAGCAATTTCAAGCAAACAAGAGTGAGATTAACAACTTCCTAGGGGCATAAGAAAAGATAACATCAAATAAAAGTCAGTTGCGTAATCTCTGAAAAACGCAACCATAAAATAATTATATGTATGCGAGATAAATGACAGTGATAAATATAACTGAGAGTAGCCAAAAGTAATTAGTTAACATTCCAACCAATGGTAAAGAGTGTCAGGTTGAGGAAATATATGGTAAAAGGAAATTGTTAAAAGCTACGGAGATTCAAAGAAGTTTTGTCACGTAAACATGAATAAGCATTGAAAAGTTTGATGAAAGTGAAATAATTTCACTTTATTGTCTTAAGTTATTATCAGATGTTCAAAATTTGATGTTTTATTATCAAAAGCAGATAATAAGTTAATATAATCAAGTGGTCTCACAATCGCAATACATACAGACAGAGCACGTTTTGTTCAAAAATATGCCAAAGAAGTGGATATTGACTGAGCAAAGGTTGAGAAGGCGTGGAGTGAAATCTCGAAGCAGGACCTCAAGTGCAACCTGAATGGGAAACGGTTAGTTGGACGTCTGATAGTAACATGGAGGACATCGCTTGTGGACTAGATGAGAGCTTATAGGCAGTCGTGGAGCCAGCCAAAGAGGACTGTGGAGAAGAGGAGGAAATGGAGATGTGCTGTTGAAGCTTTGTGCTCCACTTGGAGCCCAGGAGAATAGTAATAATACACGTAGTGTGCCTAAATGTTTTATCACCGAAAAATTGACTGATAAAAAGTGGTGAGAGATTACGGTTATGTTATTTATCACAGTCAATTAATTGATGGTCATCTACAAACCTATAATACAAAGAGTATTGAATACTGACGAGAACACATCCCTCACATTTGCTAAATGACATCAGATGGCACTGCTATATCGGTTGCCGTTCGATGATCTACTTGTCTACGTAATCCAGATATGCAGAAAGTCACTCATGGTTTCAGTAAGTTAGCTGTAAAAAGCTATGAGCAACACAGATTCTGTAAGAAAACGTTTTGATGACTGTATAAAACTGCGATGCCTAGATACGCAGATTTCTGATTATTCTTAATATTTATACGTGCCACTGGCTAGGCTTTCTCATAGAAGGAAAGCTGACAACAGAAGCAGCAAGAATAACTTGAAGCATTGAAAATAAAGGTAACAAGTGTAGATTCATCTCACAGATGAGTAATAGTAGTTAGAAAAGTAAATCTGTAACATAAACCAATAAAAGATTAGTAAATTACATTGTAAAGCTTAAAATACTCATCAAACTGAATAAAACAATGTCTGTAATTTGTAAATAATTTATAATATATATATATATATATAATGTTGGAAAATTCTTTGTTTACAACAACAGAAAGTCTACAAAAGTTCATTTTGTATTGAATGACTATTACTTTAAAAGGTTTGAAGATATATACTTGACCTGCTTTGTCTATCAGATGTTTAGCACATAAACTATTGACACTGATACGTCCTCTTAATAACCTGCTTCTTCATACATTTTCAGAACTTCTGAATTGGGCTATTTATTTTTGTCATTTGAATCCAAACAAATAATTAAAGTTGAAAAAAAGAAATTCAACTGACTTCTGATGACAGAAACCAACATGGCTACAGTATTTACTTCGGCTAGTGTAATTAAAAATCATCTCATTACAGTCACTGGAATATAGCTCTAAGTTTGAAATTAGGAAGAATGAACACTTTTTTTGGTGACAGGATTTCATCATGAGCTGATATCAATTAAATAACCATTGGAAAACCTGGGAGTACTGGACAGTTGTTTCGCCCTAGTTTGGGACTCTTCACAGTACGCACCCACAGCCAGGGTTCGAACCCAGGACCTTCTGGTTACAAGGCGAGCTCGTAGACCATTGAGCCACTGGGACCCGATCCAATGGCCCATGAATTCTAACTTCTGTCAATTCACGACATAGCGTAACCACTTCGCAAAGTCTTCTTCAATGAGTTACTGACTCACCTTCAACCTGCTCTACCTTACTGGTCACGACTGTCCCTTTGTTGTGTTGTATTTCGTTGTCTTGCATGTATGAACAATTTGTTTGCAGATATTCGTTTTTTATTAGATACTTACTGAGCTTATCTCTTCAGTTATCAACCAAACATTTTACTCCTAATTTTGGGAACAATACCACAACTAATATCTGTTGATAACTAATTGAACTGATGCTACTGATATCTTAAAAAATTGATCACTCTTATTATTCTTCTTTAGTAAAGGGTTTTTAAGATTATTTATTTATAAATAAATACAAGTTTAAAGTTGTCATCTTGTGTTTCTCTCCTGAAGTTGACTTTTTTGTCCGCATTAGTGAAAAGTTTTAAGTTCACCAAGAACATGGTGAAAATCATCTTAAAAGTCGTCTTGTTATTTCAAGATATACAATTTCAGCTTGTGCTGCATATCACATTTTTCATCACTACTCCATCAAATTTCATTGTGGAGAAGAAAGTAGACAGATTTATAGAATGCTACTGGTTAACATGCCTTCAATCAGAAATTATAAGGATTTTAATACAGTGACGACAACTACTTGAGTGGTTTTCATCAATATCGAGGAAGTAACATGACAGAACATAGTAAACTTTTGATGGAAATTTCACTAATAAAAGTTACTGTACCAAAAAAAATTTGGGTTTAGTTTGTGCATAACACTTTCATTTCAACAATTCGACGAAAACGCATTCTAAAAAACCGCCACTTCACTTTGTTAGCCAATGAATTCAATACCCATATTCCAAGAAATAGTGAACTAGTGGATTTTAATATTCCACTCAGTCAGTTTACTGATACAGTCCACTTAAACGTTTTCGGTAGAACACACCATCCTTCTCATTTATATTGTTTTCCAAAGGCATGACACAGTAGACTATATTAGATGGTTGGAGGCAATCAGCAGGAAGCCTTGGACCTAGGTTTTGTGTTGGCTGGCACTCCCAGTCAGCAAGGCGTATCTGCGACTCACGTCCCTTCTGAGATCAGAACCGGCGTCACTTGCTGACGAATGCCAACTAGCACGAATTCTAGATCGAAGGCTTCCTGCCGATATCTACTATCAACTATTCAAAGTGGACCTTGATGGCGAGCCACCTAGAATGGTGGCCATATTGCCAACATGACTGATAGATTTCAGTCTTCACCAAACAAAGGACTAGACACATTACGCTACTTACTAACTAATGTCCAATAAAAAGTACAGTAGACTATCCACTTCTTTGTTATGTGAAAAGTTTTTCATGATTATTTATGTTATCACCAAGAATAAGTTGCGCGTGGTAAAATGCCGAATTCTTCCTTCAAAATACTTTATAATTAAACCAACTACACTAACATTTGAGAAGCCCATTATTTTGTTTGAAGTTGTCTATTTAATCTGACATATATCATATAACAGATGTGTTCTAATCCGGAAATATATCACTAGTCTTAATCCATACTAAATCTGTTCTACGAGTTTTTCACAGTTAAGTTTGTTGATGATTTTAGTAAATTTTATTGTCAAAGACTATTTCCACACTAATGAATACCGAAAATTAGTATTCAGTAGCTGAGATATGTAGGAATATTTAATCACCAGTATAAGAACCTATAATAATTCCAACAATGGTCCCATCACTAATTTCTTCCCTCTCCCCGGCCCCATTTACTTCCAAAAATATCGCTTACACAATAGTACATAACTGAGCATAGATTACTTAAAATCACTCAGAGAAAATAAGGACTAAGCTTTAGATTTTCATACGTTATCTTACTGCATGAAACAATCATATTCAAATGACGCATTAACTAAAATTAACATTACAGTAATTTAGTGACCCAACATTTAATTGTAGACTTTTAAAATAAAAACAACTCACTTTCAACAGCATTTCGATAGCGAATACACAAGTGAAAGCATGATCGAAATATTCGAGTAGACAATTTCTTGTGCTATTTTCGCTAACTGGATCTTCGGCAGCCAATGCAACACTACTAGATACAATTACAATCATAATGAACAGGTCGAAAAAGCGTAGATTGACTACAAAGTGACAGAAGCGTCTAACACTAAATGTTAAAAAAAAACAATGAAGAGTAGAAAAACAAATAGAAATACAAGTTTGAAGCCAAAGAAATTATGACAAAAGTATATATTTTTAATTTCTGCAGATGTAGTGAAATTATTAATTATCAACAGTTGATATTATTCAAATGAAAATTAGCAAGCATTGCTTGCCATCGTAGAACTTCTAAACTTCATACACTGAAAATATCTAAAAAAGGTAGAAAGTGTTCAGGATTTCAGGTAGGCGCATTACATTTTGGGTAATTGAATGCCAGTTTATCATACGGTATCTTGAAGCATAATTATTTGTCCGAACAGAATTCACCTTGCTGCAAAAATACTGAGGAAATTAGGACTACAGTGTGACTTTAGAGCTTGAATAGACGAGTAGTTATTATTTTAAATTGTAACCGTATGTACTACCTTGATATTAAGCACGATACAACAAAAGTCATCTGAAATTGTGGATTTCATTTATTTCATGAATAATCCCCACCTATTATTGAAAAAAACACGTAGTTCAGGGAAGGGGCTTTTTTCAGATAGAGCAACCGGAGCGGACAAAGGGAAGTCATTCAACCACTTCCACGACCATGGTAATAACTTTGCTCAGTTCTGCTAACTTGATTTTTGTTTGTTTGTTTTTCTAGCTCTTTATAACTCTTGTATTTTTATAGAACTCCTGCGAAATTCCATATTCACCTTCGTTTCTTTGTGCATCCTGGTTACAACTCATTCATTAAATTATCCACCTTATTGCGTAACTGGAACACACTTATTCAACTATGATTATGACAACTCTTCGCTTTTATTACCACCCTCTTTCAAGAAAAAAATATGGGATCGTACTACTAAAGAAAATGAATTCGCCGAAAAAGGCTTCTTCGATGAACTACGTGTTTTGTTTTCATTAACTCCATTTAACACATTCAAATTTAGAGGGGAATGGAACTGAGTCAGTATTTCAGAGTATATAACTGAGACGTCCCACACTGAGGTATTTCCAAGTAGATTTTAAACAAATGACAGCCTGTGATTGTAAGATCTTTGTGGTTAAAAAAAGCCATAACTTACGGATTTGTTGAAGAAAATATAAACATTGAACTGTAAGGAAGTATCGGCTTTCCATATGACTGATGTTGTGTTGGTGTTTCTTGATTTGCCTGTGGCTCCTGTTCTCTGCCTAATTCTATGTCCGTCTGAAACTTCTGCATTGTACTATCTGTTAAGAAAAGAACAATACCACAAAATATAATACTTGAAAATTCCAAAGTAAAGACTGCTGTTACCACTTTAAAATAGACCTGGGCTTTTTCATGATTGAAGATACAAACATGTATAAATTTAATTCAAAAATGATTGTTCATGGAAGTGAGTATTATCTTCTTTGGTATTCTTCAGGTAGTCGTAAATGTACTCCAGTAATTAATAATATTCCCAGTGAGAATCAGATGAAACACACACGAAATCAAATGTCAGAGCGTCATCCATTATGATACTGAGCCTTTTAGCATTGCGCATAATTTCATATTTTTCTTCTCACTTTAACATTCTCCATTTCTTTAATATTGCGTTGGTCAGTCTTCCTTTGATATACGGGTTTCCTGAACGGACACCAGCATGATGACACAGCTTTCAGTCTCATAAATCAAAAAAGGACTGTATCATACTAGTACACCTGCACAAATAATGTGTTGTGATGCGTTGGAATGTTAGATAACGATTTGTAGTTTGAAACCATGATTGCTGAGTTTCATCGTCAGTGTGAACACTACTACTCAGATCTAGGTACATCTACCTGACGAAGCATGTAACTGATTCCAGTGTGCTAATCATCATAGAACAATGAAAGCGGGAATCAAAACAGTTTGGTATATTCTTTCCAGGGAGCCCATCGTAGTGCCATCCAGACTGGCTATAAAACATTGAGGAGAAATGATAAGCATAAGAAAGTAACCACTAACGAGGTTTATTTCACATAAATCTACTGCTAGTGTTTGCGTCTGATCAGTAAAATCCATGGTTTATTAGACTGAACTGTACTTTCTGTGTTGGCTATCCTTACAGTATCACTTAGAATACGATCTAGGTAGCATGTATACATATGTATATATGCTATATATATAGTAGCTAGCAAAGGAGTCTAAGATACATGTTTCAGTTTAAGATTCTGCGGCTGAATTTAAACACTCGTTTTGCGTTTCAGGGACTCTTAAAGGATATAATCCATCAGCCACCACTTTAAACCTCATAGAATTTTAACAGGCCATTTGTTTGCTATCTGTTCTAGTAAGCCTGGAGTTTGAACATCATGGAAGCATTTAGAATGTCACTCGAAGTATTTACCACAACTGATCTTTCTGACGTATAGTATGAACTTACAGTTATCACAGAACTTGTTTTCCATTTGAGCTGTTAGAGACTTCCCATATTCTACTACTCCTGAACTGTAATGGAAACAATGTAAAAAAATAATAAGATGGATAGGTAAATAAAGTAACTGTCGGATAAAAATTTCATACAGTAATGTGATTTTCTGAATAGTCTTATTGCCTTATGTCGGCGGAGATCAGAATCTGTGTTTAGTAACGTTGTATGTTCTCTAAACATACTTAGAGCAAATAATTGTAACTTTTTAAGATATGCAGACTTAACTTTACAACTCATCAGTGACGTTTACGACGTAAGCACAGCTTTTTCAGATTGTATTTAATCATCCTACATACAGAATAATGCGCAATAGATTCAAGTCATTTATCTGTACAGTCGGATTTACTTCATATCCATTCATTATCGTCCAGACAGCCAAATCACTACTACGTCTGCTTCGGTACTAGTAGCTATAAATATAAATAAATGCATATATATCATTGGCAGGTATAAGACAGTAAGCAATATTTTTAACCTTCACGGATGAATTTAGCAATGCTGTGTAGCAAGGCTTTCACTTTTACCCAAGTTAAGATTATCAACATAAATATCCGGTATCCATTAAGGGTGAAACCAGTTTCTAAAATCTGATGACTGTTGGTTTAAATGAACTTGAGATTTATGTTGATGATACTGTTTTACATGACTGTGAACTTTTTCACAAGCAAGTTTTCAAACTCACAATATTCCTCTTATCCAGTAATTGAAATATGGATAAATATGAGGGTATTAGCAGTAGTTTGTTTATGCAATTCCTAACTAAATTCATTTATCATTTCATAATGGTATTTTTCATTCTTTTACCATAAGTTTCACAAGGGGTTGTCATATTTTAATTTATTGGTCTTATCGGCTAGTGCAGTTATAATGACTACATATTTTTCCGTTGCTTCAGATACTACTGTAAAAAGCGGTAAAGTGAACTTGTAACATGCATTAATGGTTATTATGCATTACACTATACAAACATTACGGTGAACAAAGCAATTAAATAACTTTGACTAAACTAAAATATGTTGTTATCGTTATTAGTGTTTGAAAAAATGTTTTAGCAATGGAGACATCCTAAAACAGATACATATATATGTACTGAGATAAAAACTATATTAGTCTGTGTTAAAACAGTGAGGCTTTTCATCTCTATAGATTTCAAATAATACTGACTGTCTCATTATTAAAGTATTTATTTGCCAGAGTTCGTAGAGTGCATAGTTTCAAACACAGATTTTCACGCATAAAAAAGTGTGTTGTCTGCTGATTGTGAAAGCTTAGGATAACTTCAAGTCTTTATCGTTCGCTTAAGACAAGAACAATTATTATATTATTGACTAATCACTAGAAAATAAACAATGTAATTTCAACTAATCTTTGTGACAAACAAGTCGTAATACTAACCGTCTTGTAGGTTTTGACCAATCTTGAGTAAATGGGGAATAATAACAAATGTTTTACATCCCAATTTCATTTATGTAAACTGATATTTTACCATTGTTAATTAATTATTTAACATCGTAATAAAGGTTTAACGTCATGGAAGATGACGTATTCATTTTGTTGCTTTCACTAAATTCCTGTTTTGTTTTACAGGAATAACTACATTCATGAGGATCAAAACTATTCCAAAAGACAAATTCTCAGAGTGAAAGTTTAGACCAGCAACCTCGCGATGATTTACTCGGGGAAAAAGCCTTCATTACGCCCAATGATTTTAAATGAAAATAAAATACAGCAGGTTGAAGATGAGGCAGTAACTCATCGAAGAAGACATTGCAAAATGGTCACGCTATGTCGTGAATTGGAAGAAGTTAGAATTCAAGGACCACTGGATCGGGTCACAGTGGCTTAATGGTCTACGAGCTCGCCTTGTAACCAGAAGGTCCTGGGTTCGAACCCTGGCTGTGGGTGCGTACTGTGAAGAGTCCCAAACTAGGACGAAACAGTTGTCCAGTACTCCCAGGTTTCTCAGTGGTTCTCTAACTGATGTCAGCTCATGATGAAATCCTCCATGCAATCAAACAAAATCCCTACCAAACCAATACTTGAAAATAAAATAACTGAGGTTCAAACGATAGCCTTGATTACAAACTTCCAATTAGTAGCTCAGCAGTCTTTTTTATGCAGCTCAGGTACTCCCTTTAGCTTCAGCTTTCGTTATGTGATGTTTTATCGACTTTCTTTAAAAATGTGTATCATTCAATCTTGTATATTTGATAATAAAAGTCACTGATTGACTAGATAAAAACCTGAATTGTTATTCATTAGTGAGTCACTAGCTAATCAAATAAAATTGTTTTTGTCATTTTAATCATGATTGGCGTACTGCTTTTCGGAATATTTTTTTAATCTAAAATGTGTGATGTAATGTTTAATTGCTTTTCCTATCAATCAACTGGTTAATTAATCTAGAGGAGGTTAGCGACTCACTATTTTCTTTCATTAACTTGATCCACTACAATTCTGTGTGATTGATTTGAATCAGTGGTTGAAGTTTCTTTATTCTGTTCTTGCCTTTCGGCTAACTGAAATAAATAATTTGGCAAAATAAAAACAATAACATACTACTCATACTGAAATACAAAAGATATTTTATAGTCAAAGTTTGCTGTTGTGTTAATATCATTTTAAACAGCTTTACTCTGATTGACTGGTGTTCTTCAAGTTGAATGATGTTCAACATTTAAGAAACAATCAGCAACCACAGGGCTGTGGATTGAATGTTTTAGTGAAACAGTGGCGTTTTAAATATATATATATGTTTATGTGGAAATCGTGTTATTGTGACTAAACATTTACTGGATACAGACTGGATAGGTGTTTCATTTGAGTCTGATACTCCTGGGAATGGTGAGCTTATGAATTCTTTTCAACTACAAAATCTTAAGGTTTGATTGAGAGCATGTTAGATCCCTTTACTGCTCCGCTGCCAGGTCTTCTGTACATAAGCGAGTTCACGGTTTACTGAGCCAGTAAACTGCAGATGTCAAACCTTAATGTTGTGAATCAGTCAAATATTTTTCTTTATAAGTAAGATCTGAAATTCTCTGTTTCTAAAGGTACAAAACTTGTATGTCTAGATAAAGAAATTAATGGCATGATCCATTCTGACTTAGAGCTCAAATGTTTGCAGAATATTCGAAACATCTGTAAAGTGTTAATATACTTTAAGTTGGTTATCTGCATAATATGTTTCTTTATTTCATCCTGAATTGATTCTTTCATCCTTATATTAACTAGACAAGGCTTTCAAGTCATATAATAATAAGTTAATATCCTAGAAAATTTGCACCACATGAAAAAAACCAGTACAAACGCACACTTGAAATGAAAAATAATAAGTACATGCAATTTGCAGAAATTAACTACAAAGTAAAGCCCAGAATTTTTGCTGACACACGACGGGCGATGTAGTTTTACTTCACATAAGGAATTTCCACTTCCTCTAAACCATAAAGAGACTAACTGCCTTTATATTAGCCCCAGAGATCTGTAAGGTAATTGCGTTAGCTAATTTGGTCTTTTTCTTCTTTTTCCTAGTAGTCTTTTTGGTATTAACCGGTAGATTAGTTTCACTATTTCAAAATTACCAACTTATACCTTCACTATATACGTCTGAACACTTTGTCTAGGGTATAGTCATATTACGCATCAACCAATCGACATTATTTGTTGGGTTTTAAATCGGTTACTATGTGGTACCTGTTTGTGAATTCATTTCTGTTGCAGGTGGTGAATTTTAACTCCTGATGAATTTCACACAAAAGTGAAACAGTAACTCAGTGGTTTTCTGTGTTGTGACAGAAACCTTTTAGTAATAATATTTAATCTTATACAATAGACTGAAAATGAATACTTATTAATCAGTCTGTCTATCAGTAAGTGTTTACCTGCGACTTTGTACAGGTAATTGACATTAACATAATGAACAAAAAAAGTTAGATAATAAAGCATTTACTAACATCATATAATTCCCAAAAAATTAAGCAACCAGCCCATGGTTATGAAAAATTAATTGTGTTTTAACAGAAAATAATGAGAGCAGAAAAAAGGAATGTTAAGTAAGCTCTAATCAGCCAATTAGAGGTTATACTAGGGGTGGAGATACAGAGGAAGACTTTAGATGTGCTTTGTTTCTTATGCTACCACTTCTCACAAGATATTATTTCTAATTATCTTAATATTTCTTCTAAATCTATCTAGTACGTGTAATGAAGCAAGTATAATGTATTGCACATATACATTTTGAAGTATTGAATGAATTAAAATCAAGATATATTTAGTAGAATATAGTTAAACGAAAACTTTACTAAGGAATTACGGTCATTAAAAAGTTTCCATATTTGTATCTTAAAACAAAGATGAAATGCAAATGTTACTATGCCAATGCAATGAGTTAACATCGTCAATCTAGATTATACCTTTCAATCTTACTGCTTTGATAAACGACGAATGCAAATGTTACATAACAATCTTAACATTAAATAACTACATTTGTCACTAGTGTATGACTATGTTGGTCTGAGTAGCTTAGTAGTAGTGAGATTGAAGAACAGCATAAAAAATAGGTTGAGCAAGGCTTTCTGCCCACCAAATCTTAAAGTTTGATGCAACTGTCTTTCTTGGTTGTTCTCTTCTTTTTCTCGTCTGAAAAAAAGTAGATGTTCACCAGAATCTATTCCTACTGCATTGTTTGGCGCGTACTGCTGAAGAGTCCCAAACTAGGACGAAACAACTGTTCAGTACTTCCAGGTTTTCCAATGATTCTCTAACTGACGTCAGCTCATGATGAAATCCTCCAACCAATCAAACAAAATTCCCTACAAAACCAATACTTAAAATGAAATTATTTATGATAATGAGTTTGGAATATCTAAATAAAATATTCACAAACTCTTCACTATTTAACCTACAAGTGGCATTTCTGCTGAAAAACGTTTAGAAAAATTCTTTTTTTGTGAAGACACCAGAATTGGATAAAATGATTTTGTTACATTAGAAGATAGCTAATTATCAAAATAAGAAATGATGGGCAACTTAACTTATAACTTCTAAATGAATATATTCTTTTCATTGTTTATATTTTCCTATATAACCAGCTGTCAGTAAATCTCTTTATGACCTATCAATATATTTTTCATTCATAAGTGATCATCTTTCTATCCGTCAAATAAACATTTGATTGCTGAATTCGTTTATCCTACTTAATTGGTGTATGCATTTGTATGTGTATAAGTGATGCATGTACACAGAAACATTTAGTCATCAGATCATTTACTTCAATTTACGTCTTAGATATTACTGATAACACTGAATTATCTCATCGTTTAGTAAATAGTCTTTCTAATTTATATTTTTAACTTTTGTATTTATATGTTTATAAGACAGTTCGCAATGGTAATAGTTTAGTTTTTTACATTTGTAATTTGATACTTTTTTGAGTGGGACAAGAAGACCTAGTTTGTCAGGTATTTAGTTTAGTTAGTTTTATTTCTTCACGTTTCCAGTGGGACATAGGGCTTCAAGCTAGAGCTCTGAAGTTTCGGTAGCTGTGGTGTTTATTTTCACGGGATGGAGTTGCTAGCCTCATACCCAACCTTCTCTCTTAACCAGTCTTATTACTGGCTTAGTAAAGCAAAGGAGTGCGTCAGTCAGGGATCGCACCCCGAACCACATGCGTGGTTGGCGAGCATTCTACCACTGTACCACCGACGCACATTCGGCAGGTGTAATGTGAACATTTTAAATGGTACACACCATCTGTTCATACAATAATATTAAGAGACCACTTATGAAAAAATACAGTCTGAGTTACACTTAGAAGTTTGATCTTTTAATCCTATGAGATGAACTATATAACCTTGGTCTAGATCTTGCTCCCATCTACATTCATCATGCAAATATTGTCTTATTCCACCGAACTAATATTAAATAGCAGTTTTTATATCCGTTCAGAGAAAACGCATTTGTGAGAGGACGTAAAAATGCATATAAATACACAAGAATTCTCTTCACTAGATATTATGATAGCGAAAATATGATGAAAACAAAGTCGTTCAAAATAATAATTACCTCGTCAGCTAAACGTTGTTCCTCTTCTTCTGCAGCCGTTAACTCTTGAGCATTAGCTAAATTATCTACTGCAATAGCTAAGAATACATTTAACAGGGTATCTAATTTCACATTGTTAAGGCTTATACACTAATACTTTTGTTAAAAGTAAAGGTTATCACTATTGAAAGATTGTTTATTGAACTGAAAATGAAATATCCTGTCATATATATATATATTACTGGATCGTAGTTTGAATCACAAATGAATATAAGGTAAAAAACTTATTAAAAACTGAACACAAGACGTCTGTTTAATTTTCATGTGAAACTGTAAAAGGGTTGACGTACTATTCATAAAAGATCCGAACCAATGACAGATTTATGGACATGGATTATGAAATATAGTAATTCATTCGGATATACATAGTATACGCTTTTCAATGACTGTCCATGCATATCGGGAATATTAAACGATCTCACTAGAGATTAACCAACTCCACACCCAAGTTCATGTATGTAACCCGTTAAGACTTTTCATGGTAATTCCAGAAAATCACTCCAAGGGCTAGCCAGTAATAGGCGTAAATCCTGTGACACTAATTGATATCACTTGGTTTTTGTCCTAAAATGATATCTGTTATAGATCAGTGCACTATACACCTGTTCTAAATAAATTCTTGATGAAGGCTAGTAATCGGTAGATTCAAACAAATTGACGCGAGGACGGTTTTCAATATCATGAATTTACATTTATTCCAAAAACGCAAACATCAAGATTCATACGCTTCAGTGAATGGTTTCAATAGTTCACTGTCTAGTTAGTGGTGAAAACGGTGGAAAATTGAATGAATCCACCGCATACCCTCTCACTAAATATATGCTAAGATATAAACTTAGTGATTCATAAAATTATGTGCATACGTACGTTTTTAATAGCAACTTTCAAATCTCTGTTTGAATAACAGTTATACGTTTCACATATACCCCTATGATTTTTCTTTCCCTTTATCATCCAACAGTTCCCTAAAAAGGCATCTTAATAATGTTTTATGAATAAATAAAAATAACAGTATATGACATAAAAAATACTGATTTTTCCGTAAGTTAACAATGATAAAAAGTGAACGTGTAATGTAATCCAAATGTAACCGTTTGTGCATTGACCTATGAACCCTATTTACAGTATATTATATCACGCCCGTAAATTTGACTCAAATTGAAGCTGTTTACACACAACCTATCCTTCGATATGGCCAGAGAATGTGAGATTCATTTATTTATTTGGTAAATAAATCGATGGTTCAGTGGTAGGACGCTGTCCAATGACGTTTATAACCTTGATTTGAGTCCCAGTAGACGCACTCCTGAACCTCACTCAGTAGGCTGGAGAAAGGGGGCTATCACCTCGGCCCAGTAAAAACAACACAACCACTACTGAAACGTCAAAGCTTGAGACTGTATGTTCTGTTCGGACAAGAGGGAGAGTGGAAACTTTTATTTGCTTAACTTAATTACAGATGAATCCATTTCGTTTCAGAAACTCCTGGTAAAGCAAATAAAAAAAGGTATTCAGAGCTATTCGAACATGCTTCCAATTATGTAGCAACTTTTCCAATCAAATACCCAAAACATTTTCATGATTCACCGCCCACAACTTTTAAAATAAGCCATTGAAAAGGATACAGTTTCCAAATAGTACTAAAAGGACAAAATAAATGCAGTAGACGAATCCCCCATTGTTAACACCACCTTGAGAACGAATTCCATCATACATAATCATATTCCAATCTTCTCCAGTCAATATCTGATAAAAACAAAACAAATGAAAACAAGATAAGAATGATTTTTGAAAATAAAATTAAAACTCCCTGAATACATCAAATCTGTTATGCCACTAGGGTACGATAGTTTGGATATTTTCCTTGTTATTGTGATTTTTGTGTCGGTTATCACTTTATGAATGATGGCTTGTTGACGTTCTGTCTTGTCAGTGGGATCTAATTAAGAGTGAGCCAACATTATAAGAATATAAGTTTCTGTTGCGGTTATTCAAATTATTCAGCTGGATTAAAGCGCTACATTACTGCTATTTAAAGTGATGTCTTCTGCATGTTTACAGTGCATTTAATAAATTGAAACATTTTCGATAACATTTTTAAAACACGTCCCAGATATTTTTAGTACCTTTTGGTAATTTGTTATCGTGAATAAAATAAACAACTGATACTTTTAGTAACATTTCTTAAAATGGTTTTAGCCTTTTATTGAGGTTGTGACAGAGCTGCAGTCAACTAGTCTTTCTGAGATATTTGTTATTTCGCGAGGAAACCCATCCTGAAATAAATAAAAACCTCTAGACCAAAACCTAAACATTCATCCATTGCTCATTAGTAACTAGCCTCGACATGGGTTTCCGAAGCTCCAGTGAAACATCGTGACGGTAGATGTTCACTAAATATCACGTTCTTGTTGATGAAATCAATTGACTGTTACTCTATGTCACTAATTAACAAAGATTAGAATACAAAAGTAAACAGATTTAAAAGCATTAGTTGAATAATAACCTGCTTTCTTTGTAATCAGACTGTTAGGGATTCGATCATCGGTAGAGTTTTAGTTATACTGAAGAGTACCAAATTAGGACGTTATCGATTACCATCGATCATCATTATTTTTTTAAGTTTGAGATGAAATCTATGTCAAAATACAAATTCATGGCTAGAGATTCTAAAGCCATTTGAAAATAAGGTCAGAGTAATATAAAGGAATTACAATTTAGATGAACACAAACACGTCTTGATTGAAGAGAGAATACTTGTACGGAGGAAATTTAAAATAATAGTTCAATAAAAAAATACCAGTGAATTTATGAACAATTTCCCATAGCGAACTTCATGTGTCATGTCAGACATAAACCCAGCTTAGTTGACATATTTCCTCGGCAGATGTTTTGAGAGTGCAGGGTAAACAAGCCTAACAATTTGGCCTAAATGTCATACTTAGTTTTAATCCTGTTTTTCAAAATATTAAGGAAGACTTGAGTTTTCAACAAGTGAATTTAAATCGACTAATAAATAACTTTTGTTTGTGGAGAAATTCCAACTGCCTTAGTTATTTATAATAGTGGAATGAGAACATAAACTGTAGTCTTTCCTCTTCGTCTGATAAACTATGTTCTATGATTAAATAACCTGATAAACTGAAATTCTCTAAAAGTTAAAAAGTTCAATTCTGTACTGTTATAAATAATAATTAAATAGCGGTTAAATCAGTGCAGAGGCCCTATACGACACTGACATTGTGATCATTTTTGCAGACATGCATAAATCCATGCAGTAAATCATGCTTGACATGAAGCATGCTTAAAATTCAATAAATCATGATTAATTCTTCTGGAAATCACGTTAGCTTTCTATCACTGATAATTTACAAAAACTATTTCCAGGTTCTTAATGTTGCATCTAAGAACAGTACTTGTTGGTTTGACTAGATCACTTAGTCGTAAAAGACCGTCATGCTGTCGAGCGAAATATTTAGTTTAATTTACAGGTGCATACGGGTGGTGATGTAATATGCTGAAGGCTGTTTAAAATAATATCTTGGAGAATGTTGACGCAATCATATGTCATATCTTCGTAAATAGTAGCGTGTTACTTCAGTTCACTAACAATTTTGGGGGAAAGTGCTTTTGAGGATTTATCACACTACAGCTGGTGAGTGCTAACATTCATGAAACCTGCCAAAACGACCTAGTGTATCTAGTGCCGAATCGTGGTGTACAGCAGTATTATATCTGTCAGCATATTACGAGCATTGCAAACCTGATTGTTGGAATTTTATCAGCTTCAAAGTCCTATGAAATACAGAAAATCATTAAATTGGGTATAACGTCATAAGTTTATTTTAAAGTAGTTTTTGGGTGCCTGTACATTGACAATACTTACTAAATCTGACTCTACTAGATAAAAGTGAAAATTCTACTGCATAAAACTTTTTTGTGTTTTAATTTACTTCTACAGACATACTAGCAACTATTCAGGTTAAAAGTATGATGTACTTTGTTAGTATTAATACTACCGAACAAAAGATGCAATCTAACAGATATGAGATAAGTAATTCACTGAGTGTCATTGCTTAGATTTAGGCAATTTTTCTTTAATCATGTTAATAGATATGCCATTTTCATAGAATAATTCTGAAGCTACTAATTAGTATGTCGGCTAAACCTATGTGCACATCAAAAGCTTAACAAGTGTGAGATGAAATGATATCAGACTAGCACCCTGGAAAATGATAACATTAAGCGTTCTTCAACAAACAAAACAGTTGTTGTAATTTTATTGGTTATTCTTGCCTATGCTAAGGCAACTAACACTCAGCGTGATTATCATGACAATGATCATACTACTGAAAACTCAAGCTTTAAACACACTGGTTAGTTACTGGGGGTAACTATCGTTATTCTGTCTAGTTCTGTTGACTAAATTCTGTCGGCCAATTTTCCAATGCGGTTGCCAATCTTAGAGTCTTGCCATCGGTGCAAAACTCTGAACTGATGTTAGACTTTTGGAGGTAATCAGCTTGAAACCCTGAACCCTGGTTTCACACCAACTGGCACTCGTCCGTAATACGTACCTACAAACTTGAAGAAACTGACTTCTCTTCTGATATGAAAGTGATGAGAAACATAACTTTGAGATAGATATCTGAGAAGTGAATATGATTGTGATAGAATTATAAAACGACATTTCACAAAACAATTAAAATAAGACAAAATAAATGTAATGAAAATTCGGGAGATATTGGAGGATTCGAAGAACAATACTATGAAAGAGATAAAATAAAAAAATAAATGCAAAGAGAATAAATGAATTCTTAAGACATTGTAGGGGAAACCACAAGTTCTTTCCGTAAAATTGCTTAGTTTAACGAGAAAACGCACATATATCAATGTTCTCTGCTGAAGGTCCCCAAAAAGGCTGTTTAGTAATGCTTGTTTCTTAACAATTTTCTAATAAATTAGATCCATGATGAAGCTAACTTTGGAATCAAAAAATAACGTTTCATTATGGATTTGATATTGACACGGCCGGAAATACGTTGGTGGTACAATGGCAGAATGTTTTACAACCACGCACATGATCTAGGTTCGACTCTTGGATGATGCATTTCTAAACCTCACTTAGTTTACTAACCAATAATAAGTCCAGAAGAGAATCAAAGCTGAGCATGAGGATAGCAACCACTACTGAAACTTCGAAAACTGAAGCTGTATGCACTACTCAGAATGCAAAGGAGTGAAAACGAACAGCCTGATTGATGTGAACTTGAGCTTTTTGCCTTTATTTTTAATCTAATAGAAGGTAGTACATAAAGGTCTTCATTTTTCGGCTTCACCCACTTAGTTAAAAGGGGTACATTATTACTAATGTATAAATTTTCAATTTATTTTAAAAATATATGACTTATTTCTAAATATTTGAAATAAGGAGATTCCTCAATTTACTAGCAGGTATATCATTTCAAACCAGTATAAAAAATACTTTTGACTGATGCGAGCATTTAAAGTCTGCACATCTTAATAAGAATTATTCACATTCTGAAGCTGAGGGTGAATAAATTCCACTACTGCTCTCTAGACAAGTAACGTGAATAAATGAAATATATGAATGATATTGACCCACAGAATTCGCCTGGATGTTAGTTGGCTCTTTATTTAGGTGTATTCTTGTTTTCATTACAGTCAGTCTGTTTATGATTTCTCTCATTTATTAGGCAGTAAATAGCTATTCATTTCTCAGTGGGGATAAAAAAACACCTACGACTGACCTTAGTAGTTCACTTACCTGAAATACGGTTAACAAAGCTTTCACAAATGTATCGAAATTCTGGCCTGGTTTACCATCATCGAAATTAAATCTATGGATAAATTTAACGCAAATATTGATTTAAATGGGATATATATATATATAGATCAAAACAGATAAATATTTCTATACACTATACTAAAATGTTTCTGTCTTCACTCTCCAAGTTCTGAGTGGAGCAGAGGGGTTCAAGCTTTTAAGTTTTAATTGTGGTGGCATTATTACACAGAGTGAGACTGTTAGGCGAAGACCTAATCTTCCCTCTTCTCTAAACTTACTACTGGCTACGTGAGTTTGTAGAGTGTGTCACCTGAGAATGGAACGTGGAATGATAAAGTGTTACAGTGGTCTAATTAAATCTGCATATTGCACCTTGATTCCAGTGTTAAGCCGTGATCTCAAAGGGCTTCAGTCTGATGTATATGACCAGTCTTCGCAGGATTCAAGATTATGTGATTACACTTATTATAACAGAAAGCTATAAAATCCAACTAAAACTGAAATGGTGACTCAAAATATGAGTTATTTCGAACTGATCATACCGGAATGTAGTTGCAGCATTATCATAAAATAATAATAGCTAGTATAACGCAACGTCGGGGGTGTCTATCCCTCCAAACAATGATCGTAGCCTATTTGCAAATGTTGTTACAGATAAAATATTAAATAAATTAGTAATGAAAGAAATATTTATCGCATAGATTCACACTAGTCTTGTCAGTTTCACAGCTGTTTTATTTTTATATTATGGTCAGGAAATTCATGTACTTAGTCCTAACAGATCATAACAACAATATGATATTATCCCATGGGTAACATTAATCTTGACATGTTAATTACATTTTTCATACAGAAAGTTGATATATTTGAGTAAAACATGAATTCATTTTAGGTGTTATTTTTATTCACAACATTTTGTTGCTCATTTAGGTGAATGATAAGATGAAAATAAAAATTTGATGACATCGATTGTACTGATAAAGATAATGCTGTGAAATGTAATGAGATAATGATGATGCTCACAACTATATTCTTTTTTCTACCCTATATTTTGAAAAAGCTTGTGAATATTTGACACATATACACTGGCGACGTACTCACTGAATAGATGAGCACACGCATATACCCCAAAAGTTAGTTGACACCTAGTCATCTTTAAAAGAAATTACATCAGTCTAACTTTTAATCGTTTTTTTCTTCTTCTCGTCTTTCATCCTTGAAAACATTTTATTCATATGTACATACTTTATTATCTTTGAATGTGTTAATTTGGCGGTCTAACTGAATCACTGGGCTACATGAATTTCTATCCAACATAGTGTATCATATTTTCTCTGATTGTTATGGTTTTAACCAGTCAATTTCACCTTTCAGTCGCAAAATGAACTCATGCACATGTTTGATTGGCTTTCGAAGTATCAGCATGAATTTTCCGGAGATGAAGGAAAAGTATCATGAAACATTATACCATGCTTCTAATCGAACAACAATTCGTCACATTATATGCTATGGATTGCTGGTTTTCTTGAAGATCATGGATGAAGAGAAAATATTATGCAATAAATTGAGCTGAGAATTCTGTACATTGTTAGACATTGTCAGAATAAAGCCATTATTAATATTATTCTACTGTAATTATTAATAATGGTTGTTATTGTAATTATTATCATCACTTACCGTTATTCATCTAATATACTTATATTTACTGCATCCACAGTCTTTCATACTACCATTTATAAATTATCTCTTAACAACCATGTCTGTTTTTGTTTCAAATTTACGAGCAAACGCCTTCCAGTTGAATATACATTATATATATATATATATTATTTCTTTTGCGTTCCGAGTGGAACATAGGGCTTTAAACTAGAGCTTTGAAGTTTCAGTAGCAGTGGTGGTTTTTAGGGAACAGGTTTGCTAGCCTCATAACCAACCTCCCCTCTTTGCCGATTTTACCACCGACTTAGTGAGGTTTAGGAGTACGTCAGCAGGGGATCGAACCCAAGACCACATGTGTGGTTGGCGAACATTCTACCACTGAACCATCGTTGCACCAGAATAGATATAGGTCTTATTATATATATATATATATACTGTAGCCAACTTTAACTGCCTGCTCTCACGTCTTTTAACTTGACTGTGTTTTTTAATCAGTATACCTTAGTCATTTTACAGTCATAATTTCACATATTCTTTATAATGATAATACATGAAATTATAACTGCAATTATTGAAGTCATAAATAAATACTTTTTCTATCGAAAAGTGATTTACAAAATGCGAGTATGCTTTTGTAAAAACTAGTGGTTAAACTTACTCTCCACCAAATAATTGCATACCCAGTAGAGCAAATATAAGCATGAATAAGAATAGTAGAAATAGAAGACTGAGTATACTTCTCATTGCATTTAACAGAGATAAGACCAAATTGCGTAACGATGCCCAATACCTGAATTTTAAAGCAGAAGAAACATGTTAGGCTTAACATTTATCTCAAAATATCATTTCAAAGTGTTTTTTATTTTAAAATAAGTAGATTCATCATAGAGAAAGAAATTGAAATTAGTGATGATTAGCTTTTCTAGAAGAATCTGGAGGAATTGTAAGGTTGCTAACAATCAACTGCTTATTTCATCCAATTTGGGATTTGTTTTTTTAATGCTTTTGTTATATGAATTTAAAAATAGAGCAGTATAAAAATTGATCACATTAGACTGGTATTTTCTCAAAATGTAAATTCTTATTTGGTTTTAACAGCTATGCAATTCTAAGTTTAAAATTTTTAGTGAGGCGGCATTGTTTTAGGTAGGAATAATGTTTTACAGGAGTGGATTTTATTCCCTGAAAACTTTTATTCGTAGCAAACCACTTTATGCACACAGCTTTAATTCATTTTTTGATAATGTCTGAAATAGATTCAAGTTGTCACGTGGCTGCTAAAGTGGTTTAAAGTATTATGATTTATTTGTTACTTCTTTAAGCACTTTCTCTCTCTCTCTCTCTCTATATATATATATATATAACCACCGTGATAAGCATTCAAGTTTTTTTTTTTATTGGGAAATTCGCTGCGTGAATTTTCAAAATTAAAATTAAGCGGGTGTCCTTTTAACCCTATATTTATTACGATAAAAGGCTTTCTGCAGTATAATGTTAACAAACATAATAAATCAAATTTATGCAGAACATTTCATTGATCAAATTCTTTCCCTAAAAAGTTTCATTTGAAAAGGTTAAAGAATGGAAAAGAAATCTTAAAAGTTAAAGAAAGATTAAACAGCTTGATCAATTTCATTAGCTACTTTCCCGCTTATCTTTTGAAAAAATGATATTAAATTCAGGCTGACAAGTGTTTTCCGTAAGGTTAAACAAGTGAAATAGGAGAGTTTAATGGTTTCAGCTTAGACAGAAATGACGACTGTTTTACTCAATTATGCAAAGCAACAATATTTTGCTTCCAGCTTGGCTTGTATTAAACTGTTTTATAAAAAGTGTCATCAACCGATGACGTTTAACCTAGGGAATACTTCATAGTATTAAGTTAACAACAAAAGTCTTGAATAGCACGGCTAAAAGAGTATCCTAGCTTAATAATATTACCAGATTGAAGGTAATTTTGATGTATGAAAGGAAATTCTCGCCTGACAGTATAAGACAGTCAGACACACAGGTTATTATTATGTTTCAATAACCAAGTGACATGCCTAAAACAGAGAGCGAAATTCTTTTTACGTCAATAATAATTCCAGCACACACAATAAATTATTATATCGGTTAGTCCTCGAACTTACATTCAGCGTGCCCCATTTGTTTGTTTGTATTTTTGTAGTATTCATATTTCTCTCACGACAGCGAATATAATTCACCCCCTCCTGATTTGGAGTATGTCACTTCATTGTATATTCACATTTTATCCGATTTTCTCAATGACTGCACATTTTTATATGCATTCAATTAAGAGGCTTAACTAATGGTCTGTTATTCTGTCTTATGATTTTATCTCACTACAATTTCTAGTGTAAATCTGATTTGCCTTTACTGGCTATTTGTATTCTTATATTCATTGGATTTATAACTGTAGAGCCTGAAGTTACTGAGATCAAATGTTCGTTCATAAAATTTTACTTGTTATGACTGTTATCATTACATTACTCATTCTTGCATTCTGAGGAGGACTTAGGGCTTCAGGAACTTTGAATGTCCCCAAAGTTTATTCGGAGCAAGAATAATTAGAGCGAATAGTTGTTTTCAATAACGTCAGTTATAAACCCACTAATATAAACACAATAGCCAGTTAGGCAAATTAAAATTGACCACAAAGTATATTGTGGCATGAGTACAAGATGGAATAATAGTTTCGAATGTCGTTTAAATGCATGCAAAATACAGTCAGAACATGTGATAAAATTAGATTCAACAAGTGAATGAAATGCTCATTAGCTTTAAATCTCGTTTACGGAAATGGAAACATTACAACAGATAACGATGATGTGAAGAACGAGATCTCTATTATAAGACAAATTTTGATTGGACAGTTATCCAAAGATGCTTCTAAATAACATTATCAATGGGAAGGGCGAAGTGAGAAAGAAGGTTGAAAAATAGTGGGTGTCGACGACAGCCATTTCATATAGAAAAGATACCCGTGAAGAACTTCAATGAGTACTTGCTTTATATGATGTTAAAGACTATTTCAAGTCCTCTAATTCTTCAGAAAGCTTTAATGAATGTCGAAGATATATTCTCAAGAATTAGTTTGTAGAGATGTGATTTCTTTCAAGTGAGACAAGCGACTACTGGGAAGCAGGAAGTACTGGATAGCTGCTTCATCCTAGTTGGGACTCATCAACAGTGCCCACCCACTGGGGTTCGAAGCCAGAACTTCCGGTTACAAGGCAAGCTCGTAAACGAATCAGTCACTGGGAACCCGACTTAATGCCCCATGAATTCTAACTTTTAACAATTGGCGATTTTAGCGCGACCACCATCCATTTTCATTAGCGAGTATCTGTTTTCATTTGTTCCAACTCTGACCGAACAAATCAAAACCCTACAAACAAACTCTTAGAAATTAATCTGATGTCTGCTAGTGAACAGGTTCAGGACAAAGTTGTCTGGAGTTCTACTGAGAATTCGTAACTAGTGAGTGCCACTACGTTGGGAGTGAGGAAGATACTCGCCTATGACATTGGCTGGTGGTCGCATCCCAGTGGCCGAATCTTTTACTAATTTGCATTGTAACCGGAAGGCCCTGGGTTCGAACCCCTGAGGTGGGTGAATCCTGCCATGATCCCAAACTAGCATGAAACAGCTGTCCAGTTATCCCTAGTTTCCAATGGTTCCCTAAATGATATCAATCCATGGTCATACGTGAAGATGTATTTCTCCAAATCCCGAAAACAACTTTGTCTATAAGACAGAATGTTCTGAACATGAGGCTTGCTATAGAGAGGAAAGTGGTAGACAAGTGAATGTCAGAGTGAATGAACGCAAACTGTGCACAAAACGTCCGCCCAGAAATCAATTAGAATTTGAGTCTGGAAAAAAGACCAGCTATAGCAATGCATGCTTTAGAAAGCTGACATAAGAGCTATTTCGAAATTGTCGAAATACTAGGAAAACGCTTTCATCCACATAAAGAAAGGCTGAACACTGAAGTTTTATGCTGTGACCTCTGTAAAAAATATTATCATATTTTTCACGTAATAAATAACGTGTTTTCCATAAGACAAACAACATGCACAAACACACACAAACAAATTTCAACATATGACAGCTTGACATTAGTCAATACAAACATACAATAACCTTTTGCATTTTCCGTTAGTAAAATATCTACCGACAAGTGACCTTCAAAGGGATTTGGTTTATTTAATTTTTAGCTCTATATTTTGATATTTAGTTAAATTCGAGTAGTATTGCTGAAGAAGCTGTGGCTTACACAGAGGAACGTTCGGAAAAATCATGGTTTGATTTTTTTCTTAAATAGCTGGGATTATTTTATGTAGTTTATAATGATTCAATCTGACTCGGCGCTCAAATTACTCCAGGATATTCGTAACATCAGTGTCCTGGACATTTATAATCTGTGGTTAAATGTCCATACTAGTTAAGGCATAATTATTATTGAAAACATAAATAGGTAAACATAAACACGCCTATTTTCAAATAAGTTTCAACCGCCTTGCATTTTTCTAGGGAATTAGGGAAAAAACTTAGCAGGTTATTAAAGTGCTTTGGAAAGAACTGTTTTACTGATTATTAGTTTATTTGGAGATTCTGCAATAGGAGTAGGTACTTTGCAGCAGAACAAGTTGAGAATTCCGAACTCCTTTTTCAGAATATTATTAATATATCACGATCCAAATGAAAATTGGCCAATTACCTTGCACAACCAATCATACTGTCCCCCTAACAACATCCGTTCTATTTACTATATTCACAAGCTAACATTGAATTTCATCCTGATTTCTTTCCCTTATGTTTAGGATTTGGGTTAAGAATCAGGTTAGGGTTTGGTTTAGTATCAGGCTTATAATCAAGGTTAGTACTAGCATTAGGGTTTATGTTAAAGTAATTAAATTGATTTCCATATGTATATTCGTCATAAATAAACATTTCTAAATATTCATGTTTTATTGTCGTGTGGCTAATCTGATTGGTTGAACAAAGTCACTCGGTAGGTCGTTCGCTGGAGTTGTGGTACTATGCTTTTGTCAAGTTTTACCACGTATTGATGGCAGTTAGAGAACCACTGATAACCAGGGAGTATTAGACAGCTGTTTAGTGCTAGTCAGGATTCATCGGAGGACTCATCGAGGACTTCCGATTACAAGGAGAGCTTGTAGGCCATTCAGCCAATGGGACCAAACTCAATGACCCATGGTTTCTAACTTCTACCAATTGGTGATTTCGGTGTAACTAACAGCCATTGTCTTAGGCGAGTATCTTCCTCACTCCCAGCGTAGTGGAGCTCAATAGTCACGACTTTTCCGTAGAACTCCAAACAACTTTGTCCTGAACCTGATCACTAGCAGACATCAAATTAATCTCTAAGAGTTTGTTTGTAGGGACTTGATTTGTTCTCCAATTTTGACCGTGTAGTGATATCAGTTAAAGAACTATTGAAAAAACTACTGGACATCTGTTTGGTACTCATCGGCAATACGCACCCACCGGGTTTCGAACCCAGGACCTTCCGATTACAATGCAAGCTCGTAGACCCATCAATCCCTGGTGAATCTTGAAACAAATCAGCTCTTGAAAAAGCTGTATTTACACAAGTATTTTAGTGGCAAATCATTACGACCAAAAATCTGAGAGTGAGAAGTGAGTAAATTGTTGAATGAGTATATAACTAATCCCCGAAAATTTCGTTCCCTTTCATTTCTAGCTGCATGATAGGTTAGGACAAAGGCTTTCCTCAGGTAGTTGATGGTATGCAGGTTTCTATGTGTCTTTGTATTACATTTTTAAGTGTGGATACTTAATCATTTGAGATGTCACATTTAGCTGTTTTAAAGGTGTTTTATCGACTTTTACACAGTTGAAATATCTGTTGCGTTGTTTGCCATACTATGCGCGAAAAAATCTTGAAAGTACTCTTAACCTCACCCAAATTCTTACTTCATTGCAATTCTAAACATACGTGTGTGATGAAATGCGTAAATACAGAGCTACATTGGAAGTCAAATATCAAAGTGACCATGGATGATAGTGAATATATTGTAATACATAATAATGATTAATGTTTAGATTAAATTTTTATTTATTTGATCTCATTATTAATGGATGATATTATCAAAAACATGGAGGGAAAATGGGGTAGAAAGTTGTGTGTGTGTGTGTATGTGTGTAGGTGGAAAAATTAAGAAAAAGTCTGTCTTTACAAGCGTAGGAATACAAAGACGAATGAATCAAATAAATCATGTTGAACAAGTAATAAATAATGAATAAGACAAAATGTCATTCCTAGTAGGTAAGACATAATACTGCATGGATGATTTCATATGTTCCACAGGTTGGCAGTAGTGATTACAATTGTTACTTCTGAAAAATTCAATTCGAACCATAATTATAAGCATTCATCATTACTATAAAATCATTGTCATTCATGATCATTTACATTGACAGCTGGCGTCCAATTTATTGCTAATATTTATGCATATTATCGCACATGCATATTTCCAATTATGATGAAGTAATACTTTGCTCATCACCTAAACCTCTCAGATTTTCGTACCTTATGATCTTATATCATTAAAGATCCCCATGAAGTTACCTAAAACAGTTGTCCGTTCTAAATATTCTTGTCCTGAAATCTTACAAACATAGTTATAACGGGAAACAACTTTGATGCTATGTCATCTATTGAGATGACCTTATAAACCTGTAATTTCACTAAAGGTATGATATTATTAAGGTTATCACTTGTCACAAATTGTTCCACCGACCATGAATGCTCTCGCCTTAAGGTATTTGGATATACCAACATCGTGTTTTATCAGTTTAACCATCTTTTCTGTTTGTTCAGAACGCGTTTTAGTAGACCACTCAAGCGCATTTGAATCTCTCACTAAATTTGAATATAATGTTCCAATTTATTTACTCTATAAACAGAAGCATAGTGGTTTACTGAAATATATACATATATATATCAGTATATCAATATATATCAACATTTTTCACCTGTGTATAAAAAACTCACCTTGTAATTTTAAATATTCTCAAAAGACGAATACTACGTAAAGCAGAAAATCCAAATGAATCTGATGGATAGAAAATTTGCCATACAATTTCGAACAAACTGGCAAAAACAACCTTTTGGTAGAGGAAGAAAAAAAATAACCACAAGTAAGGATGAATATTCCTAAGAAGAAGATTAAAATGTCAGAAAACCAAGAATATTCATGTTAATTTCCACTGTGTCAAAATTTCATTATATTTTTGACAAAACAGGATGACTTGGGCCTAAAAACACGTGTGTTTTTAAGCATCTGTCTTTCTAGTAGGAATGGGGCGAATGAGTGGAGCACACTTGTGAGATTACTCTGTAGTTTCACTGAAAAACTGCAAATTTTAATCTAACCAACAGTATAAAGGTCATCAGTTACAGTAAGCAAGTAGACTATACGACAATACAACCAGTTGGATCGAGTGATCGGAAATCGCTCACACTAATTATCAATGCACGTTAATCACGTCAACATCATATTAGCAGAATAGCTACCTCAATGAGCTTACTGACAAAAATGAGTGAGACAGACTTTAATTTCTAATTAATGACAAAAGGTGATAACTTCCCCAGCAATAATTGCATTAAAGAAGTTTTGTTTCCGATAGTATTTATATCACTCCATCAAATTTTATAGGCTCATCTCAACTTAATGGAGCATTGCGTAGCTTATAGAATGATTAATGGACTAAGGTGTAGCATGGTATGCTGGATTCTGTGTTCCTTATTCATTTTAACTTACACAGGCTTTGTATCGTGGGAAATGAACTAAATTAGAAAATATCTCAGATTTATAAACCGGAATAAATCGGACTCCCAATTTTATTTCTGATAAATCTGAATAGCGTTTCTATGAATGCCACTGCCACTCTTCAGTTTTGGTACCTATTTTGAGAGCATAGGTATGTCAGATATAGCTTAACAGGAAAGCTTCTCATACATGATGCAGAAATGTTGATAAAAATGAACTTTTGGGGGTAGAAAAACCAAATTGTATTTATAACTTTGTTATTTAACAGTCTGTACGTTGAGAACAAAGTGATACTCTAAAGACCATAATACGAATGATTTAAGTTGAAATTAAAAATATTATCATTTTCTTTACATTTATTCCCCTTAATGAATTTAAATAAAGCAAGAACAACAGTTTTGGCAGAATAAAATGGTACCATCATTTATTTCGCTGATGAGAAGCTTTTTCCCAAGAAAAAATACTGACACATACATGGTGAACGGACACCACACTGACTTTGGCGGCTTGTACCGGTAATTCAAGCATCAATGGGTCTAGGGTGCACAGTTCTCTCCACTTACTTTGAACAATGTCACTCCAGTAGTATCATAAATCTACATAGAACAGGTGTCGCTCTTGACCTCATATACATAGATTTTATGATTCTTTGTGGCCAGCAGATTGCGTATACAAACTGCTTCGCCTAAGAGCTTCGAGTATAGCTAATAATGCAGATATATTTTGATGTTAATTGGTAAGAACTGTTATGTTTACAACAGTCAATATCGAAAACTCAGAGCATGCTTTTAAGCACTTATATATATGTCAGATTGACGAATTATGGCACGAAACATCATGTAACCAATACAATTATATACTCAGCTGATAGGTTTTCGGAAGTTAATTAACCTAGGATGAGGATTTTTTAGGCGAAGTGTGACACTAACTACAGAACCAGTAAAAAATTTTCCACTTTGAATTTAGTCTCTTCAAAAGTGAGTCCTTCATTTGTAGATTTATCTTCACAAGAAATTAAAGGCGCAGTCTCGTAGATCTTTAGTTATTTTTCCTAACACAGAAAGCATTAAAATGTGTGTTCAGCCATCAAAATTTCCTCATTTTAAAATCCACTGTTTATTCCCAGTTATATTTTACAAGTGAATAGTATTATAAAGCCAGTGTTAAGCATTTTGTTTTCCTAATAATTAACTGTAGAGTTTCACACATCCATTGGCAATTTGACTGCTTTTACTTGTTTTCACAATAATGATGAATGTCATGAGGACATATCTCAGTGTCATTCAAAACTGATCATCACTAAACGGACCGATGAACCTAATTCAGTGTAGAGAATCGAAACAAAGATGATGGCAGTACCAGAATTTGTTACAACGTCAAAAGACGGAAAATGGAATTGAAAACTAAAACACAATATAAATGTCCTCCTTTTAAAATAGTTTCTTTAAGTTACTTAGCTGAAATGCTTTAAAAGTTGATAGGGTTGAATAGAATGCTTGAAACTTAAGGAAAAATACAGATCTTTTTGTAACTGAGGTATTTAAAATGTCTTGAAAAACGTCTAGTGGCTTACTGTAACAGATGAAATATACATCCAGCTCAACTATTTTTCAACCATTTTATGACCTTCCCATCAGAATATAGATTTCGCACATTGCCATAGGTGTATCTTATCAAATGTTGCCCTTACTCCATTTATATTCATAAAAAATAATATATTCACTTTAAATTCACTTCAATAACGCAACTGTATTCACTTATCATTTTAGAAGTGGTATAACAAAAAAGAATGAATGTTTTATGTGACACAGAAAGCAATTCAGTACACTGTAGTTTGACTATTCAACTTACCGCAAAATCAAAAATATTGAATGTTGAACGGAAGTAGATCAAACAACCTAATCCATAAATTTTAACAATCATTTCAAACAGAAAAAGACCGAGAAAAATAAATTCCGAGAAATCTATTAAAAAGAGAAAATAACAATGCATAGAATGTTCGGTATTTGAAAAAACATAATAATAAACAAAATACCAGTTAAAGCGTTAAATAAAAGCTTAGTCTTTGAATAGCTGAATAGTGTCATTTTCAGCTTATCAGAGTGTGACACTGTATTGAAGCTCTTGGAGTTTTTATTGAATAGTGAAGAGATAGTAACTGCTTCATCTGTTTCGCATGCTTATTCATGAAGAAAATTCTTTCTTCCATTTTGTAAATTTCATAAGTGAACACTCCTATATAATTTACAAGTTTTGTGCAATTACAACACCTTAACGTGAACAGTTTTTACATTTTTACCTAAAATGCTCTGTCATTAATTCTACAGTCTCATTCGCTTTCACTCCTAATTGATATAATCTGTGATAAGATGAATATGTTTTGAAAGATTACCGGTTGAATAGAGATTGGAGAATTCCATGAAATCTTTTTGGGTTAAAAGTTACTGAACTGTGACAGATTACTTTACTTCCTAAAAGTCTCTTACCCCATATAATACATGTGTTATTACTTTCGGAAGCATACTTAACTATGTTTGTTCTACGTACTGAATGCATATATATATATGTCTTGTTGAACTTTCTAGTAGTTTGTGTTTCCGTTTGATGAAGTTAGGACTTTATAAAAGCTGTAATCAGTGATACGTAATGTCCTGAACCTTTTTCACACTTCACGTGAACTTTCCCAAATTTCATTTGCTGCAGTTATTGAATAAGATTGGCCTAAATATATCTATCTGAAAGTTATTTTATTTCATGTTGATATTATGAGTAAACACATATTGCAGAAAATAAATTATAAATCAATGTACTTAAACAATATTCCATTGGTTAAGTCTTTACATCGGTATCTTTTTAGTCTTTTGTGATTGCTCAAATGCTATTTAACATTGCAGTATGTCGAAGTTTTATATTGATTCTGTGGTAAACTGTACTCTGCGTGCATCTAAAATGACTACAAATCCAAAAGACATGCTCTGAACACTCATTAAGTTCATATATATATATAACTTAAAAATACTATTTATAATGAATAAAAAGAATCAGATCTCACCTTAAACTACTTGCAGATTTATTTGTATGTAAACCCTAGCTAGTAAGCACAAGAGGAAGTTGGCAGATTCATTATCTTTTGGACAAATGTTCACTGTGAGTGATTAAGCATAAGGACAACTAATGAAAGACACCTTTCCAGATCATGATTTTTAGTATTTCATCATGAGCTGACATTGGTTAGAGAACTATTGGAAAACCTGGGAGTATTGGATAGCTGTTTCGTCATAATTTAGGTACTCTTCATCACTACGCACCCACTGCCAGGGTTCGAAATCAGGACCTTCTGGTTATAAGACGAGCCTGTGGACCATTCAGCCACTGAGACCCAATCCAACAGCCCATGAATTTCACGATATGGCGCGACCACTAGCAAATGCCATCAGTGAGTATTTGTCCTCACACCCGACCTGCTCTGTACAAATGTTCATGGCTTCTTCTGAGAAGTCCCAAACTAGGCCGAAACAGCTGTCCAGTACTCCCAGGTTTTCCAATGTTTCTCTAATCAATGTCAGCTCATGATGAGATCCTGTAACCAATCAAATCCATGCAAACCAACACTTGAATATCACGATTTTTAAATAAAGTTAGAACATATATTTTATAATATATATATTAAAATATTCAGTTACACATCACGAAAAACATCTATTACTGTATGTAAATGCTTCTTTTACTCTTTAAAAACAGGATGTTTTTAGGAGTATACATAAGATCTTCTACCATAATTTTAGGGACATTTTTAAAAATACCATAGTGTGAAGAACATTAAAACTACTGTTGATTAAATACAAGTTGTTTTCACAGCATTTAATGTGTTCTCAGAGATTAGAAGGTTATATTCAGAGTATTAAACATTATTTATCGGTCGTTTGCATTACATGAATAGATCAGTAGCATATTTTTTGTTCACTCAAAAAATAGTTCCTTTGAAGTTTGTTAGAAATGAATTTGGAGAAAATGAGAATAGTGGATTACTTTTAGTACATCTAAAAATCGTCTTAATAACTTTCTTTCGAATGACTGAATTTCGCCGTACAACTCTGTCCATTTAATCAATAACTATTCTAGTAGTATTAACTCTGTATCCGAGGTGATATTATTTCATACATTACATCAAATAATGAAACAGGGATAACTGCAGTGTCTTGGTATGTTTCGCTAAGAAAGGCGGATAATGTAGCTTTTAAACTTATTAATTTAGTTGCTTGTGTAGTACCTATAGTAACTGATTTCCATTTTAAGATAAATCACTGAAATCAGAACGGTAGTTTATTCAACTATTTTACACTTCTTTCATTTTCTGTTCTAAATGGTTTTGTCAAGTATTTGTAATTTATTGTGTTTTGTATTGTAACCATCTACAGGTAAAACTGTGCGGGTTTTACGTTAAAAATAAAATCAAAAAGAGTGTTTCAAACATCACAATCCAGGAAACCAGTAACTCAAAGGCTCGAAAGTTATGAGAAGAATGATCGGTCGTCTCTTTAAGTTAAACTGACTGTTGTACATTGAATTTCACTTTTTGCTTAACAGCAAAAGTGTTTTCGGTTTTAGTACATAAAAATACTCATGTTGTGCATTTGCTAATTGATCTATACAACTATAAGGTAGATAGTTCAAAGAAAAGAGAGCCTTGACTTACTAAATATTACATTAACAAGCCTAAAGGACAGATCAGATAATTAAATAAAGCCAAAATATATGTTCAGTAGATGTTTATCAAGCTTGATCACTTACCATTTACAAAGATACCGACTGGCTATACAATCCTTTCATGATAGTTGTATTAAACAAAGACATTTGTTGGATAAAATCAAAAGTATAATTACTCATAAAAGCAAGCATTTAACTTACATAAAAAATCTGTAAGCCAAGCTGGTTGCCCATAGAATTCTATAGAGACACAGAGTGCATTCAGCAACACTAGCATAATTACAAACATATAGAATTTTTGTGATTTAATGAGACGTCGGACTGCATATCTACATTAAAAGTGCAAAAATAAAACAATGAAGAAATGACTATGATCCAGTGTGTTTTAATTATTCCAGTGCGGAAAATGTGAAAGTTATTTGGAAAGTTAACACCAACTAAACAAATCATGCATCAACCATTTCATCACTGTCTACGATTTCAGCACGTCATATTATTAAAAACTCACCAAGTCTATTCCATAGAGTACGTTCTCGGGTTTAAAAAAGATAATGTTTTAGACTGTAAACTAAACTCAGACTTTCAACATAAATTCAACCATTATGCCATCTACTTACTAACCCTGTATGTCAGTATATTGTTTATCAAGGATGCCACTGAATGCCTTTTTCCGTAATATAAATATGACTGTACACCTTGAAAATGAAGTCGTTGAAACGAAATACTTCTTCTCTGAACAGAAACTGTATTTTTCCTTATGGACTAATGGGTATATTTCACGATATCAAGGAACTGCTTACATTTTTCAACTGTAAAGTGTAAAGTGAAATCTACTCTCTTCCTACTAATTAAATAGATTTCTAAAAATTATGTATAAAATACATTTAATGTAAAATTTCCAGTGAGTTATCCTCTGAATTCAAATCTAAAATGAGGTATATATAGTTTCTATTGTCCCTAAACCTTTTGGAGTGGATCTGCTGATTCAAAGATAGTTTTTATGCATCACATTGGTTTCGGACGTCAGCCAGCTGATTATTAGAATAAAATAATTCATCACAAACTACCTCCACTATAGAAGTTTTTTGACTATTTTTCTTTGTTTAAACTGCCTCTTAAATATTCCTGTGCTCTCTACCGCCGGTCGTTATCTCAGTTTATCTGCAGGTATATGAATACCGTAAAAAACGACGAATATAAAAGGCGATATAAATACATGTTGTGTAATGCAGCGACAGTTGAGATATTTATTTTGCACAAGGTTCCAAAATCAGCGGCAAAAGTTAGAATGTGTGATTTGGCTCTCGGTGGAGGTCCACAATAAAAATCAAAGTGAATGCCAGTAATTTAGTTCGAGACTATTCATCAAACAGTAAAGGTAAAAGCTCGTTTTTTAAACAAATTTGGTTAGATAACAGAGGAGTTTCGCGTTTTCAGTTTAACCTCTTGTTTTACACAAGATGGATAGCTTATTCAAACTAGGAAGACTTAGAAGGACTGAAGAAGGATCTTCACTTTGAATGAGAATCGGAAATTAAAAACTTTTCACATCACTATAAAACCCATCACACTCTGAAGTGTTATAAGTTATTCATTTTCCTCACTTCAAATACGATCAAAATAGTAGCATATTACAACAAGTAACCTTTAAAAATGCATACTGACTTACCGAAATCTTTTATGATATTGAAATAAAGCTTCAGTCCCAGGTATCATGAATTTCCGCTTCGCTTTTAATTCTGTATTTTTTGAAACAGTAGAGTTGAAGAGTTGATTTAAGTACAGAAAGCATAAATATCAATGCGACTATAAGTATGTTCATCTCTAGATGATCAGTTATATTTCAATTTATTTTTGTAAACTTGACAGCAATAAAGTGCTTAGAAAATCAGAAAGAAGACTTACCTAGCGATCAGATTTCATCTCCTATCTTTTACAATGTAGGTTTAGCTATCTGGAAACGCCTTTTTTCTTTGCATGAGTGTATTGAGCGTCTTAGTTTCTAGTCCGATTATTTGATCAGATTTACTTCCCCTAATTTCAAACATTTATAAATCCTACTGTAATTCTTCTATAATCGTATGTATGATTTATCACGATGTTTCTTTTAAACACAAATCAATGCAAGATATTTTACAGTTATTAGTATATTTCACTTTCGAATGAGTTTATATTCATATATTAACACGCTCTTACATTAAAAACACCTATCTCTATGGAAATTGTATCATGATTATTATTTTATAAAACCAAATCTAATCTTCTTTGTGACTCCTGTTCCAGGTTGTATATTATATTGCATACTACTATAGTGTAGCATTCAAAAATGTTAAAAAAGACATAGATTTCTGACAACATGGCTGAAAACCGGATATCGTGTCACTGACAATTAAATTTCTATCAAGTTCATGAATCAGAACACTCCTACTATTTTAATTATTCCTTATGAAACAAATGACATTATTTTAGACCTGCAACCATGACATATCTCCGGAATCGGAAATGTCCAATAAAAATTCCAATTAACTATGAACTTGATTTTTTTATGATGATAATTCAGCATGATATGCGCAGGCATTGAAAACTAGAAGCTTCAAGTTATTTCTGCAGAAAATAATTTCAGTATGCACTAGTTATATATCTGAAGTATTATTTTATTCCTTTTGTATTCCGAGTGGAACATAGGGCTTCATACTTTTGCTACGAAGTTTCGGTAGCAGCGGTTTTCATTTTTACAGGATGGGGTTGCTAGTCTCACGCCAAACTTCCCTTCTTTACCGGCCTTACTACCAGCTCAGCAAGGTATAGGTGTTAGTCGGCCAAGGATCGATCTCCGGACCACGTGAGGCGTGGTTGGTGAGCATTCTAGTGCTGAACCACTGAAGTAAAGAGAGTGATCACCAATGCATTCATTTAAAAATCATCTAAACTAGTTCGGTTATTACAATATACGGGTTATAAATACCAATTAACTATTTTTCAAACCTAAAAGTACCCGGTATATTGATAGGTCATTCAAACGCATTGCAAAAATTGTATCTTAGCTTCAGTTTATTTCTGGTCATGACTAACTGAATAGTCTAGAAATCAGTTAGATGTCTTTATTCACAAGAGAAAAACTAACGTTATTTTATGAATTTATTTTGATACTATTAGTGCTTTCGAAAGTATGATTACTAGAGAATGAAATCATTAGGAAGGTAAAAAAAAGAACAATCGTTCATCAAATGTCTACACAATGTATAGAGTAATTTCTCGTATACTATTTTCTCTTCGTCCATGATCTTTAAGTAAAACGGAAGTCAATAGTATATCATCTGACACAGTGCTATTCTATTTGAAGCATAGAATAATCCTTCATGACACTGTTTCTTCATCTCCGAGAAATGCGCACCAGTAGTTTGAAAGCTAATTAAAAGTGTGTGATGAATACACTTTGCGAGTCAAAAAACATAATTGAATGGTTAAAACAATAAGAATCAGAGAAAATATTATGCATTGTATGGGACGGAAATTCAGACAGCCCAGTGATTCAAGGAGTCAGTAAATACTTCATAAATGAGTGATGCACATTTCTCGCCTATTCAATTTTTTAAGTACAAAGTATTCTCTGTATACTTACTAATCTCAGAGAATCCATAAATAGTAAATATAAACAGCTTATTCCATCATTATCCTACGTTTACTCGAGAATTTCCATTGAAGAGACTGATTCCTCCACAAGTTAAAAAATATGCCTTGCAAAGTACGGGTGAACCAGAAATATGGAAATGATTCAAATATTGATTTGCAGGTAATGATATAAGAACAGTACCTTGACACTGATGGAATAAATTTATGTTAGTGTCTTGATATGATTATGAGCAATAAAGTGTGCTCGAAACGTCAGCAAACAGTACTGTATCATTATTCTATGATTGAATTCGAATATATTAATGTATCCTTTATGTCTACAGCAACTAATAAATGGAAGCAATACGCTCAAAATACCGATAACACGTATTTGCTTTAAACTAACGAGTAATGTGGTGCGTCGGTGACACAGAGGTAGAATGCTCACCAACCACGCATGTGGTCCGGGGTTCGATTCCCGGCCGACACACTCGCTAAGACAATAATAAAACTGGTGAAGAGGGAAGGTTGTGCTTGAGGCCAGTGACCCCATCCCGTAAAAATAAGCACCACTGCCACCGAAACTTCAAAGCTCTAGCTTGAAGCTCTATGTTCCACTGGGAAGGCGAAGGAATAAAAAGAAACGAGTAATATTACGCGCTATCTTAGAAACTAAATATTATACTGCTAGGCATGAACATTTTCAGCAAATTACCCATCGACGAAGGTAGTGACGGGTTATTTTAGGGTGTTGACATATGGAAACTACTAGCAAGCCGTACTGGTTGATATGAGCAGTATACAACAATTTAACCCAGTCAATCAGTGGTATTTACTTTTATGTATACACGCTTGCTTCCTTGATTACCATTTATGGTATCAAGTAGAGGAGGGAAACTACTCGGATTTCCCCTCTTTGAACTGTGTAAATTGCGAATTAATTTGCAAACTAAAAATAGCTAGCCAGAATTCAGGTGGTTTGAACTGATTTGGCTGTCTGAGCCAAGTCAAACTGAGTACACTACTGATAAGGTTGGCTCAAAAAGAGCAAAATGGCTGTTCAGTGTTCAGATCACCAAGATCTGGCTAGGAAGCACTACTGATTGATATGAGCGGTAAGCGACTACTTATTTCAATCAATCAGTAGTATAGAGTTTTATGAAAACTAGTAGTTTTCAACGCATATTTCGCATTCCTACTGAAATCGTATCTCTAAGGTGTACTGATAAGGAATTGAATACTCAATTGAATCTAGTGCTTTGTATTTTTCAGCAACCTTTTAGTCTTACATAACAGTTAAAAGCTAGCTTGAAAATAATTAACTCTCAAAAAAATTATTTTGTTAAATGATCAGTTATTCCATTTATTCGGCGCAGTTTTTTCACATTCTGCGTCCACTCACAGAAAAATTCTTCATTGCAAAAAATAATGTTTCGAAGCTGAATAGCTTAATCTTAGAAATCGAATACAAATGAATCTAGGTAAATGCATAATCTATTCAGAGTAAGGCTTATTTATGATGCATAAACGAAATTTTAAGCGAATTAGTTAGGGATATAAAGTAATCCCTGATGGAATTTTATTGAATTATTTACTTAACTAGTATTTGTTGTACATAGTATTTTAAAAGAAAGGAAATATATTCATAAAAATGCAAATTAGCTGACTGCATGTCTAATGTATAATTCTGACAAGATAATGTTCACAAAAGTTAGGGGCATTTTTCTGTTTACAGCGATTGATAATTTAATCAAAAGTTGTACATTACAGTATTATTCGCTATACGATGTTAGTTTAACAATATTCTTTGCTTCTATATACGCTAATTTTAGAGTTACCAGTGGACTGACGCCTACAAACATCAAGACTGAGTGTTGGGTGAAGTGAGTAATAAACAAAAATACATTAGATATTTTTGTTTTGACGAGTTGATCATGGATTGATATCAGTTAGAGAACCATTGAAAACCAGCAAGGAGTACTGGAAAGCTGTTTCATCCTAGTTTAGGAATCATCGGTAGTACGCACTCACAGGAAGGAGTTTCCTGGAGTTCTAGTGAGAAGTCGTGACCAGTGAGGTCCAACCAGTCAAGTGTGAGGATGGAGTTACCACTGATGACATTGGTTAGTGGTCGAGCTAAATGAAGAATTGGTAGAAGTTAGAATTCATGGGCTAGCCATTTAATGGGGTCCCAGTGGATGATCGGTATACGAGCTTGCCTTGTAACCAGAAGGTCGTGGGTTCGAACCCCGATGGGTGCGTACTGCCGATGATTCTCAGACTAGGACGGACGGAACAGCTGTCCAGTACTCCTTGCTGGTTTTCAACGGTTCTGTAACTGATATCAGTCCATGATGAACTCGTCGAAACAAAACTTATCTTTACAAATAAACTACTGAACACTTGATATTTGAGATATTTTTACAGAATAATAGAAGAGTGATCAAAATGAACCTAAAGACAAATTCGCTAATCTATTTTAAACGAAATTTGAATACCAATGAAGTGAATAATGTCCAGTGGAATCAATTGACATTTTCTCTCTTATATTTCAAATTACTGATATTTTTATGTTCAAGAAAGTTCTTTACGTCCACTGGTATTTCTCTTATCTTGTTTATCTAAAATCTTTCATCTTACAAAATCGAAATAATAAATCTTATCAACAAATTATTACTATTATTCAATTGTATAATGGTCCAGTGTGTTTTGGTGAGTGTCCCAAATAACAGATATGAATAATACATTATTTAAATGAATAATTAATCCATGAAAAGATGATCCAAACATTTTACCATGCTTCGCAAGAGTCTAATTATCTGTTCAGAGTTTTGATTTGGTCAAGAAGTAAACATACAGTATACACTCAAGATTGACACGATTGTATTTTTAACATGTACACAAAACAGGCCAAAGATTTTTCCTTTATGGCACCGAGAGAGCATACAGTAGAATGTTATCAAAATATTCCCTCATGCATTTATTCCCCTTTATGAATTTGAATAGAGCAAGAACAACAGTTTGGCCGAATAAGATGGTACAACCATTTACTCCGTTGGCATCTCATCAATTGCTGCTTACAGCATAAATTACTAACTTTATGCACAGAAAGGTTTCAACGCACGTGCAAATTTTCCACCATGCTACCTGACAGGAGACTCAAAACTTTATGAACAGTACTCACAAAATTACACACATTCTTTCTATACTGGGAGTTCAAGTTTAAACAAAATCAATGTATGCATGTAATGACAAAGGAGTCACATAATAAAGGCAAGGGGTGAGTGAGATGATGAGTAACCAATAAATTAGATAACTATGTGCTGAGTTCAACCCAACCATAGAAACAAGACACATGCAAAATTGCATTTTATCCAAGGGGAGGTGAAGTTAAAGATAACGATTGCGCAATCAAATGAAAGGGAGAGTAAAAACATCCAGTTATCAAAGCAAGGAAAGACTGATAACCGTCTCTTTCTGAACACAGAAATCGGGTTTCAGGTGTTTGATAGAGATCGCTTCGACAAACTGGAGGAGAATTGAGCTCGTTTGTCTATTGATAATTTTAAGAGATTTTGCGATTGTCACCTCATAACCCGTATCAAAGAGATGTTTGGTAATGGCACTATTGTAAGCGTTTGTCCCCTTGAGACGTAGGCTTTTCGGTACATGTTCAGAAAATCGGAGGTGTGCCCTTCTTTCTGTTCTCCCAATGTAAATGCTCCCGCAGATACACGTAAATTTGTATGCACAGTTAGAGTTAACTTGAGAAGGGTATCTGTCGACTTTTAATTGCACCAAAGAGCATGTTGTCCAATAGGCGGAAACCAACTTAGCTGCACGATAGGCTATGGCTAGTGAAGTACTCAACATTCTGTTGACTATTGCTGAAATATTTCCACTTTTAGAATCGAGTTGAATGAAGACAGGCTTTTTCTCCACTATGATTTGTTTGACATTTGAGCCTTAACATGTTTCATCCTTGTAAATGAATCTCTGAGGGTAACCGTTTTATTTCGACATCTTTTTGAGAATCATAAATTCTTCCTCCAATTTCTCTGTACAGCATATTCTCCTAGCTCTATAGTACAGGGTCTTGACTAGGCCTCATCTATAGCTTTTGGGAAAAAACTATTAAAATTTAAGTATTGTCCATTCCATGTCAGCTTTCGGTAAATTGACTTCTGGGGACTACCATCTGGTACTATGACGGTACCATTTTTTTCTGCACAGACTGTAGTTCTTGTTATCTCAAAATATTTCTGAGAAAAATAATCGGCTACTGAAATAAAAGAGACATCTCCTTCGACTGTGTCTAACACTAACGTGTAACGTTCCACGAATAAAACACAAAGCAGTTAGAGAGAGAGACGAACTTTCTTAATATGTAATTCGCTACAGTCAAATAATGAGGCAATTAAATATATATTATACATAAAGGAAGATTGGCACATTTATAGGGTTAAATATATGACGTATGAACTAAAAAATTACCTGCTTCATAATTTTCCAACTCAGCAGCTATAGCGCGTTTCTCAGCGTCATTCGATCTTCTTCGAACTTTTTCTGCTCGTCTTCTAGCTGTCAAAACAAGTAAAATGAAACCACTTCTATATTAATATTCTCACTGCAAGAAACTTCCTCTCAGTGCCGCTTTTCTTTAGAGTGAATAAACTGAAAGTTCTCTATTTCTGTTCATTATATGAAGTTAGTTTGTCAGTTATTGTACGTAATTCAAAAAGTTCTTTCATATTTAATAATCACTTGTTTTATTAGCATCATGCTGAATATTTCTTTTATATTTTAGTTTATTTTACGAATGAAAGTAAGGTTTTTTTTCATGAGGAGGAAATTGACTTTCAAAGACTATTGATGTTGTTCTTTATCTTAGTGTAAATGTTTCCTAGAGGTTTCCTTGGAATAGGCAGCAAAAATATTAAAAGTGATTAATCATATGTCTGACTGAAAGAACGATGGTCAAAATACATAATTTTTGTTAAACAAATAATAATAGGTATTTAAGCCTCGGCTAAGAAACTCTGCTCTGCTGAATAAATAAGAAATGCTGCTAAAAATCTACAACTTTGTTATTGGTAGTTTGGCATATTATAGAGAAATCATTAGATATGCATAATGAGTCTGTTCAGACTAACTGTTAAAAGTATTTCCAGCTGACTGACCGGTCACGCTTTTATATATGAAACAGTGGCTATTTGACGCTGCAGCCTGAAAAAACGTCGCTTCAAATATGATAGAAAGTGGGCTTCAGGGTGCCTGAAGTTAGCTGGTCGATATGAGATAAAGTAAACTCCAGAATAGGTTCACGTTCTTAGATATCATTTCTTATCTAGCGTGTAAATACATTGTCCCGTAACAGCTGACTTTGCATTTGACTTTTTGATCATGAATATTTGCTAAACACTGAGAACCAGTGTTCAATCAGATCTGTTAACAGTGATGATGGACATGGAGAAACAGCTAACAGCACTGCTTTTACAGACAAAATAAAAGTCTCTCGACTGTCGGTGAATACTGTAGTATTACTAGGTTTTAATGACTTTAAATTTTATGAACATTTTTCACAAAAAAACCTATATTAGTGACAGATTTGATGTACATAAAACTAATAAATTAAACGCAAAGATACTCATTTTTGAAATTATAGTAAAACTAGTTAATATTAAGTCACAGAACCTCTTTCTACTGCAAAAGGGAAAAGTAAATATCCTAAAACTTTGCCATTCCATCAGTAAGAAGACGATAGGGACTTAGATAGAAATCTCTATCTCATGTGAGAGCTGATGGAAACCTTGGTAGACTGAAATGGCACCAGGAGGAGTTTAGCTATGTGGCTCATTCAATCAATGAAGTAAAAAGCTGGTACCTATCAGGCCAGCGGTCCTAATAATTTCGCTATCAAGTGGTTGGTTTCAATTTACACAACACTAGTCATACTAATAAACTCAGAGACTGATCCTCAAAGTAAAACAAGGTCATTAAGGATATTTAAAATGATTCTGATAGTTAGAATGGGTTTCTTCTTTTGTTATATGGATGGTGATGATTGCAGATACATACTCTATAAAATATAAAATGCACAATTTAGACTAATTTTCGGGAACAAGCAATGGCCCTTCATACACTTGAAAAGATCGGTTTGTTTTATAATTTTTATGTGCATATTTCTAATTATTTTCTTTGTTCCTTTGCGTTCCCAGTGGAACATAGGGCTTCAAACTAGAGCATTGAAGTCTCTATAGCGGTGGTTTTATTTTTACGGGGTGAAGTTGTTAGCCTCATGCTTAACCTTCCCTCTTTACCAGTCTTACTACCGGCTTAACGAGTTTTAGGAGTGCGCCGGAAGGGGATCGAACCCCGGATCACTTGCGTGGTTGAACATTGTTCCATCACTGTACCACTGACGTACATTTCTAATTTTACGCATTTTAAAAAATTAAAAGGTTAATTTGAGAAACTGTTCATTCTGTGGATGCTTATTTAAGTTCCACACAGATAAAATGCAAACTTTCATAAACATACCTTTAATAATTTTTAATCTTTGCATAAAAGAAGTCTGTTCTTCTGCCAAAATAACTTCCTCTAAATAAATTAAAAAAACAATGGAGTATCTAAATTCTTTGAGTTATAACAAGATTAACTGCAAAACTCAAAATATACTAAACTTAATCTGGAAGATATTGTATATTCTTGTATATTCGCTTCAGGAAAAACAGAGATTATCATCTCATTCGCAACATATGCAACCGCTTCAAAATGTATCTCAATTCCGAAGACAATCCAAAGTGAATTGTAATAGTTTAACCAATCTGAAATCCTAAAACTTCCGTACTCTACTTGTACAATAGATTCATGAATTTCGAAGTGCTTTTTACATCTACTCATAAACATTTGTGGTATACTTCACTGAGTAAATTGCTAAAGTATTTTTTCAGATGTATAATCTTGGAAAAATAGTAATTTAGTCACTAAAACCCAATAAAATTGAAATATTCCATAACGACATTTAGCAGTTTTCAAAACGAAATAAAAATGCATTTTTGTTTAAACTGTTAGTTGGAAAAGTCAATGGATTTGACAGTGGTTCAAATGAACTGTCGTCAAGATTTGACAGAATAGTTCGAAAATATTTGGGCGCCGAGTGAGAAGTGGACATTTGTAAAAAATTATATTCGTAAAATCTCAGCGAAATTGAAATGAGTAATTCCAACGTTTCGTTCGGCAATCTGGTCCGAACTTCTTCAGGGAAATTCATTGAAATTAGCATAACAGAGGTTTATATATAAAAGGAACATCACTTGTTTCTAAAACCTTTGTCCAATCATGAGTCATTCAGCAAGTATCAACAAGTATAATAAACAAATTTTATGAGCTGTGATCAAAATTTGACCTCGGACTTACAAATATTGGTCTACCTTTGTTAAACACTTTAAAAAAGTGTGTATGTGTGTAAACAGTTGTACAACTTTTCTTAACGTCTCCATAGGAAGATATGGACAGTCGAGAATTTTGACTAAGTATTAATAATTAGTGATACATATCCATTTTTTATTTATTAATAAGGATTTCCTATGCATCAGCTAACATCACGCCTTCATGTCTGTATTTTCAAAATTATGGTGTTTAGGATTAGAGTTTAGTAGAAGCACCCTGTCGGACTTATTGCTTTGTCTTCTTTCTGAAGACTGAACTGCTTTATTTTGAAAATACGTTTTACCATAAAATTCTAGATACTAACAGTTTGAACAGGTTCAAATTTACAGTAACAAGCAATGGCCCTTCGTACACTTGAGAAGATCGTTTTGTTTTATAATTTTAATGTGCATATTTCTAATTATTTTCTTTGTTCCTTTGCTTTCCCAGTGGAACATAATAAAAATGAATACAGTTTTTAAATCTGAAAGCATGTCGTCTCCGAAATAGAAGATCAATAGTTGACGCGAAGCACAAATATTACTAATCTTCAACCTTCCATTACTTTTCACCATCGTATAACTATCAGCCACTGACTAATAACAATCACGAAATGAAATTATTATGACATGACTTGGTCGTTCAAAAAAGAGCAAAATGTCCAAAACTTTTTCAGTAATGATTATAGAAAACGAGGCTGAAGTCAAATTTTGATTTGAACTGACTGAAAATACGGATCACTGGATTCCACCCTACAAGCTGAATCAGATCGAACTCACTGTGTAATCATTAGCGAACCGCTTTGGAACAATAAAAGTAGTACAATACGAAATTAATGATGTCAGAAGAGGAATCACCTTATTCCCGAATAAATAATTATCGCATCGATGCATCAAAATCAATGATTACTGTTATAAAATATAAAGTCATCTGTTATTATCATCAGTTAGCTGTTGCTTAAGTTGTTATGTCACTTGTATAAGTGTTCTCCAACAAATAACAGATTGTCAAAAGTTTCTTCATTTTAGATTAATGGATTTTCTAGGCAGTTAATTCACGAATGACATCCAAACAGCTGTATTTTCGTTTGGAAAGAAAAAAAACAACTATGAATCTACAGGAATGACTTCAACTTTTATACAACACAGTCAGTGCTATGAACAGGCAAAAGAATCAGATATATTTGGAGCAATGTACTAATGTACGCAGTATTTCTCTTTTTCTTGAAAAGGTTAAACTACCTCATAACTATTAGTTTATTTATTTTTTCTTTATAATAGTAATAAGTTCGACTGTCATTTCTTTGCCAGTAACCTATTTCCTACCGAATTAATTTAATTGACTTTTCAACTGAGAAGAAATGTGTTTCGAAGCATGATTATAGTTCTTGTACTAACTTAGAGGTAGCCTTTCACAGCTACATTTTGGTAACAGGACTAAGTCATAACTTTTAGTGTAGACTAAATCATGAACGGATGTCAGTCAGAAAATTATTTTAAGGAAGCGAACATCGAGCAGCTGTTTCGTTCTAATTCCAGAAAATTCACTAGTGGACACCCGTGAAACTGTAAGATATCACAATCAACGCCACTAGTACCCAGCTCCGATAGCCATATCCAATTACCCTCGACGGCAATATTTCGTTGCACAACAGGCGCCACCACCATGCAGCATAATCTTTAAGTGCCTCCCTTTATATAGGACTGGGCAGTCTATAAGCCACTGTATTTTAATCCAGTGCATGAATGATGACTAAGTAGATGATTCTAGGTTCCAAAGCTCATTCAGGTATGTACAAACTTTTGATGGAGCTTAATAAAAATAGAGCAGCAGTTTGGTTGTTTTTGGTTTCCAGTCGTTTCCTATATCACTTCATTTTAACATAAAGTCTACCTTAAAAACTTGTCGAACCCTAATAGCCAGAAAATCTAAGTGATTTTTAAGACTGAAAACAAGACCTTAACCATATTAATTTGTTTATTAGATGTATCACACAGTGAAACAGTATTATTTACTGTATCTACAGTATTATTTATCCTGTAAATAATACTGTTTCACTGTGTGATACATTTAATAAACAAACTAATATGGAATTACTAACTACCACAGTGCCCATGTTTTACACATATATGTATAAAGTTGTGATGATGAAAGATTTTTCTGCAGCAAGTTCTTATAAAGCGTCACTTGTTCCTCTACTCTTCATTTCTACTCCAATATTTGGTTTATTTCTAGTTCACTGCCTTTAGGAATGAAACTAAATTTAGTGGTGACAATGGAAAAAATAAATAAGAGAATAATCAATTTACCGATAGCGGTTGGTCTAAGATTGTTTACGTGCAACCCGTTTGTTAGAAAATATATTCGATTTATATATATATATATATATATATATATATATATGGAAAATCATCAGAATCAATAAAGTTAACAGCAAAGATAAATTCAAGCAATAGATCTCGTGTCTGAATGAAGGAATATTGAAAGGAATTTCGCTTCTTTTATGCGGAAGACACAATACCAGATAAACAATAAGTAAATGTGTATATACACAGAGATAACTGTCCATTTTTGTAGGCAGTAATCCGAAATTTCTACTGCTACTTCGATAATAAATGCGTAGATATATATACACAACAAAATAAAAAGAATCAATTTTGTGATTATTCACACAAGACATTCCACTTGTGAATTTATTCTGATTTCTGGATAATGACTTTCTTTATGGTCCTCATAGAAATTAAGTATTCTAAGCATTCTTGACAAATAAAGTGATTTAAAATCAAAAAAGGATTGGTATTCAATAACTTCATCTGCTTCCTATTGGTTCCTTTAAGCACAACAGACTAGTGACTAACTCAAGTTTGATTTATCCATTATCTTCCAGAATGTCTTGGATGAAAAAATTCAAAACGTCAGTGGTAAAACACCAATCATTGAATTATTATATTATTATTGTTCCCTTGGGTTCCTAGTGGAACATAGGGCTTCAACTGCACGTCTCCACTTGCTTCTGTCTTCTGCTGTACTTTTCACCTGCATCCATGTTAGTGCATACTGTTTTAGCTCCTCTTCACACGATCTCCTCCATGTCACCCTTGGACGTCCCACTCGCCGCTTCCATTTCGCCTTCCACTCCAGGGTCTGACGCGCTATGTCACCCAGCGGCCTCCTGAGCGAGTTTCCAATCCATCTCCACTTTCCCCTGCATATTTGTTGGGCGATTAATTCTTGTTTTGTTTGTTCCCATAGCTTCTTGTTTGTGATTCTTTCCGGCTATCTGATCTTCAGTTGTTGATAAAGGTCTGCAACAGGCTGTTGGAAATATTCTTTGTGACACACTGGCCAAGTTTCTGATCCGTATAGAAGAACTGACTTGACGTTTGTATTGATAATCCGAATTTTGTTGTTGATGCTGAGTGAGTGACGAAGATTTCCAGATTGGTTTCAGTTGATGAATGTGTTTCTCGCCTTCCCAATTCTCGATTTGACATCCTCGTCCGTTCCTTCTGTAGTTGAGACAATGCTCCCTAGATAAGTGAATGAAGAAACCTCTTTCAAATCCCTCCCGTTGATGGTGATTGGCGCTGGATGTTGTTGCTGCTGCTGTTGTTGGTTGGTTGGTTATTTTCATAACCTCCGTCTTGTCTGTGTTCACCTGGAGTCCTGTCTTCTCTGGCTGCTTCTTCGACCAGTTTGTCGGTTTTTGCTTGTAAGTCTTCGATTTTGTAAAACACCAATCATTGAATGAAAAATCTAAAAAAATAATGTACAAGGCATATTCTGCCCGAAACTAACCAGCTCTCTGTATCCAATCCAGGTAGCCATTTAATTCACGATCGGTTTGCTGTTGTCGACGTAGTTTTAAGAATGCACGTCGTTTTTCAACACGCTCTCGTTCTTTAGCAAATTCACTGAAAAGGTAAAAAAAGAGATATTATTCACAGTGAATCATTCATCTTATGTTTACATATGTTTGTCCTCAGGTTTCATTCTCTTCAAAATCCTCCAGTTTAGTTTTTAGACGCCGTTCACTATGAAACTTTATGGGCCAGCTGATAGCATTTAGTACTCACCAGAGGTTAATATCAGGAGGTTTGAGAGAGTATGAGAAAGGGGTGCTTGCTAGACAATTAACCGTTTAAATCGTCCATACAATCAAATATTTAGGTTTCAGAATTTTAGAAGACAGGCATAAGTACAAAATCTACCATTTCATACTACTATGATAAATAATACGCGAATTCACAGACATAAAAGACAGTTAGAACGACAGACAGTATACAGGAGAAGTGATTACTTTTTCCTTGTGGTTAAGTTACAAATCCTAATATTATCACCCCTCAACAGTAATTACGTGCACATAATAACAGGTACATGCTGCACATGTTACTTTATTGCGTTAAATCAAAAATAGTTGAGGACAGGTCTATCTTCTTTTACCACCAGCGGGACAGAATACAGATCAATGATCTTATTAAGTGATATACTCATGTTACTTAGTATCCAACATACAGCTGTATCATGACATGCTGAAGCTGTTGTCGTCACATTTACAAATCCGAATTCAGTTAGAATAGGAAAAAACAGAACTGAACAAAAGCGTGCTGGCTATCAGATTGAGTATGTTAAATAGCCAGCGAAATGAAAATGATTCACTCTGGGTATCATCTATTCCATTCGATGTTAAAAATTAGTGCCAACATATGGTATATATATATGAACTCAAAATGCTTTACTGATGGGTGATTCTTTACAGTTTTAAAGCTGACTGGCTATGAGCAGATCATACATTTTTCTTTGATCAATATTCGGATATCTATTCGATAATAACTCTACCAGGCAAGTTACTGGTAACTTGTTAACCTAGCATAACGTTGTCTTACATAGAACCAGTTCAGGTGTAATTATGTTAATTAAAGTATGTAGCAAATTTAATTGATCATGAAATGTTGAAAAATTATTAGGCTAAAAATCTCCGATTAACAGATAAATGTGTATTCTGTTAATATAAAGCAGTCATGTGGAAAATTACTATGAGGTCAGGCAAATCACAAAGTCCCTGAAAAAAGTAAATCTGACTAAGAAGGAAAGTTTTCGTGAACATATAAACAAACTGTTTAATCTTTGTAAAAGTCCCATAAATAAGAAGACAGAGAACTGATTGAGTAGGTTTTAAATGTGATATTTTCATAGAATTACGTAAATGACATACAGGCTGCAGTTGAAAGAATCACGTGAGTAAAGTTTAAATGTTCAAAGAAAGTTTATCGTTAAACAGTGCAGTAATCATAAGTCATAGAAGGAAACATAAAGTTGGAAAACAAAAAAAATAGGTGATTAATGAGTGAGACGTTTGGCGTTAGAGTGAAGCTGGATTCAGAGGGAATTTTTCAATCTGTTTAATTTAATACCTTTATTTTATTTTATGTACAGATGGGTTTCTAATGAGAATTAAATTGCGGCAAGTCATGCATCCATCAAATCACAACACTATGTATCATCATTGAGCAGAGCTTGAAATGACAATCACCTCTCTACCTCTACCTCATTGACTTTGAACAGACCTTCAGCAGACAGCGTTTATCGAGAGGTGATTTTGAAACTATTTCGATACTATGGGGTACCGCCAACAATTATATACCTTATCCAACAGTTGTACGATAACACTACATGCCAAGTAATGCAGAAAGGGAAACTCACGGAACCCTTCGAAGTGAAGACAGGAGTAAGACAAAGGTGCCTACTATCTCCAATGATTTTCCTGATTGCGGTAGACTGTATAATGCGACAGGCAGCGGGCAACGAGGAAACAGGCATAAAATGGACCCACACAAAAAACTTGGAGGATGTGGACTTCGCCGATGATATATGTCTGATTTCCCACAAACTGGAAGATATGCAAGTGAAAAGCAACAAGTTGACAGAAGAAGCATCAAAGATAGGACTTCAAGTGAACATGGAGAAAACAGAGGTGATGAAGATTCCTGGCCTACAGTAACAGCAACAACAATCAGCATAAATGGGAGAAATCTGAATGAAGCAGCCTCTTTCACCTACCTACCTAGGTAGCATCGTTTCTATTACATGCGGATGGAACTGATGAGGATATCAAAGCTAGGATTGGCAAAGCAAGGCAAGCTTTCATTTCTCTCAAGTCTGTGTGGACATCAGCAGCACATTCAGTATGCAAAATAAGATCCGGATTTTCAAATCCAATGTGAAGTCAGTGTTACTCCCTATACAGATCAGAGACTTGGCGTGTCACCACTTTGAACAAACTACAGGCCTTCATCAACAGCCATCTACGCCCTATGCTACTCAAGATCAGATGGCCGGCCAGAATAGATCAGCAACAATTTTTTAATTTAATTTTATTATAGCTTGATTCCACAGCGTATTTTTGGTGCAAGTATGGAATTTTCAGCATGTGATAACGGTAGCCCAAATTTAGCAGGCCGACCATAGATATCAGGTGTGCGTCGGAGGGGGATTGAACCTCGGACCATGTGCATGGTCGGCGAGAGTCCTGACCACTGTGCCACCGACGCGAGGATCTCTGGGAGCGAACCAACCCAGCAGGAATCAATTGTGCAGCAAATAAGCAGGAGGAAACGAGGTGGATTGGCCATATTCTGAGAAAACCATCAAGTGACATCACATGCCAGGCTATCGCTCAAGTAGAACCCGAATGGGAAGTGGCGAGTTGATCGTCAGTGCGAGGGTGACATGGAGGAGGTCATGCGAAAAGGAGATGAAAGAATGTGGGTAGATGTGGAGCCAGGTGAAAACGTTGTCGGAGAACCAAACAAAATGGAGATGTGCGGCTGAAGCCCTGCGTTCCTCTAGGAACTAAAAGAAACAATATAATAAGTTTATGATGCTGTGTCTAACCACGTATTTGATGGCATGTGAGAATGATTTCTTGGTCATAGGTCACTACCATCGAAATTACTACAGTCGAGATTTGGTTAGTAAGTAGTTCTAAGTGTTCTTAATAATACATCAAAACCAATATTGTTGTTAAAATTTATACATAACGTCAGTGATATGACATAATTATATCATCAAAGTGCAAAGTAGTGGTAATTAGTAGGTAATGATCTACTGCAATAAGGGTCCTCAGGAAAGAAGCAGTTATCTATGCTATCGGACTTAATGGCATTAAAGACTGAAGACAAGCCTTTAGAAGTTTAACTACAATCTAGATTGACCTAACTGCAACTGAACTAATAAAAATTTCGTGGGACAAATCTGTTCTCAGTGACTGAGAGAAAGTGCTGCACTCAATATTGATTTGTTACATGAATCCTAAAATTGTTGAGTTGAAAATTCCAGTTATCTTACTCGTATAATTTATGTGTGCTTGATGATAAAACACTGACTGACTAGTGTACACCTAGGGTAGTGTGAAGTGCTGATTTGCTTTAGTGTGTGATGTCTGGAATGAGGATAATCATATTAACGTTTAGGCTGCACAATGTATTCATTTCAAGAAACAAGAACCATTTCACCACAAAACGCTGGAGAAAGAACCATAACGGATTCAATTATTCTATGCAATTTTCTTCGATTTTTTAGGATTAGTTTTCTAGGGCACAAATTTCTTTTCTTATACTTTTTACATGGAAAAGCACTCCAAAATTCTGTTCCACAAAACATTTGTCAAAATATTAGGTTTTAAAAATTATATGATAAAACTGATCACTATATAAAATATTAACATAGTCTGGACCAATTTACAAACGTTTGGATTTTATCAAATGGAGTATTTGTGTGAAAATATCAAATTTCATTTAGCCTGATGAATAACAATTGGAGGGAGAGGTTGTATAATACAACACTTGTCTACACGTAGTTGACAATTTTTTCTTCGATATCTAACTAATTTCTTATGATGAAAGCATCTTAGTGAATTTTACGAATTTTACAGACCCTCTAAAACTTAGTTTAGTTGAAATACAACTAGTATCCAAGCCATTTCTCACTATCTCTTAAGGTATGTGAATAATTTTTCAAACGATAAAAGTCATGGGTCTTCAGTAGAGACTGATGATATTTATTCAAGTTTACAATGTGACTACTGGTTTGTATTCGTTGGACTTATGTTACAAGTTGATCATCAGATATCAGTGTTCACAGTGGGTTATTTACATATTGTACCAGTGAAAATGAGAATTAGCAGAAAATAATGTCTACTCGGATCAAAGATTTTACCGCCACACTTTATATCTTGTGGAATTGGAGTCTGTACATTGGATAGCGATCAGTAAGCTTCACACAAGAGTTGAACTTTCCTGACTCACATATTTTAGTCAGTGCTGTCACACTATTTTCAAGGAATTACCTGCAATAATCATTCGCATATATTCCTAAAAAACATTTCCTCAAATTCTCAGCTGAAACTATTTCATAGAAATAATTTAACCACATACTGCATAGCTTAATATTATTGCTTTCAACTAAAATTGGTCTTTCGGTCCGAACATAGTTGATTTATAAATTATGCTGATAAGTAATTTAACAGATTCATTCCCTTCTGCAGATGATAACCCAGTGTACATTACATTATTATCTAACAGTCTGTTGGTTTTTCTGATAAAGACATTTATTTTTCAATGTCCAAAGGTCAGTGGAACCAAAATATGTTAAAAACTTGTGAAAAATAATACAGAAACAATTAATTTCAAGGATTTCATCATGAGCTGATATCGGTTAGAGATCCATTGGAAAACCTGGGAGTACTGGACAACTGTTTTGTCTTAGTTTGGGACTCCTCTGAAATACACACCCAACGGGGTTCGAACCCCTGACCTTCTGGTTACAAGGCGAGCTTTTGGACCCGATCCAATGACCAGCCCATGAATTCCAAACTCTGCCCATTCACGATAGCCAATTCACTAGCCAATATCATAGGTGAGTAATAGTCCTCACACTCGACCTGCTGTACTCCTCTGGTCCCATCTTCTCAGTAGAACCCAGATAATCACCTACCTGACGTTGTCTAGAGGTCGCGCTACGTCGTGGATTCGCAGAGGTTGGAATTCATGGGCGACTTGAACGGGTTACAGTGGCTTAATGATCTACGGACTCTTCATGGGTTCGAACCCGGTGGATGTGTACTGCAGAAGAGTTCCAAACTAGGACAAAACAGCTGTCCAGTACTCCTAGGTTTTCCAATGGTTCTCTAACTGATATCAACTCATGATGAAATCCTGAAACTAATCAAATCTCTTCAAACCAACACCTGAAGATTAATTTAAACATATTTAAACACTGAGTCTTTACATATTTACGGAATATTTAAATACGTTACCATAAAGTTAGTAGGTAGATACATCTAGCTCACCGGACAAATTACATTCTATTACTAAAAAATACAGATTTTTTAGTTCATTCTATAAATTCCAGGGTCACTTTTGATAGACTGATTGTTAGAAGCTTGAAAAATTCAGTTTACAGTGTCAACTGCTATTATAATCACCGTAGAATACGAAAGGTTTCCTAAGCCTGACAGGTAGCCTGATCATGTATATGAATAAATCAAAATTCATATAAATACCTTTCTAATAAAATTAATTGTAATAGACCTAGTAAGACGGAGGTCTGTTTTACGTTTTAACAAAGACACCAATCGTATGAGGTAGGTGGGAGATGAATAATCATTTAGAAGTTCGAAATGCAAAGGTGAATATCAGCTTTCATCATTCTGCACTACCTAGTAACTACCCATACACTAAGGTTAAATTTTAGAAATATAATGAGAGATGTTCTAGTCTAAGAGTCTGTTTTCACATACAAATAAGTCCGACCTTAAGCAGTGACTTCTAATGTAGTTTTTTATGTGGTAGGAGGGAAGAAAATAATAAAGTTAGTTGCAGCGGTTGACAAGCCTTTACAGTATTTCAAGCCTAATTTTCTTCTGCTTTGGCCACACTAACCAGGAACTAACACTACTTCATATAAAAGTTGAGACTATGTAATACTGGTTTTTATATCAATTTAGTTTCAATACAGTATACAGCCTTTTTCGTGTAACTACGTATAATGAATACGAAGAAGACCTAGTGTTGAAAAGCAAGTGAACAATTTGTGATACGATATTTATATTACCATCGCTCATAAATATTCAGCTGAAGATTTTCGAGTAAAATGGAATGGTGTTCTCACACATGAGCATCATTCACCATAAAGTAATACACAAGAATAGGCGAAAGCAGCCAAACAACCCTTTGTTTTTCAGAGACATGCTGATTAGGTAAGCCAATAGGTCTATTCTAGTTGAAAACTTTGATTTATTCGAAGACTGTTGATGAAATTGATATAACTGCTTGACAGTGTTTACTTAAGTGACGTGTGAACATTATTCATGCAGCAGACATAGAACGTATGCATGACGGTAGCCAAGTACAAAACAACTGCTGATGAATAGGTTGAAACCAAAACCATGATTTAGCCGTCAAAGCAGAAGTGTGATACTCTGGATAAAAATAACTTCATGGAATCACATAGTGATAAATATTAGTTTTTATAGCCATACGATTTTATCAGCTAAATAACAAAGATTGATGAACTATGGTCTTCATGAAATTGCCTAACATTCATGTGGTGACGAAAAGTTTTGTTTTAGATGACATGAAATTATTACGAATAGTAAGAGTAGTGATATAAGAAGACATTGGAGATGTTTCACATCAGTCTCATCTTAGTAAATCTAACTTTACTTGTGACCTTTTTACTTTCTGGACTTTGAACATGTTTGACAGATCTCTGAACATCATTTTAGGTGTCAACCTCAATGCTACTTTACGTAGAATTTAATTTGACAGAGTGGTATTTACTGTAGAGAAGAAAGGAAATATCTAAAATGCACTGAATCTTCTACAGCATAAAACATATCACAAATTTGAAATAAACTCAAGTAGACCAAGAACAAAAATGACATACTCAACAGGGATGAATCAAAGTTATTCAAAACTAAAAGCCCACGGTTTATACTTGCTGAAAATTCAAAATTCTAGGTCCAATGAAAATATCCACTATCTATGTATTTTACATACTTCTAGTTCAGCGGTGTAATATACTCACAAACCAAATGAAAGATTATAAAAACGTCTCCTTTGAAACCACTGCTGAGGAAGTAATACAAAGATTGAAAATAGCAGTATTACCAAGAGTTGAAAAGTAGCTTTGATACGTAGATGACACCAGTGGGATTTCGAATAGTCTTGTAGTCTTTTCCTACAACGTTTCTACAAACACCAGAAGGCAGTCAATCATCATAATATGAGGTGATGAAAATAACTGAAACTTAGATGAAGGTTTTCAGATGCTGTTTTGCTGCCTAAGCCGGATGATTTCATTGATTAGGTTTTATTACCCTTCTGGACAACAATGGAAATAAGTTTATTCCAGGTGAGTCGAATGATTTTATCTAGCAACGTTGATATGGTAAACGAAAACACTCGATTATGAACTATAAAGGCTTAACAATCGGGAATCAAATCATTAGGATGAAGAATGAAAATGAACTTAGCTGCCAAACAAACGCCACAGGTTAGTCAACTATGACTATCCCCAAAGGTCAAATCAACAAAAGCACCACAACTGTATGACCTATGCAGGAATAATCAGAAGTCAGTGTTTTAATGAAAGCTCAAAGATTCCATATTAGATAAGTTTATTTAATAACCGAAGAGAAGCAATAATCGAGCAGTGATGCAGTATTAACAACTGAATGACGTTTCGAGCATAAATCAATCAATGTATATTGATATGATTATGGGCAATAATATTGAAATAAACTCATCTAATATGGAATTACATTCTATCACAGTGCCCAAGTTCTATACCTACATTTAAGGTCAAAGATGTAAGCAGCAAAATGAATCAACGCAAATCCAATTAGTAGAATATCAGTTTGAAGTTTTATCCAAAAAAAGGAATTCCGATAAGCAATGACAAAAACTTTATTGAATTAAATTTCCCATGGAATGCCATCCAAGATAACTTCTGAAATGATTTTTAGTCTTCTGTCAAAAAAGAATCCGAAAAACGGACAACAATAATCACCAGAATGCCTTCAACGTGATCCGCAAATATTCAGCCTCATTTTAGAATTTGATAAATATTTCTGGAGATTATTGGTGATTGCAAATTTCTTAAATTGACTGTCATTCTATATCTATTTACGGTCACATCACAATGCAGCTATCATCTTTTATAATCTCTGCTTCCATTTCAGGAACTCGTCCTAATGATGCTCCAATACGTGTAATTTTCTTATGGATATTTTATTGGCTTAGGTGAGAACCGGTATTCTTAAATTTTGCTTGTTAACATAAACTAGATAAGCTTTCCTTTACAAAATGCCACTGTAATAAGATTTCTTAATTTATATTCTTAATGGTGTTTTTATACTAAACCTTATTATTGAATAGCTGGTATTCTGTAGTGAAAGTGTTGAATATAGAAAATTTGGTTTTGCTCGAAACTGTATTCTTGTATCAACTTCTATGGTCTCGATTTATTAAATGAAAATAGGATTTCTGCCTGGAAATATTGTTAATTCAAAAAGAGAACGAAAACAAATTTCTTTCCTTATTCAACTGTATGTTCAATCACAAAGTCTGAAAATTCAGTTTTCGTCATAACAAAAATATAGCCTGATGGGAAAACTGATTTCAGCAAAGTTTTACGAATTTCAAGAAACGAAGTATAAACGGAATATATTATCATTTATATTACTTCTGTCCAATACACATAGCTAATTTTTTCTATTGATGTTTATCACAAACAAACTTGACATTTTGTTAATAGAAGTTTTGATTTTTCTAACTACTGAATTTGAGAACTGAACTGATCAGTCTGTTTTGCATATTGAGTTTGTGTAAAAAACACTCCTCAGTGTTACTGATATTCAGCTCATACACCAAGAGGACTACTCACTCTGTTCTTGTGAACCATCGGAAAACAGAATACTGAACAGTAATTTTTGAAGATAGTTATAATAGTGGAAAGTGATGTAGGGTTTGTAGCTACGCCTAGTGGGTCAGAGTCTCAGTGAGATACTAACTCAATCGATAAGATAATGAGGCACGGGGCTAACTAGTTTCAAATAGTACTAAGCTTTTATTCCAGATTTAACTGATAGTCACTAACAGGTACATAACTTGGAAGTTTCCAGTTTAGTTAATTACATTAATTCATGTGAAAAGAGTGGGTTGTTTATTTGGGGAAGTCGTAAATCAATATCTGAATTATACTTTGCTATTCTCTCCCAGGCTTTTGCTATCCTATCATTATAATATCTCCCCATCATACCATCCCTGTCATATCATAACTGAGCTGCTCTACGTTTAGTTCTCTAGAAACCTTAAACTCGAAAAACACCTCACTGTCAATGTCACGTCGACTTGGTATGTTGTTTAGACTTAAAAATCGAATTTGTATTATGATTTACTTCAAAAACAACTTGTATTTTTTCCCTGTGTTGCTTAGTTAGGCCATAAACCTTGTCAGTTATATTTGCATATATATATATATATATATTATGAAAGGACTTATTTTGTGTTAACTTTAATGTGAAACTATTTTAAATTGTTTAAATCTGACAGTGACATTCTAAACTAGCAAATTATACACAAACTTTGAAATTAATTTGTACGTGGAAGATTTAGACCACACGGAGTAAAATCAGTTTAGCTCACTCCACAATGTTTGTTGCTAGTGCTCCACAAAAATATTATTAGTTGGTTGCATTAAATAATGTTGAGTTATTTGAAAACTTCAGTAGAAGCTTTAATATTCAGTGGGAAAATAAGTTCTGTCATGATGAACTGGAAATAAACTTAAAAAATACATTGAAATGCTGATCCTGTGTTCTTTTCCTAAATGTTACTCATTACAGTTAATTTTTAACCTCCATAGGGTGGAACATAGATGTAAGGATGAAAACCTATGCAGAAAGCTGATTATTTACAAAATTAATAATCAGAAGGTTGGTTTCGTCAAATGCCAGAATGATTTGAAAAGTTTGTATCCTACTACCGCATACTTGTTTCTTTGTTTAGTAATAATGAATGAAAGTGATGAAATGACCCCTTATTTTCATGAAATGCCCAGCTTATTCTGTTCAGTAAGCATGGGAACAAGGAAATAGGTATGTAGTTAGATATCTGTTCCTCGTTAACATCAGTATGACTTACCCACTAAGAACACCAAGTACTAAATTGATTAATAAAAAGGCGCCGATAACAATTAATGGTATAAAATAGATCCAATTAAAACGTGAACCATAAGTCCGATTGGTCTGTAATAAAATAAAAAAATAAGAATAACATATCTGAGTCACCAATCAAAACTTTAAATCCTGTTGTATACTGTAAGTAAGCATCAGAATAAGTCTTCATGGCTATCAAATACCATTGTGATGTATTTTATGGCAACACTAAAAGGTGTCACACGAGACGATGAATTGTATTTAGACAAGCGGTAACCACAATTAGGAACTTTTTTGCAACGGCTAATAAGAATCTAAATTTACAAATATGTCGACCAACTAACCAGTAGAACACTTTTTCCATTCATCACTGACTGAAAAACAGTTGAGCATATGATCCTCTAAATTGAGAAGTATTTGTATATTTAAAAAAATTCTTATCAATAACACGTTTCCCCTAATTAATCAAGTGAAGACCTTAAAACAGATGAAATAAGTACACATAAGACGAAGGGAAAACAGTAGTTTGTTAGAGATTACTGAACCTTATTTATTAGTTAATCAGTTTTATAATTTCACTCATTAGGTCAATCAGTTGTGTTCTCATGATATTTAAACACTCATATGAAGCCGCATACGAGTTTATTCATCCAAACATTTATCTAACTTACAAGTGCTTTCATTCAATGCAGACTGTTGATTGAAAAGTCAGATGTATTTAGTTCTCTAGTCTTTGTAATCATGTTACCATGCTTGGTACGGCATATAGTCGAAATTAGAAATATTGTACACGATATGGGCTTATGCTGTTTCAAGTTTAGTTGACTACTTTTCATTAAGTCTCTTCCAATATAAGGTTCTCTTGTGATTAAAATTGTCACTGATGACAAGAAAGTGGTTAAAATTACTAAGTGCTACAAACAAATAGTGTAATGCAGTTGCTACTATGCATAAAAATCATATTGTCTGAGAAAATCTGAATGCAATGACATGTTAATCAACTGATTATATATTATTATTATTCCCTTGGGTTCCGAGTGGAACATAGGACTTCAACAACACATCTCCACTTCATCCTATCTTCTACAGTCTTCTTCATCTGCGTCCACGATTGCCATAATCTCTCATCTCCTCATCACACGATCTCCTCCATGTCACCCTCGGACAACCGACTCGTCAATTCCCATTTGGATCCCACTTGAGCAATGGCCTGGTATACGATGTCATTTGACGGCCTTCTCAATGTACACCAGACCCATCTCCATTTTCTACTACATATTTGTTGAGCAATCGGCTCTTCGTTAGTTTGTTGTCAGAGTTTCTTCTTGCCAATTCTTCCCAGCCATTTGATCTTCACTGTTGAGCCATCGGAGGCGGCTGTCGATAAAAGTCTTCAGTAGCCTGTTGGAAATGCTTTTCGTGACATGAGCGCCATGTTTCTTACCCATATGGAAGAACTAACTGACTTCATAATTGTACTGAATAGAATTCGAATCTTGTTGTATATGCTGAAGCAAAGTGCAGAAGATTTCCTAACTGGTTTCAGGTTGATGAAGGTACACCTTACCTTTGCGATTCTGGCTGGCTTTGACATCTTCATCCATTCCGACTGCCTGTGGTTGAAACGATGCTTCATAGCTAGATAAGTGGAGGAGGTAACTTCTGTTAAATCTCTCCCGTTGATGGTGACTGTTGCTGTTGGTTGTTTATCTTCATCGTCTCCGTTTTCTCTATGTTCACTTGGAGTCCTGTCTTCGCTGCCAGCCTTTTCTGCCAGTTTGTTGGTTTTCCCCTATAAGTCTTCGAGTTTGTGTGATATTAAACATAAATCATCCGCAGAATCCAGGTCTTCTAGAGACTTCTCATCGGTGGTCCTGTCTCCTCACTTACTGTGCACAGTCTGACGCATAATCCAGTCGACCACAACTAAGAATACCATCGGTGACAATAGGCAGCAGCTTTGTCTAACACCTGTATTCACTTCAACCACATCTCTGAGTTTTCCGTTGTGGATCACCTAACACTTGTCCTAGTCATATAGCTGTTGAATTAGGTTGACAAAGATTTGGTAATCGCACGCCATGGTGTTGAAGCAGTTTCCAAATTACTTCACGGTCAATGCTGTCTGGTGAAGGCCATTTCGAAGTCGATGAAGTTGAAGTAGAGATTTGACTGCCATTCTATGCTCTGTTCTGTGATGACGATGCGTAGAGTTGCAGTTTGATCAGCTCGTGACTTGCCTTCCCCGAATCCAGTTGCTCTGGCTGGTGGAGTTCTGTATCCCGTGCATCTTTTATTCTCTCCAGAATGATGCGACTTAGTATTTTTCTTGGAGTGGACAAGAGCATGATTCCACGCCAGTTCTTGCAGAGGCGAGAGTGAGTCGCCCTTCTTTGGTAGCTTGACAAGGTAGCCAGCCTTTCTTTCAGTAGGCACCTTTCCTTCCTTCCAAACATTTCGTAATAATGCCGTGAGCACATCTGTCACAGTGCTTCCGTTTCCAGTGCTTCGGAAAAAGATTCCATCTTGTCCTGCTACCTTCCAGGCTGCACTTCAGTAACTTGATCACATTCAGGATGTCTTACTTCGTTCGCTGGCAGGCACTCCTGTGCGTGCTATTGGTGTTGTATTTCTGAGCGAGTTGCAAGTGATGGTCGATTCAGTAATCCTAGCACTCTTCTTTATTGCTTTATTCAGTGCAGTGTACACTGAACTCAGCTTTTCCTTCTCTTGTCCATCTTTGCACTGAGTCACCTTCTCTTTCACCATCCTCCTCTCCTCGATTAACTTCCAGGTATCCGTTGACAGCCATTCTTTGTCTTGTTTCTTCTTTTTTCCTAGGACAGTTGTACACGTCTCCTTGAACATCACCTTCAGAGAGTTCTAATGTTCTTCCACGCAGGTGTCCTCAGTGATGCCAAGTAGTGTCTCCGACTTTGCTCTGATCTGATCTATAGTGAAAGCGCCATTATGGTTTTGTCCTTTAGTTTCTGAATATCTAACCTGAATTACAGTGGCCTGTCTCAAGTTGTTTTGAAGGATTTCAGCTTCACCTTGAGAGTTCCTTGAATTAGATGATGGTCTGAGCCCATATCTGCTCCCCTTCTCGACCTTGTATCTAGCAAGCTGCGTCTCCACTTCCTTGAGCAGCATTGGATGAAGTCTATCTGTTTTGTGGTGCGTCTTTGAGGTAAAATCCATGTGCCCCAAATCACCAAATCATTAGAAGCCCAGAAGTCTGTGAAGAGTTCGCCGTTCTCATTCATTTTGCAGCGCGATGGCCTCTCGACCCATGACGAGTTCTCTTCCTATGTCGTTTTCTCTGCCCCCAGTTTAGCGTACATATCTACTATAAGGATTTTGATTTCACCATTTAGCACGTTACCGATTACTATTTGTAGTCGTCTGTAAAAATCTTCCTTCTTCTCTTGTTCCGCGTTGTTTGCAGCACTGTGTGCAGCATTGGATCACTGTGACCTTTTGAGTTGGATCTTGCTTTCATGATCCTGGATGAATATGGGGCTATGACTGCCACTGGTGATATCGTGATAGCCACTCACTGCCTCAGTGTGCTCGTGGTTATCGTCTGAGTGACCAAACTGGAGTAGATTACTGACTCTCTAGTTGAAAGTTTTGACAGTCCACATCCATTCCATCTGCTCTCTCAGATTCCCAGCACTTCTAAGCCATATCTTCACATTTTATTGGCCACTTTGACAGCCTTCTCAGCCAGCCTCGTACATTGTACGTACACTCCACGTCCCCATTCTTATTCTTGCTTTCATCGAGCGAAGACACATCAGTCGGCTGACTGGCTTCCCGCTGGCCTTACTCATAAAGAGGTAATTAGTTTAAAAAACAGTGAACAGGTTTGATTGATTATTGAATTCGCAGTTCACTAATTAATTTAGCTGATCTGAACTGATTCGACTATCTTAGCTGATTCAAACTGGATCTACTGCTGATGACCTCGGCCCTAAACTTAATCAACAGCCATCTAGTGTCTAGATAACTTCGATCTGGCTACCAAGCACACCTGGTTGATATGAGTGGTATACAACCACTCATTGATAGGGGATTATTATTAACTTTGTTTTATTCATCAAAACACTTACCATATACAATACATCTGTCCAACCTTCCATTGTAATGCACTGGAATACTGTTAACATTGCATATCCAATATTATCAAAACTTGTAATACCGTAATTCGGTCCTTCCCAATAACCTTTACATATGTACCCAGCTGGACAAATGAAACCTCCTGGTGGTCTTGTATGTGCATCAGCAGGCTGACAAGGTATCAAACCGGGAGTATCTGGAATGTAACTAGGTAACTCTGTTGGATTACCTTTAGTTCAGAAAAGAAGGGATAAAAATTTTATAAAGATTTCGCATGAACTCTCATATACACCAAAATAACAAATAAGTTTCTATTTGAAGGGGTGGTAGGACATATAAAGATGTACTAAGATCTGAAATATCTTGGTTTTACGATGTTTCTAGTGATTATGGCAAATTAACTCCAATCCAAATGGGTTAGTTCTCCAGGTGTCTAGTGTTTCCACTGATTGACCATTTCCGAACTAATCAATGAAATCATACTAAAATAGAATCCGTAAGGCATTTATCAATATTTCTGTAGTTTTACAGGATTAGCAATTTCTTTTACTGAATTCTGTAACTCAAGTCTTACTCTAGTGAATCAAACCAATATACGATTGTTGGGATATACGCAACACTTCATTGTCACTCCAGAAGGACCATCATACAGAGTTTAAACAAATGGTACTGAGTTTCAGCTGTGGCATGAAAAGTAAATCTAGATCAAGGACACTGAATGAAAGAAGCAGTTCTATCTGTGAGCTTCGTCTAGGGTACAAATAAGTAATAATGATTGTATTCATATTATTGATTACAGTAGACAATAATTAGTACGTTCTGTGTGCATGCGGTAACATTTGACAGTGAATCGAAGTGCCGTAATATTAGAAATACGAATGAATAAGTGGATTATTAGTGAGATCGATAATTTACTGAATACATTTCAAAGTTCAATTTCAAAAGGTTTATGACCTATTTATAACATGAAATACAAGTTATGGATAATGCTGTCACCTACAACGAAATTAGATCTTGATATCTGATTTGGTAAATAAGTTTATTTCCCTACTGTTTCAAAATTAAATTTACGAAACAATCACTTGACATATTTATACAAACTTTATCTTAACTCATCAAGAAGCTGATGGTTTTGTACATAAATTTTCTCATATACAACGTTCATTGTGTTTATATGGGTCTTGTTTTCAAATTGAGTTCAATAATTTCGGTGGTCTTAAAAGTAGGAGTTATTTTTCTACAACTTCTATGTTAAAATGAAGTGATTTAAATTTCAGTCAGAAATATATAAATATATAATGTCCTATTTTTCTCTCCTTTTTCCACACCCTTAGAAGTATTCCACTTGAAATACCTAACAGATAAGCAGCTTTCCTTATTTTTTTTTATATCCTTTTTCTATTTTAGAACAGTTCATCACTATTCTTGATTTATCATTGAGTGGATAGGTGTATTTCTGTCTATGATATTCATAGGGTGGGACAACAGGTAGACAACACTGTTTAGAATAACTTCAGGAAATAGTTGAATCTGATTATTGTTATTATTATGATTATTTTATTTCCTAGGAAAAAAAAGTTAAAATAATATGTCACAAATTGACACTTCACTGTTGTTTGTTTGTTTTTTATATGAATTATCAAGATCTTTCATATTTTAATGTTTTATAAATCAATCAAAATAAACTGTAATGTTCACGTTAAATACACCTCATTATGGCTGTTTGAGCAGAATGTTACTATAATTTTTATTGACAGTCAATTTGGAGTACTAAAAATGCAAAATTCAGGAGGATAATTTCATATTGTATGCATGAAATTAACTGAGAGGAAATATTGTTTATTGTACACTAAGAAAACAAAAAGGGATGATTCCTTGAAGAGAATATTATTTTTGGTCAGATTTATTTTCGAAAACTAGTTTTTTTAATCCAACTCTTTCTGTACTATTCCACTTAAACTTATAGATAGTTGTGAAAAAGAATCCCGGTATAACTATAAGGGGAGAAGTTTTCAGATGTTCAAGTACTGCGATGATGATTGAGCTTTAGATAGCCACTTCAGACAGTCTTTGTAATGTACTTAAGAGGCCGGAATTCTCAAAAGTTAGCAGCATCTCTACAATATATATGGTAAAGATACTGAAACAAGAAGAAAACGTCTACTAGCAGTTCTATTGTTGATGTAGGTCCATAGGATACTCATCATGAAATTAATTAAATCCCTATGTTTTACAACTACAATGAAAGTCCTACATTGCTTTTGTTGCTCTAGCTGGTGGAAGACTATTTTGTTAAGTATACCAATGATTTGACAGTTTCGATGTACCTTAATTCTCAGTCAAACTGTTCGGAAATAAATAACGTTTTATCAGAAATTAGTCAGTGGTCCTCGTTAAATGGTCTTAAGCTTCATCTCTCCAAATGTCAGGTGGTTGATTTCACTTCCAGACATATACGCGACATACGTGAACTGGTTAGTTTACACGGTCCCACTATCATACATACCACAGAAGTTGAAACTAAATTGAATGTTAAATACGTTGGATTGTGTATTTCCTCTGATCTTTCCTTGTCTTCCCATATCATGTTAGTTTCCAGAAAGATATTTCGTTTGACGTTCTATGTAATGAAGTTAAAACTATCTGGTATCATTCCGTCTCTAATTTCTAAGTTTGTTAATTTGTGTATTCTGCCTATACTTCTTTACTGCTCCCCCTTAATCTTTCGCGGGCTACTGAAGAAAGACTTTGTTATACTGTGACTGGCAATAAAAGCAGTCAGCAAGGCGACTGGGATGTTGCTAAACTAACTCGTTAATACCATGGTAGATAGACACATGAACTCTTGCAAAAAATTAGCAAATATTGTAGAGAAACTACGAATTGATATAATGTCAAATATTTTCTTGTCAGACTCTGAGCATCTCTATACACAACTCTCCCTTTGCATCTCATCGGATAGAAGTAGAAGCAAATATAAAAGACCATATTCTCAGACGACTAAGTACAGAAACTCTACAATACCTTATTTAGCACACGTTTTATGTTATAAGAAAAGTATAAGGCAGGAAATTACCAAATTACTGCAGAACTCCTAGTAAACGGCCCCATTTTCTTTTTCAATTGTCATATTTTTGTTAATATTCTCACTTAATCTTATATTCATCTTCTTATTGAACGATATAATCAGTGTAAATGCCCTGTTTTAATTATTACCCCCGTAATGAGAAAGTCAGATGCAATAATGTACTACATGCTGAAAATTCCATTTTTGTACCGAAAGTACTGTTTGGAATAAAGCTATTATTATTAAAAATCTACATTTATGCAGAAAGGTGATTACTTGAGGTGTGGTGATGAATTTAAATACTAGTGACCTGTTAATCAGATGTAAAACAGTTACACAAATGAAGATATGCACTCAAACTTATCAGTAGTTTAAAAACAAGAGCGGTTCACAAATTATCATTTCGAATCATCTGGAATAACTTGAGGTTAGCAGTAAAAAGCAGAGTGTAGTATATTGTAAAACTAAGCGGACTCACTTTGCTCAAAACAGGTCACATGAAAGACTCCGGAGTAAAATTCCAACCCGACAATTGCAAAAATTAAAATAGCAAATAGTACCAATATCCCGATCTGTAACAATGGTGCCATTGCTTTGATAATAGATGTCAGAACTACTTGAAGACCTGAAGGCAAAATGTGAAATAGACATGCGTAAAATACTAATAATATCTAACCGATTATATGGGTATTCTTCTCTACTAAGTGTATTTTTTAAAAAGAACAGACAAATTTACTGGAAATGGTGAGAAACACGTGTTCAAGATAATTTTTCCACTCTTAGAGTACATCACTTATTGTTTCATTTAGAGATCTAAATTACTTTTTATAACGTTCAACTGCCTTAGTGAAAACGTGTTTAACCAAAGTTACAATGCTCAGTGAGTGAATGGCAAATCTTGAAGTAACAGGCTTTTGTATGATATTATTATTATATTTATAAATAGTACCAGCCAACCACGAAGGTCAAAGTACTTAGACATGTCAATGGAACTTTAAAGACAGTTTCTAGGTGTCTCTTTCTAAAAATATCTTTTTACTATAATCCTTGAATTGACTGAACACTAAGTGCTAATTATCTGTTCCTATTTACTCCATATCCGAAAAAACGAGTTTTGTTACACATGACGAAGTTCCATCAACTATGAGATTTTCCAGAATGCATCTATTAGAAACCATGATGTAGCTTAATAAAATTAGAAATAGGATATACTACCCATCCTAGATAAATAAACGAATAATTTTCATTCAGATAAAAAGACTTTGCAAACTCGTCAACACAAACAGTCTGTTCAAATATGGCCACTGTCAATTATTTCCCACCACCTTTTGAAGTCTTTTTACTTTTGCATTGTGCTTTATAAAATAAAATCATCCTACATTCCATCACACCTCTTTATCATGTGATCGTTAAAAATGAAATTGAGAAACGTGATAGCTTTAATTTCCAGTCTGTCAAAAACCATTAAACGAATGCGTGACTGCTTTTCAGAAGTATTCTGTTAATTGTAACAACAATAAAATTAACCGGAAGTTAAAATAGATGAGAATAGTACACGGAACAAATCAGTGAAATCATGGCGACACTTTTTTCCAGTTTTGCAGAGGATTCTAGGTTAGCATAGTACTTGTTACCTTATATTAATCACCAGAGAAATTATGGAATTTGTGTTTATAGTAGCATATAGCTAGAAATCTTGTCGTATAGCAAATTCACAGGATTTTCACAACAAACTCATAAGATTTGAGAAAGTTTTTAAAGTTCCTCATGGAGATGTCTAACATATGAGCACTGTCGTTTAAATACACATAAACTTTGTTGGAATTATTTCATTATAAGCCAGTGAAGTATACTGATTGGATAAATTTTTTTTATTGAAACACGCGAAGAATCTTCAAAGATATTACTAATTAAATGTGACTTGATTTTTCGTCTCTAATGTGTTTTTTCTCTCGACAAAAACTCTACTTGCTAAAGTTCATTAACATTCAAAAAGTCCACTGCAAAATTTCTCTTATTTTGTAATGAAACAGAAGATTTTCGTTCAGAAGACACATTCTAATTAACACACATACACATCTAGGCTACAACAAAAATTAAAACTGATTAGAACAATTACCGTCCTATTTCAGTTTGTTTAGCTTAGCAGACAATCTATTTTTCACACTTACAAAAGGGAAAAGAAGCAAATTCCTTTTGGTAAAAAAAATTGAGAAATTTATCGTAACATCTATGTAATACAGAATCTTTGGAGGTGAAAATTAATTTCACTTGACAAAAAAGATCACTGGATTGTGCTTCAGTAGTGCAAACTTCAGAGTGACATTCATATCTTTGTAACAAACGTTAATGGGGCAGGCAAGAAGCAGAATTATATGTTTTCAGCTAGATTTGTAAAAGAACTCTGTTTGATCTCTAGAATATGGTTGTGCTGTTTGTTTCACTCCAGTACCTAACACCTACCGTTTGTAGACAAAAGCTGCCAAGCGAAACTCCTCCATCCTTTTCAGTCTATACACACAAGCAATAATTTAACTGAGCGATTGAATGGTTGATGTGCTCTAATGTTTCCCCTATCCTCATACAGTAGACCGACTTAAAGAATAATTTGCTCTTCACATAAGCATGAAACGATAGGTAACCTGGTTTTAGGTAGGTTTCAGTTTTAAGTGAGTAGTTTTGTAGCGCAACTCTATTTTTCAGAATACTGAATTAGAATGAATACAAGTAAGTCATAAAATAAATTTCTGTTTCATTAAGAATGTTTCTTTGATCTGTAACGACTTCAAAGCTAACTTCATAGAGTAGTAGTGGTTTTTGCGCACTTTTATGTTGGTTAGATTTGTAACGCTTTTGAAGCTATACTTAGTGATTACTCTCTTTGCAAGCCTTTATGTAATAACTTAATAATGAGAAGAGAATACTTTTTGAGAGCAAATGTAAATACTTAAAATTTGCAATGGATTTTACGATACGATCATCTTAACTATTTAGTTTGTAAATATTGGAGAACTTTCACTGATAGCTTTCTTAAATAGCACGTCAGATTTTGAAGCAATTCAAATAATTTCGTTGCTTGAAGTTCATAAAACCAATTACAGGAGCAAAAAGCCTCAATCCTTAATACCAAGATGACCGACCACTTAGTAATTAAAATGTTTTTAACTGACCAGCATGCAAATTTGATTCACGTGAGCGGTTTCAATTCAACTTAATTATACACTAGAACATTCTCTACACCTTTTTGGTTGACATTCGTGGTACTACTGATGTTGTCAAGTACGCTACTTACAGTGGTTTATTTTTCTAGAAGAAGACAGCTCTTACCACAACTCTACTTTTACTCAATGGATGGGTTAACGGGTTCGAATCCCACTCCATCTACTTCATCTTGAGATGTCATACAATGAATGCTACTCCGAATAGCTGAGTTCCAAGTGTCAGCAGAATTCAATAATTTACTCATGATTAACTGTATTGAGACATAAAACTTTGAATACTGTTTTCTCCTCCCTTATAAACTATTTCATCAAAATTTTACACCTGTTAAATTTCATCCACTTTATCTGTTGATTTCGAATATTTATTAATCACCAGAAATTTTCCACCGAGATATAAATGAACAACTCAAGGGTATTCACCTGTGCGTCGGTGGCACAGTGGTTAGGACTCTCGCCGACCATGCACATGGTCTGGGGTTCGATCCCCTGCCGACGCACACCTGATATCTATGGTCGGCCTACAAAATTTGGGCTACCGATATCCATACTGAAAATTCCATACCTGTACCGAAAATACGGTGTGGAATCAAGCTGTAATCAAAAATAAAAAAACGAAAACATTATGAAATCTTATTTCATACCATGTATCCGAAAACATTTGATTTAACTCTAGATCGTTTTTCTTCGTTCTTTGCTAATAGAAATAGACACTGAAAAGGCTTCCATATTAGTTTGTTTATTAGGTATATCACACAGTGAAACAGTATTATTTACTGGATGACGTTTCGAATAAAATTTATTGTTCATAATCATATCAATTGTAATCACACGACTTTGACACTTGAGTTTTATAGCTTTCTTTGTTTTCTCCTATTTGTCGTAGGGGGAGTAGAATTTTCCAGATATCGGGGACAGGTGATGAATCATTCCTATTACATGTATTTGCAGTTGATTCGATAAACAAAGCTTCTGTTATCAATCTCTCCCTATACCCTGTGACATTAGATAGGATAGGATGACAGTTTTAAAATCTAATGTCACAGGGTATAGGGAGAGATTGATAACAGAAGCTTTGTTTATCGAATCAACTGCAAATACATGTAATAGGAATGATTCATCACCTGTCCCCGATATCTGGAAAATTCTACTCCCCCTACGACAAATAGGAGAAAACAAAGAAAGCTATAAAACTCAAGTGTCAAAGTCGTGTGATTACAATTGATATGATTATGAACAATAAATTTTGTTCGAAACGTCATCCAGTAAATAATACTGTTTCACTGTGTGATATACCTAATAAACAAACTAATATGGAATTACTTACTACCACAGTGCCCAAGTTCTACACATATATTAACTGAAAAGGCTTGTTATGCAGATAAAAGTTTCAAAACTGATAAATTAAGTAGAAGTCAGTTATTATTTTCAAAAAAAACGAGAACAAATCCAACTTCATCTATTAAAAAAATGCTTACTTGGAACACCTGACACTAACTTGAGTGGACGAAGCACACGTACAGCTCTCAGTGTTCGTAGATTCACGCCACTTCCTGTCGTCATAAACATTGTAAGAAAACTAGTAAAAAGAAAAAACCATTGGCATAAATGATTACTTCAGTAAAAAAAGGTCTTAAAATCAGTATATTATATAAGTAGGAGTTATTTTTACTAAATCACATGAAATTTACACATCTTATTAGAAAAGTTTTGTGGGTGTTCATAACATATTTTAAACAAACTCATCAGTTACTCATGGCAACGAGAGAAATGTAACATACCGTTTATTATACGTTGCATAGAATGATAACCTACCAAAAGTGTATGCCACTAAAACGTCATATTTTCGTTATCACTAGTTGAATTTTAACTTGATATTCAACTGTTTGTCACAAAAATAATTGATACGCGTATACTTCTTAGAAATTTTGAATGGATTTCAAACTTACAGGTACAAAACAGTTAGAACACAGCTGCTAAACTAAATACTGATCAAGAAAAACCATCTGAATTCTTGTTCGTATCAAGTTGACTAAAAAAATTACGTGGACTCTTTATTTAATTTAAAAGTGATTCTGTCTTGAAAGGAATTTTATTTAGAAATGAAGTAGCTCCTTAAATAAGAATCATAATTTGGTTACAGGATATCATCATAAGCTGACATTGGTTAGAGAACCACTGGAAAACCTGGGACAGCAGTACGCACCGACCGGGGTTGCTGAAGAGTCTCAAACTAGGACGAAATAGCTGTCCAGTACTCCCAGGTTTTCCAATGGTTCTCTAACTAATGTCAGCTTATGATGAAATCCTGTAACCAATCAACCAAATCCCTACAAACCAATACTTAATTATCAAGAATAGTAAAATTCAGTTTTCTGTACTAGTTTTAAAGTGCTCTAGCATTCATATTAGTTTTTTCCAACTGTAATGTTCGGAACATGTTCGTCGTTGCGAATCGGTTTATAGTAACACGTAATAACCACATTTATAAATCACTGTTTAACAGTGACTGAGAATAGAAAAGAACAATGATGCAATCATATATTGACAATGAATATGGGAGCACTGAAGACTTTAAAGTTTATTGCACAACATTTTAAATTATATGTCTGATAAAACTGAATTAAATCCTGCAGTATTTGTGATACTCAACAGTTATGGAAACACTTCACATAGATTGTAAGTTTAAAAAAATTATTTATGCGGTAAACCACAAGAGCCAAATGAATCATATGACTTCGGTACAGACAACATTTTTTAAATGGTATATTTTTATTTTCTTACTTTAAGCCGCATGAAACAAAGGAATCCTATTTTCCTAAAAAGATTTTATCTGGAAATCAGAAAAAGTTTTGTGATAACGTACTTTTAATTATTCATGAAATTCGAATAAATCCACAACCAGTGATATTTTTCGATAGGAAAATTTTTTCTTTGTTTAGTCCTTTAAACTCAAACCAAAGATTGGGATTCTGTTTCAAAACTTATCGGAGTGAGACAGTATATAAAATAGTTAGGGAGGGGTGAATTACAACCATTAGTAACCCCCACCATTGTTTGAGAATCCGAGAAATATTATTTATGATAAGTAGAGAACACTTCAACTATTCACATATGAGGAGAATAATTTGAAAGGTTGTGAACAAGTGCTTATATTCAAATGAAGTTAATTCTGAATCACTTTTAAAAGACGTGGATATCAAGCTGACGTTTTTTATTATCATTAGACTGTTTCTGTCAAAAAGCAAGAAAACTGAGACAAATCAAATCTTTGTAAGCTCATACTAGAAAGTTAATACAATACTCACAAGTGACTGACTGATGGAAGCAGCCGCCTGGAGTTCTAGTGAGGAGCTGTGACTAATGGAGTCTACTAAGTCAGGTGCCAAAGCAAGTATTCGCCGATGGCACTGGTTAGCGGCAGTGCTTTAAATCAAGAATTAGCAAAAGTTGGAATTCATAGATCATTGAATTCTGTCAAAGTGATTTTATAGTCAAGTGGCTCTCCTCGTTACCCAAAGGTCCTCCATTCAGTCCACTCTGGTTTTATTAGACACTACTATTGGAACATTCCAAGCTAGGCAAAATAGCTATCAAGTACTTCATGATTTTCAATGGTTCTCTGATTGATGTCAGTTTGTAATCTAATTCGAGACCAATCAAATCTCTGGAAATCGGCTGTTGAAAATTCAGTCCATCAGATGAGAAATGTTGATGGATGGTGTAAATGTACCTTCACTTATCCATATCCGTCATCATATACTACTGTAAACTGATACATATTTAAACATGTTTGATAAAAATAGCTGATTTGTTACAATATTCCCAAATTTTTTAAAATCTTAACATTATATACTACTGATTAATTAAGATGAGCAGTTTTATGCCGCTCACATCAACTAGTAGTCCTTGCTAGCCAGATGGAAGTGACCTAAACACCACACGGCCACTTCGCCCATTATAATTTTAATGCAAGTTAAATCATTTAGCAGAATGATTTCATGATGAATGGAATATGCGTAGAAAATAGATTCAATGTAAGTTGAAAAATGTTTGAGTTAGGTTATGGGAACATTTGGATGTACGCCTTAATTTTATATTTCCACATTAACCACATAGTAATAAAAATCTGATTAGAACACTGATTACGTATAAATATATATTAGGTGTAAAGGAAACTGACATTTAGGTTGGATATGCATAAACCGCTTATTGTAGTACATAAAGATAACTGAAACCATCAGTTCTTTTCACGAATTTAGACAACACGGGGAAGATGTCATTTGTGCTAATCATGTTTTCATTTTTCATTTTAGTATTATCAGTATATGTAATAGTAATAGTTACAGTTTTAATCACAGATATACACACCTTAAATTTTGTTGACACACCATTATCGAATAACATACTATCAAACACAGCACCATGAGAATCATGGTTTAATATTGGGAAGGAAATCGATACACTTTTGAGAAAAGATTTTCAGTATCCTTTCTATTAGGGCCCTCATCATTTTACACATTCTCATAGAAATTTCAATGTCAGACTTAAACACACCGATTTTCTTCTGGGTAGACATGTCTTCGAACACAAGCATACCACACACTTAATAGTTCGAGTGAAAGGCACAAAATCATGCACTAGAAACAGGTATTAAGTGTTTCAAGCACGTTCATATTCTGAAGAAAAGAAATTCATATTTAGCAAAATGATCATTTGTAATCAGAACTAGTAAATGGATATTAAACCTGCAGCGAAGTTAAACTTTAAGCATCACTAACTACCAATCGGCGAATGACTTGGAATTGTCCAATGAGTCTAATCCATGTGAGTTGAAGTTCCTATTCCGCTTGAATTGAGTCAATGCTCTAACGCAGTTGCGCTTGCAGTTTGGTGAAGCTAAGGTTTTCCGGTATTGCTTGGATGTGAGTTGTCATGAATATAAAGACTTCAGCAGGTCAATTGATGGATATGTCTATCCTTGTGCAATTTGTTTGAGACGAGTTAATGTCAGGGAAGGTAAGGTGATGATTCTAATATTTCGTAGGAACATTTTTTGCCAGGTCCCATCTGTCCTTAACCCAGATTTTGTATATTTGTAAATACAGGGTTTTAAAACAGCCTATGAGAGGTGCACCTGCTGAAACTGAAAATAGCCTCGTATCAACAGTTCAGTGGTACCATGACTGCACAGACGTCGAGTCATGAAAAGTGGAGAGAATTACTTCGTTATTAGGAGGAGGAGGAGGTGTCATCGTACATGTGGATGAAACTGTTTTATTGAAGAAAAAATATAACCGTGATCGTGAACGAGTAAATAATGTTTTGGTGATCGGCTTATATGACACCTCTCTACAGAAAGGATTCGTCGAGAGAATAGCAGACGGAAAGTCAACTGCCTTAGTACCCATAATCATCCGACTTGTGAAACAGGGATCTATAATATACACCGATGAGTGGAAAGGTTATGACTCCCTATCATCCTTTGAATATATTCATCACAGAGTGAACCATTCTAATGATTTCGTGGATCCTATTACGGGGTCATACACCAATTCTATAGAAGGCTTTTGAAGGAGATTAAAAACAGGATTAGAGCTATAAATGGATCTCAGAAGGATGTCATTTATAGTCATTTAGATGAATACATGTACAGATTGTCGTGTAACTTTTCAATTGAGACTCTTATGCTAAATTGGGAGATGTTTTTATCACATGTCAGATAAAGGTACCCTATTTAACAGTTTTATGCAGTTTTTATGCAATGTTTTCATAAATATATGTATTCCATAACCAAAACTGCTTCTTTCATGTGATTAGTTCGTTCAAGGTCATCCACTGATAGGTAGTTAGAGGTGCTTAAAGTTTAATTGTGCCCAACCTCCTTCATTGATAACAATGTAAACAGATAGATCGACTCTCCGTGAAACCTGGATGTGCTGAAAAAACAACCAATTGTGAACCTGAAATTCAAGAGAGATGCAATTAGTGAAGCCGCCTCTTCAGAACAGATCCTTCTTTGCCTCATCTCTACGCCTCACCTTCTCTACACATACTCTTGTTCACGAAAACGTCAAAGGTTCCACTGTCGATAATTTCAGTGTGTATTTACGAGTTCATTTGCTGCTGTGAATTTAAGTACATAGGCCGTTCCAGCAGGACATTGTCTACACACGTTCATGAATACCTACCAGCATAGGTGTTGAAAGGAGAACACAGAACAGTCAACAGATGAATTCTGGAGCGCCTTATTACTTTTTTTCATTCAGCATTAACACAAATATCATTCAGAGCCACGTTTAGAGTAAGAACGTGTCTGCAAGCCCGCCTTGTAACCGGAAGGGCATGGGTTCGAACCCTGAGGGGTGTGTACTGCAGAAGAGACGCAAACTAGGACGAAAAAGATGTCTAGTATTCCCAGGTCTTCCAGTGATTCCTTAATCGATGTCATCTCATGAAGAAATCCTGTAAGAACATGTAATTCAGAAGGGTTTCCGTTATACCCTTCTCTTGCAGCCAAAGTTCTAGTAGTTAATATAGTAGTCATAGTAGTAGTAGTAGTAGCACTGTGTTCAGTAACATTTCACCCATCCTGTTTTACTATCAGGGCCATAGTGTCCTGAACTGTTGCATAACTAACTCCATGTAGTCGTTTTATTTTTTATTTTTGGATCTCATTTTCAATCCTTCGTTCTCTTGCTTCTTATGAATTATTTCAAAATGATTATTTAAATGAATAATCCCCAGTGAGACATAAAAACAAAGAATTCAGGGAGGAAAATTCTTTTTTGACTATTTCTTTTTCATAGCTGTATAATAGCTGTATTAAATTTTACAGTTTTGTCCTTATAGATAGAAAAAGGAATCTAATCCGTTCTGTCTCAACATGGGTCCGAAGAATTTGTAGTGAAGGTAATATTGATGATGAACTCAAACAACTGAAAGAAACCTTCATAGAGAATGGGTATCCACTACTCTTCGTCGAGGCCAATAGCAAATTACGTGGAAGAAATACAGAGATTGACAAGGTAGCTAATAACGTGTTGCGCTGTGACACTGGGAGTGAGGTACTTAAAAATCGTCTGGCAAGGTTATTGGGAAAAACGTCCTTTGCTGCCACGTTAAGAATAACCTAGTCTAGTCATCCACTAGTGTACCGCAATATCAAAGAGATGTTACCTCGATTGTCTAATTTCATGTGTATTTATATGTTCACCTGCTCTTGTGGAGCGAGGTACATAGGATGTTCGTCCCGAAACATATCCCGCCGCTTTCGTGAGCACCTCACAGTATGGGTGAGTAAAAGTGAGTGTAGAAGTATTAATTCATCGATATTGCAACGTATTGTAGATACTGACCACACAGTATCTGACACATCGTTTAACATAGTCTACAAAGTTCCACAAAGTTTGCCGAAAGGAACACGAGTGCATTTCCTTCATATAGCAGAGGCTTTAGCAATACTTGACATTAAGCTAGAACTTTGTGAACAAAAACAATTCGTACGATCTCTTTCGTTACCATGGTTTTGACTTTAATATGTAATTCACATAACAACTTTGTTATCCTTATTTATTCCATGTTCCATTTCTGTTTTATTTGATTCCACTTTACTTTATGCTATTACATATTCTGACATTTTATCTAGTCTACTATTCTGACAACATTTCACTCATCCTCTACTATGCTTCCACCGTATTATATTCACATATTCACATTTCCGAATGTACTTTATTTTCCGATCATCTGTTTCACACATGTCGTCTATTGAACTCTAGGTTGACCTCTATTTATTTATTTAGTTATTCATTCATATATCTAACCAATTCAATAGTGAGTCATAATCCTATGCACCAATATTTTCGCACTTTAGTATTTTCAATCACTGTCAAACTTTAACACATAAAAAACTGATTGTCTATTGTAATTGTTGTCTGTTCAAACAATTAGTCCCTTTGATAAATTCGAAAAAGGCATTAAGAAGACAAATTTAGCGAGATGATATCATTTCGTAGTTTCTTTACAACCGCTTTACAACTAACATGGTTAACAATAATAAAATAAAGATCATGACAATTACTCAGTTAAATAAAAAACACAAAAGTACATACTAATGACCAATCATATTTAGATAGGTCATGTAGTTCATGGTAGGCGAAGATTGAAGTCTATTGATTTTTGTACACACAGTTTAGGCTGTATGTTATTAATCCAAAGTGCTTCCATCACCTTCAGTAACCTTGAATTACAGTTATGTGAAATAATTGTCATTAAATAACAGTCATTAATGTTGATTTTGTGACCTGACATTAATAAGTGCTTTGCAATGGATGATAATGGATTTCTATTAAGATTAATCGCGCTGGGATTTTCTATATGATTTAGTAACCATTTTGGAACATGTTCCTTTCGATGACATTGGAACATTCTGTTGGTTCTAACTATATAGGTGTCACCGCAGCTGCAGGTGAACTTGTAGATACAGTTTGAAGTAGAGTCCACAGAATTTCGTCCTTTAATCGTAGGTACAGGGATCGAAAATGTTCGGCAAGTAAGAAAAAGAGATGCGGCGTAAAATGTGCGTTTGATGGGTGACCGAAGTCTTTGAGCTGTCAAGTGCATAATCCGGTTGCCCTTGAATGGTAGGTTAATAAAGGAAGCTTTCTTTGGTACAGAGGCTGTCTTTTCAAGATGCGGTCTATCCCTACCGTGACAATTGATGAAGTTTTCTGGATAACCATTAGTTAATAAAACTGAATGTATATGTCGAAGCTCATTCATCAGTCTGTCGCCCACGCACATTTTGCGGGCCCTTGGAAATAAACATTTCACTAGGGAACGTTTATACCGGATAGGAACAAAACTGCAGAACTGAAGATATTGTTCACTCCCTGTCTGTTTACTAAATAGAGATCGCTTAATCGTTTCATCGTCTCTCCTAGTCATTGAAATATTCAGGAAACCAAGTTTATTGTGAACTGTGTTAGTTGTAGAGCGATTGTAAAGAGAATACGAAATGATATTATCTCGCGAAATTTGTCTTTTAAATGCCTTCCCAACCGCCTAAATAACATATGACAATTAAATTTCTCAATTTCACCAAACCCTTATATATTTTTCTTACCAAATGATAACTTCATCCATATGACTTTTCATAAAATTTTAGAATTTGTTTTGCTTTTACACTTGGAGAAATCTGTCCCACTCTTTATAGATATTCGTTTGATTCAAGCAAATTTAATGTAGTGTTCTGCTTAATGCATTTACAGCGAAAACGTAAACATTTTTAGTTTAAATCCATATTTATTTACATCAGAGTAGGTTCTCCAAGATGTTTCACACAGTTATTGAGAAATTTGACAGATAAAACTGATTTAGATTAGCTAAAAATGAATTGTTCAACTTGAAAAACAAGTGAAATGCTTGAAATTGCCAATGATCTTTCACACTTTATTGAATCAAATAGTACAATACACTTTTTGTATACGAGCTGATCATACTACTGAGGTACTCAAACCATGGTAATTAAAGCAGGAATCGAAACCGCCGAGCATTAACTGAAGACAAACAAACTACAACAATGAACCACAATGTAGAGTATTTCATAATACAAAGGAAGCTGGTAACATCAACAAAAGTAGAAGTGGACTGTAGACAACCAAACCGTTTCAAAGTTATATTCAGATGTATTCTTTGATAATTTATTTATGTTAAAATTCACCTATTCGAATAAGTCGAACTTTGCTCACATCATTAAGTTCGTTCTGTAGATGAAAGCACCTGATATTCCTGCCTTTCTGTTATCGCCATAAATATCTGTTTATTTCAAAAGTTATTTAGATCGATTTTTCCAGCCAACCCAATAAACGTTTCAATTTTATAGAAAGTAAACTGAAACTGTTATTGTTGATGAATATAATGATGAAAATGATGAGATAAATAAAGGCGAAGGGAGAAACATTGTTTCGCAGATAACCTAAAGGTTATTTCCACTGCTTTCTAATTAAAAAATCATTCTATCGGTATCCTTGAGTTAGTCATCAAGACTCCCTTAAATTTGTTTGGTGCAAGCCATTGAAATACAGCAGCTGTATTTAAATTATTCCATCGCTGAGACATGAACTGGATTTCAATAGGCATCATCACACAAGTCATATAGGGTATAATTCATAAATATTTAAGTCTGTCTACTCCCTTGAAAATGACAGAATTACTAAATTTTAAAACAACGTAATCATGAATGTAAGTGATTACATCAAAGGAAGAAGCACGCTTCTATCAAGTATAACCGAATTAGTTTTGAGCTGCAGAAATGAAAAGATATTAATGAAAGCAAAAATTCAGTGTTAAAAACATCTCTATCGTTGAATAGTTTGTCCAGTGGACTTATGTAGATGTTAATAATCAGCTTCAAAGAAAAATTCGGTGTCACTAATAACAATGGCAAAGCAACAAGAATGAAATCCGAAATCCCCACATGCTTACTACATCCCGAAAAAGCCACAGAAAGTTTAAGTACGTTTCATAAAAAAACTAAACTCAAGAACCAATGGGCCCCAATGAACCTATTAAAAAACGCTTCTGCTAATTCAACGAATTTTTAATAACAACTGTGTGGTTTGATATGTAGTTTAAATTATCTGGCTCAAGCCACTTAGGTTGTCGCAGAGCAGAACCTCAACCATATGAAGAATGATAATGTAGACAACCTGGACTGTGATCATATATACATAAGACACGAGTGCACAATGGAAAAGAACAGTTTGTGTGCCATATAGAATAAAACGTTGACTATTAGATATTTTTCTTTGAATCAGCATCAAGTGCTGTAAACAGAAATGAACCTCCATCTGATTCAGGAACCTGAAAATTTCCGCTATAAACTCGAAATCGCTTAGTATCTTACAAACGATTATTCACAGCAACCTGTATAAACCACTGCTTCAGTGGTTCGGTGGTAGGACACTGGCCAACCAAACAAGTGGTCCGGGGTTCGATCTCCGTCCGACGCACTCCTTTACCTCAGCCGGTAGTAAGCCCAGTAAAGAGGGTAGGTTGAGCGCTAGGCTAGCAGTCGCATCCAGTAAAAGACACTACTGCTACTGGAACTTCAAAACTCTATCTTGAATCCCTGCGTCCCACAAGGAACCCAAGGGAATAACAAATATGTATAATCCAGTAAGCTTTACAAGGTCATTATGTGATTACTAGATACCAAGATAAATATAAATAAATATATATATATATAAATATCATCAATCGTAGAATCACCGCAAACTAAGAGACAATACTTCGTGCTTAGTAATAATGTTCTGCAATGACTATGTGACAGATATAATTCAGGGGTGAATACATTAGATTGCTGTGCAACTGTATTGTAAATTATTAAAACGGGATATTTTGATTTCAACCTATTCTGTTTTTTAGTTTCTATCCTTCATACTGTCGGTGATTTGAATTCCTTAAGACCATCAAATCGAGATGACACATTTGTCCAGTTCTACTTGATTTTCAGTGATTATCTCTCTGATAGTGAGGAGGAAATGTTTTTAGGGAATTAATTCAATCACAAGCCTAACATTTCAGTAAAGTAGTTTATTTTTAGACATTAGTGTCAACTCAAATGTCAGTTTCAATGCTTTCTAAGGCGAATGTATGAATGTGTACTTATCTGAAAAGTAAGGCGTCGTCATGATTATATCATGCAATACTATTAGATGGTTGGATGCAATCGATTAGAAACCTTAAGTTTATATCCCATACTTAGTGGACCCTGTCAACTAGACAAATCTGCAACCTTCAACATCAGATTAAAGTACACTGGAATAGTAAGTCCCCAAACTTAATGAATACATTAAAAATATGAGTTTGTAGAATTCATTTAGCAATAAGTATTAGGCATGATAACTGTCCTTCTTCAATGACTAATGAATGTACACTATGGATTCTTAAAATAGTAATTCCGCAAAAATATTTTGTAACTCTAATAGTCACCTATGTATTTTGTAGTGGAATTTACAGACGTTCATCAATTTTTTTCTACATTCCAATTTCACAGTTATGTATTATTACAATTAAAATATGTAAACGAAATAAGATGAATGTAAAATGGGTATATTAGAAAGACCAGATCAGTTCACCTGTCAACATGCCAATAAAAACAAAACTTTAGCAAATTATATCTGCGTCTAGTCATGTATAATTTCAATTAATCATTAATCATCAACTATATTGTAAGCATGCACACATAATGAGAATACAGATAAACAATGCCAGTTTAGATAGTTACTATAGCAACAGGTGCATTTATGTTTAATCAATAATTCATTAGTAGATGTTGTCAAATGTGAAGAGTGTACTGTTTTTATTTAGAAGGTAGAACAAGTGGTGAGAGAGATTAAGAGAGAGAGAGAGTAAGAAAGGGATAAGAAGCAAGTCAACTGAAGTAGGAATCTTATCTAGTATGTACAACATTGAAGCAAATGCACCCTTAATGTCACCATAAAAAATCAGATGGCTGTTAACTTTTTTTACCATAAATTAGGAAATATATCATTGATGAATCTCATACACATCTAGTATGTTTTATTAACATCGTTTTCGATATATATATATATATGTATATATATATGCTTAGACTCACTATAATATTCTTCATTGATGTGTATAAAAGCTTAAATATGATGGAGAAGATTTGTAGCTCAGCTGGATGATTTTGATGTGGTTATGTTCTCTGAGCTGGATAGGTTATTTGCGAAGCTTTCATCACCCTACTAGGTGACATCTTCAGCGCATACTTCAATTTGAAGTGAGCTTTTAGATTTCTCCACGAGTTTATTAATCATCTCTCCCGGTGACCTTGGACGTGATTGGCTGTTCTTGTGTGTTTTCAATTAGCCTAGAAGGTGTGTAAACACACAAGAACAACCAATCACGTCCAAGGTCACCGGGAGAGATGATTAATAAACTCGTGGAGAAATCTAAAAGCTCACTTCAAATTGAAGTATGCGCTGAAGATGTCACCTAGTAGGGTGATGAAAGCTTCGCAAATAACCTATCCAGCTCAGAGAACACAACCACATCAAAATAAAAGCTCAAAGGTGAGCAGGAACCAGTAGTCACAAATTCACATAAATTTATTCCTACGTTTTGAGCAGGATATGTCCAGTAAGAGAGATATCTGAATGACTGACTACTGAGTTTATGCTTTGATGTCACTGTCTACTAGTCATGATGAAAGCGAAATACTTGATTCATGGTTTCACAGCCTACTTAATACTTAGATGTTTCAATAGTAAACTACTGAAAATAATGAAATTAATCATTTTTATCTCAGTTACATCACAACGGGTTATTCTGGTTCACTTCAACAGTGAGATATTTATTAGATGGTGGGAAACCTTAAACATAGGTTTCGTGCCTACTAGCACCCGTCAGCAAGGCGTATCCACAATCTTGAAGGAACTCATGTCCCTTCTGAGATTCAAAGCTGCGTCACCCATGGCACTAGTTAGTGTCCAATCAAAGTATCTAATACAGTCCTACACGAGCCCGAGTAACTCAGTGGTGACGTCTCTGACCGCAGAACTGGGTGACATGGCTTCGAATCTCAGAAGGTTGTAGATACACCTTCCTGACGAGTGTCAACAAGCATGAAACTTAGATCCGAGGCTTCCTGCCGATTGCCTCCAACCATTTAATAGCACCATAATGACGAGTCACCTAGCGAGGTAGTCACATTGCAAACTTGACTGATAGAATTCAGTCTGTACCAAATAAAGGACTAGGCCCATGACGCTAGTTAGTAAGTATCCAATCAAATGAAGTGTCCAACCAAGAAGAATCAGATTCAGTTATGCTTAAAATTAACCAGTATATCCTACTAGAAGTTAGACAACTCCCAAATTGACCTTTGCCCCTCATTCTTTGACACAAGCATTATTTCGGAGAATTTTAATGAATTTTCTCATTCACTGAAGTTTTGAAGTCTACAAAATTGTGAAATGAAACTGTAATTTGGAGGCTTATTTTTCTAAAACTAGTGGGCACTAGACTAGTTTCCTTAACCATTTGCAGCTTAAAAGCCTGTAGATTTTAGAATGTTTGTCTGTGTTTAAAATTCACATTTTTAACAGTTTATGCTAGTAATCAAATCAAGAATTTTAATATTTAATCGACCTATAAGTGAGAAGCTAGTTATCTAATTGTTAATGAAACAGTTCTACATAGATAATCACAAACTGAATCAAGTCATAACTTTAATTTATTTCAATTATATACAGAAACTGGAGCATTCGTTAATCAGACGAATTACTCTGGAAACAGAAATGAAATTTCAGGTCGTACAAGGAATGTTTCAAAACAAAACTGCCAAATTATATTTTAACAGTTTCTTTTAATAAATTTGTTTTGCCTCTTTACTAGTAAAGGAAATAATTAGATTGCCAAGGTATTAGAGACTAAATGATCATTCCCTCCAAGAAAAATTAGATTATTTGCTAGAATTATTAATTTGTTGATACTTTATCTTGTAGACAGAGTTGTTTTTTTTTTGTGATCTTGGGAAATATATCTTCAAGTTTGGTTATGGACTGATATCAGTTAGGGAACCATTGAAAACCAGGGAGTTCTGGAAAGCTGTTTCTTTCTAGTTTGGGACTCATCAGCAGTATGCACCCGTCGGGTTTCGTACCCAGAACCTTACAGTTACAAGGCAGCTTGTAGACCATTCAACCATTGGGACCTGATTCAATGACCTATGAATTCTAACTTCTATCAACTCGTGATTTTAACGCGACCACTAGCCAATGTCATTGGCTAGTAGTTGTCTTAGTAGCTGGATTGTCTATTAGTTCGCCTTGTAACTGGAAGGCCCTGAGTTTGAGACCCTATGGGCACATGCTACCGATGAGTCCCGAACTAGGACGAAGCAGCTGTCCAGTGCTCCTTGGTTTTCAGGGGTTCTCTAACTGATGTCAATCAATAGTCAAACTTGAAAAAAAAATCGAATCCCTGCAAATCAACTCTTGAAGATAGTAGTCTATTCACAATATGGCAGATTTTAAATACAAGTATTAGTTTTTCTGACTGTATAAATGAGAATCATATTATGCTTTAGTAACAGACAATAAACAGGAAATTGACCATTGCAAAATAAACATTCTATAAGGACATATATGTAAGCTGATACTAAACGAAAACAAACAGTATGTTTTCGGCTTTGCAAGCTATATCTTTTCGAGTACGCCAGTCATGATTTCACATCTAAAACGAGAAAGCTTTTTATTCAACGACTACATCACAATCATCACAGTACACTATAAACTGTACGTGTTATACAGATATTGAGCTTTACTTAGGCTAGACTGTTAGAAAAGCATCAAAACTTTAAGCAGTCTAGTGCTTGAACAAATTAGCGGAAACAGTTTTTAAGAAAAGGGTATGTGCGTAATGATAGTAATAAAAATCAAAATAATGCTTTCAATCTAGTATTTTTTTTAATTTTCAAAAATTTTAGAATATATAAGTTTTGTTTTGATCTAATTTTGATGTACAGAATTTCGTTTCGTATATTCGCATATGCGCTGTTTTAATTAACACTTTATCTTTGTTTGATTTTGTTACATTCAGACATGCATTCTTTCGAGTCGGAGATTACAGAAAGAAACTATACCTCAGAATATGAATGGAGAAACCTAGAAAGCTTGATATAAAGTTAATCTATCTTCATTACTAGGCGACAATGACCAAGAAATTGTTAAAAATTACAAAGAAATGAAAAACTATTTCGGCCAACTTAATGCGGAGTTCTCTCTGACAAGTATCGTTAATTACTGTTTATTCGAATCTATATAGTATGCTCGAGTTTGATTACTTTGACTTTTATTATGGTGCATTAGATGGTGTCAGATAGGAGAATTAAACAGCTAATGCCTTAACTATTCCTTTAATCAGATTATAGGTTTCCAGGCCGTAGGTGTTACGAACTTCCTGAAGTATTCCTTTAATCTGTATACTGTTAATTCACGCCGAAGTAATTATTTGTTTTCCTGTTGCAGTTTTATTTACTGGATGACATTTAGAAACATGCTTAGAACTACATGCTGAATCAAAGTATTGTTTGGAATAAGGCTATTGATTACTATCATTATTAATGGCTGTACGTCGGTGGCACAGTGGTTAGGACTCTTACGGACCATGCACATGGCCTGGGGTTCGATCCCCGGCCGACGCACTCCTTTACCTCGCTAAACCAGAAATAAAGCTGGTAAAGAGGAAAGGTTTGGCATGAGGCTAGCAACCCCATCCTGTAAAAATAAACACTGCTACAGAAACTTCAAGCCACTAGCTTGAAGCCCTATGTTCCACTGGGAACGTGAAGGAATAAAAAAGATGGCTGTACATAATCGCATCGCATCGGTAGTTAACTGGTCGAATACTCGCCCACCACGTAAACTGTCTAGGTTCTACTCCTAGCTGATGCGTTCCTTAACCTCACCTAGCCAGTATTAAATCCAGTAAAGAGGCAAAGTTAAGTGTGAGGCTAGCAATTCCACCCTGTAAATGCAACACCAGTACTGAAACTTCAAAGCCCGAACTTCAAGCCCTATGTTCCACGCGGAAAACAGGGGTACGCTGATAAAGGTGTTGTTTCATTCTGACTGAATACATTTGATTTTAGGTGAGTTGACAAAGACTTGATAACTGGTGTTTGGTTTTGATGTGTCACAATATGGATGTCATTAGGTCTGTCAGCAACACTGTCAGAAATGAACTTAATATCACTTCGGAGTTCTCACATGACTTTTAGTAGCAGCCATATAAATAGTACTGGATGTCCATTAGTATCCTACTTCTATATTCCTAAATATCGATATAGTCAGGCAGAAAAACAAATTAATTTACATATCATTTTTATCAGATGAATGTCCAATGTATTCAGTTAGAATAAAATAACTCATCTTCCTAAGAAGACATAAGATTTCACCAGTACTGAAGTCAAAAACGAAAAACTAATTCAATACCAGAAGTCAGATGTTTGAATGAATGTGAACAGTTCAGATATAAAATGAAATATCTGATTAGTACCTCTTAGCTTCCAGTGATTCTTTAACTAATATTTATTCATGACGAAAATAATAGTGAAAAAGTGTTCATTGGAGAAAAACCTAGAATAATTTGATTCCATGGAATGTAATTGACTTTTGTTGTAAAGGTGGAAAATACAATGATAACCATGACCAGGTGCTTAATATAATCTAATCTTGTTTCCTTCAGGTCATACTTTTTCTTGGTAAAAAATACGTTTCTTTTACATCATTGTCTGAATGCAAACTTTACATGTATATTGAAAAAAACAGGGTTAAATCAATGTTTTTTCCAGATAATTAACTGATTTTGTCTAATTTTTGCCTGAATCAGAATATGTCACTTTTCCCTTAAAACAAACTGGTGGTATTTATTAACTATTCATTTGCATAACATGCTATTATGATTTGAAGTTTAAAGTGATTTCACCTCTATGTGATTAACTTTGGAGTAGATCATAGCCCTCTAGTGAAACGAGAGTTGGAAGTAACGAGTGGGTCATCAGTGCGAGGGTGACACAGAGAAGATCGTACGGGGATGAGATGAGAGATCATGCGCAATCGTGGGTCCAGCTAAAGAGGACAGCAGAAAATAGAACAGTGTGGAGATTTGTTGTTGAAGCACCATGTTCCACTCGGAACCTAAGAGAACAATGTTATATGATAATAGCAGCTTAGAAAACAGTTCATTAAAATGAAAGGGAACAGCCCTGAAATCTTATGCATAATTCTATTTGACAAATATGTCACACACACATATTCTTCAACAAATTTTAATACTGACGATGCTTTGATCTAAAATCATTTGACTTTCTCCTACTTGTATTTATCCACTTAAAAACACTTTTACATTACTTTTAGAAATGTTGTAATGTTATTTCAAAATGTAAATGAAGTGGAAGATTCAATAAAACAGTCACCTAAAGAAAAATCAATCATCCAGTTAAAATAACTTATTATTGTAGACAAATGAGTGGTGTTCACTTCCAGTTCAATCTTCAAACAATCACATTTGATTTTTAAAATTTTTCATCTTTGTCATTTACGAAATTTTTGATTACTATTTTAGAAATCAATTCTTTTTTGTTGCCTGCTGGAAACTGGAATGCCTATGTTTTTAAATTTTGCCTAGTAACCTATTTAAGTCTTATGAATTTCGCCTACTTCACAAATAGTTCTCGTATACAAGTAATCGAATTTGCAACCCGTATAAAAGTATGACTTTACACCTAATAATAAACCGATATGATGTCACCGAATTGGCTTAGGCCTGTTAGTAAGAATAATATCTCCTAGCTAGTTAATTACTTCTAAGTATTTACGCCTATTTAGGGCCAACGGTGAAAAGTATCATTGAAATCCTTTGAAATGTCATTGTTCCGGATGTAAATATTTACAAATGAGTAACAACTTTTATTTAATTAAATTCAATTGAAGTTTTTAAGACCTCGGAGAGTATTTGTGATATTCATCATTCATTTCAACGTAACTTATAATAGGTGAAATACATAAGGCAAAGTAGTAGAGCCGGAGCGGAGTATAAAAACCTAGCAAAATCAAGATCACTTGACTTTAATACGATAAGAAATGAAGAAAACTGCTGAGCTTTATCACTAAATGCAGTTACACACAACGGTAAAATAGAATGGGATAAGGTGACTGTCCTAAAGTCTAATATAGCAGCTGAAGAGAAATTAATCACTGCAGGCTTATTGATTGAATTAACTGAGATTGCCTGAAGCAGGGTTGATTCAACACCTGTCCCAGACATCTGAAGAATTCTACTCTCCTTACGACAAATAGGAAGGAAGAAAGAGAACTATTAAAATCAAGTTCTGAAGTTGTCTAGTTACAGTTGATATGATCATGAATAATAAGTTGTGTTCGAAACGCAATCCACTAAAAATAATTCTGTTTCAATTTGTGGTGTATCCAATATACAAAGTAATACAGAATTGCATACTAACACAGTGACTAAGTTATACACATATGTTAATTTAACTTACAACAGGTTATCAGTAGCTTTAATAAATGACCGCTTAACTACTTAATTGCTCTTAACTAAGTAAAATTACTTATTGATCATATTCTTTGAAATTTTTATGGACTCAATCACCGATACTTTTTGATATCCTGTAAAATTTTATGTCTAACAGGAAATACTCTAGAATTCAGATAGTGTAGCATACAAATTAAAATGTCAAAACAAAAATTATTTGTGAAACTTTCTACCAGTTACCTGAGTTTAGCTACCTCAGTTATGTGAATATATATATATGTAGCATGACGACAATCGCTTTATGATTTGGTATTTCCTGTATTAATGAACAATATGTGAGACTCAGGAAAAGTACTTTTCAAGGTTGTCTAGATTTCCATTCTAGGTGAGTACGTGCCGTTAAAATGCTCTCACGCAAACTTTTTAGTAGTATATATATATACATATATATAGCAGTAATATCCAGATAGCCTACCACTTTATCTTGTATCATTTTGTATTTTTGATACGTTAAGCGCCCTATTTAGCAAATTGTTCACGTTAAGTGACGTTATCATTCAACAATTTCGTAATTAAAAATTATACAACACAATATTCTATTAACAAAGATTGTCTTTTTGTATGATTATTGTTTAAGCCGGAAAAATATGGATATTTGTTTTTGCAATAAATTAGATGTGTAACTTGCAAGGTAAAAATACAAATCTTTGGACATTTTTAGACCTGGTTGTATCCACAAGGTTCCTCGGCATTCCACATGCATAAGCCATTCACTGACCTAGAATTCACAGTAATGACCCCATACATTTTAATAACTTAGCTACATACCAGATGCCCTTAATCCTTTTTTATGTCACAGTAAGAAAAATGGTATTCTTGGAAAGAAAAACTGATCACCCTGGATGGATGGTAAAGTTTCATAACAAAAAAATGCATCTCTTCAAAATTGATGAAAAATGAAACACTTTAGTTCGTCCACCAGTCACATAGTTGTCGCGGTGTATTTGTACTCATTAATGAAGAAAAAACAAAACTCAAAAATCGTATTTATACACAGTTTTTTTCACAAAAGAGGGTAGTAACAAAAGTGATGAATTGCCATAGTCCTAGTTCTTAATAAGGGTGTTATAGTTACGTGATAATATAATAATTTAACGAATGGATTGTAATCAAGATGCAAATGGAAACGAAGGAAAGTGTGATGCTACATAAGAGTTCGAAAGGGAAACAAGAGTTACAAGGAGTGAGAAACACAAACAGAAATCATGTTGGTAGAAAACAAAATGGATACCCACCGAGAAATAATGCAAAGAACAATAGATGAAAAGTTAAGAGAGACGAAACGCCATTTGTACCAAGAAGAAAACTTTTCATGGACCTCACTTTGGAGGGATCCATAACCTGTAATATCCTTAAGTGAAGAATTTCAACATATTCGAGAGCATTCCTGTCTGCAACACTAAGGGCAATGCTTTCTAGTCATCCATTGGTCTTCAGAAGCCTAAAAGACAAGATCTCGCATCAGACCAATTCTTTGTGCATTTATCAGTTCACTTAATCTTGTGGAGCTAGATATATTGGTAGTTCGACGTGTACTTTTTCTAAAAGGGTTAAAGACCACTAAGCCACATGGTTGTAGAAAACTAGCAGTAACTCTAAAGTAGTATCACACTTTCCTTCATCTCAATTTGCATCTTGATTACAATTCATTCGTTAAGTTATTTATCTTATCATGTAACTAAAACAACCTTATTAAACTCCTCCTATGTATGCAAGAACTATGCTTATGGTAACTGATCACTTTTGTTACTATCCTCTTTGACGAAAAGAGCCTCTTCGTTGTGTTACTTGTTTCTTCCACCAATGCCTCGGTGAAGATTATTCATCATCTCTTGTAAATACCAGTTTTATACTGTAAATATTTTTCCTTTTAAAAATTACCACCTTTACAAAATTCAGGGAACACAATTTCACATAAAACCCGGTGTGGATGAGAAATGTGATCCAAAAGAAGATCTAAGAAAACCACATATCAACTAAGACGAAACAGACATTCTCCATATTTTGCTATTCCTATTTTCTTTTTACAAGAAACCGATCAGTGAATACAGAATACTACTTTCGATAACTACTTCGTTAAGTTTTATATTTATTTATCCATGATGGTTAGAGAATAATTGATGTTGACAACATTATTATTTTTCAAGCAGCATAGAATAATTAATGTCAAAATTCCATGAGATATATGCGAGTAGATTTTTGATAGATTATATTTCAAAACAAGTTTATGTGCCAGTATTCTTATGTGTAACTGGAAGTATAACTGTGGAATCTAATTAAGAAGTTGTCAGAACGGATATGCTTCTTTGATTAGTCAGTCCTTCAAAATTCATAATGGGCGTATTTAGTCAATTCTCACTATTTACTTACTCCAAAGCTTTTCCATCGTAGGAAAATGTCTCAGTAATCCTGTTCAGGAGTTTCATGGTAAAAGTCAGGTTCTTTAAAACTGTGTGAATTTGAATCTTTTAGTGGTGACGGTTCTTATATAGTGTTATTCATGGTCGCAGTTCTATTCACTGTCTCCGGCAAGAGTTAGAAATTTGTGAGTTTGATTTAAACTGTTAGTAAAAACGATGAGTATAAAAGCAGAATAGTGAAAAGCCAATGGTCATTGCTTATTAACTTAAGTCGCTGGATACAGTTTTCATCAGCCAGAAAGCTTAAGGGTAATGTTAAATTCAACCATGTCACCCTTTGCGTTCCAATCGGAACATAAAGATTCAGATTTTGAAGTCTCAGTAGTGATGGTGCCATTTTACGGGATGGATAGCTAACCTTACGACTGACCTTCTGTCCTTCCAGGTGTACTACTGTCTAGTAAACTAGGCGAGGTTTAAGAATGTATCGTTTGAGAAGCACACTCACGAGTGAGTTGCGATCATTCTGCTGTTGAGTCATCATCCCACAGACTGATATGAAATTCACAAGTAAGCCATTAACTCCACCTATCTGTCTAATTTAGCTCAGTTCACTTATAACACAGTATATTGCGAAAACTCACCAAGCATTCATTCAGTGTCAATAGTTCAATCATGTGAATAGTGGGGGATTTCTCTCTGCATTCCGTTATTTTTCCTCCTTACGACGAAGTATAATAACTCGGTTTAACTTGGAGACAACGTCGTTATCACGATATGGCATAGACACTGTACAAATGGACTAACTACATTTTATTAATGCTTTCGAAAGACATTCGAACTTTACCTTTATGATAAGTTGAATCTGGCCTTTTACTGATTATTTCAAAAGATTTAACTATCTTTTCTCTTCGTTATAAATAAAATGAACTGAGATTGCAATTGAAATGTTTGAACTTTTATTCTTTTACACCTAAATTATGTCCACTGACGAAATCACATACTGAGTTTTGCTGAAACAAAATAAATAACTGACTAAACGCAACAATACCAAATTGTGTAAGTGTTACATCCTTCTCAGTTGACTTTTCCTCTAATCTTTAACTTTTGATATAGCAACTACAGATGTGTCTTAAATGGTAAGAAAGTTATTTTCATGTTAATCCCTCTTTAATGTCTAAATACCTAGTCATTTATTCTTCTACCGTGTGATGAAATAAAGTTCTCTTCTAATTGCTCTGTGCAAAATATTTTTCATCATATTTCCAATTTAGATCAATGTGTTTACTGATAACACTGTGGTGAGTATTCATCTCTTTCTGTTCTGATTAAAAACAGAAAAAATAATAACAACTATTTTATGCTGATATCGCTTCGAATTCCCGGAAGGCTATTTTCATTTAGCAGAGCAAAACTAGTGAGTACTTGAACTCTCTGGCTTGATTCTTTACGATTTATTTCGACAGTATGCTTTAAAACAACTCCCAGTCAAGCAGAAGATTAGGCTGATAAATATCTCTTGTTTTACTGAAATAATATGAGCAAATTTCAAGATCCTATTCAGATTCTACTCGAGCGATGGCCTGCAGCTCAATGTCATTTGACGGTTTTTTCAGAGTCCTTCTCCACTTTCTCCTACATATTTGCTGAGCATTAGGTTCATGGTTAGTTTGTTCCCACAGCTTCTTGTTGTTAATTCTTTCGGGTTAGCGATCTGGTCTTCAATGTATAGCCATCAAAGGTAGTTATTGATAAGAGTTTGCAACAAGCGCTTCGAAATGCTTTTCGTGATGTGAACACCATGTTTCTTATCCATATAGAAGTACTGACTGATTTCACATTAATGTTGAAAATACAAATCTTGTTCCTTATGCTGGCTGTTTGCAGAAGATTTCCAAACAGGTTTCAGGTTGATGAAGGTGCACCTTGCCTTTCCGATTCTGGTCAGCTTTGATATCTTCATCTGTTCCGTCTTCCTGTGGTTGAAACGATTCTGTCTAGATAAGTGAATGAAGTGAACTCTTTCGAATTTATTCCGTTGATAGTGATTGGTGCTATTTGTTGACACTCTTGCGATTTTGCAGTCTTTTAAATATATATAAAAAATATATTTACTGAAACCACAAAGATTTTTAAAGAAATAATTCCAAAACAAACTGGTTCCAATTTAAGGGAAATACTCAAAATTAAATATACACACGTGTTGTGTATATGTGTGTATGTTGATCAGCCTCAATACTGATGTTCTGCATGTAAATCAAAAGCATTTCGAAATAATAATCATCATGAAATACCAAGAAACTAACTGAAGATAAAACAATATTCACCAAAAAGCCCTAGATATTAGATATACTTCAAATTTCCAGTCGATTAGTTTTCACCATAAACCAGTATAAGTTGCTTTGAAAAAATTAAACATTCTTCTCTATTGATTAACTAGCTCAAAATGTCAATTTTCAGCCTGTTTACGGTCTAGAGTTGTAAGTTGATTTAAAAAAAAATAATTTAAAAATGCTCTTTTGTAGTCATGAAGTAACGCAGATGAATAGGCTTTAAAATGAGAGAAAAAGATATTGAAAAATTTCAGTCTATCAAATTTTATGTCATGAAAATTGAAACACCAAAGTTTAAAAATAAAAAGTTGTTATCTGGCAAAGAAAAGATAGTATTATAAGCCGACAATTACAATCTAAGGTAATTAATTTTTCTATCTAACTGGAAGACACCATTACACTGATTAAAAGAATAAGGCAAAATGCTTGACAGGATGTTATCCCAAACAGCTATAGTTAATAATTTTGCTCTAGATAAGTTTGACTAATATTTAAATTGTCTGTAGGACAAAGACCTGTGGAATCGATGATAACCAGTGACAATAACCTTATACATAATTCCTTGTTATTTCATTTACAGTCAACAGAAATGTTATTACAGGTCAACTCATAAACCACTTACCCGGTTACGACGACAACAAAATCCAGTATATTCCAAATATTCCTTAGATAAGAACCACTATGAAGTATAAATCCAAGTGCAATAATTTTCAAAAAGGCTTCACATGTAAAAATGCCCAGAAAGTAATTTTCTGTTATTTCCTGTAAATAAAATAATAAAATAGTTGAAATATCTTTGAAGAACAACATGAAGGAAAAGTGATATCATACATATACACTGAAAATTATATGGGTACTGAAATTAATTTTTTTTTAAATATCAGGCATTCGATAGTCCGTTATGAAGTACACAGTAAAATACTTTTATTTAGAGTGATGTTAAAGGATGCCTGTAAATTCACTAATTTCAATGAACAAGTCCTGCTAGTCTGTGGCAGTGAATATTGTTTGATAGTTATATCTAAGTAACAGCCCTAAGAGTTAACGATATAAAACTGTAGTATATGTGGCTTACAGCATCAGAGATGCTCAGTCTTTACTAATGCCCTAGTGGCGTTTATTCAAACTGGTTTATTTATTTAAAAGACTACATTTTACCACTGTTTCGACTATATTATATTACTATTGTTTCCTTTAATTCCTAGAGGGCTTCAGCCTTGCGTCTCCATTGCGTTCGGTTCTCTGCTAGAGTCTTCACCTGGCTCCAAGTCTGCCCACACGTTTTCATCTCCTCTTCACATGACCTCCTCCAAGTCACCCTTGGACGACCGACTCGCCGCTTCCCTTTCGGGTTCCACTCGAGCACTGGCTAGTCTAGTGATGTCACTTGATGATTTCCTTAGAGTATGGCCAATCCATCTCCATTTCTTCCTGCCTATTTGTTTCACAATCGGTTTCTGGTTGGTTCTCTCCCAGAGATCTCTGTTGCTGATTATATATATATATATAGTCTTGAGCCTCTTTACTTGTAGGACAAATCACAATGGTGAATTCCTATTAATGTCTGAATGGTGATTATTCATGAGTTGGAAAGTAACAAGGATTTAATGGATTTCTTCGATACTCTTTCAAGCTTGATGTAGTGAACAAAAAAGAATTAGTTTTTCCAAGAAATGTGTCAATAATCATGAATACCCGAAATGGTTGTGGATAGCATTACGATGAAATCAAATGTATCATAATACAAAGCCACTTAGATGTCATATAGACGTCTATTGATTTATGTTGACTCCATTTGATCCCGTATCCCAGAACTCCAACTGAATATTTACCAAAGATCTTCAGGCCTACGCGAATTACTACCCTATGAATGTGAGAAATTCACGAAGCACGTTAATACAATGGCCAAGAAAAGTCTCATTTTTCTGTGACCCAGCTGTGTCTCAAGCTAATTAAACCTCACAGTTAATTTCCCGACGACCCTACTAAATTTGTGTTCAACTTTTCTTCAATAACTTTATCTGATTCGCAGCTAGAAGCCTTGTCTTTGGGCATAAAATTTTGCGAAATTACCTTGACCGTCGACAAACGATATAGCCATGTGCAGTTTGAAAATGTAATTAGCCTAGCTTATAAACTAATCCCAGCTTCTAATGAAGAATCACAACGATTCAAATAAACTATCATCGATTACTGCCACCAATACCTCAGTACAGAAACAAAAGTCCGCAACCACCTAACAAAGCAGCACCGAGAAGAATTAAAACAGTTGAGGGACAACAAAGAACTACTAATAAGCCGTCCTGACAAGGGTTTTGGCGTTGTTCTTTTGGACTGAAATGAATACATGGAGAAAATGAAGCATATACTGTCAGACAGAAGTAAGTTTCCTCAACTTGCCAACGAAAGAACTGAACTGATTGAGAAACAGCTTACAGATGCCTCGAAAAAAAGTGAAAAGTGATCAGCTAATTAGTTGCGATATCTGATGATATCCAACCATTAAGTTAAATAATACCTAGGCTTTATGGTTTACCAAAGATATACAAAGTTAGTCACCCACTACGTCCAATCCTAGATATGTCAGGTTTCCCGTATCATTCTGTTGCAAAATGGTTGGTTGATATTCTGGAAACTGTTAGGAAACATCTATGCATGTACTCGCTTCGCGACACCCCCCAGTTCGTCAACTGCATGCAAGATATGAATGTTACTAAAAAGTATGCTTTCTTTCGACAATAAATCACTTTTCACCAATATCCCACTTAAAGAAACTGTCCGTTTTATATGTAAATATATAGATGACAACCAGTTCAATACTGGAATATCAACAATATATTTGAAAGAACTGCTTCGGAGGTGTACTCACAGTGTGCAATTCACCTTGTTGATATTAGATGGTTCTGTGCTAGTTAGCACCCATCAGCAAGGCTTATCTAAAATCTTGTAAGAACACATGTCCCTTGAGAGATTCGAACCCTCGTCACCAATTGCTGCAGTCAGAGGCGTTACCACTGGGCTATTCGGGCTTGTGATTGACTTCCTGGAGGACTGTATTATATACTTTGATTGGACACTAACTAGTTTCATGGGTGACACAGCTTCAAATATCAGAAGGGACATGAGTCCCTTCAAGATTGTGGAAACGCCTTGCTGACGGGTGCTGGTAGTTACGAAACCTACGTTTAAGGCTTCCTGTCTATCTTCTCCAACCATCTAATATCAACAATTCAAAGTGCACCGTGATGGCGAGCCAGCTAGCATGGTGACCACATTGCAAAATTAACTGATAGAATTGAGTCTGTACCAAACAAAGGACTAGACACACTACTCTAGTTACTAACTGGAGTCCAATCAAAGTACAGTGCACTTCGTATGGCACCATCTGCAGATAAAAGGACGTTACTGCTATTGGATCTCCCTTGGGTCCATTACTTGTAGGCTGTCTCATGACTAGCCTTGAGAATGGTCCATTAAAGTCGACAATTTACAATTTACAACTTTATAAAAAGTATGTAGATGAAATTTGCATCATTTGTGACAATAATTACGACCCCAATCAATTACTACAAGTATTTTACAATTGCCATCCGGCAATAAAATTTACTCTAGAGATGGAAAGCGAACATAGAATTCTCTTTCTTGATGTAGATCTAACAAGATGACCCTACAGAACCTTAAGTAGGTCAGTCGATAGAAAACCCACTTGGAACTGTCGACTAGCAAGTTTCTACAGTTGGGTGCCTGTTGAACGAAGACGTAATCTAATTAAATACCTCACAACTGGGATCCGACGCATTTGCAGTCATTACATCCTGGAAGCAGAACTAGATCTTCTCGAAGAAACCTTCATCTAAAATAGATACCCGCCAAGATTCATTGACAAGAATATCCAACCAAAAGTCCAGAGGAAGGAAACATTACTTGTTCCAAAAAAGAAAATTCAAATGAACCTGGATTTCAAGGGACACTTAACCTGTAATATCCTTAAGAGGAGAAGAACATTCTTCGCAGCAACGGTAAGAGTAGTGTTCTCTAGTAGCCTATCGGTCTGCAGAAGCCTTAGAGACAAGATCTTGCTTTCGAATACTTGTGTATGCAAATATCAGTTCACCTCTTGCTGTGAAGCCATGTACATTGATTGTTCGACGCGTATCCTGCCGAAAGTGGTTCAAGAATACTATCCTGCACGGCTACAGAAAGGTAGTAGTAGCTCTATAAGGAGTGAAATAATCGAACACCTCGTCAACACTGGCCATTCCATCTCAACAAACGCCTCCTTCAAAGTAATCTACAAAGTGAAGAATAACCTGCCAAAGGCAATATGTTTTCGTCTCCTTAGTATTGCTGAAGCCTTAGCCATTCATTTAGAAAAACCAGAGTTATGCATACAAAACAAAATCATTCAATCACTTCCACAATCATGGTAACAACTGTGTCGATTTCCACTGACTTGATTTTTGTGTCCTTGTTTTCTCTAACTCCTTGTAACTCTTATACTTCTTTAGAACTCTTAAATAATCTCATATTTTTCTTCGATTCTATATGCATCCTGATCACAAGTCATTCATTTAATTCCAAATAAGTTTTAGAAATACTTCTGATTTAGCAGAAGTATTATTTATTTGTTGGTCGGATAGCAAGCTTTTTCTATTAACGATACAAATATGTCGAAATGTAATCCACTGTGCTACCGTAGATTGACTATGATGGAAAGTATCTATAAAATTTATTTTCCATAAAAATACTCATGAGACGTTTGTTTTTCATTAACATATTGATTAAAAATTAATCATAATATAAACTAGAAAAGCATTATCAGTAAGATGAACCACTGCATATAATATTGTTGGAAAATTAATTATTTATCTTACAGCAGCAATCCATAAAATTATATCAGATTATGCAAATGACCAATATATATATATATATAGGCTAGTACTGTTTTATACCAGTTAGATAAACCCGATAAGGGATATTGGTGGTCATCTAGTAAAACTACTGGACTAACACACCTTTTTGGCTAACTTAACAGAAATTCAGCATTATAAGTAATTTGAAGTATTCACTTCACAAGTTATCAGATACGTCGTTTAGAAAAGATATTTATGTTATATCAAGGTAGCATTTTCTGAATCTCATAGGATTAACTGACATCCAATCTAATTAAAATGTGAAGAGATTTAATTTAAAAATCGAATCACCTAGGTGAAACAGACTACAAAGTTTCATGCATAGAGTTTCTGCAATAATGATTAGTTGACCATGTGCTGTAACTTTTTAAGATATTGCTGTATAATACTAATACTTAACGCATACCGTGGAATAAAAATCCTTAGAAATGAACATAGTGATGACACATGTATTGGAAACAATCTATCCAAAATAATATCAGCGAAGTCTGATAAACACATACTAAAATTAGTTAAATCCATCGTTATTAAATAATGCCTAAAATGATGAAGGAATCTGAGCTGTCTAGCTGTTAGGATTCCTGGTTTTCACCCAGGCGGCCCAGGTTCTACTCCCGGTGCGGGAGCGCTTTTTTGCGTCGATGGCATAGCGGTTAGGACGCTCGCCAACCATGAGCATGGTTCGGGTTCGACCGCCGGCCGACACACTCATTTATCTCGCAAAGCCAGAAATAATGCTGATAAAGAGGAAAGGTTGGGCATGAGGCTAGTAACCCCATCCTATAAAAATTAAACACTGCTACAGAAACTTCAAGCCAATAGCTTGAAGCCCTATGTCCCACTGGGAACGTGAAAGAAAAAAATCTGAGAATGGATTGAAAATTTTCCTTTTAATGCACATAATCCCACTATATGACGTATTCGTTGGTATATAGCATCTCAGATACTTTTCTTCAATAATAATAACTAGGAGAGATGCCTCATTTAAATATAAACCTAACTCTCCTCTTTGTAAAATTGTTATTATCATTACCTTGGGCTCCAAGTGGAATATAGGGATTCAACAGCATGTCTTATTGGACTGAATGTATGTTATGAGTCCTACTCAAAATTGATTTAAAGTTTCTGAAAGCAAAGCCAGCTAAGAAAAGCTAATCTTTTCATAGTAGGACAATCGCCATCTTGTGGGACATCGGGTTCTGGACTGTCAAATTTAAAGTATATCCTGTAGTAACACTGACCACCCAAAACTTCACTATATACTTTCTTCTTCGTATATCATTTTGTGCAGAGGAAATACATTTTGAAACAGCACGCTTACTCTCATGCACATAAAGCATATTCAGTTCGAATAAAAGTCCTTGTTTCATTTTTCAACGACGCATCAAATTACCAGTAACATCCTTTTATTTCCCTTAAATATTTTCACATAAGTTTATGTATACTAAATTTCATGATTATATGGCTAACACATTAAGTACTTCCTGATATGATTATGTTCTCTCAGCCGGGTGGAGTAATTGCATAGCTTTCATTATTCTCGGAAACGATATTTCAAGAAGTTACACATTTTTTTGATATCTACAACCGAATCAAACTACCTGCAAGAAACCTACCCCATATGCTACAATAAAATCCACCCTACTCCATATGAGGAATAATTATGAAATAACGGCTAGAATACTAAAACCATTCGCTATAGATATTGCACAAAAACACCACAATTACTTCATTCATTGATATTCAGACCATATGTCCCAGAAGGAAAAGAACACAATATCAATACCTTCTACCAAATAAATCGGATCACCTTTGAAAACCATTATATTGGTCAAAGTTGATGTCCTCTTCGACTCAGAATCCAAGAAGCAAACTTGTCACCGAAAGATACAATATATATTCCTTCATATCAATGCAAATCGAGAAGTATGGATACCAGTTGGCTTGGGAAAGTGGGAACATTCCTAACAGCAGAAGTACTAAAAATGCCACGGAATCCCTAAAAGCCTCGTACTCAGATTTTTTTTTCTCTAAGCAGACTTATTGGCACAGATCATATTTATCAGCTAGTAAAGTGACATAGCAAAAATGACAAAAAGTCAATGAAAAGATCGACAGTAATACAAATCAGAAGCCAATTACAGCCAAGGTCACCATGGAGGATTCATGGAGGATTCAAAAACGCACTTCATACTGAAATAAACTGAAAAGTTGTTGTCTTAAAAAAGAATGAAAGCTTCTCAATTAAACCATCTGACTCAGAGGAAATAACCACATAAAAACATCCACCTGATTTACCAGTCCCCATTATTTCAACCGCAAGTACAATTTAGGTGATAGTTCATATGCGACAGTGATACAGAACTTTCAATCATTTCTGTTGTGTAGGGATGCAAGTGCATACACTATAGATATCGATGAAAATTAGTAAATGTGAACCTGACAGGTGAATACTTACATCACGAGAAGTAAATTGCCTTTGCTCAATTCTAAATGAATTCATAAGTTTTTACCAATGAACAGACATAAACTAGGATTAAACAGCTGTCTCATGATAACTGTTTTCAAATGCTTCCCTGGTTAACATTGGTATGTAATATACTAAATTTATGTGAATGAACATTTGCTGCCTCATGAGTATCAAGGAAAGGAACTTAGACATCAACCAGTGACCACACTTTAAAAAATCAAATCCTAACAAAGCAACTCTTGAGCAAAATGTATCTCAGATTTTGTCAGTTAAAAATAGGGCTTTAATTAACAGTACAGTCCATGTTATTTCATAAAACAAGTAATTTTAATTTCAAATTAACATACTACTTACCAGTTTTTCAGATAATGGGCGCTTGTCTTTATTTGGTAAGTGGACTTCCATTGCCAAAACAACACAATTGGCTATAATAGTTGACAAGACCATGTACTCAAAAGGCGTATACACGTCAAATTCAGAATGATAATTACAATTCCGATAACAATGGACAAATCATATTGAAATAGAGAATTACGGAAATAAATCATTTGGTTGATAATACGCACCGATAGGAAATACACAAGTTAAGGAATTAGCGCTCAGGTTGAACAAATAAAAGATTGCAATCGGATTATTTAGGATAAAGGCACAAGTAATACGATTAATTATCCGACTAAACAAAATGAATAATTCGAATGAATTTAGGAGAATACGAGAAACTCAAATCAACAAAAGCGAATGTTATTAACATATTTTGCTACTTTGAGTCTTGTCTTCTTTGTTTTACACGTTATGATTATTTCACCACAATGAATAAAAATGTACCCGCCTAATGTAACGATTCCACTATTAAAGCTGAAAACATGATCGTAGTTGCTGCACGTTTTAAACGAAAAGTCTGTTGCATTTGTTCAGTGTAGTAGGTACACTTGGAGAACTGGTAATTATTCTTATAGCAATACTGTCATTTTACTAAAATCAGTTACCCCACAAAATTTGTATTTTATTTTAAATATGCAAATACATATACCTATAGTTAGATAACCTAATAATAACCCTTCATTTCAAATAAATTAAAAAATTACGTGGTATTTTAGAATTTTTTTACAACACAAATGCATCTTAGTTTATTAGTTAAATACAGTCTACTTCTAACTTATGGTTACGTGGAATGTTTATTTTATCTCACGTTTTTGGATCAGTAAAACTTCACTAATAATTATATTCGGCAGTGTACTTATATTTCGAGTGATTTCCTAAACATGAACTTTCATGATAATTAATGCATCTGAAACAATGACAGAATACACAGTGTTCATTTTATCCTGTAAAATATTTCCTACTGTTTTCTGTTATATTATTATTATTCCATTGGGTTCCCAGTGGAACATAGGGCTTCAACAACACATCTGAACTTTGTTCAATTTTCTACTATCCTCTTCAGCTGGACCCTATGTGTCACCTGGAGTCCTGTATTCGCTGCCAGCCTTTTCTGCCAGTTTGTTGGTTTCCGCCTGCAAGTCTTCGAGTCTGTGTGAGATCAAACATCAATCATCCACGCGCGAAATCCAGGTCTTCTAGAGTCGCCTTAGCGGTCCAAACTATTCCTGTCTTCTCATTACTATCTTTTAATAAAACATTATTGGTAAATTTGGTAACATGTTTATCATAACTTTATACTTAATTTCGAGTAAACACTGGTAAAATAAGTCAGAATAAATTCATAAAACCAACAAGAGAATGTACTGCATCCATGTATTCATCATTTAATGTTATACGTTTGCGTTGTTTGGAGGAAGCTGACTTAGAAAAACAACAATTTAACTGCTTCTCATTTTATTTAAATTATAAAAAAAAGGTTTATCTTATCTGAATTCCCTGTACAATTCATATCTAAGGAATATTAGGATTCTATTTCAAACAAATCAATATAGGGTGTATTCTGATAATTTTAGACATGATATTCATTTTGAAATGAAATTATAATGAGGAATGAGCATGCGAATGCTTATTTAATCAGTGTTGCGTTCTTGTGGTAATAACGATCGATGAGACGAGAGATCAGTGAAGGAAGAAAGCACATTATAAAAACGTTTTTTATTACAGCTTGATGCCACACCGTATTTTCAGTACAAGTATGGAATTTACAGCATGAATATCGGTAGCCCAAATTTCGCAGGCCGACCATAGATATCGGGTGTGCGTCGGCAGGGGATCGAACCCCGGACCATGTGCATGGTCGGCGAGAGTCCTAACCACTGTGCCACTGGTGCATATTAATACTCAAACCATAGATGTTGAGAATATCCTGGAATAATTTGGGTGTCATATTGAATCACTATAAATTTATTCAAAATAATCCCAGAGTGTTAAAAAAATTGAAATAAGATTTTTCTAAACTCTGTGGTTTACATGACGAAAGGTTTAGAAAAACTTCACTTTGATTTTCTTAATACGTTGGATTATTTTAAATAATATTATAAGGCGATTCACACAAAATGACGAAGTATTCCAATTTATTCACCTCGTTAAACTGGAACTTATGTGTACTGTGAGGCTTGATCGTTCACTTGCAACAGGAGCTTCAGGTAATCCATATTATTTATAATTGTTTGCTCGTGAATAGTTTACACAGGGTTAAACAGTTATCTGCTGTTTTCCCCTTTTTCTCAACAAAAGATCTCTTCTTCACTTCTTTTTATTTTATCTTATATACTTTCTAATGTTAATATTTGTGTTGATAAGCGTCTTATCGTCTCGATGAACTAATATTGCATTATGCATTTGATGAATGTATGTTATTGACACACAGCTACAAACTATTATTGTTTTCTTGCGTAATGTCTGAATGTTACTCACCGTTTCAGTAGATATTGACTTGGTGTTGGATAAGATGAGTTTCTCAGTAGAAACACTGATATCCACCGGTATATATATATATTTGTGTGATGATTCCAGAATAGGACGAAACATACATTATGCATTCTAGAGAATAACAACAAAATAATAATCGATCCAAACACTATTATTTTGTCAGGAATTTATATGCTATGATAAGTTCTGAACTTGCTTGGTTCATCTGCCTTAACCTGTTCAAAAGTTACACCTCAAGTCATGTAATCAAACGCAGAATTTCGACAACAAAGGAAGTGTCAATATTTTCCTAGATAGAATTTCTTCCTAATATTGTACATATAAGTTTCTGAATTGGAATTAACTGTTGCACATCAAAAATTCAGTGATCGTAAATATTCTCTATTTACTTTTGTAATGCTCTTCAGTATAGTAAATCCATCATAACGAATGGATCTCATTTTATCATCATTCAGAAATCAGCTATATCAAAATAAATTTTGCCTGGAAAATGCTTCTTGTATTATGTATCACTACCTAATCTAATGTTTGAAAAGTTTATATACATATATATATAGAGAAGAGAGAGAGAAAGAGAAAGAGTCTTAATATCAATGAAATAATGATCTTTGTATAAGTGGATGCATAATCATTCAGTAGTGAGTCGGTGGCTTAGCGGTAGAATACTGGCCGACCACGCATGTGGTCCGGGGTTCGATTTCCGAGCGAAGCAATCCTTTACCTCTCAAAGAATATGATAACACAGACAAAGAGGGAAGACTGGGCGTTGGACTAGCTACCCCTAACCGTAAAATAAACACCACTGCTACCGAAACTTCAAAGCTGAAGCTTGAAGCTCTATGTTTCACTGGTAATGTAAAGGGATAAATTAAAATAAATCAATAATAAAAGTAGTGAGTGAAGGTAACCAGCTGAAATCATTGACTTTTTCAAGTTTTTCATTTCATATACGGTGACTAATTCTTAATACAAATAATTATTTGCAAGTTATACCGTTTCAGGTTCTATTTGTTGAATAAAAAGTAAGTAAGAATGGTTTATGTAGGTAGGCATGTAACCACTGCTTCATACTATTGATCAATTCCACTAATTATCTCTTTAGACTAAAGCATTTATTGATAGTGCTCAATAGTAGTAGTCTGCTAATCAAAGCTATCCTAGATAGTCACATCAACAATTAACAAACTTCACCTCCATTTCTAACTCAGTATTATTCATTAGAACATTTAAAATGCGAATAAATTTTGAAGTATTGGTTTTGTATGGATTTTGTTTGATTGGTTGGAGGATTTGATCAAGAGCTGACTGGAAAACCTGCAGGGAGTACTGCACAGCTGTTTCGCCAACCTAGTCTGGGACTCTTCAGCAGTACATACCCACTGGAGTTCGAACCTAGAGCCATCTGGTTACAAGGCGAGCTCGTAGACATTTTGATAAAAAAAACTTAGATAATATATTCCCACACTACATATACGTTGGTAAGTACTAGATATACATATTTTCATATCTGTGTAGATATACTACTTAAAAATCCACTCAGTGGCACACGCCACACGTTACCTCAGGTAAGCATTTTCCGAAAATTTATGGACGACAGCTATTTAACTAACCTGTGCATTTAATAATGAAAATTAACACATAATGTTTGCAGTTGTCACCTACTAACCAACTGATTTCTAGAAAGTATGCATAATACTGAGATAAGGAATGCTGGATATTAGGGTACAACTTTGTTTATAGGTGACGTAGCACGCTGATACAGTGTTATTTTGTTATGTTTTGTCCACGCTAACAAAAAATGCATTGTCTGCTTAGTTTAATTTGGAATAGACCAAAATACTGCTACATGCATTTGTGAAATACAGAGTTATATTATTCTACTGACAAGTTAAAAATGAGATAAAATAAACAAATCTGTGTCTATAGTCACGACGTTATCATCATGCTTTCATTAAAATTTTGCAAAATAAAGAATTAAAATCAACTCTTTTGAGTTATGTTGCATAGATTAATACAGCAGTCCACAGCGAAATTGGCAGCAATCAAAAGTGAATGAAAAATAAGTTTCTGCGGGATTTTTAAAGAATCCAAATTTTACATGTTGCATATACAACAAATTATAAAGCAACGCATTAACCGTCTTTTCCGTTTTAGCTTCAGAATCATTTGGACATTTATGATGATAATGTAATGAAGAATTTTAGGAATTTGAATTAATATTTTAAACGAATGTGTACGATGCGTTACACCAATCCCTATAATAACTGTTTCAAACCTCTACCTCAAAACAATGAAAAAAAGATTCGTGTGTTAACCACTCAGTCCAAAAACAGTGAAAACTGCCTTGGTTACTATTGTTATGCGCATACAATTTTCGATCATGTTTAAAGACTTTTAAAAGTGTATTGTTAAGTCATTTATTCGGTATTAAATATAATGAAGTGAGTTCTAAGGTGGAATCTACTCTGCGAGCAATGCGCAACAAAAAGTACTTAAAAATCCTCTTAACTTCAGCTTAAGCCTATTAGGATGAAGGTTTCCTTTTTAAATGCTGTGAATCAACTAGTGTGACACAAATCAAATAAATCAAATTATTTGTGAGTAACCTTTTCCTTGAAAAGTGAAAGACTTGTGTAATGATATCAATATATATATATATATATCACAACTGAATAATCGGTGTGGTTCTTAGTTGTGTTCTGTTAGAGTAGCCTTCCTTAATAATACATTGGTGACAGTATTTCCTCCCAAGGGTGTCTGTAAAAAGGCAACCACTGTGCCATGTATTCTGCTTATACATATTCAGGTGACTGTGACTACTTTCTACCTTAGTTGTACATAGAAATAGACAAACAGTCTGGAGAAATATGTTACTGAGATTCTTTAAACTAACAGTAGAATACTTCGACATAGACTAATAAACTAAAATACTAGAGAACAATGTAACAGTGTAGAAAAACAGTCTATCAGGCATCTGATGCATTGGTCATTTAAGTAGGATTTTCCCAATCCATTACCTTATTTTTCTAGTGTAGACAGTTAGGAATAATTTAATGTAATAAAAATTTTATAGGTTTTGCTCTCAAAATAAAAAATCTGAATTCTATTGTCGTAGTTGTCTGCGTGTAGAATCCTGTTTGATCGATATAATTTCTTGATACTTTGTCTGTCTCCACCCTCTCACATTACATTGTTTATGTTCCTCCCGTCTTTAGATTTTCTCATATAGCCTATTTTATTATTTTTCCTTTTTCAGCCTGAACATTTCCGTTGGATATGTTCTTGTATAAAATAAAAGTTACTGTAGTGAGATTTTTTTCAATGATTTTTCGAGAATCGGTTGCCCAAATTCAGGCATACCATAGATATCGGGTGTGCGCCGGCAGGGGATCGAACCCCGGACCATGTGCATGGTTGGCGAGAGTCCCAACCACTGTGCCACCGACGCACAATAGCCTTCAGATCGATAGTATAACGTCTAACCAATTGATCTAAGAGAATCGTCTACTAATCAGGTCATGTTTTCACTGCAGTCATCAAGGACAGTTAGGTATCACTGATTCACATCATAGCTGGAAAGGGAAATTCATTACTCAGTGTAAGATGATCAGTGACACTGAAATCACACGTGGACCTGGAATTCACTGGTTACAAAATAAACACCAGATGGACGAATCCCATCTATGGAATTCCTCTCCTGCTGTTATAGATCGGGAGGAATAATAGTAATGTGACTTCGCCGTTATGTGTGTATTAGCCTACTGATACAATCCAGTCCGGTTAATTTTAAGAACTACTTAATTTATTCAGATAACTTGATATTCAACTGGTATGTAATGTTACACCTGTCTCTTTAAACAGATTAATGATTTCACTAGATTACATGGCTTTTGCTCAAGTTACAACTTTATCGACTCAACATTCAGATGCATAGAGTGGAGTCAGTTAATGTATGATCAGTATAAATACAGATTTCATATCCTTATGGAAAACTACAAAATTGTCTCAACTTTTATTTATCCTATCTTGTTAAGAATATTTAACTGTTAAGTTTAAAACTTTCACTGTAGAGTACTCTACTTATTGCTAAATTTCAGCGCGCGGTGAGTGACTGTATACTAAGCAAGCACATTAACAGATTTAGTCTTGGTTTAACTGTCTCGTTATTTTTTATCCGAGGATGTTGACCGAATTTGTAAGCGAAACGTAAACCGCAAAAAGATTTTAAAGCAGTACAATTCACATTGGGTTTCACCGTTAAATTGTCATATCTATTAGTGTACCGTCATAAATTCTTACGATAAATCATTAGCTTTGAGCAGTAATAACAACTTTCTTTCGAACAATTTCTGTACTGTTCTTTTCACTTAACTCATTCATGAAAGAAAGAATTCTTGCTAAATATAAAATAAAATACAGCACGTGTTTATATATTAACCATATGAGAAGTTGATTATCGACAGTCACGAAATAGTTTTCTTTCATTGCCTACTCATTATTGATAGGTAAAAGTCACTCATTCTACCTTCCCAATGTTCTCTGTAATCTACGCCCAAAATAAGCAAATCAATAAAACAGCTATCAGAGTTTATCATCAAAGAGAATGTTATTTGAAATTCCTTAAATACAAAGTAGTAGATGGGTATGCAGATTTTTGTTTCGAAGCGTAATAATTATCTGATGTAATTAGGCTGATAAAACAAACAGGTGTAAGTCAACCGATTTAATATTTTTTTTTAAATGGAATAATTTCCAAAGAGGAAAGTATGATGGCAGTCCCTAACTTCGTTTCATTGAAGAAAAAATTGAATCTGACTGATTATTTATGATATATTGCCTACATAAGTGAGTGACACATGTTGGTTATTTATAATACAGCACAATTTTGACATATATTCATTGTTGGAAAGTTGATTTGTAAGGATTAGATTTTTTTATCACAGCTTGATTCCACACCGTATTTTCGGTACAAGTATGGAATTTTCAGCATGTGATATCGGTAGCCCAAATTTTGCAGGCCTACCATTGATATCAGGTGTGCGTCGTCAGGGGGTCGAACCCCAGACCATGTGCATGGTCGGCGAGAGTCCTAACCACTGTGCCACCGACACAGAATGATATCGGTTAGAGAACCATTGAAAAACAGGGAAAACTAAACAGTCGTTTCATCCTAGTTTTGGAATGATTGGCAGTACTCACCCACTGGGGTTCGAACCTTCAATGATAATTCATTTTCATTTTATATCTACAGATGTGGCATATATTTTGGCTTAGTCTCACTAACATATTTTGCTAAACATATACTATTTTCACCTAATTTTAATCAACGTCTTCGTCAACTCTGTTTCTTTTTCAGTAGATATTTTGTTTTATCATGGTAAGTATTTTGCTTCCCTCATTACACTCAGGAGAAAAGTGAATCAAAGGCGTTTTCTCTTCAAAAACTTTTACCTTGTGATAAATTCTTCTTAAAGTTCATGCTATAAATTTTTAAATTAAAAAAAATAACAGCTAATTATCAGATACATTTTGTAGAATAATAAACGAAAAATTGTTTGTCTGTTAATATACACAAAACAATTCAATATAACTGAGCAATGTATATATTTTCACATATTCTATAAATATTAGATGAAATTATAAGATTCATCTCACACTAGTGAATATGAGCAAAGAAAAAATCAATTTGAGTTTTTCCATGAAGCTAATCCCTTCATCAAATATTAAACATGAACTCAGCCAAAAAAAACAAAGGTTAAAGTTAGAATGAATTGACTTTTGAATCATTGTCCTCATTTCCTCAGTCAAACTTGGGGTGTGGTACATTTGTGAACAAATGTTTGACATGGAAATAACTGTCTATGAATTTTGGTTTTCTCTGAAAAACAAGTTAGGGACAAGCTGAACATCTCTATCCATTCCTCAGTGTTTAACAAAAAAACACTGACACACTCGTGATGAAACATATTTCAGCCAGAATCCTAACCCAAAGAAAGAATGAGTCAAATATGATTAAATATCTATTCAGTCGCAGGAAAATTATAATGCTTATCAGCGCAAGATGAAATCCACGACTGACGGAGAATGGATTCGAGTGTAAAATTGGAGATTATAAGTGTAGGTAAGTTAGCGAGTGTGTCGTCTGGAATGTGTAAGGTGTACGGTAGTATTACTTGTGCATTTCTGATAAAAACATAAAATGGTTTTTTTCAAAGTAAAAAATGAAAACAGTAGCGATAAAAATAACGAGATAAAAAGAATTATAACACTAGTTTTGTCTTTCAGATATCTGCCAGCATATTTACTAATTTGGAGCTAATTACTTACAAACTAAACGTGAACTAGAGCATTAAGAGAAAACCTTCAAAAACCAGCCAACTGTTTCAACATAATTTGAGGCGCCTGGGGAATGTATAATTAATCACAGTTCAAAAAAGCATAAATCACTGAAAACTCCAGTTAATTTTTCTGTAAAACTGCTCCTATATTTGCTAGTTTTACTGAGAAAAACTTATAGCATGTCTATCCACAAAACAGATTTTCCATAACTCTAACTGCTTATCAAACATCTTTCCTCAAATGAAAGCGATACGTTACCCACCAGCAAAGAACCCGATAAACCATGCTTTTATCTACTAACATTTATCGCAATGTATATCTTTAATCCTGAATAAAAATACTCTTAACTGAGAACTTAAAACTTTGTCACTCAGTGGGCTTTTAAACCACCATGTGTTGCACGATGTACATAAACAGACTGAGTGCTGAGTGGTGATCGGGATCTACTGATCAAATTACTTATTTATTCCCTGTCATAATAAGAATCTTAGCAGTGTTTTGAAGGACTCCTTCTGAGTTGCGTCAGTCACTATCCAGTAACTGAACCGAAAGCTATTTAATTACTCTGTAAAGAAGAGAAGTAGCTTGACAAGTCAGTTAGTTTGCAGATAGATTTTAACTGGGAAAATTCGCAATACCCTGTCAGCAGAAAACTATATAGTGCAAATAATTGCAAAGTCTGTTTTGTCAACATGACAATTCTTGATAAATTGCTCTACCAATAAAAAACAATGAGATACAAATAAATATGTATGTCTGAATAAATTGACAGATAAAGATGAACAATTTTACAAAAGTATGACACTGGCTACGTTCAGGTAGGTAGTTTAAAGGTAAATGGTTGAAATCAACAACATGATCAAAAGCGTTCATCATAGGAACTAACGAAAATCAGCAAAGAACGTTAGTTTTATTCAAGTGTTGATTTGTAGGGATTTGATTGGTTACAGGATTTTCACCATGAGCTGACATTAGTTAGAGAACCATTGGAAAACCTGGGAGTACTGAACAGTTGTTTCGTCCCAGTTTGGGATTCTTCAGCAGTACACACCCACCGGGATTCGAACCCAGGACCTTCTGGTTACAAGGCTAGCGAGCTTGTATACCATTAAGCCACTGGGACCCGATCCAATGGCCAACCCATGAATTCTAACTTCTGCCAATTCACGACATAGCGTGACCCCTAGCCAATGTCTTCGGCGAGTATTTGTCCTCACACCCGACCTGCTGCACCCTACTGGTCACGACTTCTCACTAGAACCCCAGGTAACTACCTATCTGAATAGGGCAAGTCGCTAGGGGTCGCACTCTGTCGTGAATTGGCAGAAGTTAGAATTCATGGGTTGGCCATTGGATCGGGTCCCAGTGGCTTAATGGTATACAAGCTCGCTAGCCTTGTAACCAGAAGGTCCTGGGTTCGAATCCCGGTGGGTGTGTACTGCTGAAGAATCCCAAACTGGGACGAAACAACTGTTCAGTACTCCCAGGTTTTCCAGTGGTTCTCTAACTAATGTCAGCTCATGGTGAAAATCCTGTAACCTTAGTTTTAGTTCATTAAAAACAGACGATTAGACATTCCAGTGTTTCAATAAATAAAAACTACACAAGAAATAATTCCTATAACTCAACAGCCTAGCTTATAAGTCTTTGACTTTTGAAACTAAAAGTGTCACATGATAATACAATGACTCCTGGAGGTGCAAGTACTTCTAGCTAACAAGGTTGAAATAAGATGAGACAGGCGTTCTACAATCCACTGCTAGCCACCCCCTTTCAGATATGATTAAGTATATGATTTAGTTCTACCACTAACTATTTTTTACACTCTTGATTTAAACTCATTAAAGTATGAATATTTTCATGAAATTATACGGCGTTAATCTAATTATAAGAATTCTGCGTGAGAATTTCGCCTAAATAATGATAATCTTTTCCACCTATAGCAAAAGGCGGAGGAGAAAAACTTTGCACTTATACATACATATATATATATATATATATAATTTATGTAGTTATAAACAAGTTATCACATAAAAGGATTTACTACACTTACATTATTGCATATCATTAAAATAGTGAATAACTGAAATTAATTTATTCTGTTTCTCAACATATGTTTTGCTTATGCTGTGGCTTTCTGTGCATAACTAGTTAGTAAATATTTCTAATTTCGGTTATTTTTAGTTATAAGTATAAAAGAAATCCAAATTTATAAGCTTGAGCACATGGTTTCTAAAAATTACCATGCTTATGAATCTGAAAGGCAAAAGTTGGACAGTTTTCCCTTACCTCTGTGTGTAAAGAAAGACAGTTTTGCTAAGCAATGAAAACATTTGTACTTCGAAGAAAATATAATGATGCAGCATTTTGCTTCCCTCCTTCATTAAGCTTAGACTTTAAGATTTAGTGTATTTTTTTAATTTCTTTACGTTCCCAGTGGAACTTAGGGCTTCAAGATTCAGCTTTGAAGTTTCGGTAGCAGTGGTATTCATTTCTTCGGGATGGCGTTACTATCCTCATGCCCAACCTCCCCTCTTTGCTAGTCTTATTACAGGCTTAGCCAGGTAAAGGAGTGTGTCGGTGGATGGTGACTAGCAGTGGAATCCAGAATGCGCATTTCGTCCCACTTGGGATTCGTCATCTGGATGCACCTGCATTTCTCAGTTAGTGATGATGTTCCCGCCGAGGCTCAAACCCAGTGCCCACAGTTTCGAACGCCAAAGCGTTATCCACTAGATCACTTGAGTCACAGGAGCCACCTCTTGTGCAACGGGTCATATTCATTATTTAATTGAATTTTAGATTTCCTGGATTCCACTGGTAGACACCATTCACCAATTAAATACCAATTAAATGCCCAGACATCGTCGGAGCATCTGAACAAGGAGCCGACATGGCGATCTGAGATTGAACACTTCGGTCCAATCAATAGACAGGAAAATCTAAAATTCAATTAAATAATGAATATGACCCGTTGCACAAGAGGTGGCTCCTGTGACTCAAGTGATCTAGTGGATAACGCTTTGGCGTTCGAAACTGTGGGCACTGGGTTTGAGCCTCGGCGGGAACATCATCACTAACTGAGAAATGCAGGTGCATCCAGATGACGAATCCCAAGTGGGACGAAATGCGCATCCTGGATTCCACTGCTAGTCACCATCCACCAGTTAAATACCAATTAAATGCCCAGACATCGTCGAAGCATCTGCTCAAGAAGCCGACATGTCAGCCTGAGACAGAGCATTTCGGTCCAACCAATAGACGGGAAAATCTCAAATTCAATTAAATATTGTATCAGTTATTTCAAACATTTGCAACGGTAAATGCTAGGATGAGTCAAGTAGCAGGAATAACTCCTTATTGACACTCAAAAGAAAGGTTTTTCTGAATCTTGTTACACCTCATAATGCCTAAACTAGAGTCGTTCAATACTAAAATGAGAGATTTTATCACTAGGCAGTATACAAAACCCTGTTGGACTAAATTATTCATGTGAATCTATTTCAGAATGATACCAAGGATACTGGTTAGCATCTATATGTCATTCACTAAGCTAAGTGGTGTTAAGTGGTGAAATTTACTGCTTGAAAATTAAACAGCGATTAATCTGCAAAAATAGCTGGAGTGTCAGACACCGAGAGTGGCTGTTGCATATCGCTCAGTTTAGTGAGAATATTGAATATCCAATCGATAGATTTAGATTAACGCCTATAGGTGTATTGCTTACAAGCCAGCAACCAAATTTAATTTACACATGAATGCATCAAGATACTTTTGAACTACTCCATTGAAAATTAAATTTATTTTACTTTGCGTGATAATAATGAAATTTATCACCAGGATTCTAACCATCGTCTTATCCTGAAATCCGATCTTAATATTTTGACCTTAACCACTTTCTGTCAGCATGATAGCTAGAATATATACATATATACATATATTTGTATAAAACTGAAAAAGCTCTATAAAGGGCTTTACTCAATGAATGATTAATTTTATTCCAGGAAAAACAGTCATTTTTTATTTATGATTTTTAATTTCTAGCTGTCAACAACCTAATTCTAACTAAGCCATTTAAAGAAAAATGAATGAATTAAAACTCTAAGCTGAACACGTAATATGCTTTTTTGGGGATTATATATTTAATCAAAAGAATACATATATATGTGCATATATATTTCCGACCATTATAGAATTGTCTCTTTACTAAAAATGTTCATCAGATGAAAACAATTCTGTCAACAGGCTTATTTTTATGCTATATATACAGTAAATGATACGCTACAATGTAGAACTGAAAACGCTCTCATTCAATAAACAATGAAAAAATCTTTTATTCGGCGGAAAGATACGTCCCAGTCACCCAATATCATGACTGTTGAATAATTATAATAACAATTATTATTATATATTTCATACTAACATTATTAATTATACCACTAAGATGAACTGAATGAAAAGAAATATAGCTGCATCATTATTTATGCTAACTGAAGTTCATCTGATAAATCTGTAGTAATAGTAGTCAATTAGTTTATGCGGTACAGAAGGCTACATTGCTTGATATTAAATGTTAAGCTATAAACCTTAACCAAACGTCGATATCAACGAAATGGTCCCCAAAGTTTACTGCTCCAATATGACAACACTGACAGCAGTACTTAATTTTTTAACGAGTCTTACTGAGAATTAAAAGTCAATCCGAACGAAGAATATTCTTTTCAATAATTTCTCTTCAGGTTCTTACAATTATAAAATATAATATTTGTTGTCGTTACAATAAAGGCCAGTTATGCGGCAGATACATTTTAACGTAGAATAACAGATTAGTTATGGAGTGTCAAAATAAATAGTCGTATTTGTGTGACAAACGTGCTAGGCTGAAATCGATTACAAAATATTGTAAAACGGGAGCCAATGGTGGTGATTAATCATAATAGATTTGTAGAGTGTGGGGTAGGAAAATTGACAAGTCAGGCCAAGGTTATAAAAGGTGTCAGGTGAGTGGCCAGTGCAAAGTGGTCTATGTTAAACAGGAGATAGTAAGACTGCAATGAGAGGCTCATCATGAAATAACGAATATGTGAAAAGAGATAATATCACTAATAGTAAGTCCGGATAGTATAAATGAAAAATTCGATATTATTGAGAGAATGTTTGAATGAAGGGCATAAATTATGACGAATAATAATAATAATTGTAATAATAAGCAAAGGAAAAAAACCAAGAGAGTTAAGGGGAAGGAGCACTCTTGGTGCTCTTTTTATAAACTTGGCCTGACTTGTCAATTTTCCTACCCCACACTCTACAAATCTATTATGATTAATCACCACCATTGGCTCCCGTTTCACAATATTTTGTAATCGATTTCAGCCTAGCACGTTTGTCACACGAATACGACTATTTATTTTGACACTCCATAACTAATCTGTTATTCTACGTTAAAATGTATCTGCCGCATAACTGGCCTTTATTGTAACGACAACAAATATTATATTTTATAATTGTAAGAACCTGAAGAGAAATTATTGAAAAGAATATTCTTCGTTCGGATTGACTTTGAATTCATGATATGGGAATTTTCCACACTATCAAACCTTACTGAGAACACAGGAGAAGAGAACTAGACTGGTCATTAACCTCTGTCTGACACCTGTACTAATCTGATCCTCACTAGTGACTTGCTACAGGACGGAGTTGCCTGGAGTTCTAGGGAGAAGTCGTGACCAGTGAGGTCCATCTAGTCAAGAGTGGGGAAAGAGTTCCCATAGATGAAATTGGTTGATGGTCACGGTAAAAATCACGAATCGGTAGAGGTTAGAATTCATGCGCTGGCCATTGGATCGAGTCCCAGTGGCTGAAATGTATATGAGCTTGCGTTGTAACCGGAAGGTCCGGGGTTCGAATCCTGACAGTGTGTGCGTACTGCCAATGATTCCCAAACTAAGGTGAAACAGCTGTTTGGTACTCCCTGGTTTTCAGTGGTTCTCTAAATGATATCAATCCGTGGTCAAACTCAAAAAAAAAATCTAATCAACCCATAAAAACGTATTATAATGTTTCTTCAAATAATTAATTTGGCATCTATTTACCTTAGTGGTAAACACCTTGACTTCAAAGGTGAATTATACTTACCCGCGAAATTTTAATTTTGTCAAGGTTACACGATTGCCTTAGTAACTAGTGGCAACAAATATGAAACCGACATAAAGTTAAAAAACAAGATAATTCTTGCGAAATATTTGTAATCTACAATGATTCTATGATTCCAGATATTTTTGTTCTGTTGAACAATACGACGATTATCATATTTATACTTATTTTTCATTCTAGAAGTCGGCGCATGACTAAAAAGCTTCTGCACCCCTGATAAAATCATTTTTTTTGTTTGTTTCAGGACAAAGGAAATCTGAAGGGCATTCTTCCTATTAACTGCATTTAGAAAAAAACGACGTAGTTGCTTTCATATTCAGTTCTTTGTAAAAAAAAAATGCTTTTCTAGTTCGTGTTAAGAAATGATAGCCTAGATTTAGCTTCTTATTCAGTCGCCGGTAGCACCATAGATTATGGTGGATATACCGAATCGGTTTACTGCCTGTTGTTAAAAATCTCATGAAAACAAAGAAAACAAATAAACAAAAACATTTATTATAATAAGTTATTTTTGAAACAAAACAGTTTTTTGTTTGTTTGTTTTTAATAAGAACACCGGAAGTGTCAACAAGGGAAGAGTTTGGCATGTAGCCAATAACACCAGTTTTCAGTTCATTGCTTAGAATCAAAACGTTGTGGCAAATAAAGAGCAGTAGGTTATACTCATTGGTGTCAACTGACACAGGTTATATACACCTGCATATATATATATATATGTAAGAGTCCTTGAAATGATGTTTTATCAAGCTGGATAATTTTCCCCTTCTATATTACATGAACACAATTAAGGAAACAATACAAACAAAAGATTACATTCCTTGGGTGTGGTTTTAGGAATTCGTAGGAAGTGCTAATAGCCAACATAAATATCTTTGAATACACTTAGTTCTTAAACTAGTGTATAAAAGTACAAGTTAAACTGTTCTTATATTATCTACTCTAACATTTTGGTTCAGGGAATTTCAGTGAATTCTTTTAACATAAGCTGACATCAGTTAAAGAACCATTGGAAAACCTTGAAGTACTGGACAGCCGTTTCGTCTTATTTTGAGTCCCAAACTAAGACGAAACAGCTGTCCAGTACTTCAAGGTTTTCAACTGGTTCCTTAACTAATGTCAGCTAATGATGAAATCCTCCAATCAATCGAACAGAATCCATACGAATCCAATACTTGAGAATTCTTTTACGTTGCATAATTATCAAAAACAACCCAAAACACCACTTTCTTCTCCACATTTTAGGGAAGAGCTTGCGATAAAACAATTAACAGAACCGTCCATCCCCAAATGTAACTGTGAGTGTAAGAAAATATAAATCAAAACTAAGACTTTTCAGACGAAATCTCTATGAAATAGAAATAGAGATTCACAATGTATTCCATAACTATCTTTATTAAATATAACAACTCTAAGTGCAACTATTTTACATGAATATCCTATTACCTTTGTAATTTTATAATAATTACATTATTATAGTCACTTTATTTCAAACGATTTTCTCGTTGCTGTAATCATCGCTCTTCTTGTAAACTTTCAAATATTTTTAGTGTCATATGTCAAGTGTGATTTAAAAAAGCCAAGCAAAATCTACATTTGATGTTTTTAGATTTATCAAGGTATTATCTCAAACGATAAAAGGGATTTTACTGTTCAATAAATCATTTGCACAGTAAGATGTAAAATCCCTTCACCGGTTTCTTTCAGTGACCCAAAATATGCTAATTATGATATGTTATATATTTAATACAATCAATGGTTATGAAAACAGAAAGCTATATACCATGATAGTATGTGCCACTGAATAACATGATTAGTTAAGAGCCACTCATATCAAATATTAGGGCTTGCTAACTAAGAGGAAGTGATCTAAACACTAGACGACTGTTCTACTTGTTTACGACGAAGCTCATCAGCTGTGTACCTGGCTAGACTCAGTTCAGAGTTTTCACTGAAAATTGTGTGTGTGATGAATTCTATTTTCGTATAAACATTTCGCCCATGTAACTAAATTAAGTTCATGTGGTTTCGATTCACTAGGCTGTTCAAATTGCGTCTAGACATATACACTCCGTTGATAAGGTGTGTCATTGAAATGGTAGTCTACGGTTCAGATCACTTTGATCTGTCTATTAAGCACTAGTGAGTACCAATGGTTGTCGCCGATTACTCATATCAATCAGTAGTACATACAGTCTGGTTAGAATGAGAGTTTTGGTGACTTTCAAAGTCAAAGACTTCTCGATCTAATTATTCAATAATTGTATAACTAAATGATGTAAACTGATCTTTCATCTGATGGTAGTCAGCATAGGTAATTACTTTTGATGTAGTTGTGTTCTCTGAGCTAGATGGTTTACTTGCGAAGCTTTCATTGCCCTACTAGGCAACATCTTCAGCGCATACTTCAATTTGAAATGGGTTTTGAAATTTCCCCACGAGTTTATTAGTCAACTCCCCTGGTTACTTTGAACGTGGTTGGTTGAATTTGTCTGTCTTCACACTCTCAAGCCTACTTGTATTGGTATTGATTGTTTCCTGGACCTGAAGTCTGACGTTTTGTGCATGAGATTTTTCTCTGAAGGACTGGTAAATTTTATCTATGTCAATGTGCCTGTTAACTGCCAATTTACTGGAATAACAGGCTTCTAGAAATTAGCTGGAGTTCTTGGTGTTTCCTCTTCGTAATATTTGAATGCTGTCGCAGTCGAATTGGTGTCCATGTTTGTCTGTATGCAGCGATATGAGGGAGCGGATATCATGTCTTTTGACGGTTCGTTTGTGTTCATGGATGCGAAGACGAAGAGGGCGTCCACTATGGCGAATGTAGAGTTTTTTCGCAGTCGTTGCAATTTATTTTATAGACAATTACTCCCACCCACTAAGTGAAGTACAGTCATAATACTGCTCAGTTAAAATGGACATTGAAACCCATATATTAGTTTGCGAATTGGATGAAAATGTAAAGCATATATTATAATTTAAATGACTTTTCTGTTAAAGTTTTCCTCTGAATTTAACCAGTCTACATTATCTTGTTTAAACCTTCCCATGACATGTTTTCACTAAGTGTATTTGTGTAATCTGACAGATCTCTAAAATTTCACATCTAGAAAGTTACACACTTACTAATTTTCATTTCAGACTGGCGAAGATTATTCTTTAACAATACCTAGTCTGCGGTTTTGTACTGCTTGACATTTATCAGTGAGGTGTATCCGCCAGATTTGAAGAAAATTCTGTTCTTTTAAAAATTCGACATTACATTACTCAATTTCAAATTCAGTGACTTTAACATTACATCGTGAAGATCACAGTTGACGCCGTATGAATCATCACACATCAAACAAATATGCATACACGTACATCGTGAAATAAAAGCATGCAGAGGTGGACACGTTCTACAAATAGGTACAGACAGCAGTTATTCATTGCAAATGAGGATTATCCCTCACTCGTTTGTTCTGAAAGTGGTAAGCTAAGTTAGAGCTTTTATGCTTAATTATTCATAGAAGACAGAATTTACACAGTACTTCTACTCCTCAGATCGAATGGTCAGAAAATTGTGAATATATGAGCTTTTTTACAAATCATTACCATTGCTACTGTTCATCAGTGGTTCAGTGGCAGAACGCTCGACAATCATACACGTGGTTCGCGTATCGATCCTCGGCCGACGCAATCCTAGACCTCACTAAGCCAGTAGTAAGACCGGTAAAGAAGGAAGGCTGGGCTTGAGGCTAGCAACCCATAAAAAAGCTTGAAGCTCTATGCTCCACTCGGAACGTAAAGGAATAAAATACGTCACTGCCATTTAAACCAAGCAGTAAATAATATTTTCATTTCAGCTGAATAAAATTAATAACTATCATTAGCAGTGGCTGAATATAAAAGTTACAGGCTTGAAGACAAAATCTCCAATAATAGCTTTTAATATATATATAAGTGAGGTTCAAATCCTTTAAATCAGAATTCTTTCTAATCAAATAGCAGGATTTCTTTTCTTTCCCAATCAAATGGAAATTTGTAAACAAAATGATCAAACATTTAAAATTACTTACACTAATATTAGAAAAAGTAAAATTGTCCATCTAATTTCTTTTATTTTCAATTCCTTCCATTAACGAAATATCAAAACGAACTTTAATAAAAGATGATACAACGGATTACTGGAGATAATTCAAATTTTTCCAAATTTTAAAGTAACTGATTCCTACTTTATTGCAATAATTGTTATTTTTCTTTTTAAGAAATTTTCAAAAAATATTTAATTAGAATTATAGTAAACTTCTTTAAAAGTTTCTATTTTTTAAAGTTTTAAATATTGATTTTAAATTACATCAGATTATATTAAACAATAGGAGTAAGTTCAATTTAATTAATAAACACTAATGAGTGTGTATCCCTTATTTAAAAGGCAGATTATCTACTCAATCATCATGAATTTAGGAAATGTTCATTGGTTTGAATAAAAAAGGAAATGAACTCAGAGGTAACAGATACAAATACAATGACCACAAATTAAATTCTATTAATAAATAAATGATTAATTGTTATCAGATGAGAGAAATTCACTACACTAAGAAGTTAATTTAATAGAAGTAATTAGAAAGTGCATTAAATTATTACTTGGTTAATTTTTCTTTATAGAATCTCCAGCTAATAACTTGAAAGCAGTTAAAGTATTGGACTGTTATCCGTTTGAAAGCAACTAAAACGTCAGTGAGCAGTAGACATATTTATGCTTCCAGTTTCACACTCTTCGATAGCATAACTTGGTATGATGTATGAATTACAACTCTTAAGTTTAATGTGTCTCACATCTAGCATTTTGTAGTTATATACACCATGTCAGAACCGAAAAGTAAAATGCGATTCTTATCAGTGAATAGCATTGAAATGAATTTCCTAAAGTTAAGTCAGAAGCTGAGGTATGTGAACTTAATCAGTTTGAATGTTTTCTGCTTTTAAGTGATAAACAGTAAAGTGCATCTGACATCTTGCAAGTAGACTTGTCTGTGATTCAAACTGTTATTAACATCCGAAGACAATGACTTTACCGATGAATCAATCAGATCACAGTTGACATCTTCAATAAATTACTGGCATATAACAACTGGTCAGTAACCAGTGTAGCCATTTATTCCTAGGTGCGAACTGTACTAAAAAGCTACCACCTGGCGAAGATTCGTAGATATGGTTCTATTCCAAAAGGGATCGCCATGCACTGAAAGTACCGCTGAAAATAGGTGACTCCAAAATAAAATGGGAGGTGCAAATAAACCTTGTTAGCGACTACTGATCAACGGGAAACCTATGTACAGGCTCTCCTGCAGACTGATACCTCTCACATTTAATAACTCATGTCATTCAACTCAATCAAAACGCCAAAAATTGTGTATTTGTGATCTATTTTATCTATTCGTTATAATTATAAGTTTGAGGTCAATTGTTCTATAACTCCTAGGAATCAATCCTTTTCTCGACAATTCAGAGAAAGAAGAATATTAAAAGACTAAGGTAATTCTGCATAGTAATCGTAAGCACCTATCATCAAACGGTTGTTCACAAAACTTGAGAAAGAAACGAAACATTCTGGAATGACTATTGACGAACTACAAAATAACTTTCTCAATAAAAACAATCACCGTTATTGCTTGTAATTTTTCACCCATTAATTTAAAGCAATTCACAAAATAACTACTTATGAAATCACTACTCAATTGCATACTCTGTAGCTACTGTTCTATATCTGTTTGTATTGATTAACTTAAGCTTTGAACTATGTTGATGAAAGTACACATATGGTATTTGAGAAGCCAAAAGCACTTCACCTATTAGTGTTTCCTGATTCCAATCCAATTAGAGAATACTGTTCTTGGATTGTATGGAACTAAACCAGATATTTCACAAAGCTTAGTAAATTAACTTAAATAAATACGTGAAATGATTTTTGCTAGGTTAAGTGGAATTTTGCTGTAGTTAAATAGCACGGATGCACACCATCTGTTATAAATTATATTTGTAATATACAATCATAGAAACAACTGATATCACTGCTCAGTGTTGTTCTCTTTACTAAAGTGCTCTTATCTAAAAAGATATTTCTATGAATAAACACACAGTGCTTGTTATGTATTCTCAACTCTACAACAAGAAACCAATGTAATCAAAGTAATAAGCACTCTCGGGAATCATCACTGTGATCATCGAATACACTTTTAATTGAAATAATGCAGATTTGTATGTCAGGTGGATGATATTCAACACAACTAATTTAACCCTCTTGAATGCTATGAGGACAATAATTAAATGCATTTTATTGTAATATCAGGCTGTTTAACTGATAAATATCGCATTATTGGAAAATGTTATTCCCAATAATCAAATTACAAAGTCAATGACTTAGGAAGTAAGTTAATATGCTGATGTTCAGCGTTCATATTTGATTACTGAACTAATTCCAGAAGGTCTATGATGACTTCTACGATGAACAGTCATGTTTAACACACTGTTTTTTTAATAGTTTGGAAATGATTTAGAAATTGTCAAAGTAATATAACTAATAAAACAGAGTTAGCAAAAGCGTAGACCAACCGCATAGTGATGAGTCGATAAATAAAACTTCACAAATGAATAATATCTAAATTAGGTGACTTGATAATGAACTTCTTATGAATAACTAGAAATGCACACATCATAATAACCTAAGCATGTTGAGACATTAAGAAAACGTAAAGGGACCTAATCAAGTTTGAACTGAAAGTATTAAAAGCGTCTCAAGACAACTGGGAGTGATTCAGATGATATTATTCTAACTGTTATTTACTTGATAACATGACAGATGCCATGATCCAGAATTCAATATTTAGATGAAACTTTTCACTCAGTATGTGGTCTAAAACATACAGGCCCCCTAGTAAACAAATACAACACAGGAAAAGAAGGTTCTTACAACCGGTCCCAAGCCCTGTTGGATGTGAGGCTAGTGGCCATAACACGGAAAATCAATCTAGTAGACACAGATACATTAACAAACAGTAAAAATATTGAAAATAAACTTATTTTTCTCTGGAATCGGAGAGATGGAATGATGAGGACTGGTGAAAGCATTCGATAAGAGAGTCAGCCGATGTATCCTCCTCAGATGAAAGCAAAACTAAGTACGAGGACATGTTCAAAGACGTCTAGGAAGGCTCATCAAATTGCAAAGAAATGAAAAGATATGGCATAGAAGTGCAGGTGGAATAAAAGTGAACTCTCTAAATTGTTAACCAAAGAGTCAATAATCTACTCCGGTCAACCGGACGACAACTACGAGTACACATAGGTAATGGCTATCATGTTGTCGCCAATAGCATCGATGGCGATTTTACAGTACGAACCAATCTCGTCCAGTATAATGACAGAAAGATTAGAATCAAAATGAAGCAAAGTCACAATTATCCAACCCTACGCATCTATAAACAACACGAACAAGAAAAGAAGGAAGATTTCTATAGAAAACTGCAAACAGTAATGGATCCATGGTGACATAAAATTTTAATAATTCATATGGATGTTAAATTGGGGGCAAACAACATTCGAAGAGAGCTTATAATGGTCGAGAAGCTCTCGCCAAACTGAATGAGGACGGAGAACTCTTCACAGACTTCTGCGCCTTCACTGATTTGGTGATCCGAGGCACCATGTACAGACAAAAGGATATACACAAGGTGATATGGGTTTCACCAGACAGACACCAAAAATTGGATGGACTTCAATTTAATGTTACTCAATGAAGTGGAGACACAGACTCCTGGACAAAAAGTCGAGAAAATGGGGAGATTTGGCCTCAGACCAGTACCTAGTCCAGAGAGCCCTCAAGGTCAAGCTAAAAGCCTTCAAAATAACTGGGGACAGACCACAATTCAAGTCCAACATTCAGAAACTGAAGGACAACACTTCAAAGGATACATTGACTACAGATATCAGAGGGAAGTTGCATTAAGGAAGAAACCTGTGTATAAGAACATTGGAACTCTCTGAAGGTGATATTCAAGGAGAGGTGTGCAACCGTTCTAAGAAGAAGAGACAAGACAAAGAATGGCTGCCAACGGACACCTGGAAGCTAATAGAAGAGAGTAGGAAGGTGAAAGAGAAGATGACTCAATGCAAAGATGAACAACGGAAGGAGAAGCCGAGTTCAATGTACACTGCACTGAATAAAGAAGTGAATAAGAGTGTTAGAAAAGATAAAATTCAGTTCTACGATATACTGGCGTGCAACTGAAGCAGAACAGGCAAGTCTCATGTGAAATAGCCCTGAGAACATCACATAAGATAACCAGGTCTCTATCCGGGAAAAGATCAACCCAGATGATGAAACCAATAAAATATGTTCAAGTGAACCTGATTACCAAGGAGGAGAAACAAATCAAACAATGGACTTACCACTTCAAAGGACTCTTTAACCGACCATCACTTGCAATGTGTCCAGAAATACCACCAACTGCAGATACACAACTACCAGTGGACACCAACAGAAACGGAAATCTTGAATGTCATGAAGTTACTGAGAGCTAGGAAGGCAGCAGAACCAGATGGGATTCCTTCAAAAGCACTGAAAACGAACCTAGAGACCTCAGAGGACATCTTCACATCGCTGTTGCAAGAATTGGCACGGAATTATGCTCTAGTCCACCCCAAGCAAAATATTACATCGCGTTATCCTAGGCAGACAAAAAGATAATCTGGATGCAAAACTCTTCCCGGAACAGGCTGGGATTCGGATTAAATTGCAGCTTTACGCATAGAATGACAGTCAAATGTTCACCTTAAATTCATCGACTCTGAATACGGCCTTCGACAGCATTGACTGCGAAGTAATTTGGAAACTACTACAACACTATGGCGTGTCCCGAACTTCATTCAACAGCTATATGGCAATCTCACATATCAAGTGATCCACAATGGAAAATACGGCGGAGCCTTTGAAGTGAAGGCAGGAATATTTCAAGGCTGCATACTATCACTGATAATTTTCCTGATTATGGTAGACTGGATTATCTAGAAAACTTTGGGGAACGAGGAGGCAGAAATACGTTGAACTTGTAAGATGACTCTAGAAGATTTGAAGTTTGCAAATGACTTATGTCTAGTGTCACACAAACTCCAACACTTACAAACGAAAATCAACAAGTTGACAGCAGAAGCATTGAAGATAGGACTTCAAGTGAACATACAGAAGACGGGAGTGATGAAGTTAACTAACCAGCACCAATCACCGTCAAACGGGGAGATTTAGCAGAGGTTACTTTCCCCACTTATCTTGGAGGCATCGTTTCAACTACATGCGGAATGGATGAAGATGTCAAAGCCAGCCAGAATCGGAAAGGCACGCTACACCTTCATCATTCTGAAATTAGTTTGGAAATCTACTGAACTCAGCGTAAAGAACCAAATTCGGATTTATCGACATCAATATTAATTCACTCAGTTCTCCTATATGGGTCAGAAACTTGGCCAGCGTGTTACAAAAAGCATTTCCAACAGCTTGTTGGACTGTTATCACTAGCTACCTTTGATGGCTGCATATTGAAGATCAGATGGTCAGAAAGAATTAGCAACAAGAAACTATGGGAACAGACTAACCAAGAACTTATGGTTCAACAAATATGTTGAAGAAAATGTAGATGGATCGGGCATACGCTGAGAAGACCGTTTAGTGACATCGTGCATCAGGCTCTCGAGTGTAACCCGAATACGAAAAGGAGAGTTGAGCGAATTAGAGTGTCACGGAGGAGATCGTGTGAGAAAGAGATGAAAGCTTTTGGGTGATTGTGGAGCCACCTAAAGAGGACTGAACAGAACAGGATTAAATGGAGATGTGTTGTCGAAGCCTTATGTTCTACTCAAAACCCCAAGGGAACAAAAATAATAATTTGCATTTTTCAGAAATAAAACATATTTGTTCCTTTAGCCGATAGGTTCAATCAACTTGACCCACTGATAACAATGGATGGCTGTCACAATATATTGTGAATTAAAAGAAGCTGAATGCTTTGTTTCTGTTGAATCAGACTTATTCCCTGGATGTTAACATGTTCACATGGCCAGATTTAACACATCTAAATTCCACACCAATAGAAACATTTCGCCAGTGCCTAATATCAATTCGTTATTAAATTTGCTTTATATATATATATATATATATATGTTGTCTACAACGTATTTTTTCCTAAATGGAGAGAAAGCAGAGATAACTTTTCGAGAATGATTCACTTAAAGTAATCAAAAATGATTTTGTTTTTCCTTAATTTTACGTAAGTAAAGAAAAACCATCAAGGCACTTACTCACTTTCCAATAGTCAAATCAGTCCAGATAACAACGATGCGATTAATAAAAATACTAGCCTCCATTAATGCTGTTTTTTTCCAGTTATCTGATATTTAGAAATTAATTCGAATTAGACAGTCATAAAACAAACTGTTTCAGTATTGTTTTTCTATGCGAAATGGATAAGATTAATTCAAAATATGAAAATTATTAAAATTTGTTACTGTTACCTTTTTGATAAAAAAAATTAGCATATGTGTACTAAGGTACACATATAGAGTACTTAGGATATTAAATATTATTCATGCACGTACTTAGTCGGACAGATCAGACAGAGTACTCGCTTGTTTTTAATGACGTAACACTGTTCCGGGCTTTTATTAGCAATAATAATACTTCTGATAAAAATTAGGCGCTATATTTCTCTCTGTCTTGTCTGTATTCTTCACTAACTAATTTTTTGAAGTGTTCTGCAGCAATAAGTGTCCTAGATCAATGACAAGACTTGTAGATAAACATCCAAAATTAGTCAACAATTCCCTAAATCAGCATTTTCTACTGTCCAGTTCCGATATTTATTTAGAATTAACATGATTGTTGGACTCTTTATTTATATCTAGATATCCTCAAAAACGATTAATAACTAATATGAAGAAGAAAAAATAAAAATAATGCTAGACAGGAACCACTAATATTTACAAGGAATCCATTAATGAATTGCTGACAGCTTCGTGCGTTGGTGGCACAGCGGTTAGGACTCTCTCCGATCATGTACATGGTCCGAGGTTCGATCCCCCGCCGACGCACACCTGATATCTATGGTCGGCTTGCAAAATTTGGGCTACCGATATCCATGCTGAAAATTTCATACTTGTACCAAAATGCTGTGTGGAATCAAGCTATAATAAAATATTTTTTTAAAATATAATATCCAATTTAATATGTAGTTTAGTTTGAACGCTTTGAACTATCCTTAGCACTTTATTTCTGAAGAACGTGTTTTAGTTAGCTTGAAGCTGTTTGAATACTCTCAGAATCAAGTAAATGATGTGCAACATAAAATCACTGGCAGTAAGCCACAAGAACGTGGCGACGAAACATGCTTCAGTGACTTCGCTTAATCTTGTTAGGCTATTTCTGTTTGATTATCTGACCATAAGATTAACGGTTGTGATATAAAGTAAAGTCGCCATAAACAGGTCTGTTTTTTTTATTGTAAAATATAAATATGACTAGCAAAAATCAGTACGCTTTTATAAAGAATTGTTTATTTCTTTTTGAGTGAGCTAAAGGCTTCATTCCATTCATATTTATCCTAAAAATCACATAACGACCGTTTCCTTAATATTTATAAAATCTGTAAATTACCATAAACATATCATATTAACTGAAATCCGAAATTTTCTTTAAAAAAACGTAGGAATATTGATATATAAAGGCGATTTCCAACGGTTGTTTCATCCATTAACCCATATAACGGCAGTCAGTAATTTTAGGATTTTTCGAAAAAGACGTATACACTTCTAAGTAAGCCATCAGAATGTTTTCTACTTTGTAAATAGATGGTTTCTTCTTGAATAAAGACTGAAACATAACCGTTGTCTCCTATTTACTCATTCTTACTCATAAATTATTTTGTTTCTAACATTATAGACAGAATATAAATGCGATTGAGAAATTAATTTAAGTCTAATAATGTATATGCATATACATATTGCATGTGAGTCAGTGGTTGGATGGTAGAATACTAGTCAACTACACATGTGGTGCAGGGTTCGATTCCCTGAACCTGGCTCATGTGGTAGTAAGCCCCTACTGTTACTGAAACTTTACGGTTCACATTTGAAGCCCTATGCTCCAGTCGGAACGCAAAGGAATGTTACATATATATACGTCATTGTAACTTGGTTCGCAACTAAACATGTATATGTATACATTTGTAAAAGATTATATTTGTAAAATCTCAGCGAGATTGAAATGAGTAATTCCAACGTTTCGTTCGGTAATCTGGTCCGAACTTCTTCAGGGAAATTAATCGAAATTAACATAACAGAAGTTTATATATAGAAGGAATATCACTTGTTTTCAAAACCTTTGTCCAATCATGAGTCATTCAGCAAGTATCAACAAGTATAATAAACAAATTTTATGAGCTGTGATCAAAATTTGACCTCGGACTTACAAATATTGGTCTACTTTTGTTAAACACTTTAAACAGAGTGTGTATGCGTGTGTGTGGGTAAACAGTTGTAAAACATTTCTTAACGTCTCCATAGGAAGATATAGACAGTCAGGAATTTGACCAAGTATTAATAATTAGTGATACATATCCATTTTTATTTATTAATAAGGATTTCCTATGCATCAGCTAACATCACGCCTTCATGTCTGTTCAAACTGTTAGTATCTAGAATTTTAGGATTAGAGTTTAGTAGAAGCACCCTGTCGGACTTATTGCTTTGTCTTCTTTCTGAAGATTGAGCTGCCTTATTCGACCTACTGGAGTTGTCAGGTGACTCGACAGCTACGGATTTAGGATATGCATTCTGTTGCAGACAACGGAGAGTGAAAACAGGATGATTGTGCCAATTACACAGTTTCTTTGTTAATTTAATTCGATTGCAAAATAATAATTCAAATGAACTGTCGTCAAGATTTGACAGAATAGTTCTAAAATATTTGGGCGCCGAGTGAGAAGTAGACATTTGTAAAAGATTATATTTGTATATTTATATCTGTCAAAACAGTTGGTTGATTTAGAATTTCATAGCTTTTCACTTTTGCCACAAATTTATTATTAAACCGGGAAAAACCGCAATAAATGTTTAAAAAAATATATTTGAAACCCTTAATGCATACAGTTACATACATTGAAACATCTGAGTTTTGATTTGAAACACTGTAGCCTTGTCCTTAAATAGACTCTAAGTTTTTATTAAGGTGAGTTATGTAACGAAATAACTCGAGCAATACAGTAAGACTTTTGATTTTTTTTCTAATATTTTGTTTCAGCTGTTACCTTGGGACAAAAACGTTTTGATCAACGATAGGTTCAGAAGTGATTTTTATTTACCAGCTCTTAGAAACTGTACAGAACGATAATTTTGGCCCTGATAGCCAATAATTTTATTTCTAAACTACGGAAAAAGTAACATCTGAATAACATGATTATACTCAGAATTCATACCGTTTTTGCCCCCGAAAGTGAAAATCATAAATTGAATTTTAACAGAGATAGATTGTTCAGTCATAACTTCATAAACCTGTGTAGCTTTAAAGGTTGAAGTGATTCCCTAGTTGATTCTAGCATGTACTTAATACTGTCAAAGTTAGGTTATAATTCTGAGATTCCTTACAAACATGGTAAAGAACATAATAGGATATGACCGAAGATGGAGTGAAAATTATTGTAACATTCACTTCCGTGTTGTGGCTTAGAAAGTAATCACCATTTCATGAACAAAATAATAATACACAGCTAGGAAGTTCATAGGTAATTTATTGGTTTCATACCCGGTTTTATTCATTGAATGAAACAGTTCATTAGGCAAGTGAGTACACTTATCTCAAATATTTGTTGAAAAAATTAACTACTCTTAATAGAGAAACAGTAGTTTCAGGAATAATAACTGAAATCTTATCTGCTGTCTATAAATGACGGAATTCACATCTGATATTGTGAATCTCATCTATTCTTATTCTCCATGCTGCATAAACTATTTCACCGAAGTAAATTTTCAACTTAGTTTAAATCTTCACTTATATAACCATCATATTAAAAACCTATTTTATTTACGTAACATGATTCAGTGAGTCACTGAGTATGAAATCCGGACCGGACTAAATATCTAGCCTTAATTTTTGTGAAAATTAGACCGACTTCGGGTAAAAGGAAACCTTAAATCCGGAAATTACTGAACAGCTATCATGTCCTACAGTAAAACTTTTGAGTGATGCAAATGACTGTTCTCGCCAAGAATCACGCTAAATATGCAGGAATTCAATGGTCTATTGTTTTCATTAACTGCTGATTTATAAATTAGTGACATCACTATTCATTGGTGAATGTATGTCATGAGATACGGGATGATTTTGCGAGAAATTAGGCTTCGGAATCATTGGAATCCTCACACTTCTGATAACTGCATATCGCTCAACTTTCAAAAGAATTTCGTTGAGTTACTCTGAAATATTGCGACTTATGCAGACTTCTAAATTAGGTGAGATAACAGACGATTACCAGTCACTTTAAGTGTGAAGATAATATTTCACGACTATAGTCTTGATCGAGCTGTTACTTAACACTGCTGCAGAGTATTTTTGATTGGACACTAATCAGTAACTAGTGTAATACGTCTAGTCCTATCTTTCGTGCAGACTGTGTTCTATCAGTCACGTTTTGTGATGTGGCCACCACTGCAGAGTCCCAGACTAGCCTAAAATGACCATCTAGTTTTCTTATTCTGTATGGTTCTCTGACTAAAACTGGTTGGATTTGAAATCTGTCTTTAAAATTATTAATTTATAAGCAATCAATTGTTAAAGCCATCAGAATTTAATTTTGTTAGTAGAGCAATGGAGTGAATGTAAAAACAAGAAAAAGAATTTTTAAAATTTTACCCATAAGTGTGACTGAAAAGTGACTCGATACAGATTAATAATAATAATAATAAAAGTCATAAAAAGACTATAAAATCCAATTATTTCGAAGTCTGTCACATCATTCAATTTCCGACTAATTCTATTTCTGTAATAAACATTTTATTTTAGCAATAATAGACGATTAAGCTCGCATAAAATCAATAATTCATCCCTTGAATTAATCTCTTATTTTTATTATGTTATTTTAGAAAGTTTTAAAATAAACTAGGGAAGGACATTTTAGAGTAATTAACAATTAACAATTTTCTAACGACGTTAAATTTTGTCATGAAAATAACAGGTAGCATGTGATCAGTAGAATTTTTAAAGACACTAATTTAATGTTTGTCTATCATTAGATCCATATTATTATGCATATTATTCGTCTCTTACAAATATTAGCTAAAGGACTATTGAACATCAGAAAGCCCTAGAAAGTTGATTCTCTTTGACTCTTCACCTTTCAGTAGTTCACACTGATGAGCCATAAGATTTAGTATCAGTTTTGTGTACCTTGTTTCAGACAGGTTGCTACAGGTCTCACCATAGAAAGCATCACCTACCTACTTATTGTACATCTTAGGTAACACTTTCATAAATTGTAATTTGCATTAAGTCAAACCTAATTAGTCACCACGGGCAACATCTTGCTAACAATAGGTGGTTGAACACTGCCAGGCGGGTTTTTCGATAATTTTAAACGACTAAACCAATAAAAGTAAATAGTATTCCATAGATGTGGATGCAAAAGAATAATGCTATCCAACTAAATGAATGCATATGGACGACTAAAATATGTAACTTGAAACAACCTATCAACAAAATGGTGGTTAGATGAATTTCTACTGAAGCAGCACAGCTTTATATTGTATTAAAAAGGAATAGAAAAGACAGAAAATTCAGGTTGTTTCACAGAGCAGTATGAATATAAAGTTAGTGTCACTTTTTATGTATCACACTTCCTACTAATTAAATAAACTGTATTCGAAATGATACGTTGTCACAGATATGTTTTAATTTTTTTTCCTTCACGTCCCCAGTGGAACATAGGACTTCAAGCTAGTGGCAGTGTTAATTTTACGAGATGGGGTTGCTAGACTCATGCCCAACCTTTCCTCTTCACCAGTATTATTTCTGGCTTAGCGAGGTAAAGGAATGCGCTGGCCGGGGCTCGAACCCCGAACCATGTGCATGGTCGGCGAGCGTCCTAACCGCTATGCCACCAACGCTTATGTTTTAAATGCGTCGGTGGCACAGTGGTTAGGACTCCCGCCGACCATGCACATGGTCTGAGGTTCGATCCCCTGCCGACGCACACCCGATATCTATGGTCGGCCTGCAAAATTTGGGCTACCGATATCCATGCTGAAAATTCCATACTTGTACTGAAAATACGGTATGGCATCAAGCTGTAATCAAAATAAATAAATAAAAATAAATAAAAAGACAGGTTAAGTAGTTCTTTTGTCTAAATGTATAAGATATTGTATAAATCATGAATCATTAAGTCATTCTCATCTGCTAAAAATACTTTCATGCGAAGAATGAAAAGTAGGCATTAACAAGTTACTAAGTGGCAGTGGCACAGCGGTAGAATGCTCACCAACAACGCAGGTGGTTCGGGGTTCAATCCCTGGTCGACGCACTTCTTTACGTCGCTAAGCCTGTAATAAGACTGGTAAAGAGGGAAGGTTGGGCATGAGGATAGCAACCCCATCCCGTAAAAATGAATACCACTGCTACCGAAACTTCAAAGCTGGATCTTGAAGCCCTATGTTCCACTGGGAACGTAAAGGAATAAAAAAACAAATTATTATCCATAGATTATACTGGTTACTTTCAATTCCTGTACGAAACTACTATATATATATATATATATATATATTATTGACTTGTACATCCCCTTCATATGTCCACCAGTGATCTGGTTCGTTCGATAAATTATGGCAATACCTTTTTCAGATGTAATATGTGAATCATTAAACTGCAAGTGAATAAATCCATGGTAAAGTGGTCTTTGAAAGACTTGTAACGCTTGAATTTCCATCTACTCAGACTGGTGCTGCAGGTAAATGAACAGGTGTCAACCAGAGTAAAAGCCAGATAGTAATCTATCTCTGCTTCGTTCATTACCATCATTTCCTAAGCTACCTTTGAAGAAGTAAATAAATTCTCATTCTAAATAATAAACTAACTAATGGATTTGTTTTCTAATGACAAAATATGTGGCAATAAATGAATAATTAATAAATGCAATTCAAACCCCTTTTAAATTTGTTTAATAATATACACCAGTGAAAAGGATATCCCCATTCAATTATACTTCGCGCTGCTTTACGAATAAGATTATTCCTTGAGAATACAAAAAGTGCTCGATTTGTTGAACTTTGTGATTCGGGTAAATCAATATTCAAGGTATCTTTAGCCAACTGATTAATTGTTTCATGTTTTGGATCACGGCTTAATTTGCCATCAACACTTGTTCTATTTTTTATATGTAGATGAGAAGTATCATTATTTGTAACATGTTCATTCATGCAATTATTCATGGAGGTCATTATGAAGAGTGCTGGTTATTAATGGTGACACTGTTCATAATCTTGTAATTTATTTACAAAATAAATTCAGAAAGAAAAAAATCTTCTATACGAAGATAGAAAGTATTATCATCAGGAAACAACTTTCGCTGATTTCTATATAAGTAAACATGGAATAAATTCATAAGTATTCATAGAATTGCACTGTGGTAATATTCACACCGTAATAACTGTGGTATTTTGTTGTTGACAATGACAACGATGTAAACTGACATTCCAAACATCTTTATTCCATGAGTGCGTCTTTTTTTTCAAACTTCTAGCTACTTTTTCATTTAATATATAATCCACATAGACGAACAGTTCACGTACGTAATTCTAAGACTTGTGCAGACAACGTATAATATATATATGGTAGGTTGTTGAGTTGGTTGATATCTGGATAGACAGACATATCCAACTACAGATGAGCACTAAAAACTAGTATATACTTATATTTGAAACAGTTCTCATGCTAGTCTGTACCACTCACAGTGTGTCTGCTCAGCCATTTTAAACATGGAATGATAATGTAGTAGTAACGTTATTTCTGTTTTTAATGGGTGAGGAAAAATGAGCCGATTTTTAAAATATACAGGGAGAAGATTTGCTGCCTGTTGTGAAAAAAACAACAACAAACAAACAACTGTTGCAAGGTAAGAACAACATTGTGCCGATGACCTGCATTCATTTCTGTATGCTTCCATGTGGATATTATTTTCAATATTTGGATACAGTTTGCTAATTTGAGATATCTTTTCTCAATGCACTTATCTGGATTTATTTCAAGGTTAAAATTAACCTGAAATAAGCATCTCTACACGCACATATGAAAACACAGTCGACACAGTTCATGATTCAGCCAATCAATAGAAGTAATGGCACGTATTGTATCAATCACACTGCAACTGTGTATTAACTTCTGCTAATTGCAGTGAAATAGTAACCTGTTTTGGTGGGTAGGACTCGTGGCTATAGAGGGTAGCAATTCAGAGGCCGACAGTCCAAATCCTACCATGACCTAGGTTATCATTTCGCCCTCAATTATCTCTTGTTGTGCCAATTATAATCTACCAGTCCTAGATTATCCCAAAAAAACAGTTGTTTCTAGGTTGCCAAATCATACCATCTAACTGACTAGTGAATACAGAGGTAATAATTCTATAGAAGAGTGATTAAAACTGAAGTAGGTAGAAAATTTAACATGGAGATATTAGACAAGAAATAAGCTGAAGATAGATGATATGAAGAAGGGATAAAATCTCTGAATAGCAAACAGTTTACTAAGAACCAACATAAGGATATAGTGAATTAAAATCAATTGAAGACATTTGGAATATGAAGCAGTGTTGGAAGTAGAGATAACCTTATACTGGCAGAATGATACTGTTTTAGTGGAAGTTATTCCTCAGACAGCTGGTTGAAATCTAACTGATAATCAAGTTTGCACTTTCAGCTATAATTTATTAAAAAATGAACAATATTTAGAAATTATAAATTAAGCGATGCGTCGATAACAGCGGTTAGGACGCTCGCCGACCATGCACATGGTCCGGGGCACTCCTTTACCTCGCTAAGCCAGAAATAAAGCTGGTAAAGGGGAAAGGTTGGGCATGAGGCTAGCAACCCCATCCTGTAAAATAAACACTGCTACAGAAACTTCAAGCCACTAGCTTGAAGCCCTATGTTCCACTGGGGAACGTGAAGGAAAAAAATTAATTAATTAAGCAATAAAATGAATATATAAAGGAAAGAATAGTAAAGAAGGCGGTAAGAATATAACCAATAACCAAGGCAACGAAAAAGCGAAACCATAGAGTCGATTTGTATACATATTGGTTAGATTTCAGACGACAAATTACTGCTACTTCTGAACATCGTGGTGTGATAAAGACAATGTGTTCCAACGGAATATTATTCTCACATATTCCCATCGTTCAAGACTGCATTAGAAACTGAATACTATATATGTTTTTGAACATTCTGTTTCATGTCGTTTAATGTAAACCAAAATCACAAGCCCAGTGATTGGCTAAAGAATATAATAAGTATGTATATAAATAGCGATTTGATCATTTGAAAATATACCTTGACTTCCGTGTCTTTCATACTGCTGTTACAATGGTAATCTGACATTACTTTACATCTAAACTATATATATGGAAAACTGTATTAAAAGCATGATACGTGTGGCGGATTCGTCTACAAGTAACACCGCTAGTTAGCTTCTTCGCGTTTCAAGCTTTTGTTTAAAAATATGTGGGAGAAGATATATTTCGTGATACTAATGGCAACAGACGTAATTAGTGTATAGTCCGGCATCTATTCTAAGTGCAGTGATAATTAATAACTCTCCAGAAAGGTGCTTCACAAGAGACGTACTCTGCACAGCTTTTCAGTTTTAAAGAGAATTAAAATAGCGGGAAACCAAGTGAAAAACGAAGCATTTGTAATACAGAATGACTAGCATTATCTGCAAAGATTTTAAGTTTTCTTATTTTACTTTCTTTAATTACAAGTTATTTTAATAAGCGCCGTATCTATCATCACGGATCTTTTTCTTTGCAGTAATACCTACAGCAAACACTTAATTCATAGTTTCAGAAGAAAGTATTACTTTTTGTAAGTTATAGAATACCTGTGTATGTAAAAGCCTTACAATTTAAAGTAGTCACGTTTGACAGAATCAGAGTAAATTAGCGCCTTGTACTTTTTCGTAATTTTTTTATTTGTTCCTTGTGTTAGAATACTACTGCCGCAATTATTTTATGTTCACAGTCAACCTTTTTCAATCAATATGAAATCAATTGTTACAGTCAGAAGAAGTAGGTCGAAAAATTGTTGAAGTGATAAATTTAATTTGTCTGTACATTTGTCAATTTTCAGGATATACTGCATAAATGTGCATAGATTATTGTTACATAGCGTATTTTTTTTGTAAGATCTAAGCAGCAACATGAATCTATCTTTTAAGAAATGTTACAAGTTTTAACGCTTTTCATCTTATGAAGATTTGTTGCACAAGTGGTCACAGAGAATGCCTATTGAATTCGTTTCTTAGCTAAATATAACTCAGAATCGAAAAATAAAACATTTAAGGTGATAAACTAATAATAAATTTTAGTGAAGAGACTCAGTTAGAACCAACTAAGCAAGAAAAGTCGGAAATTATACACATTATTTGTAGTATCTGTTTCAAAGGGTTCATATATAAATAGGTATCACATTCTGATTTCAAGTAAATCAGAATGTAAGTTAACTAATTTTTTCTATGCCAGTAGAATCCTGAGATTTTTGGTTATAAATTTATTTCAGGGTTTCATCATGAGCTGACATCAGTTAGAGATCCATTGGAAGACTGGGGAGTACTGGACATCCATTTCGTCCTAGTTTGGGAATCTTCATCAGTACGTACCCACCGCCAGGGTTCGAACCCACGACCTTCCGGTTACAATGCGAGCTCGTAGACAATTCAGCCGCTAGGAGCCGATCCAATCGCCGTCCCATGAATTCCAACTTTTGCCAATTCACGATATAGAGCGACCACTAGCCAGTGTTACCGCTGGTGAGTATTTGTCCTCACACCGAACCTTCCGTACCCCACTGGTCACGACTTCTCACTCGAACTCAGTTAACTATCCACCTGAATACAGCTAGTCGCTAGTGAGCATCATAATGACGTCCAAGGGTTGGTTTGCAGGGATTTGATTGGTTTCAGGATTTCATCATGAGCTGACATCAGTTAGAGAACCATTGGAAAACCTGGGAGTACTGGACTGGATCTGAATATAAATTTATTGTACCAGGCTTCTGTTTTCATGCAACAGTATCTTTATCCTATTATGTATTTTCAGTTGACAGGATTAAATGTATCTATGAGATAGAGTATTACAGTTTGAATAAGCCGTTATTACTAATTAGTGATATAAATGGAGGTAGGAAACATTCTTTAATGAAGGTGAAATTCAACATAAAGCTATCGTGTTTGTGTATGTGTAGAGACAGTGAAGAATACATACTGTGGTCGTGAATTAAAAGATTCACTTCGAATAAAAATCATGTTAATTGAAATTCTAACATCTTTAAAAAGAAAGATAAAAACATACAGCTCCGCCTTAACAACACAAGATAGTTATTAGCATAATATCAAAGACTAAACAAGAATATTGAAAATCTCTTCAAAACTAGTATTCACATACAGAGATTGAAAACAAGGGGATAAAATTCTGTGCATGCGCATGATTCATTTTCATCAAATCGTGTTAGGCATAACAGGCAGACTAACACTATTTAACAGATCCAATCGACATTTTGTAGTACACTTTGTGTTGTCAAAACTTAATATTTATTTTCATATAGGTTTAAATATTCTGGTTTTATGAAACACAAGATAAGATGACACTTATTCAATTTGATAAATAAACTAGTTAGCTCTACTTTCCTAGTGACTCTAAAATATGATCGTTGTCAATTATTATGGACATTGAACGTTTGTTTATTGGCTTTGGTCGCCACTGGCGGGCAACTTGAAGGTGCCAGTGATTCAATCGTGTACAATTTAGAAGAAGATGAAAGAATACGAATAAAAGTACAATACATTCCTTGTAAAAACATTTGTTTATAGACTTAGTACAGAATATAAATTTTAACAGTCAAAGAATACAATTTCTTGTCATCCATTGTGTTTTTGAATTTAAAGTCGATATCTGTGCCTAGTGGTTGTCGATTCTGAGTGTCTTCAGAAATAATACGATCTTAGGATAAAGTCCCATGACAATTGTTATTACTATTATACTGAAATAGGGTATTGTCTTCAGTATTATTGAAAAAGTCAGTTCAGTCATATTTTCATCACCTAACCCAAATCAGTTAGTGAATCATTTTTTTTCCTTCACGTTCCCCAGTGGAACATAGGGCTTCAAGCTAGTGGGTTGAAGTTTCTGAAGCAGTGTTTACTTTACAGGATGGGGTTGCTAGCCTCATGCCCAACCTTTCCTCTTCACAAGCATTATTTCTGGCTTAGCGAGGTAAAGGAGTGCGTCAGCGGGGGGTCGAACCCCGGACCACGCGCATGGTCGGCGAGCGTCCTAACCGCTATGCCACCGACGCACATAAGAGAGGAAATAAGAGAGCTAAACTGGCGTTTTAAACTTCAGTATTGCAGATTGATCAGTAGTCTACGACAGAGTAATTCTTGTTTCTTTGTATTATAAAGAGGTTCCATCTAGCCAATATATATATATTTATATATTTGATATTCAAGTATTGGTTTGTAGGGATTTGGTTGCTTGGTTACAGGATTTCATCATGAGCTGACATTAGTTAGAGAACCATTGGAAAACCTGCAGGAAGTACTGGACAGCTGTTTCGTCCTAGTTTGGAACTCTTAATCAGTACTCACCCACCGGGTTTCGAACCCAGGACCTTCTGGTTACAGAGCGAGCTCGCATACCATTAAGCCACTGGGACCCGATCCAATGGCCCATGAATTCTAACTTCTGCCAATTCACGATATATTTGAACCTTACTTTCAACTAATGACATATTTGATACTATTTACCATATAATTTCCTTATACATAATTCATTCCGTCAGTTTAAATTTTGTCTGATGAAAAGTGAATTTTGAAAACTAGCTTTCAATTATTCATGAGAAATCTTCATTTTGCATATTGATCCACCTGTTATATTATCATTATTATTATTATGATACACGAATAACTATTAGTTATTACCTCAGTAAACTTACTACAAATAAAATGGCATGCATTTCCCCAAAGAAGTGTTACTAAGAATAGATTTGGTTAGTTTTATCGATTTCTCTTTTCTAATAAAAAAGAATAAAAGTTCTTTTTGTAAGGGAACTAAAGTAGAAGTCAGATGTCCTCTGACTACACTTTTTCGCTTCCCTCATAGACTGTTTTCGATATAATGCAGTTTATTTTACCTCAGTACTTTTCTAAGTTTGTGATTAATATTCATTTATCATTACAAAGATATATGAAACAGTATTTTAACGTTGATTGCATGGAATTTCTTAAAATATCAAAAATAATTGTCATTTTAAATAGTGTAATAGGAAAATTATACACGCTAAAATATAATTAATTAAAAACATCAATACTGATAGTTTGGTTACTCTGCAATTTTCGACTTTCATATATACGCATATATATATATATATGTATATATATGTATATATATTGAAAACGGACCCAGAGACTGTGGCAGATATTCTCATGCCATTATTTCAAAAGGTTTGGAAGGAAGAAAAAGTACCCACCGATTGAAGAAAGGATATCTCGCCAAGCTGCCAAAGAAGGGCGAATTACGCTTCACTCTGCAAGAACTGGCGTGGAATCATGCTCTTGTCCACTCCAAGGAAAATATTAAGTCGCATGATCCTGGAGAGGATAAAAGATGCACTGGATGGAAAACTTCGCCAGCTGGAGCAAGCTGGATTCGGGAAAGGTAAATCACGTGGTGATCAAACTGCAACTCTACGCATCGTCATTACAGAACAAAGCATAGAATGGCAGTCAAATCTCTACCTCAACTTCATCGACTTCGAGAAGGCCTTCGACAGAGTTGACTGAGGAGTAATTTGGAAACTACTTCAACACTACGGCGTGCAGTGCCTAAGTCTTTATCAACCTCATTCAACAGCTGGTTATATGACAGTGCCACATGTCAGGTGATACACAACGGGAAACTCAGTGAGGCGTTCGAAGTGCATACAGGAGTAAGACAGGGCTGACTATTATCACCGGTGATATTCTTAATTGTGGTGGAGTGGATTATGCGTGGAGACAGGAATATGCTGGACTGATAAGAAGACTCTAGAAGATCTGGATTTCACAGATGATATATTTCTAATGTCACATAAACTCGAAGACTTGCAGGTGAAAACCAACAAACTGGCTGAGGAAGCAGGCAGCGAAGACAGAACTCCAAGTGATCATAGAGAAGATGGAGGTGATGAAGATAACCAAACAACATCAACAACAACAACCAGCACCAATCACCATCAACGGGAAAAATTTGAAAGAGGTTACCTCCTTCACTTATCTAGCTATGAAGCATCGTTCCAAATACAGGCAGTCGGAACGGATGAAGATGTCAAAGCCAGCCAGAATCGGAAATGAGAGATACACCTTCATCAATTTGAAGCGAGTTTGGAAATCTTCTGCACTTCGCCTCGGCATATAGAACGAGATTCGAATTCTGTTCAGCACAAATGTGAAGTCAGTCACTTCTTCTTTATGGGTCAGAAATTTGGCGCCTCACGTAAAGGATTTCCAGCAGGTTGTAGACTTTCATCAACAGCTGCCTTCAGTGGCTCCATAGTGAGTATCAAATGGCCAGAAAGAACTCGCAACAAGAAACTCTGTAGTGGAACAAATCAACCAAGCACCGATCTCTCAACAAATATGTAGAAGAAAATGGAGGTGGACTGGGCATACATTGAGAAGGCCATCGAATTGCATCTCATGCCAGGCCATAGCTCGAGTGGAATCTAAATGTGAAGCAACGAGTGGGTCGTAATAGGGTGACATGGAGGAGATCGTGAGAGAAGGAGACGAGAGATTATGGGCAGTCGTGGTCAAAGCTGAAGAGGACGGCAGAAGATAGGACGAAGTGGAGATGTGTTGTTGAAGCCCTATGTTCCACTCGGAATCCAAGGGAATTATATATATATATATATATATATATATATATATATATATATAGCATTTTTAGTGCAACTCTGCAAAGAAATCATATTAACGAAACAGATAAACAATAGTCAACTGTATGAAGAAGGAGTGACTGACTGACATTCGTCTTCTCAACTGATATATTGGCATTAATCTACTTTACGGCTTTTGGTTTGCATATCTACATGGTTTCAGTTCTTTTTAGTTGCGAAATGACCCTCTGAACAACATTTTGATTTATCCGTTTTTATTAAGGTTGAATTGAATTCTGGTCGTCACAATCACATATAGGCTTACTTTAAGCTTGACACTACATTGGTTTTTCATACGAATCAATTCTTAATTTGCATTCAACTTTCTTCACCATACGCAACTTCTTCTTCTTTATACGGCTAATAGCTACAATGGAATAACTTGGATATCCTGGAATTGTGTTCAAAAGAAATTAGTACTGACATTTTTGACTCCATGTCTTATTTCAATATCTGCAAATTACACAAAATATACTCTTTCTATTAGATAGATGGAGGCGATCGGCAGGAAGCCACACCTGATCTAGGTTTCGTGCTAGTTGGCATTCACCAGTCAGCAAGGCGTATCTGCAACCTTGAAGGAACTCATGTTCCTTCTGAGATTTGAACCGTCGTCGCCCAGTGCTGATCAGAAACCACCCAGCTATTCAGGCTGATGACTGACTTCCTGTGGGACTTTATTGGATACTTCGATGGGACACTGGTTACTGGTATCCAATCAAAGTAAACTCTTTCTAACTTATTCAGGTAATAAAGTGATACTATTACCTTAAAACTGATCAAACAACTACAAAAATGACGCGTGAATATCCATTCATTGTTAATTGTCCTCCATTTTTGAAAGGAATCTGATGACATTTTCATGATTAGTCATGACTTTGGTGCTACTACAATTCATAATATTTGGTGGTGACTGTGCCATATCATGAATCGGTAAAAACTAGAAGTCTAGGAAGCTGCTTTCTGATCTGTGGAGCAAATGAAAGAGGCTTCATCTTTATGTGGTTAGTCAGCACTCTCCTCTGAAGAAACAAATTAAAATAAAACACGCATAGTGTGGTGGTATATAATTTCATATTATTTGTTTATTGCATCTATCACAGGGTGAAACAGTACTATTTGCTAGAAGACGTGTCAGACACAATGCATTGTTGATAATCCTATCAATTCTAATTATACAGCTTCGAAACTTGGTTTTTATTGTTCCAGATGTCTGGGTAGTTGCTGAATCATTCCTACTGCACTCATTCTCTGTTTATTCAACAAATAAAGCTTCAGTTATTAATCTCTGTTTCGGCGACATGCTATATTAGAACTTGGCACTGTTACCTTGTCCCATCCTATTGTATGGTTGTATGTAACTGCATATAATGCTATCGCAGAGCAATTTTCTAGATTTTATCTTATTAGGTTCCTCTAATCTATATTCTTCTAAGACTTCACGGTCGACTTTCGAAGTTGTATATTTACCGATATGCTTATGAACAATAAAATGTGTTCGGAATATTATCCAGTCAAAAATACTGCTTTACTGTGATATATATATCCAGCATACAAACTAACAAGGTATCTAATATTAATTTTTAAGTGGTTTTTTAGAAGAGGAAATCTACTGTTCAGTAAATTCAGCACCTAACCCAATACTTGAACATCATAAATGTTGTTTATTTTCTCATCTCTAGACAAAATTATCCATACTTGATGAATTTTATCAACTGAACACTTGACTAAATTATTAATTATTCTTGTTGGTTGTAAGTAAACAAACTACTCCTCTCATAATGCCCATTTTTACCTCCGTTATTTTACTTCATAAATATCGTATTCTCTAATCTCTATCTTCGTTTTTTTCCACCTTAATCATTGTTCTGTTGGTATTATTGACAATTTGTAAAATATCGATAATCACCTTATCGCCACTGTATGAGAATATTATGGATTGTTTACCAAATCTATAAAGTGGTGTAGACCTGTTAATGAAGCGATAATTAAAAATAAATTCTTTTTAACTCAATTTATTATTTATTGTTTACTGAATTGAGGAAATTCCATTATTATCATTATTTTTATTATTATAAAAATTATTCACTCTTCAGCCTCCTTTTGTTTTTTTTGTTTTTTTGTTATTCCATCAATTTCCCTGCATTTCATTGATTCAAGATGAATTTAAGTGATACTTGATTATAAATTATTATTCGGATAAATAATATCTAGAATGACAGTCTCTTCTTTCAGTAATTATACCTTCTTTGAAGTCTACACATCCACTGTGAATATATCGGCAAATGAGAAGTAATGTAATCATCAGTTACTATATAAAACACTTTTACAAATAGACTCTATCTATCTTTAAAGTGGTTTCTTCGCACTAGAAAAACGTCAGTTTTATTGATAAACTCCTCTTTGTTCATTGTTCAACATACACATATGAAATATGGAATAAAATCCCTACAAAAAAGAGTGACAACTTAGAAAAGGAAAATCACACACACACAAACTGGAATACTTATTGTGAACCAGTTTAGCAACATATTTGTAGTGTGGTGGCTGGTTTTTGAAACCACCTAAGTTGATACCTTCATCAGTATATATACATATGTTCTTGAATCTGCTTAGAGGATGATTAAATCACACTAATTCTATTTCCATTCATAGATGAAGTCAACTTTAACTGTGATGTAGCTAATCTTTCATAGTCATCATGGCTTTCTATTTGAATCACCTAAATTACCAGAAAGTGATAACAGAAAAAACTGAGGACTACATGAAAGAAAGTCAAAACAAGTGATTCAGCGAAAGACTCTTTTCAACGAATTTATTATCAAGCTGTACAATTTCATTTATTTATTTATTTTTGATTACAGCTTGAAGCCACACCGTATTTTCAGTACAAGTATGGAATTTTCAGCATGGATATCGGTAGCCCAAATTTTGCAGGCCCACCATAGATATCGTGTGTGCGTCGGCAAGGGATCGAACCCCAGACCATGTGCATGGTCGGCGAGAGTCCTAACCATTGTGCCACCGACGCACATATATATATACACATATATATATGGTTTTTAAGAAGTTATATCCAGTGAGGGAATTGAATCATAGGTGTGAATGCATAAAATAATAATAGTAGTATGAAATGCAATTAAAATATTTGTGATTATAATCATAATTAAATGTCAAGTGGCAAAACAATCAATGTCATATAAAGAATAATTCATAGGATGTATAGAACTTGGATCCATATTTTCAACTCCAATGTGAAGTCAGTACTACTATACGGATCAGAGACTTGGCGTGTCACAAAGAGCAGCTCAAACAAGCTACAGACCTTCATTAACAAATGCCTTCGCTCAATACTCAAGATCAAATGGCCGGAGAGGATCAGCAACAAAGATCTCTGGGAGCGAACCAACCAGGAACCAATCGTGAAACAAATAGGCAGGAAGAAATGGAGATGGATTGGACACACTCTGAGGAAACCAGCAAGTGACATCACTAGACAAGCCCTCGAGTGGAACCCGAAAGGGAAGCGACGAGTTGGTCGTCCAAGGGTGACCTGGAGGAGATCATGTGAAGAGGAATTGAAAGCGTGTGGGCAGACTTGGAGTCAGGTGAAAACTACAGCAGAGAACCGAACGCAATGGAGACGCATGGCTGAAGCCCTATGTTCCTCTAGGAATTAAAGGAAATAATAATAATAAATAGAACTTGGAAAGGATGTGCAATTATAGGATTAGTAGGCAAATCGAAAAAACACAGCTTGGTAATAAATTCGTTGAAAAGAGTCTCTTCGCTGAATCACTTGCTTTGATTTTCTATATGTTACATTGGGAATTTTCCATGAATTAAAAAATATATGGAAGAAGTTATATTTCATCAGAAATGCGAGTAATGCAACAGAATTTACGGAAATAGTGAACATTAAGTAGCAAAACAAACTGAAACTAAGTATTGCTTCATGTTGTTTAATTGATGGTGGATAGCATTAGGTTTTAAGACGTGTGTCCAGGATTCCTCAGCCTCATGTATCTGTATCCCTAGTGAGTGATGTTATTCCAACTGAAACTCGAACCCAGCACTCATTGTTTAAAGTGCTAATGCATTATATACCAGGTCACTGGGTTACGAGAGCCACCACTTGTCCAACGGATATCAGCTGTCATTTGATGAAATTATTATTTCTGAATTTTTCTGTTCATTAACTTTACTGGAATAAAATGTCCGGTCTCTGTTGACACATATTGCTTTACTGACTCTGCATTTGTACATGTACTATACACTTTAAACATAGAATTCATAAAAAATTTACTTATTCCATTAAGCCGGTCAGTTCTTCTCCTACTCTAGAATCAAAATTACCTACTTCAAGGAATAAAGCGACGATAAGAATTAATCAGTACAAAAAGCTTACGAAATGCGTTACTGAATTGGGTAATAGATACTATTTGATGTTAGCTACCTGTTCTTTCACTGGTATGATCCTTTGACTGTTTGTGAAGTTTCTCACAGTGGATGAACTCTACGAAGAATACAATAACCTTGACTGATTCCCTGCCACTTTCTCCAAGTCTCTACGATACTAATTTTATAAACACCTCTTTAGTATTGACATCTCGCTCAGCAATTATAGGGCCATAAGCAAATAGCATCTCAAATAATAAGTCAGCTATCAAGGCTTGAGGAAATTTTATGTCACCCTAAAGGTCGAATAACCTTCACTTAGACCCGTAGGGTATAAATGAGATGTTTAAGGCTATCTTAGTAGGGTCTTCTTCAGCAGCTGGGTTACTGTGATACGGGTGAAATAAGTCAACTTTGATAAATTTGGTAACATCATTACGTCTATTAGTAAATCTCTGAATGTGATTTATAAGGTACTTGTCCAGAACAGGTGACTAATTTCAAATCCAATTAGTGATTTTTAGCACCTCCAATTTTATTCAACCTATCTTCTGGGAATAGTAATCACCTTCAAAAGTTTGGAAAATTGCATAGAATTTTATCTTTCTGTCAAAAACAGTACTTTAAACAGTATCTACGAGAATGTTCTGTTATTTACTGGTTTGAATGTTTTTAAATCTCATTGCTTATAATATGCACTCCAAATTATTAGTGTGCTAATATCTCAGATGAATGTTTTTCCTTGAAGCCCATTATTGTTATTCCCTTGGGTTCCTAGTGGAACATAGGGCTTCAACTGCACGTCTCCACTTGCTTCTGTCTTCTGCTGTACTTTTCACCTGCATCCATGTTAGTCCATACTGTTTCAGCTCCTCTTCACACGATCTCCTCCATGTCACCCTTACACTGACGTCCCACTCGCCGCTTCCCTTTCGGGTTCCACTCGAGCTATGGCCTGACGCGCGATGTCACCCAGCGGCCTCCTCAGAGAGTGTCCAATCCATCTCCACTTTCTCCTGCATATTTGTTGAGCGATTGGTTCTTGTTTTGTTTGTTCCCATAGTTCCTTGTTGGTGATTCTTTCCGGCCATCTGATCTTCAGTATAGAGCGAAGACAGCTGTTGATAAAGATCTGCAACAGGCTGTTGGAAATATTCTTGGTGACCCGCCAAGTTTCTGATCCGTATATCAAAACTGAGTTGACGTTTGTATTGAAAATCCGAATTTTGTTGTTGATGCTGAGTGACGAAGATTTCCAGATTGTTTTCAGGTTGATGAATGTGTTTCTCGCCTTCCCGATTCTCGATTTGACATCCTCGTCCGTTCCTCCTGTAGTTGAGACAATGCTCCCTAGATAAGTGAAAGAAGTAACCTCTTTCAAATCCCTCCCGTTGATGGTGATTGGCGCTGGATTACTAGCCTAGATTACTAGCCGGTCCCAAGCCCGGATAAAGAGCGACGGTTGGGGCGTGGTGCTAGCAACTCCACCCCCAAAACTTAACCAAATTGCTACAGAAACTTCAACGCATAAATATTGAAGCCCATAACAGCCAGTAAAATATTACCAAGAATCAAAATTATGATTGTGAGAAAAATAACGGCAGTCTACATCCTCCTCATCGATTTCCTGTCAAGATCTTGCTGCCTTAGATAACTTCTTTCCAGAATCGCAGAAGTATACACACTAAATACTTTACACGAATTTCTCTTCTCAATTTGCTATCAAGTTAATACAATAGTTTGCGATTTTACATTTCCTATATTGTTGTTTGAAAGCATAAAACCTTATGAATCTAAAACTGAGATTATACTTATTTTATCAAAAATAAAAATTCTTATACGGTTACAACAAAACACAACATAAGGAATTCAAAAAAAAGAAACATTATGTCAGTTGACAGTCTAATTTTAGAAATCGTGTTTATTGGTAGTGCTAACCATTTATCACTACTTAGACAACTTTTTCTACAAAGTTGAATAGGCAATTCTATGCTTGTCAAAAATCCAATCTTCTGACATTACTTGAGATACAAAAATAACCAAAAATTATGTTGATCAAAATTAGAAGCTTTTCTTTTTTATAAAGATACTTCCGATTGTTACTTATCTGAATTACATAGCATGCTTGCAGATAAACACTGATAAAAACTGAGCTAGTTAAGCAATAGTATTATTTATAGGAAGCACTGAGGCGTAATGTGCATCGGTGGTGCACAGATAGAATGCTTGCCAACCACTCAAGTGGTCTGGTGTTCGATCTTTGGCCAACGTACTCCTTTACCTCGCTTAGCTGCGCATGCCTAACCATCGCCTCCCCCGACGGGCATTACTAGCTGATATAGGTGCAGGTTGGAAAAGAGTAAGTGGTGGCCAAACAAAAACATGGCATCAATCCATGAAATCCCTGACAGTTAAACTCAGTCAGGTAGGGAGATGCAGACTTCCAGGTTGGGGCCCTCGGGACTCTAAGAATCAATGGCTGGAGACAATAGGTGACATGGCTCAAAATCGTTGTCAATGGCGCAGATGTATTCAGTCTCTGTAATCTTTCATATTCCTTTCTACCATTACTCATTCTGTTTCACTCTTATTCATGTCAAAACTCTATTGGTTCTCCTCACTCATTTTCTAGTCTACCTTTGTGTGGTATTTGGAACGTGACAACTCGAACTGCTGCACTTCGGTGCCAAGTTCTATGTTGAGTCCAGCCAGCCAGCTGATAATAGGTCAAGCGAAGAGGGAAAGTTGGGCATGAGACTAGCAACCCCGCCCCATAAAAATAAACAGCACTGCTACCGAAACTTCAAAGCTCTAGCTTGGAGTCCTATGTTCTACTCGGGACTCAAAGGAATCGAAAAAATTTTGAAAATATAGTGCAGCGTAATAAGTGATACATGGAAATCATAAGCAGTCAAATAATAATAAAATCATTTTCAAAACTGAAGGTTCTGGGCTCAGTTTTCCATTATTCAATGCGCATGGACCGCCAGACAATCCCAAAGAAGAAAGTAACAACACCTTACAGATGAATAATCCTCTTTGTTTCTCTCTCTCTTTCTGTTTAATGTCCGTTGTTTATGAAACTTACCTCAGAAAGGAAAAGAGATTGTAATTCCACAGAGAGGAAACAAAAGTGTAATTATCCAAAATTGGAATTATCCAGTTTCCTCCTTTACAGTAATTACTGTTTGTTCTTATTTCACTAAATCTTTTATTCTACAGGAAATGGGAAAAAACATATTCAATGATCAATATTATAAAACAATTCGCTCTACTCTTTCATTATCAAAATTGCTAAAATAGTCAGCATGTAATTCCCTTGATAGTTGATGCTTTTCTTTTTCACTTTCTTATTCTCAATTTTCTGTAAATATATAATTTATCAAAACTGATAAAGGACAGACGTATTCGTCTCAAGAATATTATAATGGAATGATGTCTGCACACTCATACACACAAATACACATGAAACAAGTGAATTCTGTTGAAGATTTATTTTCCCTACTATTTAATGATGATGTCCATTTGTACAATAAAACTACTACAGACAAAGTGATAAGTAAAACTTCCATTTAATGAATAAACCTCTGCTTTAAGACAACAGGCCAGGTCAAAATCCTGGTTAGTATGCATCAATTTATCAAGAATTAAATTACCAAGGTCATTAATTATTTGATTCTCTTCATTTTTACAAACGTGTTCCACAAATTAGCCGGGTTCTAGACGAAAAACAAACAACAGTAAACTTATAGGTCAATGAATTCTAGTCTATATAACACTGTCACCATAAAAGTCGGTTGACAAACTTTCCATTGAATCTTATAACATGACACTGAGTTGCATTATTTTTTTTTGATGAGAGTGATGATGTTACATTCTGGAATTTAATCGACAGGAAGCAGGTTTTTGCTCATTTTGATACTTGTTCACCCTAACATTAAGGCGTGCCAGTCATCATCTTGTAAAGAGGCTCATTGAATTGAAATTGCGTCATAAATTTTTTTTAAACCAGAGACTACATTTAGATTATTCATGATACAAATGATTCCATTTAGGATACTATGGTGAAAACGAATTTATAGACAGATGATGTATGTTAGAGATTATACTCTCTAACTACTGATAGGAATCTATCGATCAAGTAGGAAATGTGATTATTAATCAATACTTACTTTCATGATACTATCAACAAAAAATAAGGATAGTAAGTTTCCTAAAACGAGTTTTTAAAGTATTACCCGTTTCCTACTGAAACCTTAAAAGTGACCAAATAACTTGTCAATTACAATTTTGGGGGAAGTTAATCTTTAGACAACCAACAGACACTTAGCTTCAGTATGGAAAAAATCCCAATTGAGACATTTAGAAAGCAAAAGGATTGAGCTGAGAGCTTCACCGACCATAAAAGATTACATATGTCCAACACTGGTAGAAGTGGCAAACCATTTTAATGCACTTTTGATAGTTCACATAATCTTGGTATGATCGTTCCCGTAGGCTTGAGTGATCCATATAAACTTTATGTGATGGTACCTTGTTGTTTAAGTCTTTTTAGTGACTCAATTAGTTGTTTCTCAGCTTTTCCAGTCGGATCAATGGAAAATGAAATTTTTTGAAATTTTCAGTGAGCACTTAGTATTCCATTCATCTTCTCTAGGTATTCCGTCTTATTCATGATTACTATTCCAGAACCTTTATCAGGTTTAGTAATTATTATATTATCATTCTTACGCAGGGCTTCCCTGTGTTTTTTTGGTTAGTAAGCTATTTAATTTACGTTTGCCATTTATGTATTTATAGCAACAGTCAACCAGAGTTGATTCAAGACTTTCAACTGCCTCAACTGATGAAGGTACGAAGCCTTCAGTTTGCGTATAAAGGTTTTCGAAATGAACTTGCATATCCATCTTATCAATTCTAATATGGTTATCACAAAACTTAGCGCCAAGGGATAACACTTGCAAATCCAGATCATCAAGGACAACATCTGAAAAATTGTAGACATACCGACCAGGATTTGGAGAAAATCTCATTTCTGACGTTTCGCTTTCCAGGCTTTGTAATAATTTAGCACGTTTCTTTTCTTTCCTCTTGTCAGCAACTCGATTCATGATTTCTTTAAGTGCACTAGGAGCTCGTCCACAGCGTTGACACGAAGGCATCAATGACCCAGGGACGCTCATCCAGAGCAAGGCAGTAAAACCAGACAAATAACACTATATTCTATTTTTTTAAATGTGTTGAGTGAAGTGTAATGGTACCAAGTAGGATATCTGGCTGGTTTTAGGTTAGGTTAGGGAAAGACTAAGGTCAAGATTAGAATAGGGTTAAGTTAACCTAATTAGAGCGAAATTAGGGCTTCCGTTGGGGACAGATAAGGGCCAGGTTAATGAAAGATTACGGTTGAATTAATGAACCACATTCAGTTTTTAACGCAATCGCTCTTTCCATCGTCATTGGTGAGTTCGCGCCTCTTGGGTGTCTAATGTTTAGCTTCGCCCAACTTTACTGAAGGTTATTCGCAACATAAACAGCTCAGTGAGAACTTGTCTGTCTGCAGCATCGAGTGATGAAAGTTCAGATCTCTAAGGAGATATCAGTCCCTTCAAAGTTTTTAGATATGCCCGGATGAAGAGTGCTAATAAGCACGAAATCTAAGTTCAAAGCTTCTAGTTGATTGCCTTAAACTATCTAACTCCAAATTAAATTAATACATCCTTGTGATTAAAAGATATCAGTCCTTTTTTATGTAGATTGCTGACAGTTCATAAGCTTTACTGATGACATAGTTTTCTTAAACTAAATCGGCTAAAATATTATAACACAGTGAGAACATCGAAACTAAAAGTCATTTGAATTATCATAACCATTAAAGTGGTTTCATAAGTGTGAAAAGTTAGAATTCACATCCAACTGATGGAGCTTATTTTCTTTTCCTGAGTTTGAACGTACTACAATTATTTTTGACCTAACTTTAATTCTTCATACATCCTTGCTTTCATTTGGCCATATCACATTTTATGGCATATTTCTTATAAAATATCTAATAATTATGTAGAAACTTTAAATTATAAATTTCTGTCTTTCTGATTTAGCGTAAACGAATAGAGAAATATTTTTCTGAATAGGTTTAATACGTAATATTTTATACCCTTTTGTCAAATGTCCACATGTTTAGACACCTTAATATTAAGAGGATAGTTTAATGATAATAATAGTGAGGGGTGAAAGCTTATATTTCAATAAACCCAGTAGGAAGGTATTTTAGGATAAAATCTAGCTTACTTACTAGCTTGTTTCGAATTTTCTATTATTGACCTGACTTATAAATTGTAGACAGTAACCACAATCTTACATACATCTTTTCATTGAGTCTTGTCAGTTATTTTGATGACATGGGTAGGTAGCTACCTCGGGTTCTAGTGGGAAATCGTGACCAGTAGGGTACAGCAGGTCGGCTGTGAGGAGAAAGTACTCGCCCAAGACATTGGCTAGTGGTTGCGCTATGTCGTGAATTGGCAGAATTTAGAATTCATGGACCATTGGATCAGGTCCCAGTGGCTTAATGGTCTACGAGCACGCCTTGTAACCAGAAGGTCCTGAGTTCGAACCCTGACGGTGGGTGCGTACTGACGAAGACTCCCAAACTAGAACGAAACAGATGTCCAGTACTCTTAGGTGTCCCGATGGTCCTCTAACTCATGTCAGCTCATGATGAAATCATGTAACCAATCAATCAAATCCCTACAAAGCAATACTTGAATATTTTCCTGTGCATGATGCTTTGGCTAATCCATGATTGCGTTATTATAACTTAATCAATACAGTTTTGTTCATATTTATTACATATAACTGCTGAAATAGTCCCAAAGGAAGATCCCGAAATTCCCAGCTGCCGTTAACATGATGGTATGCCTTTCACCGGCTAAAGGTATCGAAAAAGTAGCTAAGTCAGTCAAATGCATTAGGTTAGTTTTATCCTAAATATGCTTCATGCCGTCAAATCTCGACATTCATTGACTGAAAATAGCTAATACGCCACCCATCGCATACCTATCAACTTGTCTAACATATTGCAGAAATATTCAAATGTATTTGACACTAATTAGATTCGTATTCAGACCATAAGGCGGTTACCACTTCCCCGTTTGTATTTTAATCTACAACTTTTGTGCTGTTATTTTCTATGAATAATTGATACGAAGAAAACGCTACAAATTACAAATGATCAACGAAGCTTTTAGGCTAAAGTACTGTTAAATGACCGAAACCTATTAGTAAGGTTCAGGAAACTAGTTTAGATTTAGATGTTAGGTGGCGCCTGAATTCTTTAACGCTGTGATATATACTACTGACAAGAATCTGTGAATAATTTGTTGTGATGTCTTCAACAGAAATTTTGTTTGAACAGCGGCACGATGTATTAAATAGCAAGCAAGAGGAAAGAAAATTGTGAACCAATATAGAAAGTATAAAATGATGATAAATGAATCAGAAAACAAATACTTGGTGCAAATTGGAGTTCCAGTGTAGGGTTGCTATGGTTTACCGTAACTGTATGTAATTTCCTCTGTCTGCCTGTCTATCTTATGTTGCCTCCGTTATATTGTCCCTTCTAAGACATGTTAAAAATCCTTTGTTTGATTACGGCAATGAAAGTTATACCCGTCATTGTGGTGACGAAAGAGGTTTCACCAAAGATAAGTAGAGAATATTGACTGGAAAGCAAATCACCATGTAATAATAATGGCTGGATAAGTTCATACATATAGATGTTTGTACAGAAATACATCAGCTCAACCTGCTGCTTTCAGAATAGAAATATACAAGTAAAGTTCTAAGAAAGAAGTATACTTTGCAAATCATCATAAATCACCAAGTGTCAGTTTTACCGCATTTTCAGAGTTGTCTATTTCATACTTTACTGTCTAGCCTTAACAGTGTTTTCTGTTGAAAAAAAACGTCTCCAACCACTGAAACAAGAATTGCCTGTGAAGGGGCAAATGTTAAATCAACTCTAATTCAGCAGTAGCATGTCAAAGACAGATCAATCTTCCGCTTTCTCCAACCGTAAGCAAAATTTATGGGAACCAGAGAAACAAATTACACTTGACAAAGCTATCAAATGTTGCTTTGCCGAATAGTGTCGCCTATTGAATGACCATCTTCACTTTGTTAGAAAATGCGCTGTTGTATCCAATAATTACTTACAAGTTGACCCTACTGGATGCCAGTAGTCTTACAGAGAGACATTTTATATCAAGGATCTAGATTCTCAGCACAGTGTCAAACTCGGAAAAGTCATGTTCTACAGGTCTAATACAGAAGCATCTGCATGGATATTTGTTTCAAACAAACCTATAATGGTACCGTAAAGGACCCACCCAGATTGTAAATGTCATCTACCAAACCGTCACCACCACATATTCAAACGTCTAGATGTATGAACTTCACGACTATGTCTAACATTCCATCTACAAGAGTAAGTGTATCCACAAATTCATGTACTTTTTAAATCCCTGTCGTCGTAGTGTAATGAAATAAATACCCGATGGGAAGTTATTAACACTGTCATTTTACTTCTTTTTGATTGCAGCATATATATTCAAGCATGATCACCTACAATTACACTTACACAATGAACACAATTACGTTGAGATTTCGAAGTGATTAGACTATACAGTATCTTATAAAAATAAATTCACTGTATGATAGAAGAAAGAAACAAGTGTAAACTCTTCAACTCTTTTATTTTTACAAAGAGTAAATGACGACGAAATAATGATTATGATGATGATAATAAAAGTTAAATGAACAAAGAAACCGATCCACTTAATTAATTACAAACACAGATTATAGTGGCATATATTAGTTAGTATATTTCAAAAATAAGAAGAAAAAGGTAGATATGAAAGTACAGGAAATATGCACAATATACCGTTACATTTATGAATAAGTAAAATTCACTAAAATCGATTTATTTGGCTTTTCACAACTAGTTCACACAGAGTGTGGAAAATTTTGTCTTGAAGATGTTATCACATAAACATGATAAACAAATTTTCTTGAAACTCAGAAGGAAGGGCGGGGGAATATACTAAATAACACTTGAACAACATATCACTTTACAGGAATTTGGTTAAAATTGGTAAAAAAAACTCCCGTTTTCCCATTTATATCACACACACACACGCATTTACATACATGAAGGTGGACGACAGCAACTTGACACAAACGTAAAACAAATGGAAGAAATAAACACAAACATTTACAGACGCTTTTCTATCCTATCGTATCATGCTATTGGTTTTAGCGGGATTACACGATAGAATTTGAGTAAAAAAGATGACTGAAGTAACTGGAATAAGGTTAGAAGAAGGAAAAAAGGAGAGATAATGAGAAAAGACTGTAGTGACAATTTGGTCAAACTGGATGAACTTTAGCAGCATTCGACAGTCGGGGTATTCCACTTTTATTTTTATCTATAAAATGAAAAAGTACAAGAATCAAAAACATGGTGTTAAAATGTAAGTTAAAGATTTAATTTAAACTAATTGTATAGTTCAACCCAATCCAATGCAGCAGGGTAGACAGAATAGAAAATAAAAACACCATTCCATGTCATGGGATACACCACACGACAACATTATATTTGACTGGATGGAGGATTTCATCATGAGCTGACATCAGTTAGAGAACCACTGGAAAACCTGGGAATACTGGACAGCTGTTTCGTCCTAGTTTGGGACTCTTCATCAGTACGCACCCACGGGGTTCGAACCCAGGACCTTCTGGTTACGAGGCGAGCTCGTAGACCATTGAGCCACTGGGACCCGATCCAAATCCCTACAAAACCAATACTTGAAAACATTATATTTCCTGGTAAGTAATTGTTATTTTTGATTAACCATAACTTTGATGTATAATTGATCTTCACTTTCTATATATAAATGACAGTATTTCTCTATTGAAGATGACAGAAGGATAACAGAGAATAACTCATGCTTTTTTATTACTACTCAGCTAGATATCATAGATAATTATTAGAAGTCATCTTCAGACAATAAAGCATTACGTCTTTTTTTGCATGCATCACTTGTCTAAACCACATGATGATATCATTCTCAGCCTATGCGAATCGAATAGCATCTAATCATTATGATTAATTGATGGAAAAGGTATTGGAACTGTAACAACTATGAAAATCCTGACGTGAATACTTTCTATACTAAGAAGACTTCTCTGGACAAAATCCTTCACTTCATCATAGCACGTTTCTTCAACAACACATAAGTAGTTAAACACTGAAGGTATTCAGTTTTTTTAAATTGTTGATTTCCTGAGCAGTTACAATTAATTTAAAGATACAATATTGTCAAGCGTTATTTTGTAGGGATTTGACTGGTCTCAATTCTGATCACAGGTTGATATCAGTTAGAGAACCATTGAAAAGCAGGGAACACTGGAGAGCTGTTTCGTTCTAGTTTGGGATTCTTCAGCAGTACATATCCATGAACCCACCGAGGATTTAACCCAAGATCTTCAGGTTACGAGGCGAGTTCGTTGGTACAGTAAGCCAAATGTAATTATTTTTTTAATCCTTGACGTTCCCAGTGGAACATAGGGCTTCAAGCCAGAGGCCTGAAGTTTCTGTAGCAGTGTTTATTTTTACAGGATGGGGTTGCTAGCCTCATACCCAACCTTTACTTCTTACCAGCTTTTGTTATTACTGACTTAGCGAGGTAAAGGAGTGCGTCGGCCGGGGATCGAACCCCGGACCATGTGCATGGCCGGCGAGCGTCCTAACCGCTGTGCCACCGACGCACACAAGCAAAATGTAATATTCGGTATTAATTATTCATTTCTTTGAAATTAAATAAACATGTACATAAGTATTATTGTTGTGAAAATTTTAAAAATAGACACATTCTAACCACCTAAAAAGTATTTTCACACAGTTATATTACAACATATAGTAGGGTTTATCTTTAGAAGGAAACCAACTTAGTAATAACATGCGTGTTATTCCACTAGACAATAGGGGCATAATTGCTCTAATGAACTTTGATAGCATCTGTCGATCGAAACCTCTGTAGTAGGCAGCTCGAAAACTCAAGACCCACCTTCAACAGTTTATGGTCTAGATAGATCAAGGACTGTCATACAGTTGAAATAATTAGTTGAGTGTTTTGGTGAACAAAATTTTCTCAATATTGAAAAGAGAACCAGATTTCTTCATAACAATTGAGTTATGGGAAAGCATGTTTTTCAAAGTTATATTTAGATAGCTACTGAAAACAAAGAATCAATCTACACTAAACAACTTGACTGTCACGACATCACTTGTAATTACTTAGTTCATTACTTTCCGTACACGAAATTACGAGTTCATATGGATTTAAACTAACACAGATTTTGTAAGTCTTGTTCATTTAATTGTGATAAGAAACCTCATTAGTTTTAAAATTACCGTTATAATTTCACCGGTTAGCCCTGGATACCTAACTGACTGATTGGTTTCAACGTAGAACTTTGCACCAATGTGCAGCAGTTCGAGTTGCCACACTTGATTTAGCAAACAAAGCAAGAGAAGAGAATCAAGAGAGATTCAAAATACAGATGATAAACAGAAGTGTGAGGGAAAAAGAATAGTAGTATCGAAGAGCAATATAGTTTTATTGGATATTATAAATCACAAGGAGTGGATGCATCTGCGCCAGCCATTGAGAACGATTTTGAGTAATATATCACCGATTGTCTCCAGCCATTGGTGTTTACCGTCACGAGCAACCCGACCAGAAAGTCTTTACCTTCCTACGTGGTTTAAACTAACTGTTGTTGATTTCATTGACTGGTGCCTAGATATCGAAAATGGTCCTGTGGACACAAATCGATCATTTTTCACTCGCCAACTCATATTAGCATAGCACCAACACAGAATTTGACTGACTGTTGAATGTCAACTGTACTTGCTTTTCCAATCTCAGACTTGGTTGAAGAAAGTAATAATTGCCGACCACTACATTACTTCTTCAGTGCAAAATCACTAATGCAAGCAAAAACTGTAAACTTTCAAACTTCAACTTACTACTATCTGTAGTGGTTTTAACCTTCGTAAAATGACCACTATGTTTCTCCTGGTGATGTAGACTTCTTGGATTCTCTGTACAACGAGGTATATTTATAGTATTAGAGCCTAATAAGTGAGCTTTCCAAACATCTTCAGGTCCACCGGGAGCAACTGAATCTGGCAGAGATGGAAGATCATGATGACAAAGGGGACAACGTAATCCAGATGACAGCTTTGTAGGTGAACAGTTGTGGGAGTTTAAATGAGTTTTTAACACAGCTTCTGTGCACCGCCGGCAACGTACATATTGTCCAGGAAGACAAGCCTCACACTCTTTGAGTAAATGATCGGTTAAACCAGCTATTTCAACTACCTAAAAGAATAAAATAAATATAATAAATTTTATGCAGTAAGATGTAAAAAGAAAGTTATTAAAATTATTGCCTTCTGCACTATTATTTTGTATGTGAACCTTTATCTTAATGATTTACCTTCATAAATTCAATTCATTTGATGATTATGGGGACTTCTAAACTTTCGTATCAGTGGTAGATAATCTTTCCCAATTATTCTTTACTCCGTTCTACGTGTATCTATTTTTCCATCTGTATATTTACAACCTCTAAAAATGTAATTTCCCCTGAGAATATACGCTACGCTCCTAGGCTATTCAAATACGCTAGGACAAATGTGTCTAAATCCCATTTCATTCAAAGGCTTAGCAAGTTGTCGTATTTTTCTGCTTCAATGTATAATGACACCAGACAACTGTCTAAAAAGGCAGAATTTTCAAACGTGTAAACAATAAGTGGACAGAAAATTCGATATCATAAGTAAGTATATTCGCATTAGTGGCACTTTAATGACCAGTTTTAATGATCATTATGATATCCTTACAGCCAACAGGATGCTCTAGCTACATAGGCAAAGACAATCCTAATAGCTTATAAATGAAGTGACCAAGTATATAGATCAATTGCTTTTAAAATTCAGTTCGATACACAAACAACTAATATCAGCATAAAAGTAATGTGGAAATTTTAAAAAAAACAAATACGAAGAAAACTTCGTTGACAATGCAGAAAAAAGAAGAAAACCAAACAGCATACCTGTTTACAATTAGAGCAACGATGAAGCATTGGACAAGTTTTCCAATAATGTAAATCTAAACCCTCTTCTGTAAAAGATTCGTTATGTTCTCCACAAAATATACAAGTTTTATCTAAACTAAGCAGAAACTCTGCCTCTTCAGTATGTTGATTTGATTGAGTATGAACACTGGGAACTGTAGGATTTTGAGATGATTTTTCATTTTTTTGAAATACTGGTCCATCTTGATTGTTGGAAGTATGATTTTGACGATTTGGAGATACAGAAGAGGGGACAAACTGTGAATTGTGCGTAGGCTTACGGTCATTACTTTTAAATTTTGTAGCAGATTTCCTATCAGGCATTGAAGGTTGTACGTTACGTGGTTCTTGTAAATTTCGTTGATTCACGGCATGATTATTACGATTTCCGTGTTCAACCATAGCGCGGAGTTGTTGGACGTCCGCCTGTAATAAAATATAACAGAATTTGCCTTATTAGACACTTAACTTATCAGAAAATGAACTTACTACACGACGATATATTAAAAAAAATGTCGACTAAGGCTACTTGCAAGTGATAAGAAAATTCTTAACCCATAATTTTAATATTTAGATTATGATTGATTAAAGATGCCCATTAGAAATTTCAAAAGATTGATTACTGAACCAAAAATATTCTTTTCGATAACCTCATCAACAAGTACTACAGTTACATATCCATAATAATGACAGAATGATTGTTATTGATAGCCTTAATGGTTTTTAAAGAGTAACATCGAATTAGACATCACAATTCTAAAAGTTAGATTGTTAATAGATTAGAGTCCAAAATATTTGTGTATGTGGTAATATGTATAATTGTAACACTAAACTGAACATCAGTATTACAAAGCAAATGATTATGAATGAAAACGAATATATGGTAATGAATTAAATTAAATTCTAATCATAGTGATTATAAACTTCAGATGGATGAATGTTCATGTCAAGGACGGGGTAGAAGGTTATGTGCGTTGTATTTATGTCAGTGTGTAAGTTTTAAATAAGAAAACAAAAGGTTAGTTAATGCAAGTGTAATGACAAGGGGTAGGGGAATTTATACGTACTGGATAGAGAGCCATATCAAAAAAAGACCGACTTCATAAGGTATTTATGAATTTGTAGACTCCAAAGAAGGCCTGAGCAGTAATGGTGGCTGGACCTGTTTCTTCTGCAAACGGAGCACCAGTTGTTTTAGGTGAATTCCAATAGCCTCTGCTATTTGGAGTATTCGGTACCTGGATGCTTTTGGCAATTTATCTGTTACCCGATAGATGAGAGAGAAAAATTCTTAAGTGCTGGCTTTGTGGCCGGTTTGGACCAGGTGGTTTGATATCAAACTGTTGATAGTTTTCACTACATCTTTATTTAGCCACACTGGTAAGTGTTCTCGAGCACAATTTGGATTCATTTCAATGCAGACTTCGTCATTAGCTAGAGAGATCGTTGAAAACCAGGGAGCACTGAAAAGTAGTTCTTTTAAGTGATAATGATCACTGTTTTCATATATTTTCTCGAAGGATGAGGAATTTTTTTTTAATCTAAGATACAGTACAAATATTTGGGATTTGTTACTCAAATGTATCCAACTGTTTATAGAAATACAATAAATCACGCAGAAAAATATCAGTTCCTAATTAGTGAAGGTATATTGATCTTTAATAGCTTTGTACAGAAGAATGCCAATAATTAGTTTCAAAGCGTTTATTCCAGATTATATTTGACTGATTCCCATTCGGAAATAAACCTGCATTCAGAGCTTTTGGAAAAGATACAATACAATCGAATGTTCGAAAATTCATAAAACTTAGAAAGCTGTTGTCGAAAATTAGACCATACACTTCAAGCTACTTATAAAATGTTTATAGTAGGCTTACAAATAAAACTAAAATTAAGGAACATGTTTACAACGTATATTCCAACGTATTGCGAAATACGCCCCAATCACACTTATTTGAAGAAACAAATATTGAATCCTTATACATAGCCAAAGTTACCAAACCCTGAACACGCACTTGTATGCTGAGTAATAATACTTGGTGAAATTATAAACTATATTCTAAGTACCATCATTCCTTCATCAGTTGGAAATATAAAATTAATGTCATTACTATTAGAAATATCAATAAATACCCCGAAATTAGGCGAAAAACAAATGACTGACTTCGTAGACTGAAAAACTGTATAAATGAGAGTGTAGACTCATTTTGTAACTGCTCCAAGTAGGCTTATTTTACAACTTGTTTGTAAGTGTGGCGAGTGCTACTGACAAGATTTATCAGTAGTATATAAAGAGACGTTCATCTGCATACAAATATCAAATATCAGGGGAATAGATTTGATTTCAGAGAAGGCAAATGATACACCGTTGTGGAGATACATTGGAGACGTGTAAAGGAACACAAAGAAACACAATATGAAGGCTAGAAGCAGCACAACACGAAGATCTGTGCAAATGGTGATTTGAAGATAAGGTGTGCATAATTTGGCTATATAGACATACTTACTAAGTCTTTGTCTTCTACCGTTACAGTGGTACTATTTTCTGGAAAATTAAGTCATGTGTTATAAGGAAAAAAGTCAAGTGGAAAAGATGGAAGTTATTTTTGACATGTCTAGCCATGATAAATGATATTGAGAAGCTTTAAATAACTGTAAAAACGGATTCTTTTTGTTGCTCATAGTTACATTATTCTGTAAACCCCTATCAACGTTCAAGTGTGACTTAACATAGAAATGTCACTCATCACCACTGGAACTGATTCACTGCCATGGACTAGTTAATGACAGTTAGGAACCTCTATTGATTGTTACGATTTAAGCAATCTCGAACGTTCTCCCCATGGTAAGTTTTGTTAAAAGAAATAAAATGTATTGCATAAAAGGCATGTAAACGGAAGTTAATGCTGACAACTCAACAGAAATCTATTAACTTACTAAGGTATATAAAGTAATGTAAAAGCTATCCAGTAGAAAGACTTATATGAACAGGAAAGTATTACGGATGAAAAAGACATTCAACTTTACCTGAAGAGCCTCAACTTCTCTTTGCTTAGCTGAAGCTGTAATTCCTGGTAGTTGACCACTTGAATGTGCAGCTAATCTTCCATCGATTCTGTCAAATTTCCCAAGTAGCCTTCTGTATAAGGGATGTCTTTGAGAATTGGCATCATCTAAGGGTATTACTCGACGGACAGTAGCTCGATCTTCTGAACGATAGAGAGCGACAATAAGATTTTCGGCTGCCTCACGTACCTTCAAGAATGAGAAACATACGTTAGTTAGGAGGATTATAGAAGACAATTTTTCAGTTGACAGATAAAACAACACAATGTATATACGAAGGGTCATTTATCTGTTTTCAGGTTTAACAATAAGCAACATAATGAAAATCCCGATGAAGAGTAAAGTTTTCCCGAAATAATCCAAATCATCAACCTCCAAGTTATCAAAGTGATGTATTGCTGCATGAGATAACATGACCAACCTACTGACCATATCCCAAGTTTACTTCAATCATCAAAGTTATAATGTAAGGCAATCAAGAAGAACTCACCTCATTTGACCGATGGTCTAAGCATTTAGCCGTGAATATGGTCAGTGCCTCTAATGTGAAACTTCCTTGATTTGCATGTCCGTGTTCATTGAAAACAGGATCTACACCTCGAATAGCATATAATTCTGTTGCAAGTTCAATTCGACTCAAAACTAATCGATCTAATGTTACAGGAGAGAATGGCCGAACTAATTCGTTCCAAAATGTTGTATTCTGTTTCATCTAAAATAATGAGGAAACAGTTGCACATTAATCTCATTGAGAAAATGCTGCAATAAAAAAATCGTATACGTTCTAAAGTAACTACTAATAAGTGTCAAATGATGTAATAAATATTCTATTGGCGTGTAAGAGCTTCTCATCAGAGAAATGCAAAGTGCTCTTGAACAACTTGTAAGGATGTGTACATGCACTCACCTTTCAAGACGAAGTGCCAAAAGCACTTGAGAAGCTAGTTCATTAAGGCAGCTATCATCAAGCCTAGTTTACTAGTCAGTCATAAGCGCTAAAAAAGAAGAAAGGTCAGAAGTGGAGCTAGCAACCTCACATCATAAAAATCTAACCCCATCGCTAGTGGAACTTCAAAGCATAGTAGAAGCAAACTTATTCTCTGTTGGAATAAGAGATGGATGATGCCAGTAGGTTAAAGCATTCGGGGTGCCATTCAGCCAGTGTGTGGTGAGAGCTGTCTACTAGCCAAATTGGTAGACAGTAATTTACGTCAATATTTACGTTCACAAGATTTGTCGCGAGAAACAACCAATCGGAAGACTGTGTTTGTTTACGTATCCATAGTAATGTACATGAAAACATATATAAATATGCGTTGATTTCCTTAATAAATGATCTGTTGCCTGGCCCTTGTCTTCTGTTGTTACAAGTGTATATTCTGATCGCAACAAAAGTAAGCATAGGGACATGGAATGTGTGCACCATCTTTGGAGCTAGCTAGCCTGCTGAGATTGTAGACGAAATCACAAGACATCGTATAGAAGCACTAGAAACCTGTGGAAGCAGATGAGATAGAAAATGACTCTTCAACCTGTTAACCGGATAGTCTATAATCTACATTAGTCACCTAGACAACAACCACGAACACAATAAGGGAGTGGCTATAATGTCACCGAAAACACCGAAGGATCTCATACATTGGGATCATGATATCAAGACTCGACACAATGTACCTACGAACAGGAGAACAGGAAAATCTATAGATAACTGCATGCAGTAGTGGAAAAGACTCCAAATGGCGACATGCTGAGAATTCCATTCTGTATCACAATTACTGTTTTGGAATAAAGCAAATTATTATTATTAATAAGCCATATGAACACCAAATTGGGAGCAAAGAGCATTCGAAGAGAGATCATCATGGGTCTAGAAGCTCTTGACGAAATGAATGAGAACGGAGAACTCTTCGTAGATTCCCGAGTCTCCAATGATTGGGTGATCAGGGACATCGTGTACAAACACAAGAATATACACAAAGTGACAAAGGTTCCACCAGACAGACACACCAAAACTCGGACAGACTTCGTCTCAATGTCACTCAAGAAGGCGAGGACACAGACTGTTGGACACAAAAATCGAGAAGAGGAGCAGATGTGGGATCAGACCGCAGTCTAGTGCAAGGAACACTCAAGATCAAGTCCGAAGCACCCATTTAAGCTGGAGATAGACTACGATTTCAGCTCAACACTGAAGGACATAAACTACGAAGGAGACATTCACTGCAGCCATCATCAGAGCAAAATCGGAAACATTACGTAGCACCACTGAGGACACCTGCGTGGAGAAACACTGGAACTCTCTGAAAGTGATGTTCAAGGAAACCTGTGCGTCGGTGGCACAGTGGTTAGGACTCTCACCGACCATGCACATGGTCCGGGGTTCGATCCCCTGCCGACGCACACCCGATATCTATGGTAGGCCTGAAATTTGGGCTACCGATATCCATGCTAAATTCCACACTTGTACTAAAATACGGTGTGGAATCAAGCTGTAATCAAAATAAAAAAAATAAATAAATAAAATATAGCCATCTTGAAAAGACGAAAAGGTAGGACAAGGAATGGCCCTTTACGGACAAGCGTAAACTGATAGAGGAAAGATAGATAGTGAACCAAAAGAAGGACCAGTGTAAAGATAAACAAAGAAAGCAGACAACGAATATAATCTACAAAAGGCTGAACAAAGGAGTGAAGAAGAGTTCTAAGAAAGACAAAAGACGTACATCGAGGAAGACAATAGTTAAGTCTATTGATCCAGTCGACAAAGATTTACAATTTTATTGATCGACATACTCAGTAACCTAACGTTCTGTATCTAGTGTCAACACTGCTTACTACGTTGATTCAGATTGTGGCAGTAACGTTCAAAAACCCTCAATCGTTCCATGTATCTTCCTTTTGGCGGTCAAATCATGGTCACTTGAACATCACTAACAAATGTTAACTCACTGCATATATTCTTTATCTGACGGTACCACATTATGGAAAACATTCACCTTGTTCAATCCCACCACGAAACATCATGACTGCTGCCATGGTGTCACCATTGGGTGCATCTAATCCTACGGAGTCAACTATGCCTAAATTAAGCTTCTCAGAAATAGTCTACTGTAACAGACCATCCCGAAGTGTAGTTCTGCACATAACAGCTAGTATGTCAAGAAACACAGCTATCCACCCATCGAGTAAATTTCGCAGGTTCACTTCAATTTAGAATTGAAGTGAAAAACTACAAAACCGTAATGCATATATGTCAAAAATTCAATATCCATAGCTTGATTTAACGACCTTTAAAATATTCCCAATCTAATCGTAGTTCGGACGATACTGTTCGTCGAGGAAGGCGGTAGCTCGGTATGCGTTGTGTCCTAGCTATCTCGATCGATAAAGCCTCATATATTTGTAGACTGACTATCCCCTCATACCTATCACATTATGCTTAAACTCACTGTCATTAGGCATATCGCTTCACCCAATGCAAGAGTCTGAACGCAGACAATAATGGCAGAAAAGAGCTTAGCTCCTCGTAACTTCCACTTTCAACGACCATGTCTAATGGACGTAAAGTAGGAAGGAGGGAACTGATGAGGAATACCCACGTCCTTTGATCGATGGCCGGATACCACGTCTAAGCCAGAGACACTGTAAGTTAGGAAATACATACGATCTTCTTGCATGCATGTTGAGATTTTATTAGCAATCAGTCTTATAGTGAAAATACCTCTTCCCAAATAAGCGAAATGGTCAATACACTAAACCACTTCACTTCCTATCCTTAAACTAGGTGTTGATGCAGACCATTCCTGAAGCATCATCTTACATCTGACAAGAGCAAACCGCATGCAAAAGATATTCATACTTTGCCTAGAAGATTCAACACTTAAACAGAGTGAGGACAATAAACCAACTAGATTTGCCTCAAAGTTAACCAAGGTTACATCCATCAATACATCTGTAATAAAATTAAGTCAAAGTGGTAACAAGCGGTATATCTGACTGCCAACACTAGTTCCCATCACTAAATGGCATTTCTCCATACGCTCTTTCACACCTACATGAGTTCGGGTAGAATACCTTTACTAACACGATATCTTTTCTCGGCATTCCTTGTACAGCTAAAAATCGCCACAGCAACTTTCAGTTAACACGATCGGATGCTGACTTGAAGTTAAGAAATAGTGTGTAAATAGTTTATTAGTTATTACTTGAACGCAAACATGGTACAATATGGGCAACAAGAGATGCGCCATATAAACTCAATAAAACCATATAATAATAAGAATAAATGATGGACACCATTAAAGTAACAAGGAAGCATTTAAAGTGTAGTTTATTACTTCATGTTACTTTTGGAAAGATAAGAAAGGAGGAAACCCCAGCCTGTTCGTCACTGATTACGATTCCTAGCTACATCTGATAACATCTCGAGTCAGTGATTGGAATTATCTCTCGGACCACAAAAAGGGAGTAGTGATGCATCAAAAGCTGGCTGGCTGGATTCAACATAGAACTTGGCACCGAAGTGCAGCAGTTCCAGTTGCTACGTTCCAAATACCACACAAAGGTAGACAAGAAAATGAGTGAAGAGAATCAATAGAGTTTTGACAAGTATAAGAGTGAAACAGAATGAGTAATGGTAGAAAGGAATATGAAAGATTACAGAGACTGAATACATCTGCGCCATTGACAACGATTTTGAGCCATGTCACCTATTGTCTCCAGCCATTGATTCTTAGAGTCCCGAGGGCCCCAACCCGGAAGTCTGCATCTCCCTACCTGACTCACTTTAACTGTCAGGGATTTCATGGATTGATGAGGCCATGTTTTTGTTTGGCCACCACTTACTCTTTTCCAACCTGCACCTATAGCAGCTAGTAATGCCCGTCGGGGGAGGCGATGGTTAGGCATGCGCAGCACGTGACCTAGCCATCTCAATCTATGTAACTTTATAGCCTCTTCGATTGATTTTCCCTCTTTGCCCAACACTCTACGCCTAACGTCAACATTACTTACCTTATTATACCACCTAAAGCGAGAAAGAGATCGTAAACATCTGTGGTCAAAAACAGACAACCTTTTCATGTCTTCAACTCGTATTGGCCATGTTTCAGAGCCATAAAGATTGACGGAGGGAACTGCTGAGCAGTACACACGTCCTTTGGTTGACAGCCGGATGTCACGCCTACGCCAGAGACGGTGTAAGTTAGCGAAAGCAGCCCGAGCTTTTTGGATCCGTGCTGAGATTTCGTCACCAATCAATCCGTTGGTGCTGATACAACTTTCCAAATAGGTGAAGTGGTCAACATGTTCTATCACTTCACTCCCTATCACTAAGCTAGGAGTTGACGTAGTCCAGTCCTGTAGCAGCATCCTACATTTTACAGGGGCGAATCGTATGCCAAACATACGAAGATTGCTGCTCAAGGTGTTCAGAAAACTCTGCATTTTGTCAGCATCCTCCCTTAACAGGACTATGTCGTCTGCATATTCTATGTCCATAAGTCCATCAAAAGATGGTAACCTAACAAAACTATTCTTCATCCCACGACATCAAATGAGGAACTGACCACCTCCCCGCTTTTTCCAATCTGTTCTAGGGCTAGAAAACAGTGAATAGTATGAAAGCCACTGGAATGACATTCGTAGTGCATCTCCAGCCAGCGACACCAGTGTTTCAAGATGACAACATTTATTGGAAATAGAGTACATCATTAAAATGTAGTTCGGTTGCTTCTTTAGGAGTTCTGTCAAATGATACCTTTTTAGTTAGGATTTAAGAACAGACAAAGTCATTTGGGATGAAAGTTGTGAATAGCTATCTATTCAGCTAGAACAAGTATTCCCGTACGAATAGTCTCGTATGCAACAATCATCTTTCCCTTACAATTTAATTTATTACTGAAGGTCACTAAAAAGCGATTCGGAATGAGAAAGGAAACTGATCGAAAAAAAGACAAAACATTACGATGAACAACTTAGAGAAAATACTGAAGAAAACGCACTAACATAAATAACATGGGCATAAAAAGTGCTAAAAAAGGATTATACTAGAAAAAGCAAAACTAAATAACCAATAAACAACCTGTGGCCACTGGGCAATCTCCAAAATTTTCCTTTTAGCTATATCTCTAATACGTGATGAAGGATCACCAGTACGTTGGAAAATCACTGGGGTTAATTTATCCATACAATAATATAAATCTGGTCGTGGAATAGAATATCTATCAGCAAAATCGACAATAGTTGATTTGATAAACTTAGTGGCCAAACGAAATATCGACAAGACCTGAAAAGAAAGATGGAAAATAACAGTGCTAGCTTGTATACTGGTACTGGTATATGACGAAAATATTACACAGAAAACAATACATTTCTGAAATCAAAGTTTGAGCAGACTACTTACGTTGCACAAACAGACGCAAAAAAATAATACTGTTTCACTGTGTGATACATCTAATAAACAAACCAATATGGAAAAATAGAAGTACATCAAGTACAAGTGGTAACTGTCATTAGTGCTAGCTCCGGAGCTTTACTAGTAGCATCTTCAACTGTCAATTTTTAGCTATCCCTAAAACTAGTTACACCACCAGTGGTCAATGAGATCATTAATATACTACCTTATAGAAAGGTGTCAAATGACAACACAACAATCGAGTGTTAGTTGTCGTAATGTCTATTTACAACCCTAAAGAGAAACAGTATAATACACCTTCATCGATTTTAATAAAATTATGAACGCTTACCACTAAGAATAGCCATAGTTCTTCGCTACCTCCAAATATAAAAAGTAGTCTACGGGAAAAAGATTTTGTAAGTGAGAACTGTACAACCAAGAAGTGAGTTACCAGTTAGGCGACAATATCGGTCACTGTAGTTGACACAATTCCTGTAGAAGGTATAGATCTGATGGAAAACCTATAGACAGTTTCATTTAACTTATAACAATAAGTAATGAGCACAATAAAACGCATCGTCATCGAACAAAGCATAGAATGGCAGTCAAACCTGTACCTTAACTTCATCGACGCCTTCGATAGCGTTGACAGTGAAGTAATTTGGAAACCGCTTCAACACTGTGGCGTGCAGTGCCTAAATCTTTATCAACCTCATTCAACGGTTACATGGCAATACCTCGTGCCAGAAGATCCACAAATGAAAACTCAGCGGAGAGTTCGAAGTGAATACAGGAGTAAGACAAGGCTGCTACCTATTGTCAGTGAGGACATTCCTAATTGTGGTGGACCGGATTATGCATCAGATTGTGCAAAAGGAGTGAGAAGACAGGAATACGTTGTACTGACCGATGGGAAGACGCTAGAAGATCTGGATTTCGCGTGTGGATGATTTATGTTTAATGTCACACAAACTCGAAGAATTGCAGACAGAAACCAACAAACTGGTAGAAAAGGCTCGCAGCGAAGACAGGACTCCAGGTGGTGATGAAGATGACCAACCAACAGTGACAATAAACAGCACCAATCATCATCAAAAAGAGAAATTCGAAAGAGTTCACCTCATTCACTTATCTAGGAAGCATTGTTTCAACTACAAGCAAAAGAGGTGAGGATGTCAAAGGCAGGATCATAAAGACAAGACAGTCATTCATCTCTCTGAAATCAGATCTCAATGGCGCAGATGCATCCACTCCTTGTGACTTATAATATCCAATAAAACTATATTGTTCTTCCATATTACTGTTCTTTTTGCCTCATATCTCTGTTTATTGTCTCTCTTGAATCTCTTTTTACTTTCTTCTCCTGTTTTGTGTACTGCATGAACGGAGAGTGGCAACTCGAACTGCTGCACATCTGTGCAAAGTTTTACGTTGAAACCAGTCAGTTAGTCTCTGAAATTAATTTGGAAATCCGCACTCAGGCAGCGTAAAGAAGAAGATACGGATTTTCAACACAAATGCCAAGTCAATTCTATTATATGAGTCAGAAACTTGGTGCCCGCATCACGAAAAGCATTTCCAACAAGTTACAGACTTTTATCACCAACTACATTCGCTCCATGCTGAAGATCGAATGGCCAGAAAGAATAAGCAACAAAAAACTCTGGCAACAAACCAACCAAGAGCCGATCGCTCAATAAATTTGTAGGAGAAAGTGGACATGGATCAGGCATACGTTGAGGAGACTGCCGAATGACATCGCGCGATGCAGGCCATCGCTCGAGTGGAACCCGAATGGGAAACGACAAGTTTTGGCATGCGTCCTAAGGTGACATGGAGGAGATCGTGCGAGAAGATAAGAGATTATGGACAATCGTCGGCCCAGCTGAAGAGGATAGCAGTAAATAGAACAATGTGGAGATGTGTTGTTGAAGCCTTATGTTCCACTCGGAAACCAAGGGAATAATAATAATAACAATAAAACGAAGTGATTAACTCATATAAGGTGATGTTACAACAATTAAAAAACAAATACTGAATATTTCTAGAACTCGAGAAATTTTCACACCTGGTCGCTTAATGCCCGCCGTAAAAGAAATGTAGTGGATCGGATTTCTGCTTTCGGATCAGGGTTCGCCAGATCTGGCAGTGATGCTGGAGGAAGAAGCTTTGGTGCGGTAACACGTTGTTCTAATTCAAGGAGAGCTTTTTCACGAAAAACCCAGGATTTACTATAGGCCTTCGTAACCTGCAGACAAAATTATTAAAAAAAAAAAAAAAAAAACAGCTGAACATCATGCTAAAGTTACTGTATTCAAGGGTAAGACGAATTGGTATGTGAAAAAGCATACTTGTGAGCTTGGTTAACAGTATAAAACCACCGACTACCTTTTCAATACAAAATATTTGTTTTAAATTCTTTCAAACTATACGTAACATACATACACAATGAAATCAAACATTTCTGAGGGGATATAAGAATAGGACTTGAGCACTGTGATTGAGTATAATTCCATTATGGAAAAAAAATGTATTTGATAAAGTCTCATGGCGTCATACAGTAATATTTACTGATGACGTTTCGAACATAATTTATTGCTCATATCCCCATAGACAATATCGTTATCTTTGATTTCAAAATGAAGTGAGCCTACAGAATCCATCAGGAATGAGAAAGCTGTCTTTCTTGATGACCTGGATTACGGTTGGTTGTCTCTGGCGATTTTCTTGTCAATATATTCAACTGCATTTCCATTCAACATCACGTTGACCTGACATTTGAATGTTTCATCACGACTTATTCTTTATCGATCGATAAATTTGACCTACATCAATATTTCTGTTAATTGATCAGAATGCTAGGCCTCCTGGAATTCCCTAGGGTTCTTTGTGTTTCCTCATTCTAAGAATTTTACATTGTCCCAGTTAAACTGACGTCCATAGCTGTCCACAGGACTGACATCGACGAATGTATATCACGTAGTTTGACTGCTAATTTGTGATCATGGATCCAAAGGTGAAGCGAAATCCTGCTTTGCCTAATGTAGTTTTTCACAATCTATGTAATTTGTTTAACAAATGAGGTTCGTTTTATCTTTTTCACCGCTGGGTCTTTTAATTTACATAGTATGCAGTGAAAAAACCATGTTGCTTTGTGACGGAAAACAATTCCATGAGATTTCGAGAATGTCCTTCATGTAAGATAGGCCGACTTTTCTTGTCATTTCAAAGAATGATTTTCTGTTGGTCATTTGATCTGGACGCAGACATTGTTTGATGAGGTCTAGGGGGGTACCTACTTTTCTTAAAGACTATCAAGAGATGTCTTCTTTTATACTCATCAAGACAGAAGGAATGTAGTGTCCCCTGGTTCTTTTAAATAATTTTTTTACACAGCATCTGATGTGTTGTTGGATAGAACCTATTGTAATTGATTATGAGATGACTTTCTGTAAACTTATGTTTCAAATCTTCCAGTATTTGTTTGTTTGACCAATATGTCCAAAAATGAAATTTCGCCCCCTGGTTAATCTTCTCTTGCATACCTAATGTTGTTGAAAACACTCTTGATTAAGCTGTGAGCACTTTCTAGGCCATTTCTTTTAATTATGAAAAACACCATACAAGTAGTGTACGCAGATTGGTAGGACTGTAGTTTCTAGTCTTCACATAACTCTATCAGTAATTAGTTATGATACAGGTATTCCCAATGGCGTTCTTTTCATTTTTCTGATATGTTTAACTACTGAACAAGACATAAGATTTCATTCAAGTTGAACACTGTATTTCTGCGTGTTCAAAGAGGTGTTCATCACTATTGACTAGTTCTTTCATTTCATCTCTATCACTATATCAGACAGAACATCAAATACAAACCCTCAATGACTAGATACACAAAGAGGTTAAATATGACACATAAAAGACTGAAGACTATTTCAAAAAACAATCAGTTAACACTTGAGTAACTAAATCACTCAGTTCTTAGTACATCAACAATAGAGCACACATTCAATGGCAAAAATTTATGACATTTCGAAAGTGAAACTTCACAGAACGTCTAAGTACAACTGCTTAATTTATGTCATTAAATAACAATAAAAACACCTAGTTAGGTATTTATGAAATCCATAATCATTTGGAAATTAAAAACGTTCATACTCTAATGTACGGACAAGCTGATGCCACATGGGATAATGTAACAAAACCGGGTATATCGCTAATAATTTCAGTGTCAAACAAGAAACAGTCCTTCTAGCCAGCAAAGAGTATTGATGACATACAGGTTTCACTGCTAGCCACCACTTATCAAGTAACATAACAGTTGAAATCAAAGGCATCACCGAAGAAATATACCAACAGAGACTAATCGCTTTCACCTAATAAAAACAAAAACGAGGAATCTAAACCTTGAAGATACTATACAAAATATGTAAAACAAAAGTAGTGTGATTCAAACCTGCTAGCGCTGACTGTAGTAATGGAACAATTACCTCCTACCAAGCAAATCCATTGGAGAATTGCCTACGATTCCTGTGACATTAATTTTTACGATCTTGTCACTATGCAGTTATACCTATGCAACTACAAAACTACCAAAAGCGACACCCAACGAAATCACTCCTGATATCCAACTCAACCCACACATTTAATAAGATAGCTGAATAAAATGTTTTACAATTGTTTCAATTATTACTAGAAATATAGGTTTAAGAATATTCTTACAAGATTAATTCCAACAACATCAATGGCTACAACAGCCTGACGTCGGTTGGTTTCACTCATTGGTTCAGGAAGATCAATAATACCGGAAGGATAATTTTCTTCATTTTCCAGCACACGTCCGTGAGCCGCTTGTTGCAAGTATTTCATAGTTTGTTCATCTTCATACGAATCTATATCTCCAGGAATAGGCCCATTTAAATCAACTGGTATATGCTCAGAATGTTGTGAATCATCATAAGTTTCTTCATTACGTACTGGAACCGAAAAATCTGATGTGTATGGTTCGACTTCAACTCCACGTAAAGGTCTACCAATATCTTTAAATCTGTTTTTAAGTGCTGGCAAAGGACGTTCATCGGGGTCAATCGCGGGATATGCACGACGAAATGGAAAGTAGTCAGAAGATTGATTATTGTTATTACTGTCAAATGATTCATCATTTGGCCAGTTTTCATTTGCATCACCTGCTGTCAATATACTTTGAAAGCGTACTGGTGGTATTCGTTTCACTGAAATCCAAAGAAATCAATATTTTATGAAACAGTCTAGGAAATTTATAAAAATAATATCTGATGCAGAGCGTGAGGAGCAGCCTTTGTGCAAAAAAATTGTCTTTATCTAAGAGTCTTTATGACAAGTAACTGCTACAAGATCTAGTCAAAATAAAAAGTATATTGGAAAAAGCAGTACAACCTTACTACTCTCTTCATTACACTAACTGTAAGCGTTCGTCATCAGGACACCCCACAATAGTACGAGCAATTTACATCTTACCAGTAATTGATTTTGGTTTTCTAGCTATATAGTCGACTTTTTCAGCAGGATAAGACCGATACGGACAATTGTTCTAGGCAGTGTAGCTCATTGGGTGGTTCACTGAGATGTGCCAGCTCAAACATTACGTTTATGTAGTAGTTATTGGTTAGGAAAGTCAAACTCCGTCCATTATTATTATCATATTTGCGCACATACATGTAATCGCTGTTGGGGCTAGACTAGAACGCTCTCGTACAAATTCAGTCAACAAATAAACGTTATGTAAGGGAAAATAAAGCGAAAATCTACAATCCCAGTGATACTTTTTTTTCATTCACTGATTAATAAGTTAAGATTGGCAAACAGGTCATACAAATAGACGAAAAAACAACAAGGTTTAGGTCAGTCAAATCAAATTCAAAAACACCAACATATACTCAATCAATACACCCTACTATAAGTTACATAAATACAGATGAAATATAAGGTATGAAAAGTATTCGCTAATAGCTTTGATTAACAACAGTGCAACATGCCTGAATGCATCCACTTATAAGCGATAAATGGGAATCAAATTGAATTAAAATCACATACAAGCCTACTTACTTTTGTTTCGTTCGTTGCTCTGAAACAAAGAAAATAACTTTATGTAAATTCAGATGATAGGATAATAAGGTAATAAGCTCATCGATTTACATCACTAATATTCAAAACTTGTGCGTCGGTGGCATAGCGGTAAGGACGCTTGCCGACCATGCACATGGTCCGAGGTTCGATCCCCGGCCGGCGCACTCCTTTACCTCGCTAAGCCAGAACTAAAAGCTAGTGAAGAGGAAAGGTTGGGCATGAGGCTAGCAACCCCATTCTGTAAAAATAAACCCTGCTACAGAAACTTCAAGCTAGAGGCTTGAAGCCCTATGTTCCACTGGGAACGTGAAGGAATAAAAAAAAATATGAAAAACTATCGACTTTAACAGTTTACCTCATCAGCCGATGAGCCTTCAAATCGACTGTAAATTTGTTCCTGGTCTTCTGCAGACAATAATTTCATTAAATCAATATCCCGATACAAGTTTGCACGTATTTCAGTCATTTCATTCTTCTTTAGTTTCGCCTGCTCGTAATTTTCTTCCTCAACGGCTTGTTGCTTTTCAAGTGCTAATCCACCGAGGCGCTCGCCAACCTAAAATAAAATTTTAAGACATGTCCACGTTTAAAAACAACTCCGGAAATGATACAGACGTAAATTTGTGTAGGTATATGTAAACAAAAAAACATTAAAATAATCAATGCACACAAGCATGTTAATGTATTCAGACACAAAGAAACACAACAGAAAACACATGAAGTGATACAGTAACACAACAACGTGTAGGAGAAGTCGACGCTCGTTGAAAGTGTTGCTTTAACTTCTTTTAAAAAAAGTAATGATCGGAAAAAAAAACAGGAACTTGGGAGAATGCACTTCAGTTTACAACTATGCATTTATCTTTTAATTTGTTTAGCGGTTACTTTTCAGTAGTAGTTATACAAAGGATGCCAAACCTACTGATATGCACATTACCTAAAAACTATTACCCAGAGATACGTGAGCTATAGTGTATCCCAATAACTTTGGTAGATATTCAAGTGTTGGTTTGCAGGGATTTGATTTGATCGGATACAGGATTTCATCATGAGATGATATAGGTTAAAGGACCATTAGAAAACCTGGTGAGTACTGGATAGCTGTTTCCTTCTGGTTTGGGACTCTTCATCAGCATGCACCCACCGGGACAAGGACAGTTCAAAACCAGAACTTTCTGGTTACAAGGCGAGTTCGTAGACCATTCAGCCACTGGGACCCGATCCAATGACCAGTCCATGAATTCCCACTTCTGCCAATTCACGACATAGCGCGACCGCTAGCCAATGCCACCGGCGAGTATTTGTCCTCATAGCCGACCTGCTGTAACCAACTGGTCAAGTTTTCCAATGGTTCTCTAACCGATGTCAGCTTATAACGAAATCCTGTAACCAATCAAATCAAATTCCTGCAAACCAACACTTGAATATCAATCTGATGCCCACTAGGTAGTTATCTGGGTTTTAGTGAGAAATCAGTTACCATTCCCGACTTGGTGATACCTTTAGAGTGTATGCTCAATTCAAAAAATTACGAATCAAAACCGTAAGAAAAGATAAACACATGACAAGCAGTTGGTTAGTATACCTTGTTTCATATCATTATGAAAACAAGCCCCAAACCCGCAAGGTAAGTATGTACACAAAAGTATATTATATCATGGCAATCACTGAAGTCAAGTAAGCGTTTTAAACAACTAAACGGTCTTGATGAGTTTCATTTTCTCCTTCTAAGCAATAAAAAATCATTGAATTTATACATTTTATCACAATTTGAGCTCTTAATTTCACGCCACATCCTGACTTTATGCATCATTACCACTTTGAATGGTCTAACCGGAATTTATGTGTAACATCCTGACGGCGTTCGTAAACATTTGTAAAGTTTATGCACCTATGGGGTAACCACATCCATGTATGTGTGGTGACTAATGGACCTCATTAATTAACTGCAGTAATTTAAATTGGTGTCATAGTGCTACTTACACTTATATAACGTTGCATATATGTAAACTGAATGAATAGCCAATTTCCTCAGTAGTGTGACATGTTTACTTCAATTATACTTAAATTTAGTTACATTTACTGATGCTTACAACCTCATTGAAAACACTAATGACATGCGACACAACTTTTTATAAATTTAGCTTACAAAAACTGTGCAACTGAATTACTTCAACAAATGAATATGTTTTCCTTTGAACAGTTTTTAAAAACAGAGAAGTCAAATTAACTTTATCGAATTCCACGCTTTCATTACTATATCACTCAGATGTTATTCACTGTTGATGAAATAATCTGAGATAATCTTTGTTGAGTAGAGAGAATATCAGTCCAGTATTAATTTTGTGGAAATGACAGGTCAGTCACGATTAAAACCGAATCAACACCTCTGAGTAGGTGTTCTTTGAGTTCACAAAAAAAAACTTTAGCAATAAAGTATAAACCATTGAGACAAATAAATCTACATTATGTGTCTTTACTGCTTACAATCCTAACTACAAAAACTATAATTCTTAAAATGAAATAAAATAGACAAAAACTAAATAATAGGATATACATGGCAGAAATAAACCACAAACTTTCATGACGGTTCCCTTATAATATGAGTAATGACCAGAGAATTATCTAGTATAAAAACAAACGGCACTAATGAACAGAACTCTTAGCTAACAGATTTTATACGCACAAATCTGTCATTCACTAACAATACAGACTCAGAAATAATGGAATAGTCCCCTGAAGATGCCACATCTCACATCGACAAATACCGAAGAGATACTTAAAACAGAACCGCATCAACACATTTACAGATTTTCCACCATGCTACCTGACAGGAGACCCCAAACTTAATGAACAGTACTCACAAAATTACACACATTCTTTCTATACCGGGAGTTCAAGTTTAAACAAAATCAATGTATGCATATAATGACAAAGGAGTCACATAATAAAGGCAAGGGGTGAGTGAGATGATGAGTAACCAATAAATTGGATAACTATGTGCTGAGTTCAACTCAAATCATAGAAACAAGACACATGCAAAATTGCATTTTATCCAAGGGGAGGTGAAGTTAAAGATAACGATTGCGCAATCAAATGAAAGGGAGAGTAAAAACATCCAGTTATCAAAGCAAGGAAAGACTGATAACCGTCTCTTTCTGAACACAGAAATCGGGTTTCAGGTGTTTGATAGAGATCGCTTCGACAAACTGGAGGAGAATTGAGCTCGTTTGTCTATTGATAATTTTAAGAGATTTTGCGATTGTCACCTCTTAACCCGTATCAAAGAGATGTTTGGTAATGGCACTATTGTAAGCGTTTGTCCCCTTGAGACGTAGGCTTTTCGGTACATGTTCAGAAAATCGGAGGTGTGCCCTTCTTTCTGTTCTCCCAATGTAAATGCTCCCGCAGATACACGTAAATTTGTATGCACAGTTAGAGTTAACTTGAGAAGGGTATCTGTCGACCTTTAATTGCACCAAAGAGCATGTTGTCCAATAGGCGGAAACCAACTTAGCTGCATGACAGGCTATGGCTAGTGAAGTACTCAATCTTCTGTTGACTATTGCTGCAATATTTTCACCTTTAGAATCGAGTTGAATGAAGACAGGCTTTTTCTCCACTATGATTTGTTTGACATTTGATATATATATATATATATATATATATATAGTTGTACATCTTGTGGATGAGTCACTGAAATAAGCAAGTCTCCCTAGATCGTCTTTCGCTTCAATGACTAATACATGTCAATTAGTCGTTTTCTCTAGTTATTACAACCAAAGCAACTGAATGATTTTAACATCATACATTGAATCAATTATATATCACCATCATAAATGTTTTGTATACCTGGTTCGCTTAATTTATTTGAAAAAATGGAGAATTGGAGATATCTTAGCTCACCTGTTGCAGTTGGATAATGGCATCTCTTATATTTTGAGCTTGATCGAAAAGTTCAGCTAAGATAATAAAAATATAGAAGATATACTGAATTTATTTCTTGAATCTTTCCACAAGTAGATGATTAAGAACAATACAATACTTTCGTTGTTATCTTCACTTTTGTACAAAAATCAGATACACTTTTAATATCTAAAATACAATAAATACTGATATTTATAGTCTTTTCTTAATCAGAGACATGAAGAATTTTGAATAGGACTCCTGGTGTGGTAAGTGCTACTTATAATCAGATATAAGTAGTGTATCAGTGAACGAACTCAGAAGAGTAAAAATATGTTTTGGGCACTGGAAAAAGCAATCGAGGAAGAGAACTATGAGAAGAATGTTACGACACTGTGCAGAATCCAACAAGCTAATAAATGTGGTGATATTCGACCATTTCGCAAATAATGTGCAAATAAAGAGAAAAGATATACCAAATTTATGTACCTATGATGCGTCTGTCCTTCGAGCCTCATCGGTCTTTTCTTCTTTACAATTGGCACTGATAAAAATCCACGTGTCAATGAAACGAAATACCTCCATATTTAGAGTTCAATAACTGAATATTTCAAACAGTATATCAATAATTTTGTATTTTTCTTCACATAGTTTAAAATTGTAGAGATAACTTCATGTCTTGCTGATAAATTATCTTCTTTGTTACTTCAATATGCTGGACCCACTTTATTTAAACTAGTGAAATTAATGAGGAGAATAAAACCCAGATAATATCAATTCGTCCCAAATTAGTTTAGTAAGACTAGTCATTTCCGCTAGTCTTCAGTGAATAGTCTAGATTTATTCTGAATAGGTGTCCAGTATTTTTAGATAATGACAATCACTATCCAGACCGGTTTCTTTTATTAGAGTGATTTAAATCACCTGGAAGTTTAGATTGTAGATAAAGTGAAGAGGCATTACCTTTCTTCTGTATTTCATACATTATATTCGGTTTTTAATAGCCCTCATTAGTACTTGGGATTGATTGCAGTCGTGAATTCAATCTATCCTCATTTCAGTTGCAATTTTTAGCAACAAAAAAACGGAAAATAAGTCGCAATATTTTTACAATGGGCTTTTAAGATTGTTGTACACAACTCCATTTTAGTCTTTCGTAACGAAATCTACTTTGATATCAATCAAATCTCAACAAATCAATCTTTGGAAATTATCCCACTGCTCATTAGTCACCAACCACATTATAGACTTCCAAGAGTTTCAATAACGAATAGTGGGCGGCGACGTGTCAACCAAGTTGGATGTGAAGGCAACACTGTACGACAGTTGAAGGCGTCTCACAAATTACAAGATTTACAACTCATGAACACCACTGGATTCTAGTCAATTGGCTGAAAAATAACATGCTCCCTACACAATCTGGAGATCATAGGCTCGATCCCTGGCAGGTTGGTGGGCGCGCACTGCTAGAGGGTTTCGAGCTACAACGAAACAGTTGTTCACTTCACTCCAATTTTTACCTGCTTTCCAAACAATGATAGTAAAAAAAACCTACCTTAGAGGCCAGTATATTTAAATACCTCAGCAAAATTCTGCCTATCTTAACGTTCCACATGATTTTTGTATTTCAAAGAACGACCAAAATGTACGGACAAAATAACGCACCTTTAACAGCCACACGTTTCTGCTTTTCTAGTCTTCTTATTATATTGGCGACTTCAGGGTCCTGGTACATATCAAATGCCAAGTCTTCTGTAGGAGGAATGTAATCCGGTCTAGTGAAGAAAAGATACAAGACAAAAAAGATGTTATTACCGTAGCACATCTAGCATCTAAATGTAACCATTATCATAACAACTTAATAACTTAATTAATAAAATAAAATCCAAATATTTCGACACTTGTTTGCTCCATTTTCTGACGTATTTCGCTATATGTGTCAAGTTCTCACTATCTGAATAACAAAAATAATTGGTATTGTAGTTGTAACACAGGGAGAACCGTTTTTTCAGGTGTAGAAACCTATAAATACATAGGACTGGAAAACGACCGCTGAATAATATGATAAAAAAAGTATTTGACGGTGTCAATATAAAGAGCAGTAATGTAACTTTAAAATCTAGCTTAAAACTTGTGCACATGAATAGTAATTCGGGAAAATTATAAAAAGTGGTGGAAACTATCAAATAGAGATTGATGACATAGGATGTTGAGTTACTCAGTGACAGTTGTCACATATTACCAATGTACACGAACTGAAATTACAAAGCAGAATTTAACGTAAAACTGCAGTAGTTCAAATAAATCCACTTCACAATAATACATAGAAGTAGAGGAAAATACAAAGAAAGTATAAAAATTAGAAATGTAAAGAAGAGAGAATAAATACGTGGAGTGAATTCATCCACACCATTGAAGACGGTCAGGAGTCAGTCCACCAGCTACTGGTCCTCAGAGTTTCGACCAACTCAGTCAAACAGTCCACACACACTCCAACAGTTGAAGATTTCGTCGATTAACGCCAGGTTTTAACCTGACCACTTCTAACTCTTTCCCGGATTATTCCTATGTCGACTACAATTGCTCGATGAAGGCGACAACTCGATAAGCCTAACACGTGTCTTAGATACCTCAACCGATGCAGTTTTACAATCTCATCACAACTGACTCCCCTTCTTACTTAACAATTTATGCCTAATTTCAATATCACTCACTAGGCTATACCATTTAACACGGTAGACAGAGCGCAAATATTTATGGTCAAAGACAGATAGTTTCTTCATATCTTCTACTTCCAAAAGCCATGTCTAACAAACGTAAAGAACAACAGCGAATCTTACACCAGATATACTGAGATTTCTGCTTAAGGTGATCAGAAAACTCCACACTTTGTTAGTGTCTTCACTTAGAACATCACCTGACTGCCTCCTGGTAACACGTCAATCCTTGAATCACTAAAGTGGACCACGGTCACATTAATTACTATATATGTGATGAAATTAAACGAAGTGGAGACAGCGGGATTCTCTGAAAAACACCGCTGGTTGTAATCACTTCAGACGACACCACTGTCATTTTAACTGTAGTGTCTAGACTAATGCGATATACTTCCAACACACCCTTCACGGAGGGGAATTGTCACAGCACTTCTTGCTTGGTCAACAAAGTCAAACACCGCCTTCAGGTTAAGAAAAACGTCGTGTTAGACGCCGGTAATTGTGCCCATGATTAAGAGCCTTACGAAGGGTGAAAATATGACCAATACACCCTCATTTCAACCCAAAGACTATCTGATCTTCACAATTGTGTGTATCCCGAACACAACCCGGTCCACACAGAATTACTGAACCTAGACTTTTTGTCTGCGCAGCGTGTCTGCGTAGAATTATGATTAATAATCAGCATAATATTATACTAATCACCATGGTGTTAAAAATGGATAACCACTGATTTATTTGAAGTCTATATTCTCAATGGTTAGTTATTCAGTAACAATAGTGACACTTTGCTGAGTACTCCTCTAAGTTGCTACATCTCATACCAGTACATAGAGAAGAGAATGACAAAGCCAAAAGATAGATAAATAAATAATTAAAACCTGAAAGCTCTTAATACATGATTGATATCAATAGCATGTTTTCATCCAGTCACTCTGCTTTCTCCACTATATTCCTACTACCACTAAGTGTATAAAAATAAACGCTTATTCAGCATAATAAATATCACCCATCTATCTCAGAAGCTCGACATCTCTAACTCTCCACTCAACTTCCACACAGCATATGTGACGGCTTCACAACTCTTCTGCCGTGCTCCCCACTGTCCAGTATGTTAGACACTTCGGACGCAATCAGATATCCCACTTGCAACAATCTAAAGAAATTAGAATGTTGGACTGAAATGAACCAGGCCAACTTGCCACTACTCGAAAAAAAAGCCATGAAAGTAGAGCAATGAAATTTAATGGGTACACAATCGAAGAAAATGTACGGCAGAAAGAACAAATGGATGAAGGTTAATTAGGACTTTCAGAGTTTGGAGGATAATAAGAAGCAAATATGTTTTTGAGGTATATCACTAAATTTTCAAACATTGATTCTTAACATTCCAAGAACACCAGTCAAGCAGTTTACACCCCCGAAAGTAGATCAAATCAGTAATCTTCACAGAATAGTCCCACGCTTTCGGCTGACGCCTAACTCTCTCCAATGTTAATCTCATGTAAGTTAACACTGCTTATCGATGAAGGTGATTTGGCATGCATAACCCACATCCTACCCATGTCAGTCAGTGGAGCTTCACAAACTCACCAACTAACTATCCCTCTTTTCCTTTCACTTTACGCCTAACATTATTATTGAACACATAACTTCACCTGACACAGACGATAATGGTCAAAAGTCGCTAACCCCCTCGTAAGTTACAGTCGTAAATGTCGTCTCAGTCGTGAAGCAGCATGGGACGAACTGCGGCACATCAAACATTGACTGATGAATAACAGGACCGAATCTGCAGCACCACTCTACATATGACAGGGTTGAGTCGCATGCCAAGTCTTTTGTATCAGAGGCGACATTTTTAATGGTCACCATCACAGTTTCAAAGCTACAATTTGTAGGCGCAATTCTAGTGTACGATTTACTAGATGACCAATTGAGCGACTAGTCAATGCAGGATTTCGCACAACTTCGAAATGTGATTCTTATCGAATGAAAAAAGTAAACATGACTAACAAATTCCCATGTATGTATACGGCTATTAATGCAGTCACTCAAGAATCGGAGACAATAAGGTTCGTAAAACCGTTTAGTCTCCGTAAAAATTAATTTCGCATTTAGAAAATTATATGATTACTGCGAGTTTTTCTCCGGAGAAACAGACCAAAGTAAAACTGGCAGTACATCTCAAACATCCCATTCAAGTAATCTAAACTTTCTCAGACTAATAACTAATCTTTTCTTTCATTGCTGAGTTGTTCAAGTCTGATGACCCTTCGCTTGCCTTCGACACTAACCTCTCAATAACATTGTTTGAGGAAGACCATAGATTGATATGCTAATCAGCTTTCTTAAGCACTTCGGTTGGTGAATATTTGCAATATACACCTACTTCTAATGACAGAATGTTTTCCAATCAAAATTCGTGAGACAGTTTTATGAGATTTTCCCAAAAGTCATCCGAACAAATCGACCATAACAATAACATTTAAAACAGTAAATTATGACACCTAATGAACCAGATTTTCTAATCTAGAATTAATCACCTTTGAATATACTAAAATGGGAACGCGAATAGCGAAGAAATTTTTCAAACAAAACAACTTTACAAAATGAGACCATAGAACGAACGACTTTACTTGTAGATAGTCGCGGAATAATCTCCAGGGTCAGAGTGCAAGTTTCTATTCACAAAATCACCAATCACATTGATAGCGACAATTCCAACCTGAATAAATAAAAAGGCACACTTAAAGGAATTACCTGGTCGTATAAATTTAAACTATTAGGGTAATTTTTATGCAAAAACAGTTGGATGAAAGATCCTGTTGCGTCAATATGAACAGACTTTAGTTCCCTAGCTTTGAACTCTGTTGTTTGATTGTCAGAAAGTGCTACATATCTGTAGAAAAAAGAATGAACTTGAAACTGAAATAACTCACCCTAATCTAGTAAATCTAGCATTTCTGAAATGACTTATGTCATCGTCTGAAGTATCCCCAACAAAAAATTCTATCTTTGAAGCTGAGAAATATAAAACCACATTCTCAAACAGACCTATGAGGTACTGGTGGGAAAGCACTTGGATTTTACGAAGACTAGCCTTTCCTTCCAGAACGAGAATAAGGTGTTGTGGGTAGGCAGGGAATCGAGACGACACCCATCCTTTGGTCGCTGGGTGGTGAATATTTAACTCTGTAGCGGGAAAATGTTCATCTTGGCTGGATACATAAACAATACGGAAAGGCAGTTTGTGTGGCATTATCCGCCAAACCTCCCTACTTTTAATTGACAACCCTGCACACAGAATCGAATAACGCGCAACCGCCTACTATTCTGATTGGAGAGACAGTTTACATAACCTGAGCAACTGCAATCGGTAAACCGAAAAAACAAAGCACACTCACATATTGAATGTCTAGTGCACTTGTTGTGTTTGATGGACTCAAATCCAGTCAAACTAATGTCCAAATGTTTTGATAGACGAATATAAAACAAGTTGTTTTTTTCTGTGGTGGGGTTATGCTTGTAGCGAACAGTTTCTTCTCTTAGAATTCTTGGTGATCAGGCTGCTATAGTTCTGGTAGGTCTTGTGGACAGTTCGGGGTCAGTCAAGTTTTAAGAAGGGTTTGCAGTTCACATCAAAAGCGCAGTGTCCCTGAGATCAGTGTTAACCAATCTTACAGCTTTGTCACCAAATATGAGGAAAGACGCTATAGTCAGTTTCAAGGTTATGATGGGTTCCTGCGTCTGCTGGTTATATGTTTTCGTGAATTCGTTTTCCACTGAATTTTAAAGGTTTTTTGAACGTTTTGCTTGTTTTGGAGTATGTAGGTCAGTTTTTTGTCACTGGATGATACTATGACATTTATTTTTAGCCTGCAGTTCCCAGTTTTTATGTTGGTAGTTAAGGATTATGGTAAATCTGCAATCATTGAGCCAATTCACGTATACTATGCTAATATAGTAACATTCCTCAGTAATTAAACGCCTTAACTATTCTGCCATTGTTGGATCAATTAGTGGTAGAACAGTTACGGATTATTTGCTTAAGGTGGAACTGTGCGCTGGTTTATCATCATGACTGGCACCAATTCAGCACCTTGTTCTTATTCTACGCATTTTCAGAAGTAGCTTATCAGCCTTATTGCAGCACTTCTAGTCCAGGTTCTGCTCCTTCCAAGCTTACCATAATGCTGAATTAAATCTCACTAATTCTAAAATAATTCCAACGTTCTATAGTAAATTCTGAATCTGTTCTTAAATAGATTCTTTAATGGCACAGTCTGGAACACAGTTGTGATTTTCAGCATGACTGACACTAATTCAACACCATGTTCTTTTTCTAGACATTTTCAGGAGTAGGTCAGAACCTACTGGTTTTGCTTATCAGCTTTATTTGAACCCTTTCAGCTCAAATAGGATTCAAAGGGAAATGCACTGAATCCTTCTAATAGCCCATGCAGCTCGATGTCATCCACTGTATGTTTCAGAAAATGAACATTGTAAACAATATGTTCATCTCCGAAACAGTTCTCATATTGCAGTAAGAAATTACTCAAATCTGTCCGAACAGCATCCAAAAACAGTCGGCTGTATTTGGTACTCGAAAGTAAGTATACTGCCAGGGAAAATTTCCTATAATTATAGTACAGGGGGGAGGCAGAATGTTCCTGAGAAGGCGACACCCAAATATAGTAGCTTTTTAGAAGGACCAGGGTGATTTCAGTACATACTGGGTTCACTTCAAGTAGATAAAATATTCATTTACCGTAAAAAGGCATTATTGACGCGTTGGTTAGACTTTGCTGAGAATTGTTGCAAGGTTGGTATTTTAAGCGTCCCAAGTTTACTAAACTAAACCTCCAAAAGTGCATTCATACCTCACAAACTTATATTCCATAGGGCCAGATGGGTCTTTTTTACCTGAATCAAGGCGGTAAGGATGTGTTGGATTCCTTTCAAAGAAATAATGAACAATTTAGTTGTTACCTACATAAATGTATCATGAGCTTGCTTAAGTTGCACCCACGTATAAAATATACAACTAAGCATTATTCTTTGGAATATGGCCATTACATCAAACAATATAGATGACACATTTCGTGTAGTAGAGGCTGCAGGAGTATCTTGTAACGTCATGTAATGGTTTTAACAATGACTAACGAACACAACATTATAATTTCAAGTAGATTAATAATAGTATATATTTCAGTGCTCATAAACCACTGTTGTGACCTAGTAAATTTAATTGATTTATGCTGACCTAACATGCACAAATCCCACAGGTCACTGAACTGACAACTTAATAAAGTGGATCAGTTAATACATATGTGGAGTCCTCAAAAATAAACTTATCCAAATTTTACTATTATGTAAAAAAATGAACATATTGTACACTACTTTGTTTTAACCAAAAGAACTCTGTACTTTGAACTTCCCCCGAGTTTTAAAAAAATATATAATTCTGCCTTCGACTCTCCGTCTTCTCCACCATCTCAACTGCCGTCGATCAATTATAACAACCTGCTTTCTATCTCGAATTTTTGCAGGAGCACCGTAGCCTCTTCCTACGCACTTTGGTCGACCTCCGGCAACATCAACACTGGAGAATTAGAACTGGAGCAGTCTTCCCGCAGCACTTCTGGAATCCAGTACGTTTATTGTGGAATTTGGATCTTTGTAAACTCAATTGATTTGGTATTTTGTTTTCTATTTGAATTTTGGGTAAATAAGCTAACAGAGAAAAAGGTCCACCACAAAGATTGGTGAGCCCGCTTCGAACATTTTTTCCTTTTCTTCGATGGTTAACCGTTTTTTTTAACATTTTTGCGATAGTTAACTCGCTTTGAACATTTTTGTTGCTATTTTGACCTTATAATCTCGCATTCCTTAATTTTTGTTACCATACCTTTTGCTATTTTGTATATCTCTATACTTAAATATTTTTTGACAATGGCTCCACCTAAACGTTCCACTGTTGCTGAAGAAGGTAATAAAGGCGAAGAGACACAGAACTCTTCTAATAACGCCTTACCGGACTTAAGACTACCTCAATTTGATCTGGCTGAACCACGTGTCTGGTTCACAATCATTGAACAGTTGTTTGCAGCTCGAGGTATTACGTCGCAGATTGCCATGTATGGTTGCGTATTAGCAGCAATACCCACGGAAGTACTACGACAGGTTATCGATGTCATAGACAGCAAGCCTACAGACTCTCAATATGACAAACTAAAAGCTGCGCTTATCCAGCGGACCACCCTCTCCGATGAAAAACGCATACAACAACTACTTACTTCGTGTGATCTAGGTACAAAAAAGCCATCCCAACTACTTAGACACATGCGCCAGTTGATTGGATCACACAAAGTAGATGACTTAATTCTACGCCAGATGTTCTTACAACGTTTACCACAAAACGTCCAACAAATCCTAACAATATCTTCTAGGACGACAGACCTTGAAGAACTAGCTAAGATGGCAGACGATATCATGGACGTGTTATCAAATAATGGCATAAATAGCGTGTCTACAGAGGTAGTACCACCAAGCCCTTCCACATCTATGAAGGACACACCAATGTTTTGGTTACTTTCCCAGTTAACATCTCAAATGCAAGACTTACGACTGGAAGTATCTGAGCTCCGAGCACAGCGGAACCAGTCACAGACAGTATCCAAGCAACGGCAACCAAGATCTAGACGACGTTCTAGAACACCGTCTCAAAGCCGTAACATTTGCTGGTATCATAGGAGGTATGGGCATAATGCCCTGAAGTGTGTCCGACCGTGCATGTACAATAGTGGTGACGCAACTCAGGGAAACTCCCTAGCCAGGCAGTAATGGCGACGGCTGTTACTGGCAATCATCCCAGTCGCCTTTTCTACGTGAAGGACTTGACTACCGGCACATTATTCCTGGTAGATACAGGCGCCGAGGTCAGTGTTATTCCCCCCCCTCACTATCCAGGCGATCAGCCAAAATACCTGGTAAACTTTCACTCCGCGCTGCCAATCAAACCAACATACAGACGTATGGTGAACAGTCAATGATTCTAAACCTAGGATTACGCCAACGTTTCACATGGATCTTCATAGTAGCTGACGTACGTCACGCTATACTTGGTGCAGACTTCCTAAGTCACTTCAATCTGCTAGTTGATATCAGCAAGAAAAAACTGATTGACAATTGCACCCAACTCAAGATCCACGGTATTACGGGTGACTACTCTGTTCATACCATCTGTATAGAAAAGCCGGAGAGTGAAATGTTCTCTACCTTATTGCAACGATTTCCGAAAATACTTAAACCGTCATACAACGTCGAAGATATATCTCATACAGTTACGCATAAAATCATCACAACGGGACAACCTGTGAAGGCACGTCCACGACGGTTACCACCAGATAAACTAGCAGCAGCTAAGTCGGAATTCGAACATATGATGCAGCTGGGCATCAGACGACCATCCAACAGTCCATGGTCTTCACCTTTGCATATGGTTCCCAAAACTAATCACGACTGGCGACCATGTGGAGATTATCTCGCTCTGAATAACGCTACGGTACCAGACCGTTATCCTATACCTCATCTCCACGACTTCTCCTTGACGTTACATGGAAAGACTATTTTTACCAAAGTTGACTTGGTTAGAGCATATCATCAAACACCAGTCGCTCCAGAAGACATTCCAAAAACAGCAATTATCTCGCCTTTTGGATTATTCGAATTCTTGAAAATGCCTTTCGGTCTAAAGAATGCCGCGCAAACATTTCAGCGTTTTATGGACCAAGTTACCCAAGGTCTTGATTTTGTCTTTGTATATATCGACGATGTCTTAATTGTCAGCTCATCGATGGAAGAACATATGGAACACTTAAGCTTGTTATTTCAAAGATTTGAACAATTTGGAGTGGTGATCAATCCAAAGAAATGTATTTTTGGTTCCCCATCCATCGAATTTTTAGGACATCGAATAACTGCCGAAGGCATCAGACCTACCGAAGATAAGATAGAAGCTATTAAGAACTTTCCTGAACCTGATTCCTTAAAGAAACTTAGACGTTTTCTCGGGATGTTCAACTTCTACCGACGTTTTATTCCATCATGTGCCGCCATAGTTCAGCCACTGACCGACCTACTTAGACGCAATTCAAAGAAATTTCAGTGGTCTGAAGAAGCAAAAGCAGCATTTTATAACGCAAAATATGCCTTATCCAACGTCGTAATGTTGTCTCATATCAATCCAAAAGCTTCACTCATTTTATGTACAGATGCATCGCAGGTAGCAGTGGGAGCAGTTTTACAACAAAAGTTCAATAATGACACCACTCCACTTGCTTTCTTCTCCAAGAAGTTGGAACCTGCACAAACTCGTTACAGCACATTTAGCAGAGAACTGTTAGCCATCTACCTAGCAGTAAAACATTTCAGCTTCCTACTACAAGGTGGACATTTTACTATCTTAACGGACCATAAGCCTCTCTGCTACGCTTTCACCACTTCGTTGGATAGACACTCTCCGAGAGAAGCCAGACAACTGGATTACATCTCACAATTCTCAACAGATATCCAGTTCATCAAAGGAGATTCCAATATCGTAGCTGATTCTTTATCTCGATGTGACGTTAATCACCTATCTTCGATAGATATTAGCTTAGACAATATAGCCAAGCTGCAGAAAAATGACGCCGAACTTCATTCTTGCAGACGAAACTCCTCCCTACAGTTGCATGACGTACCTATTCCCCTGTCTGATACAACCATCGTCTGCGACGTTTCAACTGGCGTTCATAGACCTTTTGTCCCACTAAGTTGTCGAAAACCTTTGTTTGAACATCTGCATTCCTTGTCTCATCCTGGTATACGTGCTACGGTCAAGTTGATCAGCGAACGTTTTGTTTGGCCCAAGATGAACTCCGATATTCGGAAATGGGCCCACCAGTGCTTGCAATGTCAAAGATCCAAGGTACATCATCATACCGTTACACCTCCAAAGCAGTTCAGTTTACCGGATAGACGATTCCAACACGTGCACATAGATATTATTGGACCATTACCGCCATCCAGAGGATTTACTCATATACTTACTGCCATTGATCGATTTACCCGATGGCCTATTGCTTGTCCACTCAACGACATATCTGCAGAAAATACCGCCTTGGTTTTCTTAGATCGTTGGGTGTCAAACTACGGAGTACCAACAACGATTACAACAGACCGAGGAGCTCATTTTCAATCAACTCTGTTTCGAGAGTTTACGAGACTCCTTGGAGTGAACCATATCTCCACTACAGTTTATCATCCTGCAGCGAATGGTCTGGTGGAACGTTTCCATCGACAACTGAAAAGCTCATTAATGGCACAAGCTAACTCATCTAAGTGGAGTGAACACCTACCGTTAGTTCTTCTCAGTATCCGATCAACTGTCAAAGAAGATTTGGGATGTACACCAGCTCAACTTGTGTATGGTACTACCCTCACGTTGCCTGGTCAGTTAGTCCCGTCTAATGATTCAACTGAAGTAAATGTCTCCGACTTCACCAACCGCCTTACCCAGCAAATGCTCCAGCTTCGACCAGTAGCCCCTCGCCAATCACTTCAGAAAGCTCAAGTTAATAAGAATCTACTCACTTGCAGATTTGTATTTGTTCGCGTCGACGCCATTAGAAAAGGTTTGCAACATCCATATGAAGGTCCTTTTCTAGTACTTAAACGCACAGATAAATACTTCACGCTGAATAAACATGGTAAACCGGAGACTGTTTCTATCGATCGTCTTAAACCAGCGTACACCGATAGCGAATATGAAACACTAGCAACGCCGGCACCAGTAAACAATCAGAAAGTCAATGCAACTCCAACTCTCCCGCTCTTCACACTTCCCCCTGTACAGACACGCAGTGGACGGCAGATCTGTAAACCTGCCCGCTATGTTCATTTTGTTGACTGACATTAAAAAAAGTACGTAACCTCATTTAGACATACTTATTATTATTATTGTCGACATTCATTTCATTATAACCATAAATATTTACTAGTATTATTGTTTACTGTTCGTTAACTGTGCTGCAAGCACACGCATTCACCAAGTATTTGTATATATCTATTTATATATGAATTTTGCAAATGCTAACGAACATTTCGTGGTTTATTAGGTACATAAATTTTTTCTTTAAAATTATAGCAAGTTTTGATATTTTTTTCTTCTAAATTCCTGCTTGCATGTGCTAAACTTTATACAACACGGATGCATTCCGTACACCCTGATCTAATTTTGTATCCTTATTGTTGTTGATGTTATTTTTTTTGTTACACTTACTGTTGACATTACCCATTATTTACATTGCTTATATTCATGTAATCGTCCACGAGGACAGTACTGATGGTCCTCCGGACCTCTAAGAGGGGCAGCCCTGTGGAGTCCTCAAAAATAAACTTATCCAAATTTTACTATTATGTAAAAAAATGAACATATTGTACACTACTTTGTTTTAACCAAAAGAACTCTGTACTTTGAACTTCCCCCGAGTTTTAAAAAAATATATAATTCTGCCTTCGACTCTCCGTCTTCTCCACCATCTCAACTGCCGTCGATCAATTATAACAACCTGCTTTCTATCTCGAATTTTTGCAGGAGCACCGTAGCCTCTTCCTACGCACTTTGGTCGACCTCCGGCAACATCAACACTGGAGAATTAGAACTGGAGCAGTCTTCCCGCAGCACTTCTGGAATCCAGTACGTTTATTGTGGAATTTGGATCTTTGTAAACTCAATTGATTTGGTATTTTGTTTTCTATTTGAATTTTGGGTAAATAAGCTAACAGAGCAAAAGGTCCACCACACATACATATATCTATATGTCCTAATTAAAGACACATTATATGTTTAGGAATTGTAGTTGAATTATATTCGCCTAGTAAGCAAAACTGCATACATCCCAGTTTGGACTTAAAATAAATGCATCAAAATTATTGTTAATTTATATTCACTTGCTAGACATTCTCATACATCTCAATGTACTTTCAATATCACCAATGCATCCAAATAGCGTGTGACTATCACACTACACTCACACCAAAAAAATTAACACGCTGTTATATTATAGTAAGGTAAGCCTTAAACTGACTGTAAATTTCCGTGTCAAAATAAAAAGTGCCATTTTAACTTATATTTTAGACCAATAGGAAGCCAGCTAGCCAACAGCCAATCAAAATCTGGTTATATCGCTTTTCCAAATATGAGATGGTTGGATTGTAGATTGAACGGAAACTACAAGGCAACGAAGTATCTCACGCACACTTTCGAAGACCTCGTAGTTCGAATATTAGAGATTGTTCACTATATGAACCAAACAGAGAATACTAATATGAAGAAAGGGCTGGACTTACATGTTACGCTGGTTAAAATTTCGCCTGAAAAAATTTTTGTCAATAAGTTTTAATAAAATTGTGTGGTGTGTTATCTGGATTGATGGGAATTCTCATTTCCTGACTAGTTATGTTGGTGTCCGCGTCATGTGATGCGACTGCTACACAGTTTTAGCATACTGGTTGCAATGATTAGTGTTTCAGGCGGACTGTGTCAAATTAGCGCTATAATGTGCAAGATGGGATAGTTGGAGGGTCGTATCATATCTACACAAATAGTTTACCTTATGTAGAAGCTGCACCTTTCGGTATAGTATCATTCTATGAAGACTTCATATCTTAGGATATCAGTGTAGCTGTTTGCGTATGAAGAACAATCCTTTTTGACAAAAGAATGCTATCAGTATATGGAAATCGCCTGTAAATGCTAACAGAACCTTCTGTGGGAACAGAAGTCATCATGTAGATGTGTATCTCACCCTATGTGTGTTTGGACAGGAATTATCGTAAGTTGAAAGGTTATTTCTAAGTGTATTAAATATATATTTACATTGATTGGTGCAGTGTAATATGGATTATGTGGATTCAATGTATAAAGAAACCTCAACTTTATTAGTATTGTGCCTTTTATGTGCCTAGCTGGCAGCTAGGCTAACAGATGTAGGTGGTTCTCATGATTGCTGTAAGTGCAGTGCAGTGGAGAAGACAATTACCCGTTTAATTTTCCCCACTGTTCCACTTAGTGAATTAATTCAGTGTATAGTAATATTATACACATGGATTGTGTTGATTGTGAGAAGTGAATCTAGTCAGTCCTATTATTATTAATCTACAGTCTGTTATACTATCCCAACTGACAATGTATACTTAGTGCTGCAATACTGGTAACTAATAGTGGAGATGAATTTCTCCTGAAGCAGTACAGATGCAGTATCACGATTGATTGTCTAGGCTGCATTATATGACATTTTTACCATCAACAAAATTGGTCTGTATATCTTACAATATTTTAAGTGTTTCTCTATGTTGTTAACACTGTACATAGCTGTTTGGTGTTGAAACATGTTCAGGTTATATTTGATGCCTATAGTTTCCTAAGTATGAGAATGGAATTTCTGTGGGATTCACAAAACCGTGTTCACTAAACACTACTGATATTAGGGATTAATTTCTAAGTTGCACATTCGCAATAGTTCATTTAATGTAGGCGTATTTAGTGTGAAATTGATGAGAATGACGCCTCAACAGTATGAATGTTTCAGAGTTTGTGTTGAAATTTGAGCATAATCCCCCAATACTGGAAAACACGTGAGGTCTATTCATACGTACGGCGTCAATATTAAAACCAGCTGTGGACTATAAATACTTTCATTTCCATGGGGATTTCGCCTGGTATTAAATGGGATCAGTGTACTCATATTGTATACTAATATATAAAATTATCTTCTATAACTTCATGTTGTGCTTTATTTTTTAAGTATATGGAGGTAGTCGAATATGAAATCAGCAGAAATGTCAATCGGTCAAACTAACGCTGATACCCTTCATCAGAATTTTCTTCTTTAAGTCAATGAAATGTTTAATATACTGTTAATTTCCAACTCTTGTGAACTACTTCACTGCGCCGATATACTATGTGCTTTTGTAATATGTGAATTCGGATTAATGCATGTTAAGCTGAGTTTATGGGATGGAGATTTACTATAGTATTATGAGACTGTTACTTTAATCATTAATAGGATTTTGAGTCTGTTTCTACACAATGGCACATTGTAAAAACTAAGTAGGATTTAGCAAGTGGAATAGTAATTCTGTACTGTCGTCTTGTCCAGCCAGTTGCAAGCCTGTAAATAGCTAAACACCAAGTCTGTAGTACAGGTAAATGTAGTGACTTAGGGTTGATAGCTAGCTAATTAATCTGTTGATATGCAGTGACATCATCAAATAGACTGTTCGCCAGGCGGTGAGTTAAGAAACAATTTTGATTTGTTTCTAATGTACCGTGGAATCATGTGATGCTATCTAATATCCATCATTTCTATGATCAATAACCACAGTTATAGGTTTCCAGACCATAGGTGTTACGAACTTCCTGGATAAATCTGCTGAAGAAGCTGTAGCTTACACAGCGAAACGTTCAGAAAAATCTTGTTTTGATTTTCTTAACACGCTGGGATTAATTTAAAAAATTTATAATAACCACAGTATTTGCATATCTACTTCGGTAAGTATGGGGACGATCTAACTATTTCAGTGCTCATTATCTTCCAGCTAGACCGTACTAAGATGAACAGCTTTCTACCAGGAATCAGTAAATGGTCTTAAACTGAATCCTTCCAAATGTCAGACTGTTGATTTCAGTTTTAGATGTAAAAGAAAGTTAGATGAAGCCGTTAATTCCCTTGACTGTTGTATAGTTGATGATAGTGATATAGAAATCAAGTCTGAAGTTAAGTATCTTGGATTAATTCTTTCTTCTGACCAATCCTGGCCTTCACATGTCTTAGCGATTTCTAAAAGAATATTTCGTCTGACTTTTCACATTAAGAAGTTAGGGCACTCAGGCATAACTCAACCCCTCCTCTTACAGTTTGTCAACTCGTGCATCTTACCTATTCTTTTTTACTGTTCACTCTTATTCTTTCCTGGACTGCTTAGAAAAGACTAGGTCACACTTCGCAGAACTCTGAAAACTGTCAGTAGGGAGAGTGATCTGTCTTTTGGCCATTTCGTTGCAATCGTCATTTACGATGAGCACTTGATTTTGGCAAACTGTGGGCATCCACTTTACCTGCAGTTTTCAACTTTTATCTCCTCAGGCAAAACAAGGGGTCATTTCAAAAGACTGTACGTGTGCACGTCTTGGTATAAAACATCCACGATACCATATTTGGTAAGTATTTTATGCGATGAAAGTAGTGTCAGGGACGAACTAACTAACCTTCTTTGCACTAGTGAATAAAGCATCCTCCCCATCTTCATCTCATCAAGCTTTACTGTTATTTTTCTTATATTTATAATCCTGTTTCGAATATTTCCGACTTAATACCGTTACTGTGGACAAATTCCTGCGGTTAATTTATATCTTGAGTAAACCAGATGCAATATTGTGACAAATGCTGTGAATTCCATTCTGTACTATAAGTACTGTTTTTGGAATTTAAGTAGATTATTATTATTAGACTTTGATGATGCCACTTTATCCTGCTTGACCTGTTCCTTTTGCTTTAATCATGATATTAACGTGTTTCACAGAACTCATCACACAGCGTTTCAGCATTAAATGTATACCACTTGCAGGCATAATGTTGATGAGCTGGGTATGCAAACCAAAGTAAACACTTGTACGGTACATTCATTATTTACAGAACTAAATAGTACGTAAGAACTACGATCTGACCAGTTATACAACGTTTAATATATTTAGATGCAGTCAACGCACACTGCTCACTTATATAACGCATTACCTGAAGCTACCTTAAAATAGTTTCCACTGAGGGTAATCTCCAATTGATACTACCTAAGTGAGCAGCTTAAGGTTATCTTTGAACTACAAAGTAAATGTGGAATTCGTGATAAAAAGATCGTCTCCTAGTCAAAATGTATATATACCTTAATCTTCACGAAAGTGTTTAGAGGTACTCATCCAATCACTTCAAAAGATTCACTAACTGCAGTCACTTAAGAAGTAAAAATAAATTTACCGAAGACAGTGTGCTTATGATTTCTAGATATCATAATGTACCATGAGGAAAAAGCTATATCCATAGGGTCATAACAGTTAGATGCGTGATAATAATCCGAAGCACGACTACGATTCCCAATCACAGAATATTTTACTTAGCTTCCTAATCGTACCAACAGATGTTTCGCCAAGAAACAGAAGACCACTGGTTCAAGGAAAATTTATTGAAAGTTTTCTTACAAATCATGGACATCCGTATTTATAGCCACGGAGAAGTCACAAACATCCGATAAATAAGAGTTTTATTATTTGGACTGTAACGAGCTATTTGTATTCGATCAGTGTTTCCCCCTCCCCCCGAATAATAATCGGCTTCTTAGCTTGTTGTAACTTCAAGAAAACCACCGATTGTAGACCACATCATGAAACTTTATTCTTGCCGATTAAAGGTTTACCTTAAGATAGTTAGTTCACTCCCCAGATCATCGTATGTTATCCGCTTTTAAAATCGTTTCGCAACATACGGAATGGCTGTTAACATTGGCTTTACTACAAGCAGTCCTAGTTCATGTATTTGGATCTAGTACATTGGGCATTAACAAACATAGGTAAAACTTACCCTCTAGAGGTTTCTGATTGCTTTCCATTTTCTTTCTGTACCCAAAAATACATAGAGGCACAACAGATTCACACCTCTCATGTGGGTCGTCCTTGTTTAACTTAGATTCTCTTACAGCATATCTGATGTTTTAACTGATAACAGACACACTTATGGTATTCTCAACTTCCCGAAAAGTTTCGAGGCTTTTCCAAATTCAACCCAGGTTTTAAATTCTCAAGGTTTGATATGCTCTTCGAAAACCTTGCTAACATCAACTCCGATCGTACTCTTCTCATCAGATTTACACATAGATTGTTGCATGTTGTAAACATGAACGTGATAGATATCGTTTTTTCCATATTTCTACATATTAAGTAACCAACTGAGCCAGCAACAATAGCGGCAACCGACAAATGAACTGGAAAAACAGCTTCTGCTATCCAAACATGTTCACGCGCATATTTTCCAAGACTTCTATACAGTACTATTTCATTAACAGCTGAAAATAACTAAAACACTGCAACCATGCACGAAAGCGACGTATGAAACAATTACAATGGAGTGGATGAATTGACCTGGTGTAAAAACTTCCGAAACAAACGAAATAACTGATTTGAACAACAACGGAAACAAAAATTAGGTGAATCGCAACATTTGTGAACAATATTCACCAAGATAAGTTGTGAATAACTGCAGGATAAACGTAAAAACCAACGTATTAACGAAGTGTTGGGGAAGTGCAATACAACATGACCGACTAACATGGACGAAAATGAACTTCAGGTGTCGTACCCCACCAGTGACCTTAAACGTGACGCACAAGTTTAGTCCGAAGAAAGAAGTAAACTTAAAGAAACTATGTACAGAAATGACTTTCAATTTTGTTAAGAGGCCTCAAGGATCTTATATTTGTGAATTGTTAGTAATTTTCAGGTTATAAATTCACTACTACCAGTGGTTAATGTTTCGACAGGTTTTCATGAGATTCAAGATGATTGCGAAGAATGAATCTTTATGCATAATTTAGACATCTGGTTTGAGGAGTATCTGAGGTATGTAAGCCTTCTAACTTCCTGGGGAAAAAAACAAAATGGTTTGTGACATATAAGATAAATTCCCTTTTAAATGAGACAAGTATCTGAATCTTGCTGGGATTATGTCCTTTTTGATGGAGCTCATAGTGAAAAGTGTTAGGCTGAATATGTGATACTAGTGGGATTTGCATTGTCACATGGAATATTGGAAGGACTCAAGTGCTTGCCACATCCAGTTGCACCAACTGATCTTGATATTACTATTCATTTTGATAATAGGAATACTATGCATAGTCTTCCTGATATGTCACACTGCTTACAGTTAGTACTGCCTTTCTGTCGAATAGCAGCCTATAGGTCCCTCCTACTTCTGGTACACGTACTGCGTAAGTCATATCAGTCATTATAGTTATCCACTTTCAGATCACCGAGATATTTTTGATTTCTTCTGGAGGCACCTTTGTCTATGATAGATATGGAAGTTGTAATTGTGACTGATATTTTTTACCACATTGTAAGCAGTAGTTGGCATGCAGAGACTTCTTGAAAGTCATGTCGAAAAGCGGAAGCGCACAAAGTTATGGATTGTATTATCTCTTAGGGCTCAGGTGACGAAAATGAATCCAACTTAAAACTTCTAATCGAAGTAATGGAAATGGTAGAAATTTTTGATCTGAAACGATTTAATAGGAAATACTCAGATCGTATACAGGTAAATCCTACTTAAGACCCCGTAATGACTGCATTTTCTACGTGCAAACTGTCTACCAAAGTTCAAAATGACACACAAATATGAAGGTATTGTTTGCTTGCTTGACAAAGAATGTAATGTATATGATAGTTGAAATCATGGGGAAATGTCATGACCACAGAAAAACAAACAGAATGAACCGTTTTGAGGACGCATTTTCATATTTCTTTCTTCCAATTGAAGGAGTACCAATCGTACACTTCATCCATTTAATTTCAGAAGTCCAGTAGCATCTTGTTAACACCCTTAGTGACATTAGTTGAATTAATGCTCCACCTGAAATATATGCAAAAATGTAATGCACCACGTCGTAATATTACGTGATATTCATACTCTCGTGCCGATAATGCTCTTTATTTAGGTAAGGCTAACCTAAATCCTGTCGACATTTCCAGGAATGCTAGAACAGGTTTAGAACCTGCGGAAATGAACTGCATTGGAATGCACTGATCCTATGACGCAATATTAATAATAGTATAATAATAAATACTTATTCCTGTTTATGCAGGAACATACCAATTGTACAGGCATGGATAAGTTATTATATAAATTACACATATTTTGATGTATGGTGAATTTACAGTTTGTTTGTTCTTTCTGACATTAGAGTCAGTCGGAACAGTCTGCTAAATAGTCTGTCTGTGTAACACATAAAGAGATATAGAAATATTGTCTTCGCATTAACAAAAAACCCAGACATCAGATGAATGTAATACAAATATCTGGGAAGAATAAAGCTTGAAGGCAATTCTCCTATATAACTTTGTTGTGAACAGCATCGTTGAGTTAAGGTTAATTGATGTATTATTTTGAGGTCAGTGATGTATTTATTTTTTTCAGCGGTCTAATCGTAGTTTTATAATAGGAGAGAAGTTTGATCGTGGATGCGGAAACTAGATAAGGTCATGTTGGATTGTTTTACTGCATGGAATGGGCCTGAGGTCGATTATAGAACTATCCATTGGCGTCAATTGTGTCAGCATGACATACTGTACATGTAAGTTGAGTAATACATTGAAAACTGTTTGAAAACCAGTTGCTTCTTTATTTCAGATCAAGAATACTCTTTGTACAGAATGTTGGCCAGCGTCTTCAAATGGTAGCATCAGATCGTTCATGGAATTTGAGTTTGAATTTACTTAAATGGTCATTTCAGTTAAAATGTTGGGTTGTTCAACTTCAACCAGGAGGTAAATAGAAGAGTACGCTCAGCAACAGAATATCAGAAAGAGAAAGTATGTGAACATGAAAAGAACATTAATGTTTTTATGTATATATAAATGTCTATGAATATATATAACCGTATAGTAAACATTTCCTGTATTCTAGTTGTGTTTTCATGTATTATTGCGAAGTCTTAGAGTTTATTTAGTGTCATAATATTTAGTAGTGAGTCTAGGCCGTATAGTGTTCTAATAGCTGATGCGTTTTAGAAATAAGTGGTGCGGTCTGATTGGCATAGTCATTGGGATGAAACAGTTTATATAGCAAGCGTTTAAAGCTTATAATAGAGTGACAGGTCCTTATTTCTAGAGGTAAACTGTTCCAGATCTTAGAGTACATGACTACGAAGAAGTTTACACGGAGTGCTGTCTTGCAGCTTTTCCTAGATACTGTGCACGTTTGGTTACGCGGGTTGTAGGAGCCTTCCGGTGAGAACTGTATCTCCTTGCTCTCTGAGAATGATATTTTATGCAAGACTTTAAAGAAGAATGTTAGATTAATGCTGAGTCGCCTCATCCAGAGTGGGTCGATACCTAGAGTTATGCACCTTGATGTGTAGTCCTTTTCGCAGTCAAATCCTAGTAGTTTGGACGTGAAGTATCGTTCGGCACTTTCTATTTTAAGCTTGTCACTTACGCGAGTGCTGCTGAGAATAAATGGACAATATTCCAGTAGTGGTCTGACACATGTCTTATATAATATAAGTTTCACCTCGTAGTTGTGGAAATTCCTGAGTATGCATCCTAAGAGCATCCTCGATTTACGCGTCTGTGTAGCCACTTGCTCAGAAAATGTCAGGTCACTAGAGTACCTGAGTCCTAGGTCAACAACACTTTGGAGTTCAGGCAAGTCAATAGATTCAAGTGCCAGTTTGATATTTATTGAGGGTGCACCGAAACAGATCCAGCCACATTTGTTAAGGTTGAATTTTAGGTTCCATGTGGAGGACCATGCAGTTACTCGATCTAGTTCTTCCTGAACAGCTTTCTGAAAGTATCCTAAGTCATCACAGTGGAATGTGTAAGCTACTTTAAGATCATCTGCAAAGATGAATGGTTTAGCCAGTGAGAAACAGCTGCATATGTCGTTGACATATAGAGTGAATAGGAGGGGGCCTAAGACGCTACCTTGAACTACTCCAGAAGTGACTGGACTAGGTTTAGAGTTTACAGAACCCAGTCTAACTACTTGGGACCTATTGTTAAGGAATGATTCAATCCATCATAATAATGGGTTACGTATTGCTAAGGAGTTCAGCTTATTGATTAGAAGCAAATGGTCAACGCGGTCAAAGGCCTTGGAGATGTCGAAGTAGATGACTAGTACTAGATGTTTGTTTCGGCTACTGGTTATATAGTTAAAGAAGTCAAGGTGACATGTCATGCATGATCTGGATTTTAGGAATCCATGTTGGTTTGGACTTAGAATATTGCAGCTGAGCATATGTTTGAGAACATCACCTTTAACTATTCTTTCCATAATTCTAGATGCTATGGTTGTAATATTGATTGGCCTATAGTTGTTGACTTCAGTTTTCGATCCGCATTTGTGTTTGGGTATTATGATTGTGGTTTTCCATTTATCTGGATAGGTTTGGCTTTCTCGGGACATTGTAAAGATCTTAAGTAATAAAAAGGAAATGTCAGAACCACCGCGTTTATAGAAATACGATGGTATGCCGTCAATACCAGCACTACTAGAGTTTTTAAGAGTTTTAATGGCTTGGTTAATATTAGAGTAAGTGAAATGAACTGTACTGATTTGTTTCAGCGTTGAAGAAGAAGGGAGTTCCATTGTATATTTTAAACCGAGAAGTGGGCCTAAGGTAGTTAGCTGCAAACGTCTCGTTAAACAGTTCACACATGTCTGCATGGTTGCTGTATAGTTAACCCTTGTGTATAAGGGGAGAAATTTTAGGGCTTTGACGATTCATTCGTTTCTTTAGGATTTCTGTGGGAGCACACACTCTGGTGGTGCTGGCTGGTGCGGTGCATTCTTCATTTCTCATACGCAAGTTATGAGCTTGCGAGATGGAGCTCAGAGTACTAAGTATTGACCCTAGTGTACTAAAGTCGTGTCGTCTGAAGTAACTTGTTGACAGTCTCTTCATTTTCCTACGATCCTTAGGCTTTATGAATGTCTTTCTATGTGGCAAAACTTTAGTGTTTGAAGTGGGATGACAGCATCTAAGCATGTGTTGGAGTTATAGTAAAAGATGTCTAGAGCTTTCGAGAGGCTATCAGTATAGAAGTACTCACTCCATTCTGAGGATCTTAGCATTGATTTTACTAGGGTCCAGTCTGCCTTACTGTAGTTCCTGTAAGTTATTTGTTGTGAAGTAGGGGTATGGGCTGCATTGCTACTTGACGGAAGTGGCAGTGCACACAGAACTGTTTTGTGGTCACTCCCTGAAAACTCAGAACCTACTAGGGTAGAAAGGGGACTTATATTGTGGCAGAAGATTAAGTCTAGTACGTTATTACCTCTTGTAGGGGTTGTGACAGTCTGTTTCCAGCCAAGTATATCCAGTGTGCCTGAGAACTTATCAAATTTAGTTGGGCCTGTGGGTATATCCCAGTTGATTTCTGGTAAGTTAAAGTCTCCACATAGGATCTTATGATCGTAGTGTAGGGTGGATAATTGTTCCAGAGTATTAATAAGTTGGGTCTCGTAATTACTAAAGGTACCACGTGCTCTGTAGGTGCATCCAATTAATACCATTGCGTTGTTTAAGTGTAAGTTAACCCATAGAGTCTCAGACATGTTAAGTGTAGTACTTTCTAGCTGTGATACTGTAAGTGCAATCAGAAAGTACATGAGGCAACCCCCTCCCTTACCACCTTCCCTGTCACACCGAAAGTGTGTGTAGTTATCTAAGCTTATCTCTTCATCCAGTATGTTCGAGTTACACCAGGATTCAGTGATGACAATTATAGGGGGTTTGTATATTACTGTGAGTGCTCTGAGCATCGATAGTTTATTTAGAACAGATCTAGCATTTATGAGTACCAGATAAAGATGAGATTTGAAATAGCATTTGAAGTATTTAAGTTCGTTAATCAGCCCCGAATATGGTTCAGCACCCAGTTGTACTGTTTCACATGACGACCCTATATTAAGAGGAGTTTCAACACCATGCTCATCTATGTCTATCGAGTTGGTGTGTGCTGTTTTCAGTGAAGAAGTAAGCGTTGGAGTACTGGATTTGCTATAGGCTGAGGCATTTTTAGATTTAGTTAATCTGGAAACGTGGGTAGGGATCTTTATTTGACCTAAACTTGTGCACGTATCAAGTGTGCTTAGTGGATGCGGGTGCACTAGACTGTTCCTGTATTCATGCGAGGGGGAAGCCAGCACTAGTGGTTTAGAAGTGTTAACATCCCTACCAGCTGTTGTTTCCACGCTGACAGGGACGCAGGGGATAAAAAATGATTGGGACCTTGTGAAGACCATGGTTTATAATTCCACCTATTGCTAGGTACTAGTTGTGTCCTTGTATGGGTTTCGTGTGTACTGCTTTGTGAGTTAGTTCCCAGCAAACTTGTACCATATATCCGATCAAAATTTATTTGTGTGCCATACTGTGAATACCCTGAGTTGTTGGTGGTCGAGTTCTGACTATTGCCACTTGTACTATTGAGGATGGCACTGTTGTGACGTAGGTTATCAGTGTGTGTCATGGTGCTATTTCGCACGTTGTGGGTGCTAATACTATTGACCCTGGGGAGTGTGGGCTTATTTATACTGCCATTGTTGTTGTTGGCATGATTTGGGGTCATATTTTCCTTTATTTTACCAATGGACTTATGGCTATGAGAGGACAGGGTCGAATTTCGGGGACTTTGACTTTTTTCTGGGATTATTTAGTGACATGCCTATATCTACGGTCATAGGTGGTATGGTTTTATTAGCTATTCGATTACAATCTTGTGGCCTTTCGGTTGGTGTCGCTCTCTGAGAGGATAATTCTGTGTGGTTTGAGAGGGGTGGTGCGGTGGGTTCTACGGTATCTCTCAAAGGGTTGGGTATAATTGCTGCTTGCAATGTCCTATTATTTATTCCACAATTAGGCTTAGTGAGATAATTGTATGCGCGCCTTTCTATGACTGTTTTGACCACTGTAACCTTTGTTAGTTTGTAGTTTCTGGCTTGCGATAGGGTGTGTTGGGAGTGGATGAATTTTCTGACCTCTGCCGGTGTTTCGAACTGAAAACGAATAGGACAACACTTTTCATGTTGACTCCTCTTCAGCCTGTGGCACTTAGTCTTGGAGTTGGGCATTTTCGCCTCACTAAGTAAGAGGCGCTGTACCCTTTTCAGTGCTTCATTGTCCGGAACGTTGTGGACAATAGCATTTAGTTTAGCGTCGAGTCGTTTTGTTACTTCTGTAGTAACAAAGTTAATGAGGTTATCTACCTTAGATACCGATTCTGTGTCTAGTTTGTTAAGGTCTACAGTTTTCATGAGGATAGTTAAAGGTGTTAGTTCACAGACCTGCGATCTGATATCGTTGATCTGATCTGATAATTTGGATATTTTGGTATTGGTTTCAGAAATTCTAGGATTTACTGACTTATCGTTTTTTATTTCCCTTAACTCGGCCTTAAGTTCTCCTATAGACAACTTAAGAAGTTCTATTTCTGAAGATAGTACTGAAACAGAGCTTGGAGGCTGGAGTTTTTCGATCAGCACATAAGGTGTAGAGAGGGTTTCTGTATGAGCAGAGGGTACTGAATTTTCAGGAGTAGTGCTAATACTAGCTGTCAGTACAGTTTTATCCCCAGTTTCAGCTCGACGCTTACGACATACAAGTGAGTTATGCGGCTCACTATAACCGTTTGTAGGGAGTGTGTTGCTTGATGTAGCAATCAAGGACGTAAAATTAGTCATCAGTTTAACAGGGGATTGAGTTCGTTGCTTTTTACTTTGATTAACCATAACTATTTGCTACAAGAGTTAATGGTTACAGGTATGGAGGAGGTAGAGTACTTGTGCAAGGATTACAACAAGATAAATTTTATCTAACGAAACACGCAAAATGTAACGCAAACGTTGAACGTACCGCTGCATCGCAGAGACTAACTTCTATCCCAAGTTTTGAGACTCCAAGGCTTAACCGAAGTTCGTGTGAATTGGTTATGGTCGTACGGGATTACACTTAACTATACTTGCAAGTTCTCACCTCAGGAAGTACCGGTCTAGTGTGCCGTACTCCCACCGCGAGCATGATAAGTCCAAGACAAGAAAGTTTATGGGAAAGTTTATTTTTATCCCGATACAAAATAAGCTGATATACATACTTATTATATATAGAAAACGTCCTATTCCTTCAACCGCTACTCCTGCATAATCCGCTGGAATCCTGTCTCCAAACTTCTCTGGGATTTTTTCCATGTAAACATGGATAAGCCTGGTGCTCGTGAGGTATTCCTCACATGGTTTATTTGAGGCGACTGCCAACGTGCTTGGAGGTGCGTATGAATCACTTGACCATATCAAATGTTGACACTTTTGTAGTATATGATTAACTACGAATGGTAATATAGTTAACGTAAATATGATAAAAACAATGTGCTTTTAGTTCCAAATCAGTACTAATGTTACCATATGGAATCTTCAACATTTCGTATAGTATTGCATCTAATTTTATCGAATAACATAAAAAGCAATTGAAAAGACAACACAGGATTGTTAGTGACAGTTCTTGTTTGGTATTTGTAGTTACAGTGAAGTCATATGCGCAGATATACAAAAAATATACATATATATGTATATATATAGAGAGAAAGAAGGTCAGGGTCAACTCGAACCTCTCATCCTAGACAACAGTGCGTAGTGGAGTGCCACAAGGCACGGTACTGGGACCTCTCCTATTTATTTTATACATCAATGAGTTATCTTCGCTCACTGATTCCCCTATGGTCCTATACGCAGACGGCTTAAAAATCTGGAGAGAGCTAAAGAAGGAGAGTGATACGCTGAGGCTGCAAGGAGACCTCAACAAACTGTTAGAGTTGTCCATAGAATGGATTCTTCACATCAATGTAGAGAAATATGCTACCATGCGCATTGGACACGCAAGCATAAGCCCCTACGAATTAGAGGGAATAAAACTTTCATCAGTTCAGACTCATTTGGATTTAGGTGTTGTAGTAAGTCATGACTTAAAAACTACAGCACACTGTTGTGAGGTGGTTGCACGTAGTTTCAGATCCTTATGGGCAACTCCCAGATGTTTCACCAAAGAAATGTTCACCTCCTCATATGCATATCTGTGTGATCAAAGCTGTAAAACTGTATCCAGAGAGCCAATCCTTGCCTTGCAGGGCACTCACATATTCTAGAAAGCATCCAAACGTGTGATTCCTGGCATGACTAACCTATCACATAAGGAAAGACAAAACAAGTCTCTTCTCCCTATCATACCGTCGGCACAAAGGAGATTCAATTACAATGTTTAAAGTTTTAAATAATGACTACTGGCCTGATCTATCCTCTCTTTTCCGTCACAACAGGTTGGAGTACCTCAAAGGAAATAGAAGGAGGGTTCAAAAGACAAGGAGAAACTATATCGCTCTGGAGTACTGGTTCTAACAAAGGGTCATAAACTGCTTCTACCGACTCCTAGAAGAAGTAGTGCCTGCAATCTCAACTGATTCACTCAATAAGGGTTTGAACAAACACATAAATATACTAGAAAATGATTAATACAGGCTCATAGCCTGAATGCACCCTTCTAATTGCATTTAGTAATAATGTGTTTCTTAGGGATATCAGAAGCCTACTCTTCTACTGTTTATTGTAGAGGGTGAGTTGTCCAAGCCATATTTACGGATTTTATTTTTAACATGCATCAGTGCTATTCACTAAAAAAGTGTTTTACTGTATTGAAGTTTCTATTTTTTAAGTTCATCGGTTTCATTGTTCACGCGACGTTTTGAATTTGACTTATAGCTGCGTGCTGTTGTAGCGTGCTGGGTTTCATAATACGCAATAGTTATGCAAATCAATGGATGTATGGGAAGCAGTCTGTCGGATATATTTCCTTCTATTCCTAGCCAAGACCCTAACGGTGGCTTAATGCCTGTTCCAGCTATACATGTCAACGGACCAAACATTAACAATAGTGATTCTATGTCTCGGCTACAATATCTTGGCTTAAGTTTGCTGCAAAACGGTCAAAATGGAAATGGTGGCGCATTTTTCAATGAGGACCGCTCGCGTACCAATCTGATTATCAATTACCTTCCTCAAAGTTTCGACCAAAATGATTTGCAACGTCTTTTTGAACGTGTTGGCCCTATAAGACAATGCAAGCTTATAAGGGATAAGGTAGTAATTTTGCTAACTTTATATGTGGTTTAGGAGTCGGGCGCTAGTTTATGCTACGGATTCGTGGATTTCGTCAACCCTCAGCACGCAGCCTTGGCTATACAAACATATCACGGCTATGAGTGTGACCGAAAGCGTTTACGAGTGGCATACGCCAGCTCAGGTGGGCGGCGAATTATTCCAGGTGAGTAACTTAACATCATTTTATGTCATAGGAAATCGCCCTCAAAAATTTTCTAATGTAAGCGACGTTCAGGGCACTCCGAATGTTGAAGTTACTAATGAAAATATAATTGGTTGGGAAGTACTAGTTACTGGAACACCTATAGAGTGGACTAAACCAGAATTACTTGTAAGCTAGCCATACTGTTCAACCAAAATTTCAGCGTTTGTTTTCGAACTTTGGAGCTCTTATAGACGTGCTGCCGCTGACTCCTCGGCTACCTGACTCTCCGCCTGGTCAGAAGCCAGGCTTCAGTCCACCTTCGAATGGGACTTCTAGTGACGTGAGCTCCGAGTCTCCAGATGGCAAACATGCATCAGGTGCACGTGTCATTTTCCAGGAAAAAGAAAGGTAGGTTCATGTGTACACTTAGTCACGTTTTCTAGTGCGGAAATTTCGGTCTTGCGTTTGAATGGTTATCAGGCTCCAGATTGGTGCTCATCTCTCAACCTGAGATTAATTGGTCCAGTAACTCGGGAAATGTGTGGTCACTTCTATTCTTCACGTCAATCTCCACCCTATACATTTGGGCGTATGCTAAACAGCCAAAGTATTGCTGATCCTTTGACTGAATCGGATATATTTACAAACGTGCTGAATAGACGAGTTTTAAACACACCGAACTGTGCAGTTCATGGTAATCCTCAAAGCCACTTTGTAACAGATGCGAAGAGTTCTGAAGTTCTACCGGTCGCACCGGAGGGTAACAATCTACATCTCCAATCAAATTCAGTCTTCAATATTCCTCCTCGAGCAGTCATGCGAAACAAAGGTGAGTGTGTGCCGCTACATATGTTCAACTATTCACTGTTGGGAACCATTTCTCGCCTTGTAGTTTCCTTAGTTTTAATATTTTCTAGTATGTAGGATCATGAAGTACTTACCGATTTTATTCAGATTCAGATAATAGAGATAATAGGCTCTTGTGGCCTGTGTTTTTAATTATGGAGGATGTCGTACACTGCTACTTTAAGTCAGTATTATTTTCAGGTAGCTTTCCGCTGTGCATTGCAAATAATACATTGTGCATATGGTTGAAAGTTAACTGCTGGAATACGCTTTTTTTAAGGCCATCGATTCTGAACTAGAGATTTAATTGTAGAGAATGAGACTAGACAAGTAGTATGCCAACTTATGCAGAATTATGATCAAAACTAACGGCACTCAGATATTTTGTCTCAAATTTGGGCGACAGCATAAGAAATTGCTTGAGTTCACCTCACCGCATTTGTCTTATCAGTCTTATCACCTCAGTGCATCTGAAGGGTTATGATGGGTAGAATAGGCGTTCTTAGCAAACGAACTGATTGAGACCATGCATGATCTTGTTGGGGTTACATAGTCGTAATTTGCATGCCCCGGTGAAAAGGTTTCGAGGTGAGTTTGTTTTTACTAGGAAGCAAACTGGTTGCAAGATAATATTCTCATCATTGAACACATCGTATGCATAATCGGTCTTCTCAGGAGTAGTCTACATCAGCCTATGAAGAGTAACGAGTGCAGTATTTGAATTTGTTGATCAACTTAATGGACTGGATGCGGACGAAATTTCACCACAAAATGGATGACTGGTCCGGTATTTACTAACGGGTGCGCTATCCGGATGCCCATCAAAAACTGTACTTTACAGCCAATAATTTATATTCAACCTGTGTTGACGCGGTCGATTGGCTACACTTAAAGGTCATTACCAATAGCTTTCCGAAGTTAATCATGTAGATTTGTGTGGACTGTTTCCGTCATCCTATGTGGTAGATTGTCTAGCTTAACTTCATTGGAGTTATAATTGAGTTTCTGCTAATTGAATGAACACTGTCAAGATGATTCAGTGATACTAAATACCGAAGTTTGCAAGGTGTTAAGTTGCTTCAAGTCAGATTAGGGATTAGAGCCATTAGTATTTAAGTGCTGCATATACACCATGGCCCAACTAGTGTTGCATGTCTGTACTCAAGTTAGGTCACATTTACTTTTTCCTTAATCAGGTTGTCGAGGCACTATCTAATGATTTTAAAACCCTCTTTAACTAGTTTTGAGTTGTGGTTATTTGAATTTTGATTTCCGTAGTGAGTGACCCAACATCAACTTCAATCTTCAACCAGGATGTTCTTTCTCATACTGGTTCGTTAGGCATCCTCGATTTTCTTGACAGTCACCAAAATGCAAATTCGACAAGTGGGACTGACCGATGTACATCTAGAGATGTCTCCGTAATCAACACATTGAACTCTGAACGCGTTGCCGACAGTGAACAACCGAAGCTGCAGAATTCGCTGAAGAACTTGACAAGTGCTCAAAATCACTCTTCATGGCCATTCGTCCAGCATCGGTCTACCTTAACTGCACTGTCTGAAAACGGGCGGTCTAACGAAATGAACAAAGGTACTCCAACAGCTGGGGGTTACAGACGTTTGTCTGTAAAGTCTCCTCTGATAGAGAGTCCAATTTTATCTAGCCTACTAGCTCAAGAAAATTCCCAGGCAAACATATGGCTTAAGCTAGAAAATATTCAGCCGACAGGGTCATTCGAGATTCGTGGTGTTGAAAATGTGATTTGCAAGGTAAGTTTTCATCTGTCTGTATTTACTGTCTTTAAATAAGCTTATCAAGCTATATTGTTTCCAAGTCGATTACACTCAAGGAAACGGGTTCCGGTAAGCTGATCTCTGTATTCAATGGTACACAATATGTGCATTCCAGATATTGTACCCAGACACCGAAGGATGTCAGTGTTCGTTCCTTTAGTAATGCTTCTCAATTTCCGGGTCATCCCGTTTGCTTATTTAACTTTTCAGCTGTTGAACGGCGGATTAATCTTTCAAACAAAGGGTATAAAGCTTGGTCTGGAATGTTCTTTTATGTAAATTTTTACTCAGTACAGCACTCGTTCTGATAAATTTAAGTCAACACTCATCCGAGTTAAACTGGACTGATGATGGAACCTTTAAGGTTTCTCGTTAGGAGTTAGCTTAAGCGATGTGTTTTTCCTGCTCGCAAACCTTTGAGGTACCCTTTATAGTGTCCCAGATTCTTAACATGTTGGTAATTTCTTTCAATTACCGGTGTTTCCCGGTATTAGGAAAGTTTAATGCTGCATTTGTGTGTAATATCAAGTTAATGATCCAGTTATATATCATGAAGTTCTTTTTCATTTCAGTGGGCAGCTTCGGGAGTCAACCATATTGTTTGCCCGACTACTGGAAGCTTAGCGGTTGCCGTATGTTTTGTCGCTCATGCGTACATGCTTAACTGTACTCTTGTAGTACCTGAGGCTCATGAGTTAACCATAAGGCGGCGTTTAGCACTTGTAGCTCAAGATGCTAAAATTGTTGTGGTTAGTGGCGGTTTTCAAGAGGCTCATCACTGTGCCGATCAAATGGTCAAGGAAATGCAATCAGCACCTGATTCCAATAGTCGTCTTCTTCATCCGTATGAACAGCCTGGACTCTGGGAAGGATATGAATATATTGTTGATGAGATTTTTTCGGAGATTGGTCAACCAGATGCAATAGTTATTGCTGTTGGTGATGGAGGGTTGTTAGCAGGCATTATTCAAGTAAGCCACTACATTTTTCAACTTTGTTTGGATTTTTCTGCTCATGCCCGTGCACTTCAGACTAAGCTAACAAACTTTTCATTCTAACATCCAAAATGTTAACTGATAATTGGGTAAATAAGTAACGAAGTGATACAGCGTAATGTTGTTTCATTTCATGCTTATCTACGTTGCGTATACAAGGAACTATCACTGGCATAGACGAAAAAAGAAAGCTTCAGTTTCCATAAGCGCTACTTTGGTTTTGCTGCATTGTAAACAGTATACTGATCGAAATAATTCCCTTTTTATATGTTATAGTTTCCTTCGAATCGGAAACTTTTTCTGTCAGTGTTAATAAATGTTCCCAAATTTCCTTTTTTACGCCATAAGGCTTTGTGGAACAAGAAATGGTCTTCAACGCACATCATAACTGTCGAAAATGAAGGAAATGATTACCTAAATCGCTCATTAAAATCTGGCCAGTTGGCGGTTTCAAAGAGCTCTTCATTTGCAGCTTCCATAAGCTCCCCTGTCTTCACACCACGGGCGTTACAGTTAGCTCAGTGTCAACAGATCAGTGCGATTACCTGTACAGACGTGGAAGCTATCAATGGAGTTAAGCGTTTTCTGGGTAAGTACTTACTAACTTAAACCACGCGTTTTTTGAGAGAGATTTTACACTTCATTTCCTGAAACTGAATGCTTAACATGTAATTTTTAACCCACCATTTCAATTGTGCAAAACATTGGTTATGGTCCACTAAGTTGTTTAAGGTTAACATTAGTATATAAATAGCTGCAAGTCTACGTAAATGTCATGACCAAACTGTATTTACACTTAGCAAATTCGATATCTTCAATGTTCCTTCAAATTGTTTATAGTTGAGGTTACCAAGAGTTAAGCTGGTTTAAATAAAGCATATTCCATTGTAGTACCGTATCTGTCCTCGTTTGAAGTTCGAACTGAAATTTTGATGCAAATTTAGGGACATCTGCGCGTGGTTAAATGTTTAAATAAGCCTTTTAAATATTGTTGTGAATAGAAAAGTATAAATGAAATTTCAAAATTACATAGGCTTGTTTTTCGGCACAGGTGTGTGTAGCTTGTCTTGACACATGATCAAACATTTACAGTCTCGTGGAGTCGAATGGTTTAAATTTTGTGTGAACTGATTTGGTAGCATTCGATTACTCCTGAATATCTGTTTTGCCCCTGCAGCTTTAGGACCACGTGAATGCAGTGAGTAAAAGTAGCGTGGATTATTTCCAGTATCTATTACTATAAGCTATGCATATGACAAGCAGGAAATCCCATCGGTGACTAACTGGTTATTTACTGTTACTGAATAAACTTGTTAGTTTTAGGAAATCGTTCTTCGAGAATCGTATGCATTCGAACGCTTTTTTCGCCTGCTAACTAGGGTTTCCAGACTCGATACCTTTTCTGTAACGAATTATTAACTCCATAATGCATTAGCACGTATAAAGAAAGAATTTGCTTTTACCTTTTAGATGATCATGGTATGCTTGTTGATCCGGCTTGTGGAGCTGCCCTTTCGTCCGTGTATTCGGGCTATTTGTCCCGTTTACAATTTGAGGGTCGCCTGCCGCGAACACCTTATGTTGTCATAATTGTCGAAGGAGGGAAAGGCTTTTCTTTACGCCAATTGATTGATTTGGAAAACCAGATGGCCCCATTCGCTCCCCAACAAATCGCTGCATCTGTGTTACCACCCACATCTAGCTCGTACATTACCCATCTATCTCCATACCCAACATCTCAAGAAATTGATAAATCCACAGCAACGATCCACAACAAATCAATGTCAAACCATATGGCAAGAAAAGGAAGTACACCGACACCGAGTACACCGCGCTCTGTGTGTAATACAGTTAGCAGGATACCGACCTCTAGACCTGATTCTGATCAACAAGCGTCAGATTGCAATGGTGGAGAAACCGAAGCAGGCTCAGAATGCGCTAGCACGTTGAATCCACACGATTTGGTGAATTTTTCCAAGCTTTTAGCTTCCTCTGAAGCTAAAGGTGGGGAGACGAGTCTTCGCGAATCGTAGTCTATAGATTAATCAACGTTGATTATGCTTTATTTTTATTTCTATATTTTTTGATAAAAACAGTTATGAATGTTTTTACAGTTCTATTTAAGTTTAGGTTATCTTAAACATACTTTATTTTGGCTGTTTAGTCAGTCAATCTGTTCTTTCGTTCGGAATATTTTAGCGATCCTAACAACCGCATATAATGATTATTATTGATTTACCTCATCATTTGTTTATTAGATTTCATATTTTCTCTATTTTATTTTATCAGTCTGTTAGTTAGATATTTGTTTTATTTATCTTTATTAGTTTCGAGTTGGTATGTTATCTAGTTTCGTTTTTTAATTTGAGGTAATCTCTTTAACACTACTTTGTTAGTGTTAAGTCATGTAAACACCGTCATAATTTCATCTTTTGCTAAAGTTGTTATCCTAGTTTCACCCAGGATATTGAATATGTCTGTTGTGCCTTACACAGGTGTATCATTCTTTACTGCTAGACTATTAGTCTGCATTTATGCAGTTTGATTTTCATTTTTATTTCCTATCCCAAAAATTACTTTTCCATCATGACGGAATGACGTGTCAGTTGTTGGTTGTAATATTATCTATCCGGTATGAATTAAATTGCAAACCTGAACATTACTGATTTAAATTTTATATTGACTTAGGTATTTACCTACCTCGCTTGATTTCATGTGTTTTCACCAACTAATCTTGTTCTTTTTACTCAATATTATTTTTCTGTGGTTGAAGCATCAATTCTCTCAATCCAGTCATTCCATATGTGCTTCTCTCCCAGTTTATTTTGCAAACTGACACAAGTTGATTTGTGTGTAACACTCCTCCTCCTTGGAAGGATGTACACAGTCGCATTTGTTTTGTTTTTTTAACTGTTTTCTCATGTTACTTATCATTATTATACCATATAATTATGTAGCACTTGTGCCTTTCTTTTTTATATTCATTGTTTGTGTTTTCATTATTATTTTCAAGCAAGCAGTATTACTTTCTAATCTGATATGATACCAGATTTTTGAATTTATTTATTATATTGAATTTTTTCTCATATATCAATTTACAATTATGAATGTTTTTTTTGCTTGTTGTTTTTTCTTTTGTAGTCTGTTTTAATTGCCATTTATTTAAAATGATTGCTTTACATTGTTTTCTTATTTTCATTGCATATATTTGTGTGTTGCAGTTATCGTCTTTTTCCTTTTGAAACATCTCCCTATGGTATTCTTATTTTGTCACATTGTCAGAACACTTCCGTAGTTCTATAATAAGCATATGGATTTCAACAATTGCGATCAAATCGAGACTCAAGATTTCACCCTAAATCTAGCATTTACGGAGCAGTCACATTACGATGCATAAGAGATGTAATTGTCAAAAAACTTCGAGTGATCTTTATTAAAAGAGATGATAAGATACTCTAGGCCTCGATCCACTATAAATATACAGCAAATGCAGTCTGGTTATCATCAGCTACTGAAACTCGCAAATAATCAGGGTGAAGAAAAATAATAGCTGTTGGTCTTAACACACGTAATTTAAAATATCCATTTTATTTAGGCACTATGCGTTACAGATCCTGTGGTGATTTCAAGGTGGGCGACTATGCGTAGTACTGAAGATTGTCGCATAACGTTCGTACGAAAATATGTATTGTATTCAGTATATTCATGTCCGTATGATAAGTACTCTATGGGTATATTGCATGTTTTCTAACTTCCAAAAGACCTCGAAGCTCTCCTTATCATCAACTTACCGGCGTCCAATAATCATCGCATTTCTTGATCTGAAAGCGACATTCGATTCTGTCGACCGAGAGGTACTAAGGGATGTTTGGTTATGAAGCGAATGCCTAGGAAATACATCGGACTGATCAAGGCACTCTACTCGAACTCGTGCGGCCAGGTAAGAGCCTACAGAGAGTTGTTATTTGCAGGGATGAAACAAGTGGTGTCTATCAGGGTTGTCCACCATCCCCGTTTCTGTTTAATTCCATCATAGATGTACTAATGGAATTGACTATAATTAACTCTAGCGACTTAGGTCTTGACTTGTTACCAGGATACAGTCTTCGTTTATTGTAAGCGGACGCTATTATCCTCTTTGGTGAAGACACTTACAAAATACAATCTCATGAATACCCTGATAAGAAATCTTGGAATCTTCGGTATGCAAATCGCTTCTGTCAAATGTAAGGCGAAGCAGCATGACTGGTTTGAACTGACTTCTAAGGTAAAAACAGTGAAGTGGTAGAGAGTGTTGACATGATATCCGGCCACCATCAAAGCACTCACTTTGAATGTTTGGCACGCGATTCGCTCCTGTCAAATGTAAGGTGATGCTACAGGCTGGGCTACATCGACTTGTAGCTTAATAATAGGGAGTGAAGTGGTGGAGCGTGTTGACCACTTCACTTATTTGGGAAGTTGCATCAGCCAACGCCAGTGGGTTGATCGCTGATGAAATCTCAACACGGATACAGAGGGCTCATTTGACATTTGCCAAATTACGTCATCTCTGGTGTAGGCGTGATATCCGGCTGTTTATCAAAGGATGTCCGCACTACTCAGTATTCCACCTCGTCCTCCTTTATGGTAGTAAGACATGAAAAGGCTAGGTGGCATAATAGGGTGAGTAATATTGAGTTTATACGTCGAGTGCTAGGTACGGAGAGTAAATCAATCGACGACGTTGTAAAGTTAAGTTGACTGAGCTGTCATTCCTAGTTGTCACCTTCACTAAGCAATTGTCGTCGACCGAGGAATAGATCGGGGAGGAGTTAGAAATAGGCAAATCGAACCTGGCGTTAGCTGATTGAATTTTCGACTGTAGGTTTTAGTCACGTGGAAGTGTGCGCGGACTCTGACTGAGGTGATAGAAATTATGAGGACCAGTAGCTTGTGGAATGACTCATAACGGTCTTCAATGGTGCAAATGAATTCGCTCAATATTGACTTCCAAATTCATTAAGTTTTCAGTATCCTCCCCGTCATTACTCTTACTCCCACACATTTCTGCGCATTTCGATTCCTGTGCGTTTTTTTCTTTTGTTTCGTCTATTTTTGTGTATATTCATGTGAAATTTGACAACTCCATTGATATCACCAGATATTCCAATGTCCTGTGAAAGTCACGTGAAGTCGGAGTAAAATGTGTGAAATTGCACCAGCTTGTTATTACTTGAAGAGACAAGCATATATATATATATATATATATATATATATATATATATATATATAGTCATTTGCAAGAAATGCTCTGTAATTGAGACTCTCCATCTAGGATATTCGACAGTTCGCGGTTACTCGAACTGTTGTACTTTTCTGCAGAATTCCACTTTGGCATCTCAGTCGGGTGATTGCGGATCCTAAATCGTATGAAATATGATGAACGTATATTATGTATTTTCTTGGTTGGTTGTTCACTTAAAAAAATAACCTGTATTTATTTACTTAGAAAGTCTGTTTTAAGTGTTAAGCTTCGAAATGTTAATCGCACTTCCAATTAACATATACTTTAGTGGCTAAAACCTTTGACGCTTATGTTAATTGTTCCTTGGTAGAGTTTTTCTAAATCACTTAACAATAATTCTAAGTTTACTATGGCTTTATTTCTAGCATCACTTACATTATTGAGAATCAATGCTTGTTGTGGTCTACACCTCTGCTTTTCATCAAACAGGGTGAATAAACACTTTAACAGGATAAAATTAGTCCATATTTTTGTTATTTTATCAGCTCTACTAAAGCCGTTCTCTCATTATATTATTCAAGTTTGTCAAGGAAATGAATTGAGTGAAGTTATATAAATAGAGGTGCTACGCTGAGGTAAATATCAGTTTAATTATAAAATGTTTTAATTTATGCCTTAAAAACAAATTTATCATTTTAACGTGTTCGCTTTGACTATTGATCCCTGCACTAGCACATAGATAATTTAACAACTATTTATTCTATGAAAATAATGACAAAAAGCCCAAGTACGTTTAGATATTGTGTTGTATTCACACTATATTCCGATTGTGAATTCATTTTCATCATCAACTTGCTCCAGAATTAAAGGAATCATCAATTTAACATATCTGTGGAATATACTCGTAACCCCCTGATGTGTGTATAGATTTCTGACCTTGGTAACCATCACTACGGTGACCAAAAAAGATTTTTCGCAACAAAATTTATTCATTTTCTTTGTTTATTTCACGTTGGATCAATATTTATAGGACTATCTACGGTTTACTTGTAGATTACTTAACATACATTGAATTTCACAGCATATTTTAAGGGTTTGATAAACTCCAAGTATGGACTGTCTTTACTTAGTCGACTATGGCTAATTTCTTCATGTCATAGTTATCTGTCAGTTTCCTTGATTTTAACACATATAGCTTCAATGAAGTTAACGAATCCTTAGTAGAACCAAATGTTTTATCTAGCTTTGGAGTACTTATAAAAACCTCGCATAGAATTCATATATGGCATTCGAATTTTGTGCGTTGGTGGTTTAGTGGTAGAATGCTCGCCAACCACGCACGTGGTCCAGGTTCGATTCCTGACCACCAGCACACTTCTAAGCATTGCTTAGCCCGGTATTAAGTCTGGTAAAGAGGAAAGGTTGGTTGTGAAGAGGCTAGCAACCGCAAGCTTCAAAAAAAGCCCTATTCCTACTGAAATTTCGTAGAGCAAGCTTATGGCTCAATCGAAACACAAAAGGAGTGAAAATAAGTCGTATATTGTAGAGTGCTCAAGTATTATTCAGTTCTTATGATGCCTAAAATCAATTATTGGTGAATTCTGCTTATATATGCATACTGATCACTTTTCTTTCAAATCTGCTTTTTTTCTTATTTTGTTGTGATATCTAGGAAAATTTCCGTATTCATGTGATCCTATTAACTGACCTCATCATTATAATAATAAAACAACTGCTGCAAAAGTCTTCATTGCTGCATTCAGTAATTTTCACCTTATTCAATGAATGAGTCCCAGTAACTTTGTTGCTCACTAATAACTCTTATAGTTAAAACTGTTTTTGCGAGTTGATCACGGACTGATATCAGTTACAGAACCATAGAAAACCAGGGAGTACTGGAGAGCTGTTTCATCCTAGTTTGGGAATCATCGGCAGTACGCACCCACTAGGATTCGAACCCAGGACCTTCCGGTTACAAGGCAAGCTCGTATACCACTGGGACCCGATTCAATGGCCCATGAATTCCACGACTAACCCTTACAAACTAAACTATAGAAAATTAATCTGATGCTCACTAGTGACTTGCTACAGGATGGAGTTACCTGGAGTTCTAGTGAGAAGTCGTGACCAGTGAGGTTCAACCAGATGTCACGTGTGAGAATGGATGTCCCACCAACGACATTGGTTGGGGTCGCGCTTAATCACGAATTGGTAGAAGTTAGAATTCATGAGCCATTGAATCGGGTCCCAGTGGTATACGAGCTTGCCTTGTAACCGGAAGGTCCTGGGTTCGAATCCTAGTGGGTGCGTACTGCCGATGATTCCCAAACTAGGATGAAACAGCTCTCCAGTACTCCCTGGTTTTCTACGGTTCTCTAACTGATATCAATCTGTGAACAACTCGTAAAAACATAACTAACCCTTACAAACCAAACCGTAGAAAGTTAAAACTGTGTTTATTATTGTGGTTGAAAGTAGAATTGTATCACACCTATGTAACAATTCATCATCTGTTGATATGCTAAAGCTGAATCCTATACTGAGTACCCTTCATTAAACTCTATAAATCAAACTGATAACTGTGCAAAAAATAGCCTGGAGGCCCTTCACTACATTTTCAAGGTTTTAAAATATATGCTGTATGTACATAATTTATTTACACAAGACAGGTGTATAAGGGTCATCATAAGTAAAACATCTGACTCTGTATCTTGACTAACTCAGTTAATTTGTTAAAAGATGTAACTTCGTTCACCCATTGCTAATATGAAATACTTAGCATACAAATACACAACAGAATTATCTACCAATTATTTGTGTACATAAGCACAAATAAAAATAACCACGTTTGTGAACAAACTAATTGTTTTTATCTTTTGTTTTTTATTGTCATCGCAAGACAGTCGACATCAGTTAGTGTTAATTACTTAGTACTCGAACTGAGAGAATATATATATATATAACAGAAATGGATTATTTGACCTGGCTCCTTATCAGATACAAAAGATTACTGAATTAATTCTCATTTATGTGGTTTTTCATACCAGATAATTGACACCGTTATTATTGTTATTATTATTATTACTACTACTTACAAACTGAAACTAACAGTAAGTCAGGACACGAATCATAAATATGTACACACAGTTGGTTGCCTTGGTTACATAAAATATGATCACTTCATGACTTATTGAGCATTTATCTTTATAACTTATAATTTTTTCAATGGTAACTACCTCTCCCCTATGTTGTATTCTACTTTTAAGATTCAACCCTTATTTTATTTCTGTTACTAAGTGACAGTAAAGGTCAATAAGTATGCTCAGTTAAAAGCCTTCGGAGTGTTTGTTTTTGTAGTTTATGTCCTACTAGTCGAGATAATCACGGACATTGATTATCTTATAAACAACCTGAGCTCGTGATATTCATTAAGAAAGAATTTGCTAATATTTTTAGAACAGACTTATTCGCATAATGGTTTACATTGTTACTCATTCATAGACATGCTTGTATCTTAAAAGCCACAGAATTAAATAAAGATTGTTTTCTTTTAAGCACTAAAATGAACTAATAAGCCAATTTGTTTTCATTTGAAATTCTTCTGCACCGCTGCACTCACTACTTCTCATAGAATCGAAATTCGTGGCTTTTTAGTTGTTGCATTGCTTGACCAAGAAATGCTTAAACAAGTTCTCAGCTATCTAGTAGGAGACAGTGGCAACAAGTAAATTTGTACTAAGCATATCTCAGACACAGTAAATAGACAAATAAAACGGTATGGGATACATGCATCTCCTATCCGGTCGTTACGGGATAAAATTCAAATATGATCTATAAAATCATCATGAACTGAAATAATATTTATTTTGTGTAGTGCGATAACATATATCAGTCAGTCAGTACGGTTAAAAGTTTGAAATCCTGAAATACATTAATACACAGTGTGGAAGTAAATTTCACGAGACTTGTTATTCAGGAAAAAAATACAGTTGATAGACAAAAAATTTCGTCATTGTCTATTACTCAGGGATGAAGAGAATCAGCAACCAGAAGTCTGACAAATGAAGTGTGAAAGTATCTGTAAACCAAATCAGTCTAAGTGCAAGTACTATGTCATTCAACAAACAAGGAAAAAGATCGATTCCACTAAATTGTCTTCAAATTTCACATAGAATCAATCACATTTTGTGTGCATACCAAGAATGGCGGTCAATCCAAGAGACGGCAGTCGAAAATTTAAACGATGATGATCATAGAAGTAAGACTTACATCAATGGGCTAAGATAAAATTGTGAGCTACTCAGTCAAATGTCTTCTAACTATGCGGTATTCCAACATAAGTGATAGTAAAAAACACTGAATTTACACATCCCCCCCCCCTCAAACACATACACTAGTTAGCGTCGAGAGTGAAAGCCTAGAGGCAAAGGGCTCTAAAACTAATAGAATATTTATTGATTTCCAAAAGAGAATATACAGCAAACAAGAAGCTTTTTCAGAGGTTCTGTCGACAGGATAAAACATCCTACACAGAAAAGCAGCGAAAGTCCTGTTAGACTTAAAGTATAGGAGACGGTAAACAAACAATAACGACGGTGGTGAGTAATCCAGTGAAGATTTACTCAATATTAGATAAGTTTATTTGATATGACACACTGTGGTATAGTATTATTAACTGGATGACGTATTGAGCTTAATTTGTTGCTCATAATAATATGCGTATTATATCAGATAAACTTATTTAATATGGGATTATTATATTCGACGACAGTCTCTAAATTCTAATCATACATCAAGATATACTCAGTTTCATAACATGCGTTACTGAAATTAATATAATCCAAACTGGGAAAATAAGTTATAAAGTTTTCATTGAAGATGTCCGCTGTTAGCGGATTGACATTTTTTGATTTTTTTTGATTTTGATTTACAGCTTGATTCCACACCGTATTTTCAGTACAAGTATGGAATTTTCAGCATGGATATCGGTAGCCCAAATTCAGGCCGACCATAGATAACGGGTGTGCGCCGGCAGGGGCTCGAACCTCGGACCATGTGCATGGTCGGCGAGAGTCCTAACCACTGTGCCACCGACGCACATCGACGCTAACCACTTCTACCGTAGTAGCACCAGTCGCTTATGAAGAAACTGTCATGTCAACGACGAAAGGTTAGGTAGTCACTAGTTATGAAGGAAAGTTAGTTAAGAAAAGTTCTAAGCCTTCATCGTTAAAGGTCCCTCAGACATATTTTGTAATGGTAGAAGACGAAGGACTTGGTAACGGAGTGTCAATGCAATTGTGGTATCTCTATATAGCGAAATTATGTACACTATATCTTTAGCGCACCATTTGCACAGATCTTCCGTGTTGTGCTACTTCCGTCCTTCGTATTGTGTTTCTTTGTCTTCCTTTTCACGTCTCCAATATATCTCCACAACGGTGTATCATTTGTCTTCTCTGAAATCAAATTTATTCCCCTGCTATTTGATATTTTTATGCCGGTAACGTCCCTTTATATACTACTGATAAATCTTATCAGTAGCGCTCGCCACAATATGAGTCACAGAGTTAGTGGAGGACTACGAAGAATAAATTTTGCGAAATACTTTACGAGTTGATCACGGATTGATATCAGTTAGAGAACCATTGAAAGCCAGGGAGTACTGGACAGCTGCTGTTTCATCCTAGTTTTGGGAATCATCGGCAGTACGCACCCACTGGGATTCGAACCCAAGACCTTCCGGTTACAAGGCAAACTCGTAAAACATAACTAATCCTGACAAACCAAACTATAGAAATACTTTACATTTTGTTACAGTGTTTTTAGTTGACCTTTACGAGTATTTTCAGCTAATAGGAATACAATGAAATGTAGTGTGTGTAGTGACGCTGTCAAGTCATTCAATGTTATCAGCAGACAAAAAAAAACAGGAAGATGATTGCAATCGCGGAGGCCTGTGCAATTCCGGTTTATAAGCCAGGTCTCTGTGTACAAAAGCAAATGATCATTGCTCTGAATCTACCATGGTAATACGTTTTACTTATTCACTTTTATTATTACTGTAAGTTTCCAGACCATAGATGTTACGAACTTCCTGGAATAATGTGAGCGCGGAGTGAGATTGATGCATTACAAATTAATTTAAATACTTTGTAATATTATTATTAACACTTTATTCTAACTCCTATTATTATTCCTGATTTATTTAAAACTATCTTTTATCAGTAGAATTGTCTTAAATCGTTTCAGCATTACTATTATAACTATTACTATTAATATTACTCAGATCGCGATTCTTGATATATTTAAATTATTTCTCTAATGACTAATTGTTTATCTAAATGATGTAATTTTCTTAATTTTAATCTCTCACACTCCCTTCCCCTTATCTATTTGAGCATGATTTGAAAAACAATCACATGTGTCGTCTTGAACGGATAATTCAATGTAGTTTATTTGCTTATCAGTCATATATCTCCCAATGTGTTTCCATAGTATATATATGTATGTATCCATGTAGGTAGAGTATTCAGCTGAGGAGTTCTACCGAAACTTGATGAATTCACTAAATCCTGCTTTATTAACCTTTGTTGCTTGTTTCCAATTCGTATCGGGAAATAAATGTTTCCAATAGTGTGATATAATAGATGGTATCACATGGCACATACCATCCTAAGCAAACTACATATAATAGATAATACAAAACAGTTTCATGTTATCTCTGTAACATACTGTGACAGAAAAATGAAAACCGCAAGTCAATAGAATAAGGTAAGTGTTGAAATGAGATAAGTTGACTTAATCAATGCTCATTTTTAAAAAGTTACCCCCGTCGTTACACCGCAAATCTTCGTTTATAATGATGGTGTATCCGTACCTTTCTAGATAGTTACTGTGAAAGTTTGTTTTGATGAAACTAGGACATTTATCCAAACAACAGTCTGATTTATAATCATCCAGACGCTTGAACTGTCGTGAATTGGTAGAAGTTAGAATGCATAGACCACTACATCGTGTCCCAGCGCCTTAATGGTCTACGAGCTGGCCCTGTAACCTGAACATCCCTGTTCCGAACCCTGGCGGTGGATGCAAACAGATAAAGAGTCACAAACTAGTACGAAGCAGTGCAGTACTCCCTGGTTTTCTAAAAGGTCATTAACCAATGTCAGCACATGATGAAATCCTACAACCAATAAGATCTCCTTCAGTCTATTGACAAAGAAGTAAGTCGATTTTACAAATACGAAAACAAAATACACCCAAATGCATATCAGTAGTAATTACCTTTTGTTTTCATGTGAATACATCCTCAGAATTATCTCTGAAAGCTATGATATCATTATAGCCTAATCGTTTCAGAAGCCATGTCATAAAGCCTTCAAACTAATCTCCAACAGCAGGCTTCTTTTCTATCAGTCTTCTGAACTGATGGCTGATTACTATGATAAGACATTCTATCCAACCAAACACTGGCACATTTTTGTGAATATTTAATTTGCATATTGGAATAAAATGTATGGCAGGAGATAAAATTCAGTTGTTGTTGTTGTTATTGTTGTTCGTATCAGCCTGTTTATCTTCGGAGTATACACTAATATTATTACTTATTATCATTAATATTACTATTATAATATTAGCATCACTAGTATCCTCAATAGTGACGAGTCTGTTTATGAATAGTTGGTAACGAGAGGCTCTGAGAAAGTTTAATCCTACTCCTAAGGTATTGTGAAGGTAGATTCACTGTGTCGAAATCTCAACATATCCACAAACTCTTAACACATAAACTCATTAATAGATTCAAGTCACTTCACTTTAGAGTTAGAAAATGAAGGGATGAGTTAACTGTGCTAGAGTGAAAAATAAAGTGAAAAAATGGTGAGTTAGATGCTCCCATCCATAGGAGTTCATCACATTATCAATGGGTACTCAGACTTCCAATCATCCCAGTCAACATCTGTACAGGCAGACTTAGTCAAATCTTCATGTGATCGACTCAGGAGTCTGACTAGTAAGTCAGGAGATTTGAACAGTCAAATCAAACTGATAAGGAGCACATTACTACAGAATAACAACCCATTTCAACTCATCCGAAAGTTTATTACACCGATGAAGAAAAAGAGAAGTTGCAATGAAAATAGCAAAAATGATATAAATGACAAAGAACTCAAAGTCTGGATAGTGTGAGCACATAAGAAAGGAGGTCTTATGTGGGATTCTTAATAAGACTGGAATTAGCTTGGTGTTCTAACCAACCGACTCATTCAGTGACAGACTTTGTCGACTTAAAGATTCCACTGGCCCAATAGCATGAAATAGTTCTGTTCACTTAAATACCAAGTAATCACTGTATGGTTATGTACATGAGTCAAACGACAAGACTAGGATTACTTGTATTAACACAACATGCGAATTTAGCTACATGTTGAATGACAGGTGTGGTTAAGATAAACAAATTGATTAAAAATCAGTCACCACTATACATGCACTTGCTCACAATTAAACAATGGGGAAAGGGTGTGTGTGGAGTACTCAACAATATGATTGTACACTTTTTGTTAGTTGTTGAAATTAAAGACATTGTACATGATTTTTGTTTTTAACGACTCATGTTTAAATGTATGTAATTTCCGAACACATTTCGAAATACAAGATATGCTGTTGGTGGTTTTGCCTTCTCACTGGCCATTGCCGTCTACTTGCTCCACTCACGCCGTGTTGTATACTTTGGATTTATTGCAGGAATCTATTATCCTTATCCGAAGACAACTTTACAACTGGCACACAACTTCTACCCGTAGGCACAATTCCAACAGTGAACACTTCTGTGGATTATATCAATAATTTGTAGCAGTGGACTTTAACTAGATATGCAAATAACCTTTTTATTAAGATAACTCATTACTGCATTTTTGGCAATATATCGTTACACTATCATCTCACTGACTTGCATTTTTATTCGCATATTTATCATGTTATTGAGTTCTGTAGACAGTCCCCTACAGGGGTTTAAAAGCATTGCCAAGCAATGTACTTAGATGGAAAGAGGTTAACCATTGAAGCTTAGCTCATCTAGTCAGCAGGCAGCATAGACAACAGGAACGATGCAACAGCAACCTTTGGATATGTTGAAAACTTTACTAGAAAGAGGGAGGAAATAGTACTACATAAAGTTAAGAAACCATGTGAATATTTGTGAATAATCATGAAAAATAAATTCAGCTCGAAATGTCGCCCATTTATTAATACTGTACTACTGTAAATCGTATCAGATAAACTTCTTCAACGTAGAAGGGGGCAAATTCTACTCATGTATTAATAACAATTTAACTCTGACCTTAGGAAAAACGTAGAATTCAGTCATAGGAATACTTCAGTAACATGTACAAAAATTAATCTTGGAATATATGAAGTGTATGATTGGGCGACTACTTCACACTTTATCGGAACTCTTCAGTAATGTTGTATTCTTCATCATCAACCTTAGGATAAACCACGATTCACCTCAATGATACTGAGAGACACAAATGCGATGAGAGACGAAAAAATATCATTCTAGTTAGCTACAGTGATGAAATATAGATGAAAGGTATGAATTAATACACTTCAGTAAAATCTGAGACGCTTCTATGTCACTGTTCCCTATAAATAGTAGTTTTTGACTGGAATTGCTTTTATCTTAAAGGGAAAACATTTATGAGCCTTTGAATTGGCTTGCCTTTATATCCTAGCATTCATGGATTTATACCTGAAGAATTTATTGAAAACAACTATTCTCTTAAATTATTCTTGTTGTGAATATTTTGTATTTCACTGTTAGTCAAAGCCACGTAATCCAATATTAGCAGACGAAATTTATTGCACCTGAATCGCTAAATGATTCACTGAAATTCCAACATGAATGTGGAACACTCGATGACACTAATTTAAGAGAGACATATGTCATTCTAATGTACTAATATGTCTGGGTGAAACTTCGGACAGCTAAATCTATAGTTTTCTAACCACGTTTGACTTATATACACATATAAGCTTTCACTTCTTCCCATATGCAAATAAATGCATATTTATAATCTAACGTCAAAACTTAGTCTTTCCACCTGCTATCATTTTGAATCTAATTAACACAGGTGATTATTTTTCACTTTACCACACCTAAATGACTCATAATTCAAATCACTAATTTGTGTGATCGTTTCACATACATAACGGAGAAAGTAATTTATGTGAGCACTGACTTTCCACTGAGGTGATTTCCCTGTTCCTTTGAGTTCATTGATTAGCGGCAGTCACATAAAATTGTGAAAGTAAAATAAAATCGAGTTACTTGATTCTGCAACGGATGATGACTGAAAATGGAAACTGGTAGAATTCGAACTAGTGGATTCCGGTTATTAGCCCGACACTGTAAAAGCCAAGTTACAAGATCCACCACACTAACTACTCAGTTAAATTTCTTTTCATGTCAATTGCAATCATATTCAATGAAGAGAAAAATTCATTTTTAACTTATGGAGGAATTACCCTAGACACCGTTGGATTTACGAACTGTTACTGTTACAATGAGTGGATAGTAGCCTGTGTAATATACTGAAATTCATTACAAGATAATTTATTCAAATTGGTACTAGTGTTGCTCATTAATAAAGCGATGTGGACGGGTCGCCTAACTATACTTAACAGTGAAGTATATCTGTTATATGAAGGGATAAATTCTAGATCCTAATTTTCGATGAAACTGAGGAAATGTTGTTTGAAGTTTGCGTCTGGTACCGTCATGTCTAGACCATTGACCTCTGTGCGGTATAAATTCAGACAGTGGAGTTTTTCAGTTCATAATCGAAAAAATATCTGTTAATATATGGAAATCATTACTTTTAATTCATAAAGTTAAATTTTTTGCATACGACATTTGGGAATGTTAAATATGTCGAACATATTATGCCAGTGATGTTCAGTGTCCATAACCTACCATTAAAATAAGTTAAGCATCAGGTTTCTTCTGCACTCAGCATTAACAACATGATTCGAATTTTCAACACAAATGTTAAGTCACTTCTTCTATATGGGTCAGAAACTTGGCACTCACGTTAAGAAAAGCATTTCCAACAAGTTGCAGACTTCTATCAAGAGCTACCCCCTTCTCTGGCTACATACTGAAGATCAAATGTCCAGAAGGAATTAGCAACAAGAAACCATGGGAGAAAATTAACCAAGAACCTATAGTTCAACAAATATGTAGGAGAAAATGGAGACGGATAGGGAATACGTTGAGGAGGCCGTCGAATCACATCGTGAGCCAGGCCATCGCTAGCGTGGAACCCGAATGCGAAGCGACGAGTGGGTCGTCTAAAGGTGACATGGAGAAGATCGTGTGAGGAGGAGATGATAGGTTATATACAACCAAAGGGCCAGCTAAGGAGGACAGCAGAAAAGAGAACAAAGTGGAGGTGTGTTGTTGAAGACCTATTTTCTACTCGGAACCCAAGGGAATAATAAAATAATTAAAAATCCGCATCAGGTTCAGATGTTGTTTGGAATGGCCCTTATTGTTCACCTCCCTTTTATTCAACACTAAAATGATCTGACAACAGTCGATTACTTACACATGATACTGGGTGACTTTAGTTCGCAACTGACACATACCAAAATTGAAATCAGTTATGTAAACAATAAGCATAATAAGTACATGTGAAAATATTTCCTATCCCCTTGTTCAGTATTCACTGACGTATATTATAGCTGAAGTCATATGTGGTTTTCTCAGATAAAGTAAACGATGTATTTGAAATTACTTTATGGAAACCGCGAAAAGCTGGATGAGAACTGATGTTATGAACTAAAATTTAGACATACCTACAAGATAGGGCCAATCTAATAAAATGAAGTTTATCTGACGCTATTCGTCAGTGCCATATAAATCCATATTGTTCGCACGCAATTTTCAGCAAATGTTCAGTATTTATCTTACATGAATTGGATTTCTGTCAATTTTTGTGATTTTCTAAAAACGGCGTCTATTAAACAACGAATTCCATTATTCAGCAAAAATCCCAAATGATGATGTCTATTGAACTGAATATGCAGTCACCAACCATCCATACCTTAGTACTTTGATTCACCATACAGTTATTGCTAATTCTATAACTGGAATAAATTTCTTTCACTTTTCCGACCTCCTGATTAATTAACTACATGTTAAATTCCAATAAGCAATCATAAGTGTAATTAATAATGAAAGATTTAATTGACAGAAGACAAGTAGTTCAGAGAAGAGTCTCTTTTCGGCGAATTCATTTTCATAGCTGTACAATCGCAAATATATATGGTTGTTTTGTATGTGTGTGTACATTAAATTTGTCAAACGAAAATACAATTAGTAAGTTCAGATGAATTGGATGTTGACATATGAGAGTAGAAACAAAAGTGATGAGTTGTCACAAACCATTGTTAAAGAAGAGTTACGTAATAACATGAATAGTTTGATGAAAGAGTTGTACTCAGGGTGTACATGGAAATAAAATATACGGAATTACACAAGGGTTTTAAGTAGAAAAATAAGCATACAAACAAAAGTTAAGTTAAATCAAACAAACAAAGGTTAAGTCAAATCAAAACAGTTGTTACCATGGGAGAAGAAGTGGTTGAATAATTTTCTTTTGTATGCACAGTTCTGGTTCTTCTTGCTTAATGGCTAGGGCTTCTGCGATGCAAAGAAGACGGAAACGTACTGTCTTTGGAAGGTTGTTCTTCACTTTGTAGATTACTTTGAAGGAGGCGTTTGTTGAGATGGAATGACCAGTGTTGACGAGGTGTTCTATTATTGCACTCCTTATGCAGCCATTACTTCCTTTCTGCAGCCACGCTAGATAGTGTTCTTTGACCCTTTTTGACAGGATACGCGTTGAACGACCGATGTACCTGGCACCACAGCAACAGGTGAACTGATATATACACAGAGAAGTAGTCAGGTGCGGGATCTTGTCTTTTTGGCTTCTGCAGATCAGTGAGCGACGAAAGAATACTACTCTCAATGTTTCCGCAAAGAAAGTTCTTCTTAAAGAGGTGGAGATTCTCCTTCTAAGGACGTCACTGAGTAGGTCTCCTTCGAAGTCGAGGTTCATATAAAGTATCTTTTTTGACACAGATGCTGTCTCTTGCTTTTGGATTTTTTGTTTGATGTTTTTGTCTACGAATCTTGATGGGTAACCGTTTGTATAAAGGTTTCTCTCAGGAAGTTTAGTTCTTCTTCCATGGTATCAGAGCTGCAGATGCGTCGGACGCGAGTGGCAAGAGATCTAATTAAGTTTCTTTTCCGACTGATTGGTACCCACCTGTAGAAGCTTGTCAGTTGGCCGTTCCATGTGATTTTCCTTCTTAAAGTTCCGTCAGCTCTCCTTGTAAGTTCAACATCAAGAAAAGGGATTTTAGATTCGTTTTCGATTTCAAAAGTGAACTTTGTGGCTGGATGGAATTTTTTGAATATTTGCAGTAACTGATTGAGATCGTGGCCGTCATCACAAATAATCAAGATGTCGTCCACATATCTAACATACAGTTGGGAATTGTCAATAGTCGATTTGAGTGGACTGTTCTTTAATTCTTTCTTGGATATTTGTCACCCACGCCACATCCCACCCCACTGTGAATTTATTCATTGAACACAAATTTAGTATGAGAAATGTAAACTTTATTTACAAATGTAACGACATAGTCAAGTTGGAGCAGCTGCTGAAAAATCACCTCCTATAACGGTGAAAAAATATTTAGATACTTCCAGAAAAATAGCAACTGACAAAAGTGAAAGAACTAGTTCAAATAAATTTCTTCATTGAAATACCTATTTAAGAAACATGAGATAATTTCTGCAGCATATATGTATTCACTTCAAGTAACCATTCTTTGTTCGAAAACCAAATACATATCTAATTATTTGGACGAATTTCCGGATATGTTTCTATTGAATAAACAAGCGACAAGTAGAACTGGCGTTGCATCGTTCCTTTGTCTATGTTGCCTGCTGACCAGATGAGCTAAGCTTCAATGGTTAACCTCTTTCCATCTAAGTACATTGCTTGTCAATACTTTTAAACCCCTGTAAGGGACTGTCTACAGAACTCAATAACATGATAAATATGCAAATAAAAATGCAAGTCAATGACATGATAGTGTAACGATATATTGCCAAAAATGCAGTAATGAGTTATCTTAATAAAAAGGTTATTTGCATATCTAGTTAAAGTCCACTGCTACAAATTATTGATATAATCCACAGAAGTGTTCACTGTTGGGATTGTGTCTACGGGTAGAAGTTGTGTGCCAGTTGTAGAGTTGTCTTCGGATAAGGATAATAGATTCCTGCAATAAATCCAAAGTATACAACACGGTATGAATGGAGCAAGCAGACGGGAATGGCCAGTGAGAAGGCGAAACCACCAACAGCATATCTTGTATTTCGAATTGTGTTCGGAAATTACATATATTTAAACAGGAGTCGTTATAAACAAAAATCATGTAAAATGTCTTTAATTTCAACAACTAACAAAAAGTGTACAATCATATTGCTGAGTACTCCACACACATCCTCTCCCCATTGTTTAATTGTGAGCAAGTGCATGTATAGTGGTGACTGATTTTTAATCAATTTGTTTATCTCAACCACACCTGTCATTCTGCATGTAGCTAAATTTGCATATTGTATTAGTACAAGTAATCCTAGTCTTGTCGTTTGACTCATGTACATAATCATACAGTCATTAATTGGTATTTACGTGGACAGAACTATTTCATGCTATTGGGCCAGTGGGATCCTTCAGTCGACAAAGTCTGTCACTGAATGAGTCGGTTGGTTAGAACACCAAGCTAATTCCAGTCTTATTAAGAATCCCACATAAGACCTCCTTTCTTATGTGCTCACACTATCCAGACTTTGAGTTCTTTGTCATTTATATCATTTTTGCTATTTTCATTGCGACTTCTCTTTTTCTTCATCGGTGTAATAAACTTTCGGATGAGTTGAAATGGGTTGTTATTCTGTAGTTATGTTCTCCTTATCAGTTTGATTTGACTGTTCAAATCTCCTGACTTACTAGTCAGGCTCCTGAGTCGATCACATGAAGATTTGACTAAGTTTGCCTTTACAGATGTTGACTGGGATGATTGGAAGTCTGAGTACCCATTCATAATGTGATGAACTCCAATGGATGGGAGCATCTAACCCACCAATTTTTTCACTTTATTTTTCACTCTAGCACAGTTAACTCATCCCTTCATTTTCTAACTCTAAAGTGAAGTGACTTGAATCTATTAATGAGTTTATGTGTTAAGAGTTTGTGGATGTGTTGAGATTTCGACACAGTGAATCTACCTTCACAATACATTAGGAGCCTCTCGTTACCAACTATTCATAAATGGACTCGTCACTATTGAGGATACTAGTGATTCTAATATTAATAATAGTAATATTAATGACAATAAATAATAATATTAGTGTATACTCCGAAGATAAACAGGCTGATACGAACAACAATAACAACAACAACAACAACTGAATTTTATCTCCTGCCATGCGTTTTATTCCAATATGCAAATTAAATATTCACAAAAATGTGCCAATGTTTGGTTGGATAGAATGTCTTATCATAGTAATCAGCCATCAGTTCACAAGACTGATAGAAAAGAAGCCTTCTGTTCGAGATTAGTTTGAAGGCTTTATGACATGGCTTCGGAAAAGATTAGGCTATAATGATATCACAGCTTTCAGAGATAATACTGAGGATGTATTCACATGAAAACAAAAGGTAATTACTACTGATATGAATTTGGGTGTATTTTGTTTTCGTATTTGTAAAATCGACTTATTACTTTGTCAACAGACAAAAAGAGATTTTGTTTTACTCTATTAATGTTAGTGTAAGAATTAATCATTGGAAAACAGAGAATCTTGGTCTATAAATCACTATCACCTCTTCGTGTTTATTTATACAGCATAATAAATAAAATAAACTGAAGGTACTAGAGTAATATATCGTGCAATGGTTAACACATTTTGAATGTATCCAGAAATAAACAATTACATTTTCTAAACACCGATATTTCTTTGTATTAATCTTAGTTAAATAGCTTGTTTATTTCTAAATGTGTTCTCTTATTCTCTATTTAGTCTACAAAGTGGAGACTTCAGATATCTTTCGCGTTGTTCGTTTTCTACCAATTGTCTCCAATTTATTATCCTTTTTGTAAGTTAACAACATGTAAATATAGGTGAAAGAGAGAGAAAACAGTCCAACTGAAACATGATATATGTGATAAGTCCTGCACTTAATAATAATAATCACACAACTGAAGGGGATAATGTGAATGTGTGGTACAGTTGGTATTTTTTTCGACGACATGTTATATACTCCACTTAAAATTTTCCCTTTGTGATTTTCTGCAGTCAGTTTAACAGAAAAACACAGCTTCGCTAATGTCTGGGATAGCTGATTCACTAGGCTAACAGTGTACAAAATGTACAAAATGAGTAGTAATTCTAGTACATTCATTTATAATCCAGCATGTTTGTTTGGCTTAGTAACATGCCTTACATAGTCAGGCAATCACTATTTGCGACATGGTAAAAGTGGTTTTCTTCTCTAGAAAATGAATATCCATTAAAGTCAAGGGTCTTTTCATTTTGTCATGCTTTCACTCCAGGTATTTGACAGTATTTATATAATTTGTATTCTTCATAATAATTTACGAAGCCTTTATATGTTATCTTCAGAGACCAACAATTATCAGGTTTCTGTATCAGTGACAAACTAACAAGTCAAACTATAAAACGTTTGATTTAGCCTTTTTGTAGAGTTTTTCTGAACATTTTTTGTCGTTTGGTCTAAATAAACTATTGTGAGATATTACTCAGCATTACATCCAATTCGGTGCGTCGGTGGCACAGTGGTAGAGTGCTCACCGACCACGCAAGTGGTCCGGGGTTTGGTCCTCGGCCGACGCACTCCTTTACCTTGGTAAGCCAGTAGTAAGACTGGTAAAGAGGGAAGGTTGGGCATGAGGCTAGCAACCCCACCCTGTAAAAATAATCACCACTGCTACAGAAACTTCCAGCCTGTAGCTTGAAGTCCTATGTTCCCACTAGGAAAGTATAGGGATAAAGAAGCATCTATTTCTAGATTACAATAGCTTTAATGCTAAACGAAGTTAATCGGGCATGTCTTAAGCGGTCCACCTGAATAGCTTCTGGCTATAAGTTTTAAATACGCAACTTAGAGGAAAGCATTCAATCCCCATATAGGACATAAATTTCTTCAAGACTACAGATATATCGTTTGTTAAGTGAAGAACTGCATTAGGCCTAGCTTAGAAAAGGCTTCCTGACTAATGATTCTTAACGTCTAAGTATCTAAACAGCCATATCTAAACTTTGGAAACCAAATAAAAGATATTAGAAAATAAAGAAAAAGTGTTGGGATAAAAAACCAGAATTCGTAGAACATGATTAGAAGATAACAGTGTAGTCTAAATAATTCTTATTTCTAAAGGGAACCACAGGAAAATTCCAATTCACTATATGTATATATGATTAATACCTCCGTAATAAAAAACGAAAGTTTGTTCAAATAACTGACGTTGTGATCTTTATATTTTTTCTGTAAGGCTTTATATATATATATATATATATATTCCAAGTACATAAGTATCAATTGCCACTTTGTCATGTCAAATTGCGACGTCTTTCGGTGTTTCAGTAACATGGATGAAGCATCTAAAATAATGAACGACTGACCTGTCGCTTTAATAAGAGCCTATATATGTGAGTTACAGATGGGGGGGGGGGGGCTACAGAAGTATAAGACATCGGGTCTTTTAGGGATGAGAAATACTCAAGATCTAATTATTTCTTTTTAGTCTACACGTCCAGTGACATAAGAAAGTGAAGTTGGTGAAGTTCTGGCTGTCAATCGAGAAGCTGTCAGATTCGAATTTTCCCGTGGTCCCGGTTTTCATTTAACTTGTAATCATCACCTATTGCAACAGTACCAGCCTGTCAATCTAAGACCATCTAAGATAGCCCGAGGGTTTACATTTGTTTACATAGGTTTCATTTTACCAGTAATTTATCACCTTAAGCCACACACACACACGAGCTGTGCAACTTAAGGCATGGATGGTTTTCAAAACAGTTTTTATTATGTTCCAAACATCTGAGGGAGTCGATAGGAAGCAGTGTATAAATACTATAACTTCATATGAAACAATTAGCAAACAACACCACATTTTAGTCATAATGGCTAAAAGTGTATGCTTGCTGTCTTCATTAGAATGAAGTTATTAGGTTAAGCACTAATTGCTTCTAAAGTACTGATTTCTTTTCTTCATCTAAACTGTAACTTTAGGTTGCCTAATGATCACAGACTACCGTTATCCAAAATGCTATTTGGTTACTTAAATAGACTGAGATTAATGTGTTCCGATTCTAGTTAACTTATAGTTTAGTATATTTGATTGGCCAAAAACATTCCAGGCATGGACTACCTAATTTTTAGCTAAGATTTGTTTCCATGAATTCGTAGGAAGTATTACATAACTGAAGAAACAACGCAACTAAATAAGGTGTGTGCTTCCAAACCTCATTGTTCGTTTTTCGTATACAATTATGACTCTACTGAACCCTGAATCACCCATATAATATATAAATAATTACTAATTGTTCAGTATGAGTTACGTAGAACGAATAACCTTATTTATTAGCGACACAAACCTCCAGAATAAAATCCAATTCTCAGTAAGAATAAATTTAGGTCATTAAGGGAGGAAGTTTCTAATTAATCAAATCAGTTGTCATGATAGTGGACAGGCAATAGTTTGAAACTATGAAGCGTTACAAAGTCAGTTGGTAAAATTCCTAAGGAATGTTTAAAATACCTCTTCTTTCAAATCTTTCTGAAAGGTATATTGCTTTCCTTTTAACTTGAAGGTAATATCAACAGATAAAAGTAATACGACTAAGAAAAATAACTCATTCCATTGTAAAAGAAGGTAAACAAGCTACCTGCTCTCATGTGCAGTGTTTTCCTTAGATAGAAAAAAGAATCTGATCTCACCTTTGTAGTAATAGATGCGAACAAATTGCATTAAAAATACCAATGAACAATACAGGAAAATCTTGGTAGGATATTCGTAACTCAAACTGCAAATCATTTTTACACTCCAATAGTTTGATATGAGTGTCTAGAAAACACTGACAAAATCATCAGTGTCCGCTGGCTATATCAGGGTAGTTCATCCGTTTGAGATAAAACCCAACAAATGTGTGCCTAGACTAATCCTTAATGCTTCTGGCTAGCTTCTTAAGAGAACCAGAAACATGTAAGACAAAATCAGGTCTTTGTAGGCACACAGTACAAGGTTAAAACATATTATATTCATAATCCTGATTCTGTGAGTTGGTGGCACAGTGGTTAGGACTCTCGCCGACCATGCACATGGTCCGGGGTTCGATCCCCTGCCGACGCACACCCGATATCTATGGTCGGCCTGCAAAACTTGGGCTACCGATATCCATGCTGAAAATGTCATACTTGTACTGAAAATACGGGGTGGCATCAAGCTGCTATCGAAAAAAAAAATCTATTAAGTAAAAAAAGCAAGTTACATTTTGTGTCATTTTCACAGGGTTCATTCTCTATTTCATTTATTAATTCTGAAATGGTTATATTTGCACCATTCACTCCATCTTATCAGTTTTATTTCTAAAGGTTGATTCATTTCCTATCATTTCCTCTTTTTATTCTTCATAAAACTCGTATGGTGCGAACTCAATGGTTTTGAAACATAGGAAAAATTAACTTGACAACTGAATGTTGAATTTTCAGAACTCAGTCTACAGGAAGTGGATATTAGGTGTGGTCACTTTGTTTGATTTCATTTAGAAGTAAAATGATGTTATGAATCCTTACTATCAGCAACATTTATTGGGCATCATAGAAGCATACATTTATTTTATAAGGTTGTTCTACAATCAGTAGTTTCAGTAACTTAGAAAAGTTTTAAACGTGTCTTTCCAGTGGTTAGTGTAAAAAGCACCATTCATCAGGTTCGCTTTTGTGAATGTATTATAACAACCGAGTTGACTTCCGGATTAAGTTACTCAGTGATTGGAGGTGTCATTCAACATGAGTATGGTCTAAAGTGAATATCTCCTCTTAGTTTATATTTCCACTACATGAACATAACATGGACTCGTTTTTATCAATGTTATTATCGCTTAACTATTATTTCACTGAGTCTCTTCGTATGTTATTATATTATAATTTCATGCTTGGCGCCAATAAACACTGCTAAACCTGACTACATATGAATCCGTGAATTTTTATGTATTTTTTGTTGTTGTAATATAGTTGCCTGAGACTGTGCGGTATCTGCTAGGTGGAATAAAGCCTTTTACTATAGGAATGTAGTAGCACATAGTAGCCGTATAGGAAAGAAATCTGAAAAAAGCGTCTACTGATGACCTGTCATTTGTTAAGGGCCATTGCGGTAAATCATCTACATAGTTGCTGCATGTACTTTGAGCATTCGAGTTATACATATTAATGAAGATAATAAAACACTGATCGAAGTTTTGACATTTTAAAATGCATATTTTGTTTCTTCTGTTTTGTTTGCTATCACTGAATATAAACCAGTTTTATTGATCGCAATTTCTACACTTATTCAAATAACCAAAACAAACTTTAATTTTACAGATGCATCCAGTATTTCTGAATTTCTTATGCCAGTGATAAAAGCATACAGCTAATTTCACAATTATAGTTAATAACATCCATATTTTCTATCTTCTTGGATGATTCTTCTGTAAAAACATACTACTGATACAACTTTTAAAAATGAAGACTTTAGACTTTTGTATGATATTCGATTCTTCCACTTTCATGTTACTTTTTCTCTTTGCCTTTTCCCGTTAGCTTTTGTTTTAGTCAGGTGGACAATATTCATCATGGTTGTAATAACACCTTTATTCTGCTTTTATAGACAGCACTTGAAGATCATAAGACCATAGATGATGACTGAAAGCCGGAGTACTAGCCCGGTGGAACTTTAAACTTTCTGCAAATGCCCCAATAAATAAAAATAAAGAGCACAGAGCTGCCTCAAAATCTAAACATAGACCAATATGAAAACCACAAGATGCATGAAGTAAGGTGTGCAACTTAATCTAGACAAGAATTAAAGTAGACGGTGAAACACCAGTGAAGAAAAGATATGATATGAAACATTTTGAAACCACTGAAGCCATGTAAACTGATTCTATCTGAACAGTATAATCAATATAACCTTGAAGGGGCCAAGTAAATGATGATGCCACCAAGGCAACATGAAACGAGGAATCATAATACTACTTATAAAGAATGTTAATTCCCTTCTTATCTTTCCTTTGTGAACAACTTTATACTACTTATCACTAGTAAGTAGTATGAGTTTATATTTGGTCTACTTCATAACCATAACTATTGTTTGCCTCTGAAATTTATCTCATTAAATGTATGGACATTCTATTTGTTCTGTGATAATAATCTCCTTATAATTAAATGGTATCTGCTGTACATGCTATGTTGGACACTGTGTATTCTAGTCTTTTCATTCTTTATCCGGATATTTGCGCGCTGTTTAATATGACCGTGGATAGCTGTTGACGCAGATTTGAGGTTATTTCTTATTGACGCACAGTGATACAGTATTTGATAACATTCAGACTGAGACATCTCACAATATGAGGTATATATATACATATACGTATACATATGTATTTATGGGCTGACCATTTCAAAAGACTCTTAAATCGACCATCACCTATAACGGAATTCCTCTAGAAGCACTGAAAACGGACACAGAGACTGCGGCAGATGTTCTCACGCCACTATTGCAGAAGGTTTGGAAAGAAGGAAAGGAAGACTACCTTACCAAGCTACCTAAGAAGAGTGACTTAGGCCTCTGAAAGAAGTGGCATGGAATAATGCTTTAAAATACTGTGCCTCATCATCCTGGAGAGAATAAAAGATGCACTGAAGGCAGAACTCCGCCCAGAACAAGCTGCTAATGAGACTCTAGAAGATCTGGATTTCGCAAATGGTATATTTCTAATGTCACACAAACTCGAACACTTACAAGCGAAAACGAACAAACTGGCTTAGGAAGCAGGCAGCGAAGACAGGGCTCCTGGTGAACATAGTGAAGATGGAAGTGATGAAGATAACCAATGAACCGCAACAATAACAACAGTCAGAACCAATCACCATCAACGGGAGAGATTTAACGGAGGTTACCTCCTTCCCTTATCGAGGAAGCATCGTTTCAGCTACAGGTGGAAGGGATGAAGATGTCAAAGCTGACCAGAATCGGAAAGGCGAGATATGCCCTCATCAACCTCAAACCAGTTTGGAAATCTTCTGGGATAACTCAGAATATGGAACAAGATTCGCATCTTCGACACCAATGTGAAGTCATTCAGTACTTCTTTACGAGTAAGAAACTTGGCCAAAGTGTCAAGAAAAGCATTTCTAACAGGTTGCAGACTTTCATCAACAGCTGCCTTCGCTGGCTCCATACTGAAGATCGAATGGCCGGACAGCCAGGAAGAATTAGCAACAAGAAACTCTGGCTGGGAACAAACCAACCAAGGGTCGATTCCTCAACAAATATGCAGGATAAAATGGAGATGGATCGAGCATACGTTGAGGAAACCGTCGAATAACATCGTGCTCCAGGCCAACACTCTATTGGAATCCCAATGGAAAACAGCAAGTGTGTCGTCCGTGGGTGACATATAGGAGGTTGTGAGAGGAGGAGATGAGAGATTATGAGCAACCGTGGAGCAAGCTGAAGAGAACAGCAGAAAGTAGAACAAAGTGTAGGTGCGTTGTTGAAGCCCTATGTTCCAAGGGGATATACATATATATAGTACTTTAGACAAACCCACTGTTTTTGGCTTTTTCATGTAACTCAAAAGTTTGATCAATTAATCTCAGTTGTCACTCCGGATTTCTCAGAAGAAATCTGTAAATTATAGGTGATATAAGTATGGAGAAATAAAATGTTTTGGTAGACAAAATGGTGAATGGTTAAAATGAGTGGATTTATATAGTTGGTTTATCTTACTGTTGGGAGAGAGGGAGTTATCAATAAAAAATAAGAAAACTTTTCTAACATCAAGGAAAAACTGACTGATTATAACGTTATTCCAGAAATCGATGCCTTTTTGGCACTAATTGTTTATTCATCACTCAAAAGTGAGTTACTTTGAACCTCTAATAAAACAAACATGAATACTGTTTTTATAATTCTAAGCGAAATACACTCACATACCCTGTATAAAATTCATGCAATATTTTAGTGTCTAAAAGGGGTATAAATCTCATGGCAGTCAAATGTTACGTTTGAAAACAAGGTGTGGAAAGACAAACACTTTTTGATTTGAATTATTTCATGAATCTGAAGAAGAAGGTATTTATGAAATTCCTAGAGTTCAGCGTTTTACTTTTCTCTTTGTTGGTTCTTAACAATGAGGCCATTCTAAACTATATGCAGGAGTCTCGCTTGGTTACTGTTTACTCGATGAATAGTTTAATACGTATGTTGAAGAAATTAAGTTTACGTAAAAAGTTTAAGCGACCTTTTTTCACGGTAAATACACGTATCTTAAGCAGAATCACAATTTTCAAATAGCTGCTATCCTAAACATGTCAACTTGTATTGTTCTGATGCAAAGGTGCCTAAGAATACAAAATTACTTTACGTGATCTGGTTCCATGATTTTATCTGATAGTGAGTTTTAGTAGTAATTATTCACCATAAAGAAGGAAGGAAAAGAAAGAATATTAGCAGATAAATAGACTGGAATAGATTTGTATCAGTCTCAATACCAACTCCCAGAAAGTGATATGCTTTTGTAAAATGAATGGTATTTAACATGACGCTATCCTGTTTAAACGTAATGGGATTATTTTGTCCGAATTGTAGTTACTTTCTTATCGCATGTAGCCCGACGACATTCAGGATTCTGTTAGTCTTTCATACACCCAGTTCTCTTTATCAGTTTGAACAAAGCAAGGAAGAACATATTCATGGACATTATTCAGCTGTTAACAGCCTAAAAAGAACAAGTTATTAGAAATGTAAATAAATAACACTTCAAAATTGTTTGAACTTCAACACCATAGTAGTGGAATAAGAGATATGAACAGAAGACAGTTAATAGTCGAACAACCAGACTTTATTCATATATAATATGATGAAAAGTTTGAAAGGAAAAGGCGGAAGTGCGAAAAGATGGTAGGCAGAAGTAAGACTATTACGTTAACAAACACCGAAGATTAATACTGAATTCAGCTCAGTAAGTTGCAATCAAAAACAAAATTGTGGCTCAGTAAAATACACAGAAACAGAACAGGGAAGTCTACTTGCCAGAGTATTAGAACATTATTGTTATTTACAAGTGTTACACTTACCCAAATCGCCTGCTTCGCAGAAGCCATTATTCACCGTGTAACTCTGCACAAAACTGCAGAAGTTCTAGCTGCCACATTTTGGGAAAACACGCTACAATCATCGGAAGTGTATGGAAGAAAGAATAAGTGGATGACGACTATTAATGATTTTAGGAATTCGGCAGGTAAAAAGGAGTGACTACATCTACTCCACTGAGAATGATTTTGAGTCATATCATCAATAGTTTCTAAGCATTGATTCTTAGCATTTCATGGACTCCAACGAGGTAGTCTACACCATGATACCTCTCTCAAACTAACAGTCAGTGAGAGTATCACGAACCATCACAGATAAGTAACCGTTTTTAAAGCTGATTTGCTCAGTTTCACTAACTACAGCTTCTAATCAGAGATTCGGAGGGATGCAGTTATTAATACTGCATCACTAATTATTATATCAAATAAACTTATCGAATATGGAATTTTCAAGTATTGGTTTGGTAGGGATTTTGTTTGATTGTATGGAGGATTTCATCATGAGCTGACATCAGTTAGAGAACCACTGGAAAACCTGGGAGTACTGGACAGCTGTTTCGTCCTAGTTTGGGACTCTTCATCAGTACGCACCCACCGGGATTCGAACCCAGGACCTTCTGGTTACAAGGCAGTTAACCTGGGGTTCTAGTGGGAAGCCGTGACCAGTAGGGTACAGCAGGTTGAAGATGTGACAGTAACTCATCTAAGAAGACATTGCGAAATGGTCGCGCTATGTCGTGAATTGGCAGAAGTTAGAATTCAAGGACCATTGGATCGGGTCCCAGTGGCTCAATGGTCTACGAGCTCGCCTTGTAACCAGAAGGTCCTGGGTTCGAATCCCGGTGGGTGCGTACTGCTGAAGAGTCCCAAACTAGGACGAAACAGCTGTCCAGTACTCCCAGGTTTTCCAGTGGTTCTCTAACTGATGTCAGCTCATGATGAAATCCTCCATAGAATATGGAATTTATCAATTTCATACTAGGATGAAAAAGTTACCTGTATGCTTCCTTATTGTAAGTTATTTCTCAGCTGAATTTTTTCAACGTTGAAAACCACTTAGGTAGGAGAAAACTGACATGCTAAATCTAAGACCAGTAAACTTAAGACAGGTCCATGAAAAATCTTCTGAGTTAATAGGCGTACAGACGTAATAGTGTACAAATTTAATTAATGAATGTCCACTAGATTAATTACTTCTTCATAACTGTAATGATCAGAACATATTTCACTTTAAGATTATCAAAGGGATTATCATAATTCATACATCAAAGGGAGTTTTATATTACTGAACATTTAACATAAATATAATAAATAAGTACAATATATCCATACGGTAATTTAATTTAGTTATGAACCTTAAGGAAGCAAAGGAAAAGATCGCATGAGAATCATTAAGGTCCATTATTGAAATATTTTATTACCCTTATAATCCAACAGTAATAATAATTTTACAAACACCGTGCTATAAAAGCAACTTAGTAGTTCAGCGTTTTTGTTGTTTGAATATATATGACCGATAAATTGATCGTGTTGTTTCAAACAGTGAGCCATGACCCCTCAATTTCATTTCAAAGTGAACTTAACCTAAACAAGCCACTCTACTCGAACTCATACAGCCGTACAAGAGCTTATGAAGAGTTTTCATCTGCAGGGATGAAAACAAGTGGTGTCTATCAGGGTTGTCCACCATCCCCATTTCTGTTTAATTCCATCATAGATGTACTAATGGAATTGACTATAATTAACTCTAGCGACTTAGGGATTGACTTGTTACCAGGGAAAAGTCTTCACTTATTTTAAGCGGACGCTACTGTCCTTTTCGAGGAAGACACTAACAAAACACAGAGTTTTATGAATACCCTGAGAAGAAATCTTGGAATGTTCGGTATGCGAATCGCTCCTGTCAAATGTAAGACGAAGCAGCACGACTGGTTTGAACTGACTTCTAACTTAAAGACAGAGAGTGAAGTGGTAGAGTGTGTTGACGTGATATCCGGCCACCATCGAAGCACATGTGTACTGTGCAGCAGTTTGCTCTGTCCTCCTTTGTGGCTGTGAGACAGTGTCATTGAAAGTAGAAGATATGAAAATGTCAGCTGTCTTTAATCTTTGATGTTTACCTTCTATAATACAGTGAGCAATATTGAGGTTAGGAGTAGAGTGCTATGTAAGGAAGGGAAGTCAGTTGATGACGTTGTGAAACTAGGCCAATTTAGATGGTTAGGATATGTATTGCTCATACTGAGCCACCGCCTTTCTCAATGAGCAATGTTATCTGACACAGGATAAGGTTGGAAAATAATTAAAGGTGGTCATATCAGAATGTGGCATCAAACCTTCAGGTATTTGATAGTTGATATGAACTAGGTAGAGAGGTTTAGATTGCTTCGTTGGAGATATCGGGATGCTAAGAAGCAGTGAATTGTGATTGTCGGTGGTATGGTTCAAAATTGTCCTCAATGGTGCAGATGTATTCACTCTTTGTAAACTTCCTGAATCGTTAAATCTTCATGTTTTCTCCATACTACTCTTCTGCTCATCATTGTGTGTGATGCATAGAATGTAGCAAACTGAATCACTGCACTTCTTTGCAAACTGCTACGCTGAAAATTAGTCAATCAGTCAGTTGTAAGTGGTGTGTTAATTGTCTAGACAGTGATGACTGTGACAAGCGATGATCAACCACAGACTTGAGAAATTCTTACTAGTCACTGTATTTTTGTGTTTTCTACATTTAATTTTCTTACATTAATGGTATACCACAGCTATGCCACGTCCCATAAACCCAGCAGCTAAAATAGTCACAACCACCGGATAGATCTTAAAAACATAAAAACAAATTCATTACAAGCAAATAGATTTTCTAATTATACAGTTTCACCATGATATAATGAACTCTTTACGTATATTTTGATTTATCCTATCAGTTAATTGGTATTAAAACAATATTTTGAGTTAGAGGTACACGAGATATATATTTTTAGGATATTCATATACGCCTAAATGACTGATTGTGTACATAAATTCAAATTTAAACATGATCATATCCACAACAACATGGCAGATACATTCACTCATGTTTTTGAAATAGTAAAATCAGATAATTTTTAAAATTCTGTCTTCTGAAAAGAATAAACATTGTATGTATGTGGAACCTTTGAAAAAAGTATATGAATCAAGATAACTATTGAGCGTTTAACCCTTAATCAACAAAATGAGAACGTTAATTATTTTTCCCTTATCTCACAATCAAGTTTAAGGGGGGAGCGGAGGGTTATTGTAGAATTCGATGAGTAAGTTATTCGTACAGATATTTTAAATAACTGCTGACGAGAAAACAATAAGCGATATTTAGATGCCAGTTTTTCTTTTGTTTTACTTATTATGAATTCAGATAATAATCCATCATTTTTCTTTTTGTTTGAAATAATTCATCAAATTTGGTGGATATTTAGAACGGGATCAGGATTATGGGTTTTATCAAAGCGCTATATGATTGGTGGATGCACAATAATCGTATTGGTATTTCTTCCCAGTGAAAACTCATCCAGTTAACTCATTAGATGCGTTTCCTCTAAAAAAAGTGAATATAGGATTTAAAAATCATTTCACTCATTTTTATTTGGAAATAAAAACACGAAACCGCATAAATCCTCATGGAAAAGAATCATCCGTAGAAAGGATCACCATTTTATGCCATTTTTGATCAATATAAATCTAGAAAAATGTTATATGTTGAATTTCCGCTGCGTGTAATCATAACTATTGAAGGATTTATTGGAGCTATATTAAATTCTTTATCATTATTTGTTGTGTTTAAAACACGTTTTGGTTCAAAGTCAACAACACTAATGTTAAGATTGCAACCCATATTCGATATGTCTGCGTGCTTTTTATACGCAATGTATACAGCGACAGAGAATGGTAGACCGACGAAAATTTTATTCTTAGATAAAATATTATGTTATTTATGGTCAAATAATATTGCATTTTGGTTAGGTGTTGTTTTAAGTGTACACAATATTGTATGTATTTCAGTTGATCGTTTTATTGCTGTATTATTTCCTATTGTATATAAACAGCACCAGCTATTGATAATTATAATGTTTGCTATTTATGAATTCTGTATGACAGGATTATTATTTGTACCGATAATATTTTTCCGACTTTTTATTAATGGTACATGTACATATGTGACTGGACCAGATGGAATAGATTCAAATGTATACATTGCATTTCGAGGATATACATGGTTAATATTTCAATATATTCTTCCATTAATTACTGTGACCATGTGTCATGCAGTAATTGTCATACAAATGAAAAAGCGACAACGTCGATCTATAAAATCTTCATCAGTGATTGAAATTTCACATACTGATGGTATGCAACAACGTGTAGACCATGCATCGAATGAGAATAAGAGGTTAGTTGGTTTAGTAGTGATCACTGCACTGATGTCAAGTCAACAGGCTATACTGCATTCATACGAGAATATACGTTATTTCTTGACAATGTTAAACATTGTCATATTTAGTTATGGTACAGTTGGTCAACAAATGGGACCATTTCTGATTCTATTAAGTAGTTGTATAAATCCATGTATAATTATTGGAACAACAGTATCATTGCGTAGACAATTTTCAAGTTATGTACACAAAATATGGACCGTAATCAGTAGAAAATGAAACTTTCTATGATCTTTGTTTCTTTTTTGAATTTTAAAATCTTTCTTGACGCCACTGTTACCCTTCATGGTTAGTATCACACCTTTGCCTGTAATTTCGGAGCTAAATCCCTCGTCTGTTAGTCATGTTCAAATGTTCAATGTTTTTCATTCACAGATGTATTGTACATAATAATATCATGTTAAGTAAACCTACATACAATCTAATTTTCAAATACAATGTTAATTTCTTTAAAAATATATGTGATGATTTAAATTATATTGCTTGTCTTAAAAAAAACGTTGGAAAACATTCATTTATTGTGATATCAAGTTTCTATTAGTAGAGATAATCCAACTGTTTTAATTTAGTCTAGATTAATCTTCATTTAAGTTTGAAATTTATTTCGTAAAAATTAAATTAGCTGCTTCAGTTTTATTCTAGGTTTGACTTAGTGTCAGAAAGCCATGGAGGTTTCTGATTAGAAAACGTGATAAATTAGTTAAACTTAATTAACTGGGAACTTAGAAGTGATATTAGAGTGAAAAGCCAAAGCAGTCAACATTCATATCCACAGAATGGTGTATGAATTTCCAAATCGTACCACAAAATGCCTTTCATGATTAAAGCTACAAGAGAAAGACCACGGTTTCACTTTCGAATAGGTTCTGCGATCACAAAAACAGCACTGTTCAGTGCTCAGGTTAATTTGGAACTATTTTTATGATACGTATTGTACAGAGAACGTGATCTGAGAGTCTAAGGTTTTATTGAACATACTGTATATCCAATTCATGATCTATTTGTTGTCTTCGGCTGATTATTTCAATTTTGGGAAGATATTGCCAGGGAACTAGTGGCACATACTTCGGATCAAATAAACCTCACAGCTATACAATTATCAATACAACACAGTTAAACGTCAAAGTCTTCGGCTATTGAACAACTCTGTCTCACTGTTGTCAAAAGCCACATACTTTCCTAAGAATCTAAATCTTTTTATCAGTTAACTTGAATCTATGCAGTATGATCAACCTGCTTCCATGTCGAACTATCAATAAAAATAATCTTTATCAAAGACGTCATTAAAAACACATGAAATAATAATCCGTAAGTCTTGTTGAGCGATACTCACAGATACTTAAATAGTTTAGCTTTCTTAAACACATGGCTTAATTACTTTAGCTGGGGAATCTTAAGTTCACAATACTGTGTGCCTATTTTTGAACCAAGCAATTTGTTTATGTTGTACTTCTTCAGGTAACCACTGCAGTTTACAGTTTTATACATTCTGTTTGGGTCCACGGCTTACCTCCTGTAAGCCTATAATGGGTACATTTATCAGTCACCAGATTGTAAGCGATGTCATGTGTTTGGTCTTCAATAGTGTTGGTGTTTACTGAATTCTATATTGTGAACAAAGCATGAACAATAAATTCATCTCGTATTATCCTGCAAATATGTTTGTTTTTCTTTGTTTAAACTAATAAAGGGAACTGGTTATATGTAATATGATATCATTGTTTTCGTTGGTCCTTGTCAGTAGAATGCAGCCTAAACAATTTTAACACCATTATATGAAGTATTCATATACTCTAATTAATAGGCTAGGAATTCAAGACCATTAATATTTAGGTATTTAGATATAATGAATCGAAAGGAAAGAATGATAGCTCTCAGTAAGCTTGATATGGAGCATATGTGGAAAAGTTAAAAGCATATTCTAGAGGCAAGGATAAAAGTGGCGCATTAACCCGAGGTTTAAAAAAGTTAGCATCACATGTTGCGTAAGAGTCGTAAATTTTGATAATTTAAAGTGACTAAAAATAATAAGTTGAACAGATGAAAAATATCCCAGTCAAGTGTACAGATGAAGACAAAAAATAAATCAGGGGACATGAAATGACAATGTCAAAATTAAGATTAAAGTACTAAAATGGAAATAAAACAAAATAAAGTTTTCTCTCCATTGTAGAGAAAAATTAATAGTAGTTATAGTCTGAATGCACAAGTTAGGCTTCAACCTCTTGATCTCTGCTGATACGGGGATACGCAGGATGCTTTAATTACTTTAAAACTTCAGTTTCGCGCAATTTTCCACCGGGTGACAAGAGATCGCGTTACTGAGGATTGCTACACCTTTTAGCCACAAGTTCCTTTGAACCTGCTCAAACATATGGTCACAAATCGTTTCTTTTGTTCGTCCAATGTTTGTGCTTCAGCGCGTTAAGATCAGAACATCAGAGGATTTTATGCCCGAAAAGTGTATGCAAATGTCAATATCCAAACCAATTGCCTCTAAAATCCAGTTAAAAATGTACCTGTAAGTGTATACTAGTTTTATATTTACGTATGTTACCATAGTATAGAACTGAAAGGACTTCCCGGAACGAATATTCAATTATATACTCGCTTGCCCTGATTAGTTTGAACAAAAACAAGATAGAGGAAAGCTCATTTTATTTCACGGTTTTTCTTCAGATACTAAAAACTCAGAAAGTAACATAAGTTATTTTAAATTTAAATATATAACATATTTCAAAATCATTTCAACTCGAAACACATTTAGTAATTCTTAACACAGTAATGCAAGCAGAGATGTGAATACAAGATAGTTAACATTCGAAGATCCAGAGTTTATTTTCAGACATAATATGGTGAATAGTTATAGAGCTAAGAATGGGGGAAGGAGTAAGAGGATATAGTGAGTAAAAGTAAAATTACTACACAAACAAGCAATTAGGAAAATTGAAAACTTAATAGTGAGTTCAGCTCAGCGAGTGTAAATCAAAATCAAGTGAAAAATGGTGATGCAGAAAAAAACAAAGAGGGATGTAGTTACTAGGATAGTGAAAGGTTAATAACGCAATTTTTCGGTGTATAGAAGTTAGACTGAAGTCGTTTACTGTCAATGGCTAATGTAAAAAGGTGTGACCAAGGTTCTCATCACCTACTGATCATTTTGAATGCCTGACTAATTTAGACTGCATGTTCCGAGTCCCTCTGAAGCCTAGCGAGTGTACCTGTAAGCACTTTCCTGCCTTTCATACGAACGCTCATAGGAATGTGTTCAGAAAATATAGTAGACTATCTCCTCTCAATCTTACCTATATACTTGATATCACAAGTGCATGTGAATTTGTAAATGCTACTGGAGTTGATATAAGCAGGATACGTATCTCCTTTATACAGAATTAACGAGCTTGTCGCGTTGTAAATTCTAATCAGCTTACTGACAGGTGACATCCTTTCCAACGCATCCTTGATTCTTTCTCCGATTCTTGTTGATACTTCGTCCTTTTTGTACATGAGGAATAGTTGTCAACATGTCCTCTCTTAAGAAGTTCCTTAAGGTATTTATCCACTGTGTTTTCAAAGGCTGTTGTTGCATCGTATTTTGACTTATCTCATCATATCACTCGGAAGCACTGTCATTTTATTACACCACCTTGACCTTCATGTAGTCTAAGTGTAACAATTTTATCACTGTTTGACATGTTTTTCAATACGAACCTGTGCTATTTAGGAGAAGTCTTTGGAAACAGGTTGTTTCACACATCCATTTCCCGAAATTAATAGATCAGCCAAACTGGCTCCAACTCCAAACAGTTTGCGTCGTAACACCAAGTCAAATATTACGTCATCTAAGAAACATATCTAGTCATGTTTGACAGTATACTTAACAGTCTCAGTATCGTATGTCGAATCGAGTTTATTAACATAATCCAAAACCTACAACGGAAGACCACAAAATAATGTGGGAATAAACTCAGAAAATCTCCATTAGTAGAGAAAACACGAAGAATTCACCATCTCCGGAAATATTCATATGCTGCGTATCGAAGATGAAACTGAGCCTAGTCAAAACAGAAGCTCTAATTTCCTATTTTCATATACCTAGTAAAGCCAAAAACAATCCCAACTCCCATAGTTCTGAGTAGAATTGAGTAGCATCATTAGTTTCAAGTTTTATGGAAAATCCTACACCAGTGAGTTCATGACTTAAGAATACCCCTTCAGATTTTAAGAAATCTGTAGGTAAATATCTTGATAGAAATATTCACCTGAACAGTGAGTTAGAGCGGTATAGACTGTTAACTTATTAGTCAGCCATAACGAATATGTAGTGATCATCTAATAAAAAAGTCCAAACTCAACATTTTTAACATTGAATTCTGGCGCAGAGATAGGATGTTAACGTTATCGTCATGTAATATCACAAACCTAGATATTATCCTTTACACGATCATGAATGTACACTGCTGAAAACTCCGAAACTAAAACCAAACAGATATTCAGTACTACGTAGGTTTTCAATGGTTACCTGGAAGATATGATTTCAGTTTTCGGTTAGATCATACGTGCGAACTAATAAATGAGTCCTTAATTAGAACTAAACATCTATTTAGTACCTTTTGGTCTTTATCAGTTCGTTGTGAAATCTACTTGAAATCATCTGAATCCCGGGCAAACTCAACTGTTGTACACAGATCTTCTTTACGTATGATATTAAATAGTACTTATAACTTGTAAAATGTTAGTAGTATTATTTCATCTTCACCTGTTTATCACTAGTTCCCATTTCTATATAGTGAATTCCAAGTTGAGTAATATCTTGGATACTGAATGGTAATACTATCGTGTATATGTTCGACAGATACCTATTAGAAAGTGAAGAAGAGCACGCAGTTCGGAGAAGAGCATTTTTTAGACGAACTCATTCAACCAGTTGTATAATCTCATTTATATACACATTTTGGATGATCATGTATACTGTGCTAATTTATTTGAGTAGTTAGTCCACCATACCAACAAAAATAAAAGTCGAAATATAACTCATCATAAGTTACTCAAAATTAAAGTGATAACTGCAAATAGTGAGGGCTAACCAAAATGAGATGACAAGCTAGTGAATATTTATTAAGTTTGTGGCAATGGTTTGGTTATTATTTTCATTCAAAAATCAGATGTTAATAAAGCACATATGGATGTTACGTGAGAGGTGATTCGAACAAAATGTGGGCGGGAGGTTTTAAGGGTATTGTCAACAAAACGAAACAAGCATTGAAATCAAGACTGAAGCAGTGATCTGATCTATTTATCTTATCTGCATAGTTAGAGCTGCCCCACGTCGTTTCGGAAATACAAGGAATGTGACTGGTTATCATCTTGGGGAAGTTTCTCCAGCTTGACTATAACACTTCTTATTGATCCAGTGTTATCTAATCGTAACCACGTTGTACAATGATCCTTAACCCTTTTTAGATAAAACTCTAATTAAACAACCTGTATACGTTACTCCAATGGAGCAACTGAATAGGTATATGTACATGGAAGTTGTCATATGCAAGAATTTGTCTTCTAAAAAGTTGAAGGACATGTTGTTAGTTTTCTTTAATTTGAGATGAAAATGATTTATTGACTTTTCTTCAAAGTGTGAACAGTTCCCATTTGATGGGATCACCTTTGGGTCCGGTGCTGGCCTATATTTTCATGGTAAGTTTGGAAAACGGTCCGCTGAAAGCAACCATCGACAAATTCTTCTTATACAAAAGGTATGTTGATGGTACTTTCGTTATCTGCGATAACAATTGTGATCAAAATATTGTTCTTCAAGTTTTCAATAGTTGCCACCCCGCCATCAAATTTACAATCGAGGTAGAAACCAATGAGACGATCTCCTTTCTGGACGTTCGTTTAAGTAAGAAGACCGATGGTACCTTGAACAGATCAGTACACAGAAAACCTACATGGGACGGTCAGTTGACAAACTTCTACAGTTGGGTACCACGTAGTCGCAAGCGCAACTTGATAATATCTCTGGCGACTAGAATCCAAAAAATCTGTAGTCCAGGATCAATAGAGGAAGAGATCGCCTTCTTAAGGAAGACACTGCTCGAGAATGGCTACCCACCCCGTTTTATAGACAAGCACATTAAGCCTAAGACGTACAAAGAACAACCCATTACAGTGCAGAAGAAGATAGTCTACATGAATGTACCCTTCAAAGGTGACCTTCTGGCTGACACCTTGGAGAAGAGGATATCTACTGCTCTCAGAAGGACATTCTTCGCTGCCACACTATGACTGACATTTTCCTCTCGGCCATTGTTCTTCAACTACTCTAAAGATAAACTATCGCATTTGACCACTTCCATGTGTATCTACCAATTCACCTGCTCTTGCGGAGCGAGGTATATAGGTCGTTCGATGCGTGTTTTATCTAAAAGAGTTCAAGAACATTATCCCGCCTGGCTACGGAAAGGTAACAACGGAGCAATAAGGAGCACCATTATTGAGCATATACTCAACACTGGTCATTCGATTTGCTAGGAGAAGTCGTTCAAAGTCATCTATAAAGTCAAAAGAAGCCTTCCAAAATCGACAAGCTTCCGTATACTTTGTATTACCGAAGCCTTAGGGATTTGGATAGAAAAGCCTGATTTATGCACACAGAAGAAACTTCTCCACCCCCTCCTACTACCGTGGGTTTAATTTCAAGTTTATCTGTCATCAACATTTTGTTATCAAATTTTTTTTGCAATCTTCGTATAATAATTTTAATGTGTAGTAACTAACCCATTCAATCTTTTCACCTATTATCTAGTTTATTTTCATAATTGTCTCCAAACTCCTTCACTACACCTAATCTTTCTAAACATGTCTATACTACGTAACCCTACTCACATCTTACCAATCTTCACCCCACTTAGTTACAACTTTGATTATTAATCACACATTTTAATTTCTTTATTATTTTGATGATATAATCAACAACCCACACTAACTGTTGTTTTTGATTTTGATTTTGACAAACCTAATGTACACACACACAAAATAATTGTATATATTTGCGACTGTACAGCTAAGTGAATGAATTCGCCGAAAAGAGACTCTTCGCTGAACTAATTTGTTCTTATTTTAATTAAGAACAAACAAGTCGGCAAAGAAATCTCTTTTCGTAACTTCTCCTCAAAACTGTGCGTCCATTTAGTGGTTCATACATACTCTGTTAACTGAAAACAGAGGTCATAGGTCACTGTCAGTCGGTAAAAACATAATTCAGAGTGTACAAGCAATAAAAATCTGTGAAAAATATTGAAAAATTTTACATAATCGAGATGGTTGCCAACTGATCAGTTAAGTGACAAATAGTCAGTTGGAAATAATTGAAGTGGAACAAGAGAACGATGATTCGATAATGGGTTGCAAAATAATAAAATAATAAAAAGGCCACAGAAAGCCTTCATTCAGAATCATATATAAAGTTAGATTGAATCATTCAAGAGGATTTAGCTAACATCTTCAAGCAACTGAAGCTCCAGCGATTCATGAGGGAATATTTTATCCTGCCTCATTTATTACCATAGCCTTGTTGTCAATTTTACTTTCCTGATTTCCTACATTATAAACTATATGTAGTCTTTTAGATATTTGCAATCTATTTTCAGGCCCTCGTCCTCATGTGTCGTATCAGTTATTTCCAAATGACTGTTCATCACTTAACGGATCAGTTGGCGACTATCTCGATTATGTAAAATTGTTCAATATTTTTCACAGACTGTTATTGCTTATACACTCTGAATTGTGCTTTTACCGACTGACAGTGACCTATAACATATTTTTCACTGATATCAAATGTATGAACCATCAAATAGCCGTAGAGTTTTGAAGAGAAATTACGAAAAGAAATCCCTTTGCTGACTTGTGTGTTCTTAATTTTGACTTTCTTTTTTGTGGGCATGGAAGACTAACTGTCTAAATAAACCAGCACAGTGAACACAAGCAAAACGTGTGTATAAATGCGATTATGTAGATAGTCTAATGAACTCGTCTAAAATGAGACTCTCCGCTAAACATCTTCCTCTTTCTTCCTATTACGCTATGCAGCTAAAATTACGAGTCAGAAAAATTGTGCAAACGTGCATTAGTTACTTGTAAGTAGTGTAAAGTGTTTCGGAGAAAATAGTAGTCTCCGTCCTAGTTACAGAATTTTATCTGTTATAGTTGATGCTGTATCAGTGTTTCCTCACATTTATATACATGTAGGAGGAAGAATTCCAATTTTTGGTCACTAAGCAACGTTAATTTTCTGTAAAGAAAATTCCTACTGATACTAACGATTTTAACGACAGCGCTGTTTAAATCTTGGCTGTGAAAAATATTACCACGGTGAACACTCGAAGCTTCTAAATTTACGTGTATAGTCACACATGTTCTACATCATTTCAGTCCACTTGACTGTGTCTGGGCGCAAGAATAAGTTCAACTGCATTTTCTGCTCAATAGGTTTTGGAAAAGATACTGGATAAACGAAAAAACTTAAACGAAAAAATTATCTTCTATTGGGTTCTAAAAGTACTGCAGATGGTTCCAGTTTCAATCCTGACCAGCTACCACACCTAAACCAAATGTTTAATTTGTAGCGGACTTCGTTTATGTCAAACATACGTAGATCATCTTATGGTCATGTTGATGCAATTACAGTCGTAGTAGTTGCGTTTATTAAAATAACTTCATCTGAAAATATCACTTGTTTTGGAATATGACTCAGACGTGAAACAACAGTGTATACTATCTGATCGTCATTCATTCCTCTAAATTTCTCTTATGCAGAATGCAGTGTTTACCATAGCTACAAAAACTGCACACCCAAAGAAATTTAAATCACCATTACTTAAATCTTTTCATTAATTTATTGTCAAACAGTGAATTTGGAATTAAAATCATTGTATTAAGTAGTAAGACTTTTGAAATAAGGATTTGTTATGGATATGTTAATTACATCAAATATTAAAATATTGAACCTTTCAAAGTAGACCATTATTTGTGACAATTATATCTGATGGTTTAATTTCTAACCTGCCGAACTTAAGTAACAAAAATACACAAGAGGTATTTTTACTCTCAGAAACTTTTAAGAGAATTCACCTAATATTAGACGTTAAATTTGACCTAATAATAATACTTTCTGGAATCCATCGTAAAAAAGTACCTCCAACAGTGAATAAACTCTTATATAACTACGTACATCCCTCACTTAAAATAATACAGAAGATTTGTAGCTCAGGTGGATGATATTGAATTAGTTGTGTTATCTGAACTGGTTGATTTAATTGCGAAGCTTTCTTCATCCTTCTGGCCAACACGTTCAGCGCAGGCTTTATAATAAAATAAACTTATTTGAATTTTCCATGAATGATGCAATTGTATCTCCTGGCAACCACTGTTGTGACTGGTTGTTGTGAATTTATGTCTCTATTAGTCACTTTTATTGACTTGGAATTCGAACTTTCTTGTCATGTGATTTACTTTTTATTAGCTGGTAAATTAGGTATATAGAAATACTGAGAGAATGAAGGGCATAAATTATGACGAATAATAATAATAATTGTAATAATAAGCAAAGAGAAAAAACAAGAGGGTTAAGGGAAGAAGCACTGTTGGTGAGAAGAAGAATCATTAATCCAAGTTTGGCCACGGTAGGAACAGCGTCTGGACGTGTTCATTTTGGATACAAAGTACACATAGCTGAAGCTGTTGAAATAAGATCGACTAAACCGGAACTTTGTATCCAAAAAGAACACGTCCAGACGCTGTACCCACCGTGGCCAAACTTGGATTAATGATTCTTCTTCTCACCAAGAGTGCTTCTTCCCCTTAACCCTCTTGTTTTTTTCTCTTTGCTTATTATTACAATATAGAAATATGTTTGTTAATTGCTAATTCACTTAAGTATCAGGCTTTCAGAGGTTCTGTGGTATTTTTGGTGTTTCCTCTATTTAAAATTTCTACATTATCCCAATCAAATCGGGATCCAAAATTATCCATATGCGCTGATACGAAACAATAAATATCATGTCTTCTTACAGCCAACTTGTGTTCTTAGATTCGGATTCAAAGGGGGTGCCGACAATGACCAGCTTGGAGAACAAAACTAATTCAATAACATCACTGATTTTCAGCACCATGAACTTTAGCACCAATCTCTTCAGGTTAAGACCAGCAATATTACCTTGCTACCTGAATTCCTGTCAACGACACTAGACTTGATCATTTCTCTTTGATGGGAATTAAGGAAAAGATAATTACACGGTTTAAAAGCGGTAGTCCACTATTTTAAACACAAACTACATCGATATATATATTTAAGTCAGTGACTTCTTTACCATCTTTATATTCTGATAACTAATTCATTATACCCTACAATCGTATTCGGTATTTTCTGAAAACTGACAACCTTTGTACGTATTTTACAATAAGTAACTAATACTGTTAATGCTAATTTCAGTGTGTGTGCTGATATCTGTTGCTTATGGAACGCCTTTATTCTAATTCAGTGATATTCAAATTAAAAATATGCATCTGTGTAATCAAAGCAACACATTTACCATATATCAACTTTTTATCATCTCATATATTAATTCTGATTTTACATAAAAATTCACGCTGCTATGGATTCGCTGGTTTAAACTGGTGAAATTAAGACTAAAGTTAAGTATGTAAAATGCAGGATAAGGACTAAAATCAAGGTATATTTTCGACCTTGCCCAAAATTTGCGAAAAGTATTAACATGATTTTATACAAAGATCTCTTCGTCTAAAGATATTGTGACAAATGAACGTGCTGCTGAATATATATCGAGGTTAATTAGATATAATTTGCAAGTCATTGTAGATACTTGCCTCTCTGTGCCTATCACTAAAATTGATCTCCATTGAGTGCGGAAGTGTAAGTAATCGGAGAGAATGTTAACCTACCTAAAATTTGAATAGTAATTTGCATAGTATAGATCTATACGAGGAGAGCATTTGATTAACAGTTTCTGCCTTGAGAGACAATAAATAAGTGTCTTTCTGTCTTAATGAACCTCAGTGAACATAAACATGTATGAATTCAGCGTATGATGGTTCTTAAGATATTGCGTTAAGATTAATTAGCTGAGTTGTTAGTTAGTTAGTTAGTTAAATATCCTGTCGTTTAACTATATTTGGCAGGATTAATTCCCTCGAAATCCAGAGCACAAAGCAAACTGATATTGCACAGAATTTTTCCAAAGGAAATCACAATACATTTCTCTTGAGGGATTGCCATGTTAGTTCTAAGAAAGCTAATCGATATGATACATGCCCTGCACATGTGACTGAAGAAAAGTAAAGGAAAAACTAAAGCTTTCCTGAAAAAGTCCCACGCGTGTTTTCAGCAATGGCACATAAATTCCTCGAAAATGAACAGCAAAGCATACGAACAAGCAAAGAATATGGTGCGTACTCAGGATAAAAATGAATAAAGGCTCTCGCCAAATTTGCTAACTAATTAGTGGTCATCTTAGGCCGACCACCTAAAACATCATCGCATATTATTTATTTTATTTTTATTTTTGATTACAGCTTGATTCTACACCGTATTTTCAGTACAAGTATGGAATTTTCAGCATGGATATCGGTAGCCCAAATTACAGGCCGACCATAGATATCGGGTGTGCGCCAGCACGGGATCGAACCCCGCACCATGTGCATGGTCGGCGAGAGTACTAACCACTGTGAGACCGACGCACAGTATAAATATCAACAATAAAGTACTCACAAGTAAATAAGAAAAAAACTCTTACAAAGTGACGATTTCATCTACAAAATGTGAATGAGCATACTTGAATCCAAGACAGATAATTCTCAAGGTAGATAAAAGTGATACAAACAATGAGTGATAGTTTAATTAGTTCGTCCACGACATCAGAAGTAGTGAACTCGGACAAGCGCAATCCATACAACAGTCGAACATTCCCAGACATATACTTTATAGTGATACCAATAATGCTGGTCGGAGATTACAACGTGTAGTAGTGTTTAAGTGGACCACAACAACAAAACCATAGAAGTATGAATTCAGCCATCGAAAAAGTAGCTCAGAATTGGCGATATCAAAGTCAGCAGATTGATATGTGAATAATTTGTTACACTAAATTCAAAACAGAAATATACTTTGAAAGCGCCAAAAAATATATAAGGAAGATAAGAGTAGATTCGAGCAGGAGAAGTGCAGAAGGAGGCGTCAAAATCTTTGCATAGGCGATATACCTGCTTACATTTTGCATTTATTGACTGACGGAAGTCAGAATGTGCTTGTAGTTGCCGAAGATGACGGTCGGAAAGACGGAACACATAAGAATGTGTGGACATGGACAAAACACCAGGCGTCAACCACTCACAATAAACCCACATTCGACTCCATGAGTTTCAATATTATTTCTCGATTGGTACGATACACTTACTCAGAATCCTCATCACAGATAGACCTTATCTCAGAAGCGTTCTCTGAACACGTGAACTCACTTAGTTCACATCTCAATGATCTGTGTAGATGACTTGACGAAGTGTTCACTAAAAGACATTCAGATATTCTGGGAAGAATTACAAACACCAATACCAATTATATTTTTACAGGAAAATTTCGTTGATTTAACTTACACAGTGAATAATGCACACAGTCATAGATTCCTAAATGTGTACTAATAAATTTCTGTTTGTCTTCTTATATCGTCTGGTGTGTCATAATCTGTCAACTTTAATATGTCATGATACAAGGTTTTCTCCATTCTTCATCAGGGCACTCATTCATTAGCACTGACAATACACGTTTCGAGAGAGAGAGACATAGAAAGGAAGAATTATAGCTCACGATTATTCATTGAGTAGTTATAAGCACTCACAATGAGGATAGTTGCAGTTGTAGTAGAGTAACAGCAGAAGGCAAGACATAGAAGCCAAGGTTTATATTCAAGTGATCAAACAGCTTTTTATAACTATACAGTTTATATTCTTTAACCAGTCACAGAGCGTGTGATTTTGGTTTACACTAAACGACATGAAAAAGAATGTTCAAACATATATAGTATTCTGTTGGAACTATTCGGTCAAATCTTGATCACAGTTCATATGAATATATAGTATTCTGCAGCTAATGCAGTATTCCACTATGGGAAGAGAATTCAGACGTTAACACCAACAAATGCAATGATTCCTACAGTGAAAATAGTATTCCCATCGAACCCGTTGTCTGCATCACACCACCAGAGTAGTAGTGTTATCTCCATTTGGAAAACAGCCGATCTCATCCACACACCACTGGGTAATCATTTGCATTCCCATACAAACACAACAAATACTCATCCAAATGCTATCGCGTCATTCATCAGATTAACAGTTCATGAAAGAAGCAGTCCACACAACAGCTACCAGTGTGTCACACTGAAATGTGGAGACCAATATTCCCTCGGTTCACTTTCGTACAAGATCACTTCATCACTTAACTACACATCCACTCTCTCCTACTTTCACCACCTATGTCACTGAGAGATTCCAGATTTCTCCACACACACATATTGTGATGGGGCATACAGTACTGGAAAGAGTTGCAGTTGTCAACGAAACGAGCACTGAAAACTACCAATATAGGACTACACAAGTGTACATCTAAAGTCCATTTATTTTGCAGCAAAATTCAAGACTGCAGTGAGAATCACCTGTGATCGTACAAAATTGCAATCCGTAAATAATATCGTTACCTAGACAATATTCACTCTTTCATTAGATTGTAGTGCACGCAATATTATTGGCCAAAAATTCTACCAAACAAACTCAATGAGAGCTAGTTCAAATAAATTCCCACTTGCCATCTATACTCTTCAACGAAAATCAGTCAAATACAAAATTCCGTCAGATTGCATGGTGAAATTACATGCTCCCTCAAACCTGACGAAATTCAAACCAACACCAATCGAACAATGAATCAAACAGTTCACATCAATTTTCATATTCGCATGACCATTACAGTTGTCAGTATATGTGGAACTATATTCAACATTGCAGCAATCTTTGTCGTGTTCAAATCACATTTCGGTTCGAAGTTGACCACATTCATGTTAAGAGCTCAGCCTATAATTGACTTCAGTGTATGCTCGTCAACAGCAATATTTTATGTATTTCAGTTCACACCTAATCCTGATAAGCTGACAGGATTATACTTGATCGATATACTGATATGTCATTTTTGGTTCAGGAATTCTCTATTCTGGTTAACATGCATTTTGAGTGTACAAAATATTGTCTGCATATCAGTTGATCGAGTGAGCTCTGTAATATTTATCACATTGTATAAAATATATTCACACAGATTTTTCCTAATCTACTTCCTCTATATGTCAGTGATGATCCTGATTTTGTATCCGCCTACACCACTGTTTCGTCGATACGTGAACAATAAATGTGCAATGGAGTTTTCATTCCAGTGGATGGGATCAAGAGCATATTTGGAATTTACTGTATACTCATGGGTTGTATTTGCGTATCTGGTGCCAGCATTCATAATGGTGGTTAGTCATGTTTGGGTGATACATGTCATTAAAATTTCCCATTCACATCGACGATGCTCCATAGCACAAACTGTTGAATCCGGTCTACAGGTTAGACGAAAGATAAAACAACTGGTTGTTACAACTGCAATCATGTCCGGTCAACAAATTGTACTGCACTTCTTAAAATGTCTGGAACAAGTATTGATCATAACTGGTGTCAGAAAATATACTTATGGAAGTGTAGCTGAACAAGCTGGTACACTTCTTGTACTTATCAGCTGCCTTCTGAACCCATGTGTTCTGGTTTCCACTACAGCCACTTTGAGAAGACGTTTCTCTGTAGTTTTCTGGAGTATGACGGATAAAGTAAGTAGTAGTGGGAAGACGCAACAACCGTAAACTAGACAACATGACTGGTGTTCATGGTGGTGATCACCTCCCACTTATCCTCGGTCGACAGATGAGTGGCAGACAAATTGTGTACATGATCGATATTTGTGTATGTGAGAAACAATAAAACGTGTTTATTTCAATATCCGCTTTTGATTTGCATCCATTCGATTAAAACAGCGTATTAGGAAAATTCGACATTCTAAGCATTTCACGAATGCACTAGTTTCAATAATCTAGTCAACTCATGATTTGTCATTGGATTCAGCAAAAGATGTGTTCACTCAAACTGTCCACTGCTAGTCAATTCATAAAAGAAGTTTCGATTTCCAGACTGGTTTAATGTCGTCTTAAATGCAGTCTCTGCAGTATTGGTGGTATTATTGGTAGTAGTGGTGTGTGCATCGAGAAAGTGAGTTCTGAGAGAAGTAAGTACCAAATGAAGAATGCTTGGAATGGTGAGATGAAATATTCTCTGAGAGAGAGAAAGAGAGACAGAGAGTGGTAGATGGAGAGTTCCACCTCAATTTGGTTTGCATGTGATTGGAACTACTTCTTGATATCACGTTGTCTTCAGTCACTTACTATTAACGATGAATGAGTGGAATTCTTCCCCCATGCAAAAGACTTTATAAACATTATTACGCATATACATGATATTGATACATGCCAAGTAATTCACAACGTTAAGAGCAGTGAATCTTCTAAAGTGAAAATAGGAGTAAGTCGATGCTGGTTGGTATCCCATGTGACATTCCTATTGGCGGTGGACCACATCGTGTTGGAAACCGTATGGAGTGAGAAGATGCGCATATGTGGGACTGACAAAAGTGTCGTAAAATCTCTGGACTTCGCGGATGACTTATATCACGTCTCAGATAGTCAAAGATTTACAATCAAAATCCAACTAGTTGGCGGAATGGGAGATGAAGATAGGACTTAATGTGAAGATAGAGAATAGAAAGTTGATGAAGATACTCGACCACCAAAAATAACCACCAATCATTATTAACGGGAGAAATCTGAAGAAGTCGTCTGTTTCACTTACTTACCTGGACAGTATGCGTTCGACTTCTCGTGGCACAAATGAAGCAAGATTTGGAGCTTCTGTCAATATCTGTGGCATCTAGCACAAGGGAAACGGATCCATAATGACCTACTGATCGGCTGTAGTAGTCCTTTCTAGCAAGACAAAAGTGACTTAAACCCTGGCAGTCATTCTGTTCACTCACGTGTAAGTGAGTTCATCAGAGGTGTACCTGGATGTGACTCAGCTTAGAGAGATGAATCACTTCATACTGAGAAGCACTTTGTCCAGCATAAATTTAATTCTTGCTTCATCAAGAAGAACTAGTTGCATGGATTTTTTGTGTTTAATACTTCAGTATCTTGTGAAACGCAAGATTTATGATGGTGGTTAAATATTCGACAAAGAAAAGTTGATTAAAATTACTACAACACTCTATGAAACATTTTAATTCAAAGTAGGGAATTTAGGAAGAAAGCAAACAAATAAATAAATTCCTTAACTGGATTTTATCGAACTAAGGGTTTATTATTAGTTTGTACAGTTTGAAATGCGAATACACACTTACCATAAGTATGGTTGTTGAACTTTTCAACAACTCATTGTATTTGTCTTTATCTCAACACAAAATAATAATATCTATCAAATTAATTAATTTCGTTTTTATTTTATTCGCCTAATACTGAAGCTATTTCATACAGACCAACTGATAATGATTAAAATACGATTTAATTCACTGATAAGCATGATTGATGCCTTAAATATTTAAAATGGAAAAAAAGATGCATTTATGACTTGGATTTATCCATTCATATTTCAGTGCTCAATTATATGTAGAGTAGAGTTTAACAATTATTGGAAACTCGAACACTCCTTATTTTAAAACAGCTGGCTTTATCATGCTGCAGACTCATTTAAATGCTTTAGCAGTAACGAAAAATGTGTATTTACCATCATAAAAATCGTCTGTCAACTAAGTAAACGCATTTCTACGCAGGTATTACAAGGTGCTCTTGAGTCTGAACATGCTTTCTATTTTGAAGTTGTTGGCATGCGCACATGATCAGAATCTTTTCTGCATTTTTCCAGAAATTTCATCGATGCAATGAATTTTACTTCCAGAGTTTTTAAAAAAATCTAACAATACCTTCCAACAGGCTTAACATTAATCGCCTGTATGTCTTTAGAGTTTAAAATCTGTAACATTTTAATATTTTCTGAAAATGAATGAAAATTTAGTCCGTTCTATTATAAATTCATTTACATTTAACTCTCAATATTGCTACCTAGACTGAAACCTACAAAGAATCAACCATTTTAAAGTCTTCATAGAATTGAGAACACCATTGAGTGATAAGCATGATTAAGAAAAACGTTAAGCGTTATTTTGAAGGCACTTAAAAATCTAACTGGGACTGAATAACTCCTGTTTTCCAGCACAGAAATGTTAAGTAATCTGATTTCGGTCGATTCGTCGGATGGAATTCTACTACTTATTATAACTCTTAATCTTACATCGGCTACCATTAGGTTACACATAACGGATTCTCAAAGGTACCACTGAAACTATTGTGTTTCCTTGGATTTATGTGTGAGTCAAATAACTACAAACAATGGCACCCTATATTTGAAACATTTTATTGAACTCAGTACTGCAAACAAGATGTTCGAGCTATGTATATAGATCTCAGAATCACTGAGGGCTACGGTAACATTCTTGTGAAAGGATCACTCGAAATTTCTATCAGTGATGAATAGATGATAATGTTACTTCTTAAATAGCAGACTAACGGAGGTAGCAAAGGTTTATTACTCCATGAAAATGTAGTACGTCAAGGAGTTACAGATTACTAATTAGTTATATCATGCGACAAGTAAATTACTAGTTTAAGATATGAAAAATTGTGTTCTCACTGGATGGCGTGCGCCAATCAAATCCAATGACGTGATGCTTAAACTACGTTAGGGTCAAACTATTGGCTCACAGACTACGCAAACACTGACTCATTGTATATCTGTTACAGTGCAAACAGTTAAAAATATGGATCTTTTCCCTGTGTTAGATGCCGCAGATATTGACAGTAGCTCTAAATCTTGCTTCTAACACGCTCATTTGTGCCACGAGAAGTCGAACGCATACTGTCCAGGTAAGTAAGTGAAACAGACGACTTCTTCAGATTTCTCCCGTTAATAATGATTGGTGGTTAATTTTGGTGGTCGAGTATCTTCATCAACTTTCTATTCTCTATCTTCACATTAAGTCCTATCTTCATCTCCCATTCCGCCAACTAGTTGGATTTTGATTGTAAATCTTTGACTATCTGAGACGTGATATAAGTCATCCGCGAAGTCCAGAGATTTTACGACACTTTTGTCAGTCCCACATATGCGCATCTTCTCACTCCATACGGTTTCCAACACGATGTGGTCCACCACCAATAGGAATGTCACATGGGATACCAACCAGCATCGACTTACTCCTATTTTCACTTTAGAAGATTCACTGCTCTTAACGTTGTGAATTACTTGGCATGTATCAATATCATGTATATGCGTAATAATGTTTATAAAGTCTTTTGCATGGGGGAAGAATTCCACTCATTCATCGTTAGTGGTAAGTGACTGAAGACAACGTGATATCAGGAAGTAGTTCCAATCACATGCAAACCAAATTGAGGTGGAACTCTCTATCTACCACTCTCTGTCTCTCTTTCTCTCTCTCAGAGAATATTTCATCTCACCATTCCAAGCATTCTTCATTTGGTACTTACTTCCCTCAGAACTCACTTTCTCGATGCGAACACCACTACTACCAATAATACCACCAATACTGCAGAGACTGCATTTAAGACGACATTAAACCAGTCTGGAAATCGAAACTTCTTTTATGAATTGATTAGCAGTGGACAGTTTGAGTGAACACATCTTTTGCTGAATCCAATGACAAATCATGAGTTGACTAGATTATTGAAACTAGTGCATTCGTGAAATGCTTAGAATGTCGAATTTTCCTAATACGCTGTTTTAATCGAATGGATGCAAATCAAAAGCGGATATTGAAATAAACACGTTTTATTGTTTCTCACATACACAAATATCGATCATGTACACAATTTGTCTGCCACTCATCTGTCGACCGAGGATAAGTGGGAGGTGATCACCACCATGAACACCAGTCATGTTGTCTAGTTTACGGTTGTTGCGTCTTCCCACTACTACTTACTTTATCCGTCATACTCCAGAAAACTACAGAGAAACGTCTTCTCAAAGTGGCTGTAGTGGAAACCAGAACACATGGGTTCAGAAGGCAGCTGATTAGTACAAGAAGTGTACCAGCTTGTTCAGCTACACTTCCATAAGTATATTTTCTGACACCAGTTATGATCAATACTTGTTCCAGACATTTTAAGAAGTGCAGTACAATTTGTTGACCGGACATGATTGCAGTTGTAACAACTAGTTGTTTTATCTTTCGTCTAACCTGTAGACCGGATTCAACAGTTTGTGCTATGGAGCATCGTCGATGTGAATGGGAAATTTTAATGACATGTATCACCCAAACATGACTAACCACCATTATGAATGCTGGCACCAGATACGCAAATACAACCCATGAGTATACAGTGAATTCCAAATATGCTCTTGACCCCATCCACTGGAATGAGAACTCCATTGCACATTTATTGTTCACGTATCGACGAAACAGTGGTGTAGGCGGATACAAAATCAGGATCATCAATGACATATAGAGGAAGTAGATTAGGAAAAATCTGTGTGAATATATTTTATACAATGTGATAAATATTACAGAGCTCACTCGATCAACTGATATGCAGACAATATTTTGTACACTCAAAATGCATGTTAACCAGAATAGAGAATTCCTGAACCAAAAATGACATATCAGTATATCGATCAAGTATAATCCTGTCAGTTTATCAGGATTAGGTGTGAACTGAAATACATAAAATATTGCTGTTGACGAGCATACACTGAAGTCAATTATAGGCTGAGCTCTTAACATGAATGTGGTCAACTTCGAACCGAAATGTGATTTGAACACGACAAAGATTGCTGCAATGTTGAATATAGTTCCACATATACTGACAACTGTAATGGTCATGCGAATATGAAAATTGATGTGAACAGTTTGATTCATTGTTCGATTGGTGTTGGTTTGAATTTCATCAAGTTTCAGGTAGCATGTGTTTTCACAGTGCAGTCTGAGAGAAGTTTGAATTTGACTGATTTTCGTTGAAGAGTATAGATAGAAAGTGGGAATTTATTTGAACTAGCTCTCATTGAGTTTGTTTGGTAGAATTTTTGGCCAATAATATTGCGTGCACTACAATCTAATGAAAGAGTGAATATTGTCTAGGTAACGATATTATTTACGGATTGCAATTTTCTCCGATCACAGATGAGAATATGATTGTGAGTAGTACTGAACGGGTGATTCTCATTGCAGTCTTGAATTTTGCTGCAAAATAAATGGACTATTGACGTACATTTATGTGGTTCTTTATTGGTAGTTTTCAGTGCTCGTTTCGTTGACAACTGCAACTCTTTCCAGTACTGTATGCCTCATCACAATATGTGTGTGGAGAAATCTGGAATCTCAGTGACATAGGTGGTGAAAGTAGGAGAGATGGGATGTGTAGTTCAGTGATGAAGTGATCTTGTACAAAAGTGAACCGAGGGAATATTGGTCTCCACATTTCAGTGTGACACACTGGTAGCTGTTGTGTGGACTGCTTCTATCATGAACTGTTAATCTGATGAGAGACGCGATAGCATTTGGATGAGTATTAGTTGTGTTTGGGTGGGAATGCGAATGATTTCTCAGTTGTGTGTGGATGAGACCGGCTGTGTTCCAAATGAATCATTCCATTTTTTGGTGTTAACGTCTGAATTCTCTTCCCACATTTGAATACAACATTAGCTGCAGAATACTATATATTCATATGAACCGTGATCAAGATTTGACCGAATAGTTTCAACAGAATACTATATATGTTTGAACATTCTTTTTCATGTCGTTTAGTGCAAACCAAAATCACACGCTCTGTGACTGGTTAAAGAATATAAACTGTATAGTTATAAAAAGCTGTTTGATCACTTGAATATGAACCTTGGCTTCTGTGTCTTGTCTTCTGCTGTTAATCTACTACAACTGCAACTATCCTCATTATGAGTGCTCATAACTACTCAATGAATAATCGTGAGCTGTAATTCTTCCTTTATATGTCTCTCTTTCCCGAAATGTGTATTGTCAGTGCAAATGAATGAGTGCCCTGATCAAGAACGGAATAAACCTTGTATCATGACATATTTAAGTTGACAGATTATGACACACCAGACAATATAAGGAGACAAACAGAAATTTATTAGTACACATTTAGGAATCTATGACTGTGTGCATTATTCACTGTGTAAGTTAAATCAACGAAATTTTCGTGAAAATATAATTTTTATTGGTGTTTGCAATTCTTCCCAGAATATCTGAATGGCTTTTAGTGGACACTTCGCCAAGTCTTCCAAACAGATCATTGAGATATGAATTAAGTGAGTTCACGTGTTCAGAGAACGCTTCTGAGATAGAGTCCATCTGTGATGAGGATTCTGAGTAAGTAATATATACACAGGTGAATCATTAATATTCATTATTTATTTCATACACTAGCATAATCATTGATTTCCCGCATCTGCGTGATTATTGATTTTAATTACTGAATTCCCATGGTTTGTTAATATTTTTAAAATGTGACATTGATTTTCCTAACTGTATAAATACGGAGTTGTTGTTTAACATTTCGACTGTTGTTAGAGACAGTAAAAGCTCTCGTATCAACGTCCAGTCTTCTCTTTTATTGGTCTTGCGTGCCCGGCGGTATTGTTGTTGTTGTTGTTGTTGTTGTTGTTGTTGACGTGCGATTAGGACAGATTAGCCAGCGCATTAGTTAGATTCGCTCGTAGTCTACAAGGTCCTAATATTCACATACATAACAGTAAGTGTATCGTACCAATCGAGAAATAATATTGAAACTCATGGAGTCGAATATGGGTTTATTGCGATTGGCTTACGCCGGGTGTTTTGTCCATGTTCACACATGCTTATGTGTTCTGTCTTTCAGACCGTCATCTTCAGCAACCGCAACCACATTCTGAATTCGGTCAGTCAGTAAATGCAAAATGTAAGCAGGTATAGCGCCTCTGCAAAATTTTGACGTCTCCTTCTCCACTTCTCCTGCTCGAATCTACTCTTATCTTCCTTATATTTCATTTGTCGCTTTCAAAGTATATTTCTGTTTTGAATTTAGTGTAACAAATTTTCATTTGTAGAATTATTCACAGATGAATCTGCTTTCTTTGATATCGCCAATTCTGAGCTACTTTTTCGATGGCTGAATTCATACTTCTATGGTTTTGTTGTTGTGGTCCGCTTAAACAATACTACACGTTGTAATCATCGACCAGCATTATTGGTATCACTATAAAGTATATGTCTGGGAATGTTCGACTGTTGTATGGATTGTGCTTGTCAGAGTTCACTACTTCTGAGGTTGTGGACGAACTGATTAAACTATCACTTATTGTTTGTATCACTTTTATCTACCGTGAGCATTTTATGTACTAGCCTGAGTGATTTCCATCTACGTTTTTTATGTACTCTACCGATTATATGTAGTAGGTCGTTGAGGGAATGTTTTCACGCCGTTGAATTGGGGTTCCTGACATTATTGTATTTCTATTTGTAATACGTCTCCTTCGATAACTGTAATGGTATACCAGATATATTACTGTACTAACATTCAGGTGAAGTCGATTTTTTGAAGATATGATAAAATCTAATTGTGAGAAGTGATAATAAGTGATTTATGTAGGAAATCCTCATCGATAACAAAGGCGATTATCTGTGGTAATGCGGATATATTCCGAGGAACGTTTAATTGTTCCGTCGTAGTAAAACCCTTACTCATACTATCTGGAAATTGTTTTATCTTGCGAAACACTGTACAGAAATATTTTAATTCATAAAAATTGATTGGAAACTGTTGTTTCAGTCTTTAAGTATTCTAAATTTCAGAAGCTTTATAATAATATTTGTAAAATGTAAAAAGGAAAAGTGCGAGAAGAATAAGATACTTGAACTTCACTTCCTACTCTTATACCACATGTATGTTTGTTTGACATTTGAAAACATATAGTGAGGTAGAACTTAAACCTAGGGGTAGATATCAGTAACCCCAGAGTCATTGTGAAGTTTAATAATTCTTCTGAAGTTCTTTGCCACAGGTTTTACATGTAACTTCAAAACTGTTGCAGATCTGCTTGTACCACTGTAAGAGACTGGTTGTGTCGGTGATACACCAGCCTTACTAAATACAATTCGCCGAAGTAATCACCTGATCAGTACCTTACGTAACCTGGAAGTAATACTAAAAAAACAAGAATCAAAACGGCTCAATTATATAACAGTATCCTCTGACAAACAATATGTTTAGAAAGAATAAATTTTAAGATTATTTGAACGGAAGATTTTAGGAGCTTACATGGTTAGTCTGGATTAACTATGAATATTTTAGATGGTCATGTTTCCAGCTAAAAGGAAGCGCAAAAATGGTGTATGAGCATAGGCGGAGGAACAGCTGTTAAAATAAAACCTAAGCAACCAAAGAATCCACATACCGACTAGAAGTATTATTATTATTCCCTTGCGTTCTGAGTGGAATACAGCGCCTCAATAACACACCTCCATTTCATTCACTTATCTGCAGTCCTATTTAACTGACTCCACGGTTGTCCATAAGCTGTCGTCTACGATCTCCTCCATGTCACCCTCAGACCCATACCCAACTCGTCGTTTTTCCATTCGGGTCCTACTAGAGCGATGGCCTGATGTGCGATGTCACTCAACCGTCTCTTCAGTGTGTGTCCGATTCATATCGATTTCCTTCGACATATTTGTTGGGCCATCGGGGTTGTTGGTTGGTTCGTTCCCAGAGTTCCTCGCTGCTAATTCTTTCTGGTCATCTGATCCTGAGTATGGAGTGAAGGCGGATGTTGACAAAAGTTTGAAAGTTGTTAGAAATGCTTATGGTGACGTGAGCGCCAAATTTCTGATCCATATAGAGTAACTGACTAACTTAACATTGGTTTTGGAAATCTTAATTTTGTTCTTTATGCTGATTGCCGGAAAGTTTGAGTTGTTTTCCCGATTCTGGTTTTGAAATCCCCATCTGTTCCTTCTGTAGTTGAGACGATGCTGCCAAGACTAGTGAAGGAAGTGACCTCTTTCAAATTTCTCCCATTGATAGGGATTGGTGCTTGTTGTTGTATGGAAATATTAACCTTTATTGGACGGGCAAACAACTTAAGTTAAACTTTGAATGGTTAGTCCTTATAAAAACTGTAAATATGTATAATACGGTTAGTGTCAATTCTAAAGTTGACAAGCACAACTTAGACTTTCCGTCTTATGAAGAGGAGGAATTTAAAATTCTTGAGAAGTCATTGAAGCGTCGTGTGATGCTTTATTGTGACCAGTCCACTGAGATGAGTAGTGCGCAATCCAAATGTTTCAATGAGAAGCATTCTCAATTTTGTCTTCAGAATGATGAAGCCAGCAAGTAAGTATGAAATCAACAGAAGTGGTTGTAACTAAGTGTTCCTTCTATAAAATTATCTTATGTAGTGTATTTTAGTGCTAGTAAGACAGTATTATAATTACATTTGTGTCATAATCCAATGTGCGTGATTTGGAAACGGAATTGATGGTAGTTTCCATGGCCTTTTACCTCGACATTAGAGATTGCCATATTAACAGGAATTTCAAAAGTTAGTTATATCCGCATGTAGGTATCATTGCTTGAACATGAAGAAATTAATCATTCAAAATACAATAATTAACTTTTACTTTTCAATCAGGGTATGCCTGATACTATGTTCTCCTTTCACATACAAATGTATATTTTTTTATATGCGGTATAGAGCACAAAATGTAGAAATTATTATTCATTTCTAAAACTTCTCTTATTTCACGTAATAATTGATTATTTATTTATATAAATATGTTTTTACCAGTTTGTCCACGGATTGATATCAGTTAGAGAACCATGGCAATCCGTGGTCAAACTGGTAAAAACAAATCTAATCCCTAAAAATCAAACTCTTGAAAATTAAATAAATAATTTTTTTATAACTTAACATATGTTGAAATGTATCCTGTGTAATACTCAAATAAATGGTTTGCATATGAGTATATTGTCATTACTTCTTCTATTCTGAACCGGTTGTTATGGAGTATAGGAAAGTGAATATCCTGCCATGTGTAAAACATAAACTCTCTGAAGGTGACAACATTTGATCGCAAGTCAGCTTCACAAGCTTATCGACTGTGATTAACTCCTCTTATTTAACACTCTCGATTGAGTTGCAAAACTATATTGACTGAAATGGCTAGGACATGTGTTGCATGTCCTGAGCAATAGTCCTCTTCGATGAACAATGTTAGCCGACATAAGATTAGGTTGGAAAGGAGTTAAGGATGGTCACATTAAAACATGGAGTCAATCCCTGAAGTCTTGGACAGTTAGTTTGTGCTATCCATGTAAGGAGGTGTAGACTGCCTTGTTAGGGTTCTCGCGATTCTAAAAATAAATGGCTGGAGGTTAGGCTGAAAAGGTGTTAAATGATGGTCGGACCAAAACACTGCATCAATTCATGGAGTCTTTCACAATTAGTTCGAGCCAGTCTTATATGAGTCCTCGTGTTGCTAGGATCCAGTGACGGGAGACTACTGGAGATATGGCTGAAAATCGCCGTCAGTAGCGCAGATGTCTCCACTCTTCTTCATCTCCCATATCAATTAAACCCTCATATTTTTCAAGTGTTACTATTGTTTCTCCCTCACATTTCTGCTTATTACGGTTCTCTTGAATCTATTTTTCCTACTTATATGCTAAATGGAGTGTGGCAACTTGAATCGGTACACTTCTGTGCAAAGTTCTGTGTTGAGACTTTGTCAGTCAGTCAGTCAGCTAGCTAAAACAACAAACCAACGGAACCGTCTATGTTGAGTATAAACATGATAAAGTGACAGTATTCGAACTGCTTTGGATTCTGTTCACCTTAGTTTTAGTATTTTTTGAACAACTATTTACTCCGACCCATCACACATATAAATAGCACTTCACAGCATCATTTGATAACAAGTATACTTGCAAATCCGTATGATTTAGTGCATTGATGTCACTTTCCGAGAGGCAGGATTTGTTGCTTGTTCTAAATTCGTTTTTGGAAATAAATGTTTCCAAATCCGTATCAACTAGTTGGAGCATACTAGCTTTGTTATCATATCTATCCGTTTACATGTGGATGTGATCACGCATACTTTGTAAGAGTACAGTTAAGCACTGTAAAACATTTCAAGACGACCTCAACAAATAGGGTTAAAGTACTTAGTAAAATGAAAGTTATAGGCAAGCATATATTCTGAAACACATCTTTAACATACGTTGTAATACATGTGAGCACATCAGGCTTGTCTGCTAGAGTGTCGGTGGTTTAACGGTAGAGTGCTCGCCAACCACGTGTGTGTGGTCTGAGATTTCATTCCCAACCACCGACGCACTCCTAAACCTTGCTAAACCGCCAATAAGACCGGCAATGATGAATGGTTGGACATGAGGCTAGCAACTACTTTCCCATAAAAATAAGCATCACTACTTTTTACGCATACTAATCTGTTTGAATCAACCAACGAAGTATGTTACCTTAAATTAACAATGAGGTCACCTTTTAAGTGACCAAAGAGCGCGTTTAGTGCGTTGAAGGCAAACGGAATCAAAGATGTGAATTTCGGGCTACCAGATGAAACTGTTATTATGAACATGTATTTCGAAGTGATTTGTCTAAGCAGTTGTTCTTACAGAATAGGTGTTGGAGAGGACTCATACAAATCGTAGTAAATTACTTACTATGATCTGTCAGTGAGTGTCCTCTGGATTACGCCACTATTAGACACTTCTTCTTGAGTAGGGATAAATAGTCGTCAATAAATGACTTCCCAATACACAATATATGAAGTAATAACATCTGATCAGTTGTCTAGAAAAACTACAATGGTCTGCCGACTTCTAGACGAAGTGTAGTCACTGCAAGACAAATGTCGTGACACTGACTTTCTCACTTATATTCAGCATTTAAATTTACTAATTGCCACTCTTAAATGGAAAAGAATTAATCGGAACTGCTTAACGCTGTGAAATAAGTTGGTTTCTTCCCAACCGGTGTTCAGGTTGTTTGGTTGTATGTCACCTCACTACCTTATAGAAGGATGTTTTGACCAATTTAACCTTCAAGTAATGATATAAGTTGCGGATTGTAACTAAATTCTCTTCGTTCCGTGTCTATTATTTTGAAAATTTTAATGGGAATTTTTAATCAGTTAAAATGTTGTGAGCCGCCTGTAGTGTTGAAGGTTCTCAATGAGTACCTGAAGTATAACGCTAAGCTCAATGAAACAAAGGCTACACTGGATTTCGTTAACAATTGCATCGAGTTAAATCACTATCCTAAATTTTGTTACAAGTTTCTACGTCGAAGCAGAGTTCATCCCAATAGGAAGACGCTGAAACGATATGCACTAAACCAAACAGACTCTTTATCTACATTCATTCAAGAGAATGAAATGAATATCGCTCGCAGGCAATATGCGGTAGATGAACTGCCAGAAGATCTTCGAACGCCTTTTATGGAATACGTTACTCAAGTTAGTGAACGAAGAGCACAGAAGAAGCAGATAGAGCTCATGAAAGGACTTGAAAGGAAGCCAGAGGCTGGTAAATTTCCAGCAGATCCTAAAAAGTACGTCTACAATTATAGTAGTGTTGAATTAAATAAGGTTCGTCTTGAAGTACTTTCACTTGGCCTTGGATTTTGTGATAGACCGAAACGAGTTAATCACTTAGATACTGATATTGAATTTGAAAACCTATTTAGTCAAACAAGGGATCTAGCTCCATCATCCACCTTTGAACTAGAACGCTTCAAATCCAGTCTAGTGGATTGCTGTTATCAGTACAAAAACCTCAAATGCGACAGTAAAAGTTTCTTGACAAAGGAGTACAGAGAAGAACTAAAAAGACTGATAAATCATGAGAGACTGATAATCACAAAGCCGGATAAAGGGTCAGGAGTAGTCCTTCTTGATAGAAGTGACTATATTAAAGAGATGAAGGATATAGTGAAGGATACACAGAAGTTTCAAAAACTTGAGTAGAAGAAAGATTTCAATAAAAAAATAGAGAATGAATTAACCAGACGTTTGAAGAAACTAAGGGAGGAGCAGATAATTTCTGAAAGTTTATATGAAGAAATCAGACCAACGGGAAAGTATACGCCAAGATTGTATGGCCTACCTAAAGTGCATAAACCAGGGGTACCGTTAAGACCAATACTTGATATGCAAAATTCGCCCTACCATGCTCTAGCTAGATGGTTAGTAAATATTCTCAAACCATTGCATGAAAAGATAGTGAAATATAGCGTCAAAGATGTATTTGAATTCGTAGACAAAATAAAAGATATTAATATCAAAGACAAAACCATGATATCTCTGGACATAACATCGTTATTCACAAATGTACCTCTAATAGAAACAGTTAATTATATATGTGAACAAGTGGACAAGCAGTCGATAAACATTGGAATCCATATTGAAATCCTAAAAGAATTGATATTAAGATGTACCATGAATGTAAACTTCAAATTTGACGGCACGCTTTACAGGCAAGTGGACGGGGTGGCGATGGGCTCCCCATTGGGTCCCATTCTGACTGATTTCTTTCTAAGTAAGCTAGAAAATGGACCTCTGAACAACCTTATCAGTAAGCTCTCATTTTATTGCCGATATATGGATGATACCTTTATTCTTTGTGATAACGGTTCTGATAGGAGTACAATAATTACTGAATTCAATGAAGTACATTCGGCTATGAAATTCACATGCGAAGAAAAATCCCAAGACAGAATTGCTTTCCTGGATGTCCTACTTACAAGAAAACCAGACGGTAGCATAAAAAGAAATTTGCATAGAAAAAGCACTTGGACAGTACAATATACACACTTTCACAGCTTCGTTCCTATCAATTACAAAAGAAATTTAGTAAAGACCCTTAGCCACAGAGATAGAGCTATATGCTCTGAAGAAGTAATTAAAGATGAATTAAGTATGGTATATGACACTTTAATCGAAAATGGTTATCCTGAAAAATTTATCAAGAAACATATGACAAAGAAAGCCGAAAAGGACTCCCCACTACCTGTAAACAAGAAGCCACTTTATATACGACTACAATTCATGGGCGATATACCAAGCGAGTTAATTACGAAGAAATTAAGAAAATCAGTTCAAAGAACTTTTAATGCTGGCGAACTACACGTATTATTCTCTACACGACCGATGGTGCTACCTCGACTGGAAGATGAAGTATCTAGACTAGCCACATCAAAATGTATCTACCAATTCAACTGCGCTTGTGGAGCGAGTTATATTGGCCGTTGCTCTAGGAACTTGATTTTTCGTGCTCGAGAACATATCCCACTATGGCTAAGTAAAGGCGTAGTTAAAACTATTAACAGCTCGATATTAGACCATCTGGTGCAAACCGGTCACAAAGCCAGAGTAGAAGAATCCTTCTCTATAATCTACCGGGTGCCTAACAAACCACCAAAAGTATTTTCATTAACAACAGTGAAATTATTCAGTACTAGCGTCTAAACTTACCTCACTGGCCATAATGTTATGGTTTGTATCATTTTGTATTTAGCCATATAAATGTCAGTGTAAAATATACCATCAAATTTAGAAAATATAATCAGAAGTCTGTTTTACCTTGAATCAGGAACTTCAACAATAGGCTGAATGGTACTGCACGGTGATATACGTTGCTGATTGGTTGATGTGAGCAGCTGGATACCGGTCACATCAACCAGTAATGATCAGTAGCCAGACCGATGTTATTTAAACATAGGACGGTCATTTCGCCTATTTGGGGTAGAGGTCATCAGCAGTAATAAACCCACACTAACTACTGGTGATTGCCAAACAGACGGCCGAAACGGTCCTTAAGTGTTCGGATGACGTCGATTAGGATAATGTGAGTGGTATCCAACTACTTATATATCACTCAATCAGTAGCATGTAACATCTTTCAGTTTTGTTTGCTTTGGCGACTGTGATGCACGGTATCAGGCAGACCACATATCGTGTGCTATATCAATGATATCGGTTTCTAAAGCAATCTGTGGTGAAATTATACCACAAACTATGCGATCTGCAAATTACAAGATTTTATTTTCAAATTGTTAACTTGATTGAACGGTGATCATTTGTAGTATCACTTGATGACATAAGTTTATTCAGTTTAATTAAAAAAAATCAGATTTACACCTAGCTGGCTAAACCTGTACAAAAGTCAAGCAGAAGGATGTATGATGTTGACATCAGTGGAGCCATAAATTTGTGCCCAGAAATTAACGAAGTGACATTTTAGGGAAAATAGTTTGGCCAACGAGTCAGTGAAATAGCTTTAGATTTAGCTGTATCCCGCATAGCAGACAATCCATGTACAAGGGAATTTGAAAACAGAATGACTTCTTAAAACAAGCCTTTCACTAGGACACGATGTTACAGCTAATTAGTATTAGAGCTAAGCATGAATCTAATATGATAGACTTATGGAACTGAATCTGCAACAACACAGGGGAAATCTTTCAGAAAGTTAGTAACCACGTGGTTTGAATGAGTGAATGTTCTGAAGAAGTCAGAAGGATGACTGGAATAAAAGTTTGATAATCCTGGAAAATTTATCATAAAATTTTCTTTGTATATAAAGGAGACTTCGACAATACATAACACATAAAGCCAGAACCTTGTGTACAAAAGCAATCTGTGCGATCTCATCTTCGATACCATAGTCTTGAGTTTACCATGTAATTCACAAAAGCTTTGTTATCTTTCTTTATTGCATGTTCTATTTCTGTTTTATTTTATTTCACTTCATGTTATCATATTCTTACATTTTATGTAGACTACTATTTTGACAACATTTCACTCAACCTGTGGTGTGAGCTGGCTGCTAGCAAAATTGGTAGACAGTAATTGACGTCAATGTTTATTGGTCGGTTGAAAAATATGAACCAAGACTGATTCAACAACCAACCACAGCAGAATTCGCGTAGGCGGATACAGTTAGCATATAAATGATCTGACATTCAAGAAATAGCCACAAAGATATGAAAGATTAACTTTCAGTGAGAAACAGCCAATCAGAAGACTGTGTTTTTCTGCTAACAATAATCTATAATAATGTACATGAAAATCTATAAATATGTGTTGATTTCGTTAATAAACGGTCTGTTGCCTGGCCCTTGTCTTCTGTCGTTACAAACCTACGTTTCCAACATACCATATTCACATTTTCACATTTCCGAATGTACTATATTCTCCCTATCATCTATTTCACATGCATCTTTAGGAGGGGAGCATTGCTGAAGAATCGAAAGCTAGGATAAAACAGCAATCCAGTACTTCTCGGTATTGTGTGACTTTTCAGCTGAAATCAGTTCATTTTCAAACTCGAAATCAATCATATCTCTACAAACCAACACTTGAATGTTAAATCTTGGTAATGATGCCCATAGTACAAAGCGTCTTGAAGAGTTTTCCATCCACGTTGATGAATTTTAAGCGAAACCCTACAAAGAAATAATATTTCGAGTTATCATAAATCTGTGCATGGACTTCCATCAGACGCATAGTCAGAGTTTCCTTTAACTGACCAAAGGAGATAATGATACGCGGTTGCTTTTGTAAATCTGAGTAATCCAGAGAAGATAAAGGATGTAATTTATTATTTTTAAGCATAATTTCCGATGATTACTGTCATCAGTTTACTAAGTAGAAACCTAACTCGAATAATCTTCTCACCAAAGAGCATATAGGTCAACTTAAAGAATCAGAGAAGAATGGTGATATTAGCATATGCCACCCAGACAAAGGTGGAGGTGTTGTAGTAATGAATCGCCACGATTATAACGATAGAATCTCAGTGATTCTCTCTGATCAAATAAAATTCATCAAACTCAATGGTGAAACAAACAAGACACATCTAATCGAAAAGCGGGTGACACATGTTTAAGCGAAAATGAAAAATAAATGCGTAATCTTGTCAGGTCTATATGAACAGATCTGACCAGAAGGCTGCATAATACCACGTTTGTATGGGCTACCGAGAATTCTTAAGACAGGATCATCCCTGCGTCCAATTCCCAATATGGCGGTTTCTCATCATCATGGAATTGCTCAATGGCTAGCAGAATTACTGGAACCAGTTAGAAGACAAGTGTCTAAGTTTTCCAATGAGATTATTAAAGATTTTATTGTGTTAGACAGAGTCATGTTCTCATTAGATCTGATTTCACTATCTACCGGTGTACCTGTCATGGTAACTACTTGCTATACATGTGATTATATTGATGCGCGTAGTTTAGAAATAGGGTTTCCGATAACATACCTCAAAGAACTTTTATTGAGATGCACGCTGAATGTTCAGTTCACTTTCAATAATGAGATTTTTGGACTGAGAGAAGGCATTGCGATGTGATCACCACTAGGGCCATTGCTGACTGGTCGGAAAAAGAACTTGAATACGTCACGAATGGAAAACCGAGTAGTAGTGATAATATTGGCAATGGTGATAATAATAATAATAATACGACGAGTTAAGATGATGGCACTGACAAACGACAGTTTTAAGTGAATCAAGTATAAAAATAATAAGAAGAAGTAGGACAAAATACAGAATAAGAATGTTAGTAATAATAATAACAGTTAATAAGCAAGTCATATTACAATAGAAGGTTAAATATGATAGCCATTTCCTTCTGTACACAGAGAGCTGATTTCACAAGCTCCTACAGTTGCAAGCTCCTTCCTGTTTGTTTGTTTATTTGTTTGTCTGCTGACAACAGTAATTCACATGACAGCGTCAATATCATGTCTGTAGTCTACAAAATGCTTTGTTATTGAAGTTCTTGGTACTATGACATCAGTTATCTTCAAAATATCAGGCGAACTATTCGAACTTAAATTAACGCGAAAAATATCAAATTACTGTAATAATGACCATTAGTAAATCTTCCAAAGTTTCTGAAATCAGCTTCAGTTATTCATTATATTGATAGTGGTGAAGTAAAAGTTGGAAACTGCAATTATTTTACGCATAGTTCACGTCGTAATAAACTAATCCTCGTGGGTATAAGAAAGCTAAATGTTAGATTGCCAATAATATGTCCATAATCCTAGAACGGTTTGATTAAGATGGGATCGGTGTATGTCATTTCATATCTGGGATAATTGGGTGGGCGAATACAATGCTAACAACAACTTCTGATAGGCAGTTATTTGACGGCCTTGACATTATTGCACTAGCTGGCTAAACAGTGAGAGAATATTCGCCGTCTACTGAAAGAGTGCGTGAAATGATTGATACCTCGATTCAAAGTGGAAGCTGTAAGTTCAGAAATGATAAAGTGACTGGAGCCATGTTTTGTCTGCTTTTCAGATTTATGAAGAAGACTGATATAGAAGAGTTAAGAGTTAGTGAAGGCAAAGCGGAGAATAACAAGGTAATCATTCGCTCACTATCTCAGGGTTGCACTCGATTCCTTCATATGAACAATGATTATGGCTTCAATATTTGACTGTGTTCACCTTTATAACACTACTGAATTGCCGTAACGCCGGCATGATGGCGACGGCTGGTGTCACTGGTAAAAGAAAGTGATCAAATAAACCAATTACAGGATTTTCACCATGAGCTGACATTATTTAGAGAACCATTGGAAAACCTGGGAGTACCGGACAGCTGTCTCGTCCTAGTTTGGGACTCTTCATCAGTACGCACCCACCGGGGTTCGAACCCAGGACCTTCTGGTTACAAGGCGAGCTCGTATACCATTAAGCCACTGGGACCCGATCCAATGGTCCATGAATTCTAACTTCTGCCAATTCACGACATAGCGCGACCCCTAGCCAATGTCTTCAATGAGATGCTCACTAGCGACTTTCCCTAATCAGTTTGGTAGTTACCTGGAGTTCTAGTGAGAAGTCGTGACCAGTAGGGTGCAGCAGGTTGGGTGTGAGGACAAATACTCGCCAAAGACACTGGCTAGGGGGTCGCGCTATGTCGTGAATTGGCAGAAGTTAGAATTCATGGACCATTGGATCGGGTCCCAGTGGCTTAATGGTATACGAGCTCGCCTTGTAACCAGAAGGTAATGGGTTTGAATCCCGGTGGGTGCGTACTGATGAAGAGTCCCAAACTAGGACGAGACAGCTGTCCAGTACTCCCAGGTTTTCCAATGGTTCTCTAACTAATGTCGGCTTATAGTGAAAATCCTGTAACCAATCAAATCCCTACAAACCAACACCTGAGTAAACCAATTACACTCGGATAAGTGTATTATGATAATGACACTTCGATAAAAATAACTCAAAGTAGGACAGGATTACAATTCGGTTTCTTTTTAGATGAAAACACGAATATATACGTTTACTGCGAACTATGAACACTAAATCACTCACCATACATGACACTTTTCACTTGGATTCATTGGTGAGTCCACTGGACAGTTGTATGCTCTTGCGAAATTTTCACTATTTGACAACGTACCGACAATTCTAATAAATAAAAAAAATCTAGGAAGTAGTAGGTTGAATTATAGACTGACACGGCTGAAGATGTAGAAAATAGTAGAGGATGTTGTTAATTTTAACTGTGTGTTAAATTCATCGAAACCTCCAATATCGGAAACCTGCTTAAATCACTGGGTTACCTAAAATTTCTATCCATCAAAATGCATTGTATTTATTCCATTTCATATTGCTTTCAATCGTTTAATACCACACTGATTTGCACTCTCAACTTGCGCGTAATTTCAGGCAAGTTTCTATCTACCGATGGCAGATTTTCGAAGGAAACGAAGAATGATAGAAGAGTAGTAGTGCAACATGATTCAGACCACATATTATCGGTTATGGCGTCGTTTGAAGACTCTATACGGAGAGTAAATACTTTACAGTGAGAGTCGCTGAAAATTCTGTATTGTGTAAAAATGCATTTTCCAGCATGGAGCTTTTACGTGAATTAACTTGTTGAATGGTGGCTAGCAGTGGAGTTCAAGATGCTCATTTCGTCCAAACTGGGACTCGTCAGTTCGATGTGCCTACTTTCCTCAGTCACTGAGGCCCAAATCTAGTACCCATCGTCTCAACGCCGAAGTGTTATCTACTAGTCCACTTGAACGAACGAACTCTACCTTCGGTGCAATGCATATCAATTATTATTTGATCCAATTTCTTCGTTACATCAAATTACTGCAAGTTAAATCCTTAGACATCTTCGAAGCATCTTTACAAGGAGCCAGTATGTAAACAAAGACCTGACACTTCAGTTCACTCAGGCAACAGGAAAGTACAAATTGCATTAAGTGAAGCTACTTATATCAAAATAGTCATATATATATATGTCCAGGCATTACTGGACGCTATTTTGTCCTAGTTTCTGACTCTTCATGGTGTGATCCACTGGCGTTTGAAAACCAGGTCCTTCTGGTTACAAGGCGAGCTAGTTGACCATTCGTCCACTTGCACCAGATGTGTTGATTCATGGATTCCAACTTCGACGATATATATGCCGCAACCACTAGACAGTGTAGTCGGCGAGTAACTGTCCCCTTACCTGACTTGGTGGAACCCGTTGATCAACACTGCTCACTGGAACTTCAGGTAACTTCCTATATAGAGCCGGTCGCTAGTGAGCATCAGATTGATTTTCAGGCGCTCGTTTGATTTGTTCACTTTATCTGAATTTCAGCTTATTTTATTATTCAATATCAAGTCACACACTCTCTTATGAATAAATGATCAACTCGATGAATGACGTGAAGACTTTCACATTTCTAATAAAATCTTACCTATAATGACCTAACACATGATCAGCGTCACTCATGTGTTCAAGTAGTCCTTATGCATTATACTTTCTACAAAATGTCTGGAAAAAATAAGATCATCAAAAGATGAAATATTTCATAACTCCGACAGGGTAATGTACAAACTTCATGTCGTATTCAGTATATAAAATAGTTTAGAGAACCGATTGACATGATAATAATAACAGTAATAATAAAATTTAAATGAATTTTAGATTTTTCCCGTCGATTGATTGGACCGAAGTGCTCGGTCTCAGGTTGACATGTCGGCTTCTTGAGCAGATGTTTCGAAGATGTCTGGGCATTTAATTAGTATTTAATTGGTGGATGGTATATCATTTGACGGAATTTCATACTATCTGCCACACGCTCCAGCCCCCGAGTTATTTGTCCTCTCAAAACGCAGCAATCGGTATGTTGAAAGCCATCCAAAAATATCCATAAGTACAGACTGTTCTACAAGAACGCAAATAGGTGGTTAAAATGGACTGCAACTGAGTGAGTTCGATACGTCACGGTCTGTAGAAGATTAGATAGCCCAATGATTTAAGCAGGTCGTGAAAGAAGTTCAAATAAAGCAATCAAGTCGGTTAAGTGTACTTCTCTTCAGTTTCGACTGATTTCAAAGTCATTAATCTCCCTATTCCAGAAACTGGTGGAATTATTTTTCGAAATGCGAGCGCATTTAAGCTGGTCACACTAGAATGCTCACACAGAATAGCCTTCAGAGTGAAACAAAAGTCAAGCATGATCCACAGAGTCAGCAGAACCATGTCTCCGAAACACCGTATGCTCAGCAGTTTTATTCGACTATACTATAGCATCTCCTCTAATGTAAAATCTCCTAGATTCACGACACGTGCATACCCCTAAGTGTTCTGCATTTCATTAAGAGAAGAATACCTCTGGTGTTCATGAAATTGTCGTCTAACCTGTTTAGATTACCGCCAACATATTACCATTTGTTACGCATCCGCATGTTTCGATACTCAGAATGAAATTCCATGAATGGTTTATTCACACCTGTGAATGAAGTGGCGCTGATGAATCCAACTCAAAATATACATCACGGAAAGTGGTCCAATGCATATCTCTTCCTATAATTGGGAAGCATCTGGATGACTTATCAGATTCTGCCCACATAGGCTGGGATCACTTACGTTAATTCACTGAGTAAGACTAAGTTGTAAACAGCTCAATTTGTCATGCAATTTGTATCCTGACGTTTTCCACAGTACTTTGACAAGTTAATGACAGTGATTACAGCATTGTTTCTCTCTCTTAATTACCCTGTGTTGTCGACTGATAAAGTAGATGCTTGGTTATAATTAGAGCAGAAAATCTCTCAATGTATTCTTGATTGAGATATCTCACGACATGGAATGCTTTCACTTAAGCACTATAAAGTCTAGTTTGGAGAGGGTGGTAAGTTGGATTTGCTTCTCGAAGAAAATTCGGAACACGTATTAGAAGCTGTCCACATGAACACAGCAGCCTATGTCTAGACATCAAACTACTTCATTACCTCATCTTTCACAGTCCTAGTAACCTGGTGTGGTGAGAGCTGTCTGCTAGACAGAATTGTAGACAACAATTTACGTCAATCTTTACGTCCGGAATCGGGGTAATGAGAAAAAAAAGAACAAGAACAAAGCCTAACTTTGAAAACTCAACAACCAATCTGCAAATACGATTTGCAGATACATGGATGAACTGTCTAGGAAATTGCCACAAAGAGATGACAGAATAACCTTCAGCAAGAAAATAGCCAATCAGAAGAGGTTCCTTCTCTGTCAACAATAACGAGCAATAATGTACATAAAAATCTATAAATATCTCATGATCTTATCAATGAATGAACGATCTGTTGCCTGGCCCTTGTCTTCTATCGTTATACTGGTAGTTAGTAATAATAATAATCTACTTTATTCCAAAAACACTACTAATAATACAGAATGGAATTCTCATCATTTGTAACAATATTGCATCTGATTTACTCAAAATATAATTAAAACAAAATTAACCACAGGAATTTGTTCACGTTTACAGCAGGAATAAAGTCAAAAATATTAGAAGTACAAAATGAGAATAATAATAATAACGGTGAGTTTGTTTCAAACAGTTTTGTCGATTCAGTTCGGAAATTTTAGCATGTTAAAGAGTGTTGAATCTAATGTTCTCTTGATATAGTAAAGTGAAGGGAAAGGCAAAAATAACAGTTATAACACAGGTTAAATGATGTTAACACTTTTGAGAAAATAAACAAATAACAACAAAAATATTGCGAGGAATATAAATATAAGAAGAACAATAACAATAAAGCTTCCTGGAATAAGGGTGGAGAAAATGGTTAATTTACTAGTGGAAAGAAGGTTAGTTAGTTCTTCCCTGGCACTATTTTCATCACATAAAATACGTACCAAATATGGTATAGTGGAATTTTTATACTTAGACGTACGTGCATAAAGTCTTCTGAAAAGACTTCTTGTTTTACCTGAGGAGACACAAGGTTGGAGCTGTAGGTAGAGTGGATACTCACAGTCTGACAAAATCCGCTGCAAATGAATGTGAACACTGAACGTTGGTTCTCCGGCCTTGGTCGCCATTGGTGGGCAACTCGAAGTCGCGAACGATTCAATCGTGTACAAGTTGGAAGAATACGAATAAAAGTACAGTACATTCCTTGTAAAACATTTGTTTATAGACTTTGTACAGAGTATTGACTTTATCTGCCGAACAATACAAATTCTTCTCTTTCCTTGTGTCTTGAAATTAAGGTAAAATATCGTTCATAGTAATTGTCGGTTTGAGCGTCTTCGGAGATAATAGGAACTTAGGGTTAAGTTCCTTGACATCCGTTTAGCAAATTTATTGCATGAAATCAAGTGCCTATCAATAATAACGATATCAACGATATGGCCCGATAGGATACCACTCGCCCTACTGACAGTCTTCAGAGTTCTACGAAATATGAAATTGTCTTTTTTAACCGACCCAGGGAAGAATAAGGGTGAACAATAAAGAAGAATAGGTAAGATGCACGAGTTGACAAACTGTAAGAGGAGGGGTTGAGTTATGCCTGAATGCCTTAACTTCTCAATGTAAAATGTCAGATGGAATATTTTTGTAGAGATCGCTAAGACATGTGAAGACCAGGATAGATCAGAAGAAAGAATTAATCCAAGATACTTAACTTCAGACTTGATTTCTATATCACTATCATCAATTTTGCGACGGTCATAGGAAACAACAGCTTCATTTAACTTTCTTTTACATCCAAAACTGAAATTAATAGTCTGATATTTGGAAGGATTTAGTTTAAGGCTATTAGAAAAATTCCATTTGCTAACTCCTGATAGAAAGCTGTTCATCTTAGTACAGCCTAGCTGGAAGCTAACAGACATTGAAATAGCTAGATCGCCCGCATAATCAACAAGTTCATTTCATCACAGTGAGGCAAGTGATGCAAGAAGAAAAAAAACAGAAAAGGAGAAAGAACAGCACCTTGATGGACACCAGCCTCAGTAAGCAATGGAGTGGACGACTTCCCCTGACATACAGTGTACTGGGATTTCAGGCCTTCAGGAAAACTAGTCAAAATAAATTTTCCTAACCAAATGTAAGTGTTCATTAACTATCAGTATTAGGTGATAAAACCGACTACTTATGTTTTCCAATCAAGTTAAATGACTTGGTCAAAGACGGTGTTTTAGTCTCTACTGTTTGACGCCTACTTGCTGAGGGGATTTTGCCAGACTGTGAGTATCCACTCTACCCACAGCTTTCACCTTGCATCTCCCCAGGTAGAACAAGAAGTCATTTCAAAAGAATTTATGCGCGCACTTCCAAGTATAAAATTCCACGACACCATATTTGGCATGTATTTTATGTGATGAAAATAGTGTCAGGGAAGAGATAACTAACTTTCTTACCACCAGTATATAAACAATTTTCTCCATCCTTATTCCACCAAGCTTTAGCGTTATTACACTTCTTATATCTACAATCCTCTCACCTTTTTTGTGTTTATTTTCTGATAAGTGCATACATCATCTAAGCTATGCAATAACTGTTATTTTTTTGTTTTTCCCTTCACCATTATATATCTAGAGAACATTAGATTCAAAACACTCTATAAAGTGCTAAACATTTCCATACTGTATAGACAAAACTGTTTGAAACAGACCCAGTGTTATGAATATTAAAGTTATTATTCTCATTTCTGATTTTATTCCTACTGTAAATATAGAAAAGTTCCTGTGATTAAATTTATTCATATTTTGCGTAATTCAGATGTAATACTGTGACAAATGCTAAGAATTCCATGCTGTACTGTAAGTACTGCTTTTGAAATAAAGCATATTATTATTTATTAAAAATAATATAGGCAATAAGTGTGTTAATGATATGGTTCCTTGCCTGGGTTCATGAGATAATAAAGTGCATCTCTTAGGACACATCCGATATGTTACACCTCTGTCTTACTCAGATTTCAGTATTCCTGTTTACGACGCGGAAAGCCGCCTCATAGTCTTGTAGACACACTGTATTCGTGGCAAATACACTACATTTTCAAACTAGGTAAATAATTTCTTGCGACTCAATTCAAAAAATGATCAGAAACTAGTGGAACATTTGTCATATACAAAGAACCGCTTTGAATGAGGCATTTAGAAGACAAATTTCGCGAGATGATATCATTTCGTAGTTTCTCTACCACTGCTTTACAACCAACTTGGTTCACAATAATAAAATAAAATGCATGACAATTACTCACTTATGTAAAACAAAAGTACATACTAATGATCAATCATATTTAAATAGGTCAAGCAGTCCATGGTAGGCGAAGGTTGAAGTCTATCCCTTTTTGTACACATAGTTTAGGATGTATGTAATTAATCCAAAGTGTTTTCATCACCTTCAATAACCTTGAATTGGAGTTATGTGATGAGATAATTGTGAAGCAGTCATTAATATTGATTCTGTGACCTGACATTAATAAGTGCTTTGCAATGGATGATGATGGATTTCTATTCAGATTAATTGCATCTGGATTTTCTATGTCTGATTAAATAATTTTTAATATATTCTTTTCAATGACATTGGAACATTCTATTGGTTCTACCTATATAGATGTCATCGGAACTGTATGTGAACTTGTAGATACAGTTTGAAGTAGAGTGCACAGAATTTCGTCCTTTAACCGTAGATACAGGAATCAGATATGTTTGACATGTGAGAGAAAGAGATGTGGCGTAGAATGTGTGCTTGATAGCTGACTGAAGTCTTTGGGCTGTCAGCTGCAAAATTTGATCACCCTTGAATGGTAGGTTAATAAAGAAAGCTTTCTTTGGTACAGAGGCTGTCTTTTCTAGATGTGGTCTATCCTTACTTTGATAAGTGATAAAGTTTTCTGGATAACCATTAGCTAATAAAACTGAATGCATATGTCGAAGCTCATCCATTAATGTGTCGCCCGTACATATTTTGTGGGCCCTTGAAAACAAACATTTCAGTGGATAGGGACAAAACTGGTGAACTGAAGATATTGTCCCCTTCATGACTGTTTACGAAATATAGATCGCTTAATCGTTCCATCGTCTCTCCTGGTCATTGAAATATCCAGGAAACCGAGTTTGTTATTCGATTCGAGTTCGGAAGTCACTCGGATATTTGGATGAATATGATTAAATAGAGTAATAAAGTTTTCAGTAGACTTACTATTATTACCAATAATGAGCGTATCATCCACATAACTTTTATATAGCATAAATTCTCCTAGCATACCTCGCATTTGTTTCTCCAATTTCGACATGAATAAATCTGCTAACAGGGGCCCAAGAAGGCTCCCCGTCGCAACCCCATTGATTTGTTTGAATGCTTTATCTTGGAAGGTGAATCTGATATTTTCTGTACATATTAAGATGATGTCGGTGATATAAGTGACGGGAATAGGTAAGTTTATCCGATTGTTTGTGATGTAATGGATGAGTTTCGACATATACATTCAGTTTTATTAGCTAATGGTTATCCAGAAAACTTTATCACTTATCACAGTAAGGATAGACCACATCTAGAAAAGACAGCCTCTGTACCAAAGAAAGCTTTCTTTATTAACCTACCATTCAAGGGTGATCAAATTTTGCAGCTGACAGCCCAAAGACTTCAGTCAGCTATCAAGCACACATTCTACGCAACATCTCTTTCTCTCACATGTCAAACATATCTGATTCCTGTATCTACGATTAAAGGACGAAATTCTGTGCACTCTACTTCAAACTGTATCTACAAGTTCCCCTGCAGTTGTGGTGACACCTATATAGGTAAAACCAATAGAATGTTCCAATGTCATCGAAAAGAACATGTTCAAAATTGTTTGATCAAACATAGAAAATCCCAATGCAATTAATCTGAATAGAAATCCATCATCATCCATTGCAAAGCACTTATTAATGTCAGGTCACAGAATCAATATTAATGACTGCTTCACAATTATCTCATCACATAACTCCAATTCAAGGTTATTGAAGGTGATGAAAGCACTTTGGATTAATCACATACATCCTAAACTATGTGTACGAAAAACAATAGACTTCAACCTTCGCCTACCATGGACTGCTTGACCTATTTAAATATGATTGATCATTAGTATGTACTTTTGTTTTACATAACTGAGTAATTGTCATGCATTTTATTTTACTTTAATATTTTGAACCAAGTTGGTTGTAAAGCGGTGTAGAGAAACTACGAAATGATATCATCTCGCGAAATTTGTCTTCTAAGTGCCTTATTCGAATTTATCAAAGGGACTAATTGTTTTTATTTTCTCAAATGAAAGCTCTCTATACGATCGCTGTTTACGAATTTCGCCCTCTGGAATTCAGCTTATAAACTCCATCAAACAGTTACAAAAATAAGAATGAGACTACATGTTATGTGTTAGTCCCTGTAAATTATGTCAGAACATACATTATCATACTGTATACATTACTAACATTACGAAAGGAATATCACAGTTACCTTGTATGCTATCCTCAGACCACCATTATCTGACAGAATTTCGTCCTGACTTCTAATTGTTGCACTCTGACAATTCTAAGTAGGCATATTGTTAAATGATATGGAAGGACATCACTTTTGAATATGCAAAGAAGGAGTCATTGAAGTCTACATTTTTATGAATTCTAGAGTTGATACAAGTGTGTTTAACGGGGTCAAACGATCTGAAGACGTTTTGTTGTGTTCCACTGACCTCAGGATATGCTTATCAGAGGCCATAACACTTGGAGATAGTTTGGATTAACACAGAATTCTACAGGACACTTGTACCATGACTTAGATGAAATACAAATGTCAATATCAAGCTGCTGAGTGCAAATCAACTTTTCAAATTGTTACATTACGTTTCAAACTGAATGATTCGGATGACCATAGATACCTCTCACCTGCTGTAAACAAGAAAGACTCTCTTAAATTAAATGAATCCTAGAGGTCACTGTAAAATAGTCTGTAAGTCACTCACCTTGAGATATCTCTGTGGAATAATGGTTATGAAACATCATCTAGGAAAATATCTATTATATAGACTGATCAATTTGGTAAACTGAACAACAGGGAAGATAAAAATGACATACTGAAGGACTTCTTTCAGTTCGCACATACTACACTCACAAGGATTCAAGAAATAAACACTTTCAAAAGTGCTTCTTCTGATAATAATGACTAAACACAATCGGCACGTAATCTGTTGTTCATACAGCGTAGACAAACAAAGTTAATTTGAAGAATTTTAATATTTTATTTCGAATAGATATGTGCAACGATTCAACAGAAAGCCACACTCCCACAAACTTTCAAATCACCACTATGGAGATGATGACCACAATTTCACTGAAACAAGATCACGGAAATACGAGCACTTTGAACGAGGGAAACAACTTCATTTTCTCCTATAACCTGGGATATTTTCCCTAAAATTCTCTATCAGTTTAACACATACAAACAAGGGTAAGTTAAAAACTTCCACGAAAACCCATTTTGTTTCGTTTAGTATCTGATATATCAATAGCATGCAATAATTCATGAGCTATGTGCCAACCCAATCCCCCATATTTTTTCGGAAATAGCTTGATCATCGTGGTAAATCGGTAGATTCATAATAGCGCCATTAATATATATGCGGTTTTCAGTGGGCAAATAGGAGGCTGACGGTATAAAGGTTGCTCTTTCCGCATCTAATCTGTGCATAGAAAACAAAAATAAAAATGCATCAAGTCTCTGATTGTTTCTGACGAAGCGACAAATACAAAGGAATTCAAGACAAGCAACATGTTATATGAATCAAATTCTCAATTAGCAAAAATCATTCGCCATTTTTGAGAATTATACAGTTGCAGACGCAATTTCACTGCAGTTTCCCTTAGAAACTGAAACTGTCCTCACCACCATATGTGATCTGCTTGGTACCAGTCGGCACAAGTGTCCAGCCAGAATTCGGGTGGCTACGCCTTTCAGTGCTGAGTCAAATTGGGTGCACTGATGATGAGTGCGGTCCTAAACGAACGAAACTGTCTTCAGGCGTTTAGATCACTTCGACCTCCTCAGCTGTATTCTGCAACACCTACAGAGCATGCGGAAATCGTCCGAAAGAAGCACAGACCGCAGAAGCTATGGCATTCCATATTTTAATTACTCAACTTATTTGTCTCAACACTTGATACATAGCGTTTAACAATATTTTTGATGTTTTTAAAAATTTTATTCTGTTTTTCCCTTTCCACTAATACATTCCTACTGTTCATGAGGCTGATGATAATTTAACCCTCTTTCAACTTTGGCTATTATTATTATATTATTGTTCGCTTGGGTTCCGAGTGGAACATAAGTATTCAACAACAGATATCCAGTCTGTCCTGTTCTTACCAATGCTCTGTAGCTGGCTCCACGATTGTCCATAGTTTCTCATCTCCTCCTCATACAATCCCCTCCACGTCAACCTCAGCCCAACTCGTTGTTTATCATTCGGGATCCACTCGAGTGGTGTTATTCGATGCTCTCCTCATTTATTTATCCGATCCATTTCCATTTCGTACAGCATATTTGTTGAGCACCAGATTCATGGTTAGTTTCTTCCCAGAGCTTACTGCTGCTATGCTTTTTAGAATAACGAGATCACCTTCACAAAAGCACCTTCCTACTAAAAAAAATTTAAATCACCGGAATGGTGATGAACCAATGAACTCAACATAGTCACTGTTGATACTCAACGAATAAATAAGTTTGGAAATCGAAACTTCTGTTTCCAAATAACTGGCAGTAGACAATCGGAATGAACAGATCTCTTGAAGTAATGGAGATTTGTAACTCCAGTAGATGATTTTGACTTAGTTTAGTTCTTTGGGCTGATTGATTTAATTGCTAGGCTTTCGTCGTCCATCTAGACAACATCTTCAGCGCAGGTTTTAACACGAAATGAACTGATTTGAATTCTCCATGAATGATCTAATTGTATCTCCTGACAGCCATTAGCTTGATTGGTTGTTAATTTACGTCTCTATTGATCATTTTTATTGATTTGGAATTTGAACATTATTGTTGTGTGATTTCCTTTCTTAATCAAGAGAACTAATACAGGAAACTTAGAAACAGAAATATACAGAAAATCAACACACATAGACCCAATACTCAAATATAATAGCGACAACCCAATTACTTAATAAAGAAACTGTGTGCAGACATTGTTTAAGAGTCCATACACACTGTTGCATTCTGGTTCTGAAGAGAATGAAAGAGAAATACCTAATAACTATCTTCAGAAAGAATGAGTACCCACGCAATTTTATGAAAAAGTGTTTGAACTGAAGCCATAGTGCCAACAATAAACCATCTTCAAAGAGCGCAAGAAAAGTCACTCTATCATATATATAAAGAATATCTCTGAAAAAAAGGTCAGAATACCAAGACTGTTTGAAATAAACATAGCACACAAGCAAACACAATCACTTCTTTCGATTTTGTGCAAACCAAAAGATCCAACAAAAAAGAAGATAAGACTGATAAGTAAATTGCATGAGCTGCGATAAACATTACATCGGTCAAAGTGGGCATCCGCTTTGAATCCGAATGCAAAAATACAAATCAGCAGTAAAAAAAAGTATGGTATCGATGCATGCAGATAATTACGGACACGAATGTGATTGGGATAATGTGGAAATTCTAAACAAAGGAAAGACCAAAAAATGCCAGTGAATTTCTAGAAGCCTGGTATTCATATGAATCAGCAATTAACAAACATATCACTATAGACCAAATTTAACAATTAATAAATAAATCATACGACAAGAATGTTCAAATTCCAAGTCAATAAAAATGATCAATAGAGACTTAAACTAACAACCAGTGACAACAGTGCCTACCAGAAGATACAATTACATAATTCATGGAGAACTTAAATTAGTCCATTTTATATTAAAACCTGCGCTGAAGATGTTGTCTAGAAAGGACGACGAAAGCTTAGCAATTAAATCAACCAGTTCAGAGGACACAATTAAATTAAAACACATCTTTTACTAAATCAAATGATAAATCATGAGTTGACTAGATTATTGAAACTAGTGCATTCGTGAAATGCTTAGAATATCGAATTTTCCTAATTTGCTGTTTTAATCGAATGGATGCAAATCAAAAGCGGATATTGAAATAAACACGTTTTATTGTTTCTCACATACACAAATATCGATCATCTACACAATTTGTCTACCATTTATCTGCCGACCGAGGATGAGTCGGAAGTTATCACCTCCATGAATCTCATTAATATTTTCTGGTTTATGGTTGTTGCGTTTTCCCACTACTACTTACTTTATCTTTCACACTACGAAAAGCGATAGAGAAACGTCTCCTTAAAGTGGCTGTAGTGAAAATCAGGACACATGGATTCAGAAAGCAGCTGAATAATACAAGAAGTGTAGCAGTTTGTTCAGGTACACTTCCATAAACATATGTTATGACACCAGTTACCATCAATACCTGTTCCAAACATTTAAAGAAGTGCAGTATTATTTGCTGACCGGACATAATTGCAGTTGTAACAACCAGTTGTTTTATCTTTCGTCTAACCTGTAGACCGGATTCAACAGTTTGTGGAATAAAACTTTCTCGACGTAAATGGGAAATTTTAATGACATGTATCACCCAAACATGACTAACCACCATTACGACCACTGGTACAAAGTACGAAAATATAATCCATGACCATACACTGAAGCTCAAATATGCTCTTGATTCCGTCCAGTGGAATGAAAACTCCATTGCACATTTCTTGTTCACGTATCGACGAAATAGTGGTGTAGGCGGATACAAAATCAGGATCATCACTGACATATAGAGGAAGTAGATTAGGAAAAATCTGTGTGAATATGCTTTATACAATGTGATAAATATCACAGCGCTCACTCGATCAACTGATATGCAAACAAAATTTTGTACACTCAAAATGCATGTTAACCAGAATAGAGAATTCCTGAACCAAAAATGACATATCAATACATCAATCAAGTATAATCCTGTCAGTTTATCAGGTTTAGGTGTGAACTGAATTATATAAAAAATTGCTGTTAATGAGCATACACTGAAATCAAATATAGGCTGAGCTCTTAACATGAATGTGGTCAACTTCGAACCGAAATGTGATTTGAACACGACAAAGATTGCTGCAATGTTGAATATAGTTCCACAAATACTGACAACTGTAATGGTTATGCGAATAGGAAAATTGATTTGAACTGTTTGATTCATTGTTCGATTGGTGTTGGTTTGAAGTTCGTCAGGTTTGAGGGAGCATGTAATTTCACAATGCAGTCTGACAGAAGTTTGAATTTGACTGATTTTCGTCGGAGAGGATAGATAGAAAGTGGGAATTTACTTGAACTAGCTTTCATTGAGTTTGTTTGGTCAATTTTATAGCCAGTTATTTTGCATGTATTTCATGCTATTTTCACGGTGAATATTGTCTAGGCAACGATATATTTGCAGATTAACGGGTTAATATGAGCCTGTGTAATGCTGAAAGGGTGAATCTCATTCCCTTTTTAAAAATTTTGGTACATACTAGATTAATGAATGATGTGTAAACTTGAGTGACTGCACTCAGTTAATTGAAAAATAGGAATTTAATAAATGCCAAAATATAATTTAATACACTGAACTAAATAGAGTACAATTTGAATATGCAATCATTATTCTAATAAATCATGTCCCTACAGATAACGTAAACTTCCATTATTTCAATCTCCTAATATTCACATTTTCATACGTCTTTATTATCAAGTTTTTAAAATTATTATGAGTTCACGAACCTAAACAACTGAAGTATATTTAATTCATTTTTAGATTTTCCCGTCGATTGATTGGACCGAAGTGCTCGGTCTCAGGTTGACATGTCGGCTCCTTGTGCAGATGCTTCAACGATGTCTGGGCACAGATTCCACTGGTAGTCACCATCCACCATTTAACTTCTAATTACAAGCCTAGACATCGTTGAAGCATCTGCAGAAGGAGCCGACATGTGAACCTGTGTGACCAAGCACTTTGGTCCAATCAATCGACGGGAAAATCTAAAATTGAATTAAATAATCAATGAGACACGTTGCACAAGAGGTAGCTCTCGTGGCCCAAGTGGTCTAGTGGATAACGCTTTGGTGTTTCAAACTATGGGCACTGGGTTCGAGCCTCGGTGGGAACATCATCACTCACTACGAAATGCAGGCACATCCAGATGACGAGTCCCAAGTGGGACGAAATGCGCATCCTGGATTCCACTGCTAGTCACCATCCACCAATAAACAAGTGAAGTGTTTAGGTTTTTAATTCTGTTTGACTTCATCTTTAACTACTTGTTCAATTTCTCTTATTACTCTTTTTTTGTTGAAAAAGTGAAGCATTATTCAGAAGTTATGCAGTTACTATTTTTTTAAATGTATTTTATTACTGGAATTAACAATGTGCGTCGGTGGCACAGCTATAATAAAAAAAATAAGAACAGACAACTTGTGTAAACAACTTCAATTTACTTCGGAATATTCAGAGAAGTAAAACAGAATACCACGAGATAAAACATCAGAGATAATTTGTCATAGACTGTTTCGTGTAAGACTGCATCGTACATACCCATTCATTTGAAGCCGTTTGCCTTAGAAGAATAACTAGTTCATTCATACACTTATCTTTTGAATATAATGTTCATCAGAAACAAATTTAAGGAATGTATATTATCGAAACTTACATTTCACTCAGTTTAGGCTTATAAGGTAAGATACATGAGTAATATTTCTCCGAAATATTTAGCTCCTTTGAGAGTCCCGAATTAGGACCGCTTTACCAATGAGTTAGTATTACCAACTTATATTCAGTTTGATAGCCACTTTGAGCAAGCGATGGAGTACACACCATTTTATTTGTTTGTAGGTTAATTTTAAAGTGAGATTGATACAGATACCAGTTCATTGTCCGTTATTTTGTTTTATTCTTGTCCGTTCCAAAAAGAAAATAGAGTTTCAAGTTGAAGCTTTGAAGTTTCAGTAGCAGTGGTGTCATTTTTTCGGGGTCCAGATGCTAGCCTCACGACCAACCTTCCCTCTTTATCGGGCTTGCTACCGGCTTAGCGAGGCTTGGGAGCGCGCCAGCTTAGATTTGAACTCCGGACGGTGTACGCGATTGGCAAGCATTCTACCAATGAACTACCGACGCACATTATTGTATGATATAAAATCGTCTTATCGACTAAAAATTTTGTATTATTTATTCAGCTTGTGGAGTAGAAGTTCCGAAATTCTACTAAAAATAAACTGCATTAGAAAATGGTATTGTAGCTGGTTGGTACTTCTAAGTAAATTTAAAAACCTCACGACAAATAGTGTTATTCTTGATAGCACTTTTTTCATTTATTCACGTTCGGAGTGGAACACAGAGTTTCAAGCCTTAACCTTTGAATTTCCATTAATACTTGTTATCTTTTAACAGGGTGGGACCGCTAACCTCACACCCAACCTCTCTTTTTCCCTGCTTTACTATCGCCTGGTAAGCTAGAAAAAGTTTAGCAGTGGGACGTCCGGGAATAGAAGCTAGACCACTTACACGCTTGGTGAGCATTCTACCACTGACGCATTGTACATAATGACATTCATTTTTCGTCCAAGCAAATTTAAATTATTCTTTAGAAGGTACAGTCACATATTCGAACTTTTGTAATGAAATTCACCAAAAAAATATAAATCTCAAAAGGTGAAAACGTGTCATTTGATGCACAGGCGAAAGATGAGTTCTACAGACTATGTTTCAAAATCTCTGAACATCTTGTTTACAATGCTGCATAACAAATTGAACAGGATGCTACAACATTATTTTATTTTATTGGTTCATATCAAATGAAGAAATAAAAAACAATTTTAAAGTCAATATACAAAAATATTTGTAAGATTTAGTTAAATATCTTCAAAATATGGGCCACTTATTTCACGTCTGACCACGAATTAATATTAGTTAGAGAACCATTGCGTCGGTGGCATAGAGGTTAGGACGCTCGCCGACCATGCACACGGTCCGGGGTTCGATCCCCGGCCAACGCACTCCTTTACCTCGCTAAGCCAGTAATAAAACTGGCAAAGAGGAAAGGTCGGGCATGGGGCTAGCAACCCAATCCTGTAAAAATAAAACACTGCTACAGAAACTTCAAGCCTGTACCTTGAAGCCCTATGTTCCACTGGGGAACGTGAAGGAAAAAAAGAGAACCACTGAAAACCAGGAGAGTACTGGAAAGCTGTTTCGTCATAGTTTGGGACTCATAGGCAGTACGCACTCACGGTCAAACTTGAAATATATCGAATCCCTATAAACTAACACTTGAAAATAGGCTATTTATATTATATAATTCAATACACAAAGAGTTGGATGGATAAAGTTACTGGTGTTAGTGAGCTTGCCTATATATATATATATATATATATATATATATATATGCTGTTCAGAAAATCGGTAGCTTATTTTGGGCAACCACTACAGTGACAGGACTAAAAGAAGATAGAGCAAAACAGAAAGTACGAGGTAACTTCAGAATTACCGTTAATCCTAGATCGCATAAATGTGCTATTGCAATAGGACAACCAGAAGACTCATACAAATTACTTTGAAATAAATTCTGTAAGACTGACTGGTCAAATATCTTTCTTCGGATACTACCTCTGGATGATGTCTGAATCCTTAACTACAACTTTAACGACACCGCGGAGATTATTTTAACTTTTTGTTATTCGGCTTCAATGCTTCTCCTAGTATATTTCAAGCTGCTGTAAGTGTGATGATAGGTCAGCTATTTCATTCATCCACAACCCAATGGAGTCATACTGGGTTGTCTTTTTTGCTTTCTAATCAAATATACAGGAACATGAGATAATCTAATGAATAATCGTAATTCAGTCTTTATTTCATACGCTCAACAAGTGTTATTAGTAATAATATGGATAGTAATAATAATAATAAAACCGAATAGCCAAGTATTGGTTTGTAGGGATTTGACTGATTGCTTACAGGATTTCATCATGAGCTGACATCGGTTAAAGATCCATTGGAAAATCTGAGAGTACTGGACCAGTGACCAGTAGGGTATAGCAGGTCGGACATGAGTCCAAATACTCGCCGAAGACATTGACTAGTGGTCGCGATATGTCGTGAATTGGTAGAAGTTAGAATTCATGGACCATTGGATCGGGTCCCAGTGGCTGAATGCTCCACAAGCTCACCTTGCAACCAGGAAGTCCTGGGTTCGAACCCTCAGATGCTTTTTTTACTCATGTAGTGAAACGATTAATTGTCATTAACCAGGCCACAGTGGGAGATCTTGAGACACATTGGCTAAGTCGTCTAGTTGTATGTCCAGTGTAACTGTATTCACAAGCGCAGTTGAACTGATAGATACAGACGAACCTGGCAAAATTAGCTAGCTTATGACTCCTAGATGTATTACCATTCATTGAATGGAAGATAAACGACAAGATTTGTCATATGGAATGTTCTTATTCTTGTGAATCTCCGTGATTATAATAAATGATCGTTTGTATGCACGCTACCCTCAGCTTTTTTTAATGAAACTTTAACGGTAGAAGACAAGAGACTTGGTAACGGAATGTTTACTAGGAATTTGATATAGGGAAGTTATGTATACCTTATCTTAAAATCATCATTTGTCACAGATCTTCCGTGTTGTGCTACTTCTGCCGTTCCTTCGTATTGTGCTTCTTTTCGTGTCTCCCATGTTTTGTCGCAATACTGGTTCATTTGCTCTCTTTGACGTCGAATGTATCCCTCCGCTATTTGATATTTTCGTGCTGATGAACGTCTTTATATACCGCTGACAAATCTTATCAGTAGCACACTCCACAAAACAACGCAGATATTCCACCTGGACTAAGAAACGGTAAATCCATTCACATTCCTTTAGTAAGCGACACTCAGTACTAATCTTTCTTGCTTTTTTCGCCAGACAGTGCACTGGATGTTTTTTATAACGAATAGATACAAAACTAAGGTAGTGTACAAGGACCTGCAAATATATCCTTCCAAAACACACCTCTCAAACGTGCATTTTCTAATCTACTTAGTGCATGCTACTCTGCACAAATGGAAATAAGAGTATTCACCATTCTTCTCATAAGTAATGACAAAAGGTCATCAACACTGCGGTAATACATACTAAACCTATTGATTACACTCTGTAGTAGGCCGTTTTCGAGTTTGGACAGAAAAAATTCTGCATAAAATTAGGCTTAATGATGAGCCTATGGAAATTCTATCGACTCATATTGTTAAAGTCAAAATGTTTATTCATTAAAAATTAGCAGGAATTTTCTTGAGACTAGACTTAGGAATTTCAAATGTCAGCCTGCCTGTCAATGATAAGCTGTTACGTGAAATCCAGTTCCGATTGATGGTACATTAGTAAGGAGTAATGGTGCTCCAGCTCTGGCAACAAACCAACCAAGAGCCAATTGCTCAACAAATATGTAGGAGAAAATGGAGATGGACTCGGCCATCGAATAATTTCGTGTACCAGGCTATCGAGTGGAATCCCAATGGGAAACAACGAGTGGGTCATCCGAGGGTGACATGGAGGAGATCGTGTGGAGTGGAGAAGACAGGAGATTATGGGCAATCGTGAACCCAGCTGAAGAGAGCAGCAGAGAATAGAACAAAGTGGAGATGTGTTGTTGAAGCCCTATGTCCCACTCGAAGCCCAAGGGAATAATAATAACAATAATGGTGCTCCAAGGATAATGTGCTTTCTACCCTAATTTGCCTTCATAGACAAAAAATCAAAGATATCATTTGTCTAACAATATACTACTTGTTCTTGTAAAGGTTCGAAGATTTGAAGAAACCACTGTGCGACTCTATGGGGAAAATATACATTTAAAACCAAAGTGCAATGTAGGAAGACCATATGGTCGTGTTACAGAGTTTTGGTTTCGTTGAGTCACACATGTTAGTTGGAATTACTCCTTTTTGTCACAATTCTTCCAGAAAGATGTTCAGCTTTCTCAATCGAAGTATGAAGTTTTTGAAATTTGGTTTGATCACTAAGAATAGATTTCACTTTTCTAGTAATTCCCTTTCATTCAATAACACTATACTTTCACCTTTGGCCAGTTCCTTTATAATTTGATTGTTACGCGTCCGATGGCTTTAAAAGCCTTTCTGTGCCATTCGGTCAATCGACTACTTATGTACAGTTGACAGCGGTCTTCCATTACAATTCACAATCATCATGTCCTACTGGGACATTACTACGATACGTTTTATTTGATATTTATGTGTAAAGTTATATATATATATATATGGAAAACAACAACAAGGATAGGATTTAGGCACCTTTATAGAGATGTATCATCAGGCAACCCATCAAAGAGCGGGAGGAGTGTACGTCAGTTTTCTCTATTCTACTTTACAACTGAAACGGAAGTCACAGGATTTCAACCCACGATGGAACTTGGAGGCTCTGTGGTTGACTTCTTAAGACCGCACCGTTTAAGTGTTCACAACTAGGACGAAACACTGTTAAGACTCCTTTGTTCTAAATAATACCCTGACTTAGGTTAGGCTGCAACAAAATCAATATCTTTAGGTTCAACTAGAGTGGAATTTTAAGACTTTTCGGTATATATGATCCCGATAACTTCCCAAGTGACCACTGTAAGAGAATCGAATAAATAACAAGAAACTAGGCGAGTTTTCCATTTCTAAACCATCCGCTCCACAACTCGAACAAAAGCAAGTGGATAGCAAACGCATGAAGAAAACATAATGACCATAGGCAAATATAGTGTTCAGTTTATTTGTGACTTAATATGAAGTGTGATTGAAAAATCAGACGACTTCAAAAAGTAGTACTTCTGTTTTAGACACATATTGCTGCACGGTCTACTACTATTACTACTAATGCCTTGAGTTTAGAGTAGACTCTTATCCGGACTAGTTTTTATTAAGAGCTGATATTAGCCGGCAAACCCATAGAACTAGAAATCACTGAACAACTAATTCTTTACCTCTTACCTTTTCAAAATCTTAATTACAAAGAAATACTCCACAACGAACATTTATCAAATGAACCGTGACAGCAATAGTTCAGTAAGAGATGTCCACTAAACTTTGGATCAAGGTGTGTATTTAATACTCTGAAATTTGATGTATCAAGCATAAAGAACAAGATTAGGATTTTCAATACTAATGACAATTCAGTGAGTCTATATTGTCGTCCAGGGATTTGGCGCGTCACCAAAATCATTTCCAAAAGGTTACTTGCAGACTTTTACCAACAGTTTCCTTCACTCTACAATCAAGACTAGATGGCCAGAAACGACTAGCAACAAGGAACTCTGGGAACGAACTAACCAAGAACCCCAATCACCTAACAAATATGCTGAAGGAAAGGGAGACTGATCGGACACACGCTGAGAAGACCGTTGAGTGAAATCACGTATAAGGCCGTCGAGTGGAAGCCAAGTGGGAAACAGAGAGTTGGGCGTCCGAGGAGAAGGAGATGAGACCTCATGAGCAATCGTGGAACCAGCTTAGGAAAACTGCAGAGAACAGGACGAAATGGACATAGGCCGTTAAAGCCCGATGTTCCATTTCCAACTCAAAGGAGTAATAATAAATAAACAGGTTCTAACTAGTGATTTATTTGCTCTGACTTTCAAGATAATTTTTTACACCATTAGTTTAAGTTGAACAAATATTTCACAGTTAGTATTGACTCGTTATTATTATTATTTGCCGGAGTAAATGAAAATGAGATCACATAAAAAGTATAATGGAAAGATGGATGAGAGAAAAGTACAAACGACAAATAAAAGGAAAGTAAGTATAATTTAAAAGAACACCATTATGATCACAGTGTTTCGACTTTCAACCAATGCATAATGAGTTGAAAGTCAATCTAAGACATCTAAGGATGGGGAGCTATGAAGTATCATTGCCACACACCCCCCACCCAGACTATAAATATGCCCGATTGCCTAATGCATACAATCGTTGTTATATGTTACAATGTCTGCCTCTCTGATCATAGCAGTCCAGCAATTAAATTATTATTTCAAAAAAGTTTGAAATTAAAAAATGATAAAATTAAAAGGTTAGGATATAAAAATAAACAAAAGATATATACATAAAGAAATCACAAAGGTTTTAAAAATGAAGACAGTTTAAAAGTTAGGTGTTTATTTTTTATTTCCTCGCATCATACCAGCATTATATAAATTATGCCCAGTATTTCCACTAAGGCCAGGATAATTCGGTCGCATAGGTCTACTAGGAGCAGAATGATACGGATGGTGAGGTGGTAAAGAATGCGGACTATTATACGGCATCATATTTAAGTTGTTTGGATTCATATTCCCATTATTCATCATCCAATGACCCATATTCCCATTGTTAACGTCGTTTGGAACGGGAGGAGCACCAGCAGCAGCAGCAGCAGCGGCGGCGGCAGCAGAAGCAGAAGAGGACGGTGAAACACCCATATTACTATAGTCCATGTTCATTGAGCCCCAATTCGTTGGTGGTTTAAAATTCGGCGCCTTACTATGGTGCTAAGAGAAAAACAAAAGAATAATAAACATTTTGTCAAACACAGGTTATATATATATATACATATATATATATATACAAACACAACCTATCAGTAAAAAGGAAAAGTGAAGAAAGCATTTCAGCAAAAAATGAGAGACAATAAATAATATACATTTATCTACCCGAAAAAAAAGTAACCACTAGGTGATTTACTATTTTTTGTGAGAGAAAAAATCACTGTTACCACATGCTTTGTTAATATTAGGATTACATTTTTGATTTGAAAAAATTAACCTTGTATAACACATATATATTTATATAAATTGATCATGTTACACAAGGGGTTGATATATTTTGTAAACAGAAAAGAAAGCAACACATGCAAATGAAAGGCCTTCGTTTATGGTAATAAACTGCAGTACGTGATTCAAACCATAATACAATTTCATGTGAATTTAGCATTGGGGGATACATCTTTAACAGAACTATTCTGTACAAGTGATTGGTTAGTATTTATAACGAAGGGATTAAAGTTTCATTTAAATATGGAAAGACGCATGGATGGTAGAAGTGTTCAATATACATTTAATATCTATAGAAGAAAGGTGGTGAGAATATTAAGACGTATTTATAAGAAGACATAAATGCACTTGGAACATTATAACTCCTAATAATATAGTACCTAATATCTGGCGAGACAATTCGCTTTGAAGCCAAATAAACAGTTAAAATATTATAGGAATATCAGTATATTAATATTTGACAATGATTCAAACTAATTCTGTGAATAAAAAACTAATTGGAAATCTATTGCCAGAAATCATGATTCGCTCGCTGTAACAATTTTATCTGGATTTTTGTGCTTTATGATTTAGGTGACGAAAAGAAAAAGCCAATTTGGTGATTATGTGAACAAAATCACAAGACTGGTTCATTTGCAAAGTAAATCCTGTTCATGAGGTTATTTAGCAAAGCATCATTAATTTCAAGTTTAATCACGGATTGATATCAGTTCGAGAACCACTAGAAACCAGGGAGTACTGGACAGCTGTTTCGTCCCAGTTCGAGACTCTTCTTCAGTAGGTCATTTAGCCACTGGGACGGAATCCAATGACTCATCAATTCTTTTTTTTCCTTCACGTTCCCAGTGGAACATAAGGCTTCAAGCTAGAGGCTTGAAGTTTTTATCATGTCCAACCTTCCTCTTTACCAGCATTATTCTGGCTTAGCGAGGTAAGAGTCGTGGCCGGGATCGAACCCCGGGCCATGTGCATGGTCGGCGAGCGTCCTAACCGCTATGCCACCGACGATCATCAATTCTAACGTATGCAAATGCTCAGTTCTTAGAGCCACCACCAGCCAATGTCATCAGCCAGTATTTATCCTTACACCTTAAATTGAAGTTCCTAAGTTCAGTCCCTGGTGGGGCCATGAGGATGTACTGATGAAGAGTCCCAAGCATCCGTTGGTTTTCGGTTATTCTCTAACTTATATTAATCCGTGGTCAAACTTGAAACTTATTAAATCCCTACTTCCTAAACAGAAAGAAATCTTATGTCAATATTTCTTCCAAAGGTTTTTAGACATCTTTTTTTTATATTCGGCCTCATACTCAGAACTAAAAGTTTCCGCTGTGAATAGAAACAACAAAAACGACAACAACACCGACTACTACTACTACTTTGAAATGACTATTATCTTGATCACATTAACTAGGAAATATCAATATTCGATGAGTATTATCAATTCCTCAATCAAAAGTGAGCAAAATAACATTTAATACCGACATTACAACAACACAAGTGACCAATTAGCTTATAAATTTATTTACTATACATATAGATACTACATAAAAATTAACTTTAAAACTATACTACATGATTCACCTTCAAAATAAATTCTATTATGAATTTTACTACAGCAAAATAGCACCATAGATTAGTGTTTGAGATTAGTAATGAAAACTGATTTAATACTCACTCTTCCTTTATGCCACTGTGCCTGAAAGAAGATTGGAAAAGCCTATTGGTAATATTGCTAGTAATTATTAGTGCAGTTTAACTAATTTAATTTATCTACTAGTTATACTATCTGCATTTGAAAAACAACCATAGCAAAATTAATTATGATCGTTTTTCTCCTCCCTACCTTTTTTTCTCGTTAACTGATATATGATTATGGTAAAAATCAAAGCGTATCAAGAAAGATCTCGTGAAAACACCTGATGACAAATGTAGTTTATACACTGATCTAGGGATAAAAATGTAGTGATTCATTGAAAAAAATGACCTGTTTAACAGCTGGGTCTGATGACTTACATGGTAGCGCAACCGAACTGGTAGTCCGGAGGCTATTATTTGACCGAGTCCTGCTGCTGAGCAGAATTTCACCACTACAGCCGTTCTACAGCTTTTGAATCAATCATAAACAGTTAGTCAGTGTTATTTAACAACAATATTCCGACGTAACTAATCGTTTCTGCAGTGACAGACTGTTTTATGATAACATAAAGTGACTCTTTGAATACATTTTAAAAAGTTTGAAGTTCAGACGAGATTTTTTAAATCAATTTTCCCGCCAAACTGTAAACAAATAGTAAACAAGCAAATTTTTGAAAAATGACTACTCATCCTTAGGAATAAGGACGAACGGCGATAGTGTATAAATATTTTTGAATATTCAAAACCGCTGAAATAGAATATGAAATAGTCCATGACAAGAGTGAGCGTTTGTTTAACAAATCACTTTCAAATGTATGGAAATTAACAGACTAGTCAAAAATGCTTTAAATAGACTGGACTCGTTAAATTTGTGGGAAGACAAAGGCGTCCAGGGAAGTAGAAAGGCAAAACAATTTACCGGATTATTTAGTCCACCACGTAAAAGACGATTTGGATGACCATGTCCACTACCAGGATGACCATAACTATAAAGGAAATCAGAGAAAATAAAAAATAGAGACAAATGAAAGTGAAAAAAGTGTGTAAAACAAGAAGTGTTTTAGAAAACTAGTTTCAAAAAGGCCTCCATCACCACCTTTGGTAAAAAATCTAAAATGCAGGTTATTTCAGACAACAGTGAAGGTTATTCCACTGCTTATTCTACTAACAAAAGATGACAATTAGAAAAAGAAATTGTGACAATAGCAAAATTTTAAATATTTATGTGGACATAATCACAAGAAATGGATTGGAAAACACTCACACAAATGTTTGTGGATATCAGGTTCACAAAAGAAAAAGAGTCAGACAATAAAGAAAAACTTTTCTCGGATGTCTTTGTCAAGCGAGCAAGTACAAGGAATCTAGAAACAAACCACACAGACTGCATACTCAACTACAAAAGCGATAATCCAATAGCACACAAAAGAAATTGTATACAGGCGCTACACCAAAAGCTAAGACAAACTGCAGCACCCCAGTCCTGAGGAGAAAGGAAGAGAAAATCCCTTTGTAGTGAGAGCTGATTGCTAGCCAAATTGGTAGATGGTAATTTACGTCAATGTTTACGTTCTCAATATCGGTCGTTAGAAAAATACGAACAAAGACTGATTCAACAACCAGCCACAGCAGACTTTGCGTAGGCGGATACAGTTAGCATATAAATGATCTGACATTCAAGAAACAGCCACAAAGAGATGAAAGATTAACTTTCAGTGAAAAACAACCAATCAGAAGACTGTGTTTTCTGCTAACAATAATCTATAATAATGTACATGAAAAGCTACAAATGTGTGTTGATTTCCTTAATAAACGATCTGTTGCCTGCCCCTTGTCTTCTGTTGTTACAGCTTGACAGACTTCAAAAGAGAAGATACCCCCAAAAGCTTCAGCAAAAAATGCGTACTCTCAAATCAAATGATGAGCAAAACACATACACGGAAGCTAAGAGGAAATGATCCACTAATACATATGCCTGAACATTGGTTTCAAGTGGCTATGATTAATATTTTATTATACAGTTGTAAAACCTGATGTGAAATTACCAAAAATCCGTATTAGTTTAAATTTTAGTCTCAAAATTCATTCTATCACATATGAAGTACATTTCTGAAGTCATTACTAGGGTTAATCAAGTGCGAAAAAACATAATAACATAGCCAAAAACAATGTCCCTTTAGACGTCGCAATCAAGAATATAAAATTATGGCCCAAAGTCATGCTACCTATTTCTTCATATCATCACATGTGGACAACCTCGGACACTAATTTGACCGAGAAAACGTAGACATTTTAAATAGCGGATTTATGAATAATACTAGGGAATTACTAGAAGTCTGATATCCAGATCAGTCTGCACTCAACAGACATGTTCACATAAAACAAGTTTACTAATCAATGAGGAGCAAGATCAAACACCAGGTCAACGAAATGGTCAATGCCAATTCGGATGAACACAAGAATGAAAACCTTTGGATACAACCAGTCAAGACCGAGGAAAATAAAGTGTGGTTCGAACCTGTGACTGAAATTCGAGTGCTTAAACCCATGAACCACACCTCCATTAGTTAGAAATGGAGAGGATCTTCACTGGCTCAAGTACTAGACTTTCAGATGACAGGCTCAGTGTTCGAACCGCACTCCAACGTAGTTTAGTCTAGGCAATTAGGTTCCATCAGGTTGGCACATGAAAAGTTTGTTCTTTTTGAGTTTATGCGACATATCAGACATATCAAATATTGAACTAGGATATAGTAACTTAATCTAAATGAGCAGAAAAAACAGCAATGATAAGTTGCCAAATAATATGCATGCTTAGTTGTGAATTACATAGAGTCAAAAATGTGATATAAGCGTAAAAAGAAAGACCTAAAACAAAACAAAAAAACCGAAATATAAAGTAATATCAATTTAAGACGGTGTAAATCACATATCAACGATATAATATTATGTTGAAAATTGTATACCTATCAGAATTATTACGTTGAATAAGGCTTCCATGTAGTGTCATTCCATTTCCACTTAATCGAGAAAAACGTCCAGATCCAGTTTTCTTCTCAAAGCGTGCAGAGTTATGTCGTATTATATTGGGTTTCATATTAGGACTAGAAAGTGACTTCGGGGAAGTAATACACTTTCCACTTGTAGGAGATATTGGGATAATTTTACTTGAAACATTCGAAGTAGGCGTTGACACATTGGTTAAGAATTCTGTAGGTGATGCTGGAGTATCTGTATTAGCCTTAATGATCTGAATAGGAGAAAAGAAAGCAAAGAGGATGATATTAGGCGCAGTGAACTTTTAATTAACAATAAAATGCACTTTGGAAGTAATTACAAAAGCACTGAAGTAGGTGAATTTCACTAGTTACAATGATGAAACCAATAAAGATCATTTTCCAAAGAATAGAACTTGTTTTATCAACATATCTCAGTGTAGTATGACAATAAGTACATACTCTGAACAGCAAATAAATAGAGATTCACTTAGTGAGGTAAGAACCATAAACAAATACTTAATGGCTACATGTATTATTTGTTATGTAATTAAGTTATAAACCCTACAAGAACATGTTGTAGGTCATGTGTTTAAAATGCCGAGATACGATAGCATCTAAGACGACGGAAATCAGCGTTTCACAATCGAACTAAATCACCATTCGATACTTCTATAACTGACACAATGACATGTTTTTATATTGGGCTACTGATTGTGCTAGTAGTGTAGCGTTTACTACTGAAACGATTTATTAGCGGTATATAAAGAGATGTTCATCAGCACGAAAATATCAAATAGTGAAGGGATACATTCGACGTCAAAGAGAGCGAATGAACCAGTATTGCGGAAAAACATGAGAGACACGAAAAGAAGACAAAGAAACACAATACGAAGGAACTGCAGAAGTAGTACAACACGGAAGATCTGTGACAAATGATGATTTTGAGATAAGGTATACATAACTTCCCTATATCAAATTCCTAGTAAACATTCCGTTACCAAGTGTCTCTTGTCTTCTCCCGTCACAGTACTACCACATGAAATAATGGGATATATAAGAATCAGTATATATACTCTTAATTAACTTATTACAAAGTAGACTGTTCAGCAGTAAAGCTGTAGCCTAATGATCCTTCAATGGCTAACGATTAAATCAAAAATTCGCAAATATGAGTTCAAGTAATTGATTAGTATCAATTGTTTCCATACAATATGTAGAGCTTTTTGCTTCATGCACGAATGCGTATTCGGACGTTAAACTGACTAACCGACTCAGTTTCGACGTAGAACTCTGTACAGAAGTGCAGCAGTTCAAGTTGCCACACTCGAGAAATGACAAAAAAGGAAATTCAAAAGAACTAATATGAGCGGAAATGTACAGGTGTTAGTGTGTACTAACAAAATGAGTATAAAAGGATTCAGTGTTATGTTAAGCAACTTGAAAACTGATACTCTTACAATGTTAGAAATGGGAAATTTCAAATGGTAAGTATTGTTAATCATGCAGAACACACATTGCTCTACTTGACTGACTGAAAATGTTTGGGACCCTACTGCAACTAAGTAAGAACAAATAAACAATAATATTAGGAACATCAAATGTAACTGAATGGAAACCAAGGGACAATTTGCAAAGCCAGAGTACCATACACTCGTTTATTTGTTATCTGGTTTTCCACTGAAATACATCAGACAGATTGATAAACAAGCTTGCACAGAAATATATCGCCTCAAGTTGTCACCGTTAGTCAAAGAAAAAGAGACAAAGGAAAAACGTTTGAGTATCAAAATTTCAAAACAAAATAAATCCACAATGAAGTATGCAAACTATATTCCGACAACTACTCATCCAGTTGACTTTCTACTGATAAATGGTGCTAGAAAACCTAAGCAGTAAATAATAATACTAAAGCAAAACTACATATGAAGAAATCGATTCTATTGAAGAAGCATACAACAAACCTCAAATTGTTCTCTGTCTTGCTTTCCATCTGAGTCGGAAGTAGATTGAGAATTTGCAGAAAGACCAGGCGTATTAGCACTGCTTATAGGTATACACTGTTCACTAGGATTAGTGACTGATGTGTCTTTATCGCCAGCAACCCAAGTAGGTTCTTCATCAACATCATTCGATGCCGCTAAATCCCCTTCAGAATCCAGTTTGGACATACTGTTTTGACCAGCTTCTACTTGATGTGGAGTCGGTGTTCCACTTAAAAACAAATTGCGCAACAAAAGTGAAAATACTAGTTAGTACTGAGAAAATACACAAAAGAAGTGAAACACATGTAGAGAAAAAAATGGCAGACAGAGGGCTCGAATAAACAGTGCTGTAGTATGTGGTAAAATTGAAGGTGGTGTTTTCGAAAGTATAACACTTATCCATTTCATCGATTAATACATGAGTATAACCTATTTCTTTTGCTTAGTAAACAATGACTAGGACTTTCCTGTAGTAATGGATCTCCTTTCTTTGGACAAGTTACCTGAAAATAGAAGTTGATTTAAGAGGAGAGCTATTCTAGTCATTATGATGACATTTACCAATACAAGATTCAATGAAACTGCAGAGGTTTGCTTAAATTACAAAAAGTCCAACATACTGAAATTATGTCCAACTTTTTTTCTGGCATTTTTCTTTTAATTTGACATATTATTTCAGTAAAACAGTATATTACACCACCGTTTTGTAAGCTGATGTTAGTAAGGGATTACTCAGTCATCCGATACTGTGCTATGAGTCACACTTAATGAGTGACGAGTAACGATACTACTACTCAGTTGCCCAGGCTGAAATAGGTGAAGCAAGATTCGAAAGAGGGACCCAATGACCAAAAATCGTATGCTTAAACTAGTGAACTATATCTCAACTGATGGGATTAACAGTATGCATACATAGAAACAAACTTCAGCCTAAAACATAATTCGCTATGTTCAGTAATTATTTGCAAACTGAGACCTATCACGCTGACAAGTATAACAACTGTTTGTTCTCTTTATTATTAACAATTAATCATGATCCAAAAAATTAGAAATTCATAGAAGATAATATCCCTGGAAAGGACTAAAGGACCATATAACTTATTTACATTATTGATATAAGGATAAAACTAGAGTATTGTGGTAGAGTATAATTCCATTATGGATAAAATATTGTTTTGATAGTCACACAGCGTTATACAGTAATATTTACTGATAACCACGTTTCGAGCATAAATTATTGCGCATAATCATATCAAGGCAATCACACAACTTTCTTGCTTCATTTATATACATGAGTAAAAATTGATTAGAAATTTGAATAAAATCAATATAAGATAAATCATATGAGTGCTATCAATATAAATACAATAAGATGGGAAATAAGATGTTTTTATAGCCAAAATAAACAACTTGTTAGGATGTTATAATGTGAATTGAATACATTTTAACATTATTCATTATCCTCTGATTTGACTGGTATTTGCATTGAGTCAATTCTATCGCATGTGGTGGGTATAGAGTCGATGAACCAAGATTCAGTAATCAATCTCCCTCTCTCTCCACCTAACTATATTACTTCTTAGAATTTTAACCCTCTCCCACCCTATTGTGTAGTTGTGTTAATGCATGCAGTGCAATCGCTGAGCTTTTTTCTAAATTACTTATCTTCTCCGGGTTAACCATTCTTACCTCAGCTAAATTCTTATGCTCCAACAATCTGACTATCCCAGATCTACTAGTTTGACCTATGTAGTTGACCTCACAGTCATTGCAAGGTATTTTGTAAGTTATATTATTTCGTATAATTGAGTCAACAGAGTCCTTTAACCTACAGAGCTCGTTCTACGTGAGTGAGTTTGTAGGTTTGAATGCCACCCTAATTCCTGCTTTATTAAGAATCCTACGCGGGTCTCAGATGTCCCCTCCTTATATGGCATAACAGTAGATGACTTATATTCTCTCTTATTTATGCTATCATTATTAGTTTCACCATTATTTTTATTTCGCTTTTGACCTTTTTTGACATTCCTAATGAATTTTACAGGATAGTTATTCAACACCAACGCCTCTTCTATCTATCGAAGCCGCATTCCGGACAACATCTTCAGATTTCATTTCATCGTTCAGGTCTTCTTTAGTACTACTGTGGTGAGAGCTGTCTACTAGCCAAGTGGTGGACAGTAATTGAGGTCAATGTTTATGTATCAAATATTAGTCATGTTTTGGTGAGAGATGGTTGCTGGCCCAATTGGTTGACAGTAATTGAGGTCAAAGGTCAAGGTGGACAGGCGGTTACAGTTAACATATAGATGAACTGACACAGCCACAAGAGATGCAAGGTTAACTTTGTGTGAGAAACAACCAATCAACGGACTGTATTTTCTACTAACATTGACCTACAATAATGTACATAAAAATCTATAAATACGTGTTGATTTTTCGTAATAAACGATCTGTTGCCTGGCCCTTGTCTTCTGTTGTTACACTACTAAGTGCTATTGCTTGGTTTGTTAGACACTTAACTAAGCCAGCCTTTACAGACAACGGATGAGATGAATTAAAGTCTAAATATCTATTAGAATGCGTTGGCTTTTTATAAACACTAGTGTTCAGCTTACCTTCTTCTGTTTGTTTGATTTTACAATTTAACAAAGCTAATTCTTTTTGTTCATTTTCTGATTCAAATGTAAGTTGTATTCCCTTCACTAGTAAGTTTATATGCGTCAAGATGCTAGAGATATGTTCTGTTTCTAACACTGTGAGAGTGTCATCCACATATCTCCACCATATTTCTGGAGTAGGATTAAATGTATTTAGAGCAATATTTTCCCAGCTGTCCATAAAGATATCTGCTACGATGGGGGATATTGGTGATCCCATCGCTACACCATCTGTTTGTTTATATATTTTGCTCTGGAATTTAAAGACAGTATATGTGAGGCATAACTGAATTCCTAAAATAATTTTCCCAATGGGCAGCTTTGTTCTATGACTAAGTTCGGGATCAGAAGTTAGTTCCCTTTTAACTGCTTCTAAGGCCATATTGACTGGTATGTTAGTGTACAAGCTAGTTGTATCAAAACTGATCATTCTTTCACTATTCTTTAATTGAATGTTATTTAGTTTCTTTTTCATTTTACATGAATTGGTTAGCTTAGAGTTTGAACGATTTCTAATGGGACATAGTATAAGAGCTAAGTGTTTTGATAATTCATACATCGGCGTATTTCTGAAATCTACTGTTGGTCTTATGGGATAACCTGGTTTATGTATTTTTATAGTACCATATATTCTACTAGCGTTATTACTTTTAGGCATTAAATTAAACCATTAAGACTCACCCAGTGACAGCTTCATACTACGTATTTAATCCGCTGCAGATTTCTTAATCTTATTCATTACAGTATCTACAGGTTTCTTAATTTCCTCACATGGACCCGTTTAAATGTGTTCAGTGACTTTCTTTATATAATCAGATTTTTCAAAAGAATGGATACTGAACAAAGAGTACTCTTTTCGATAACTTCATCATCAGACTCTACAGTTATATATACATTATAGTGAATGAATGAATTAGTGTTATGAGCAACATTAATGTTGTTTGAATAACATCGAATCAATAATATTGATAGATTACAGCTCAATAGCATCAACATAAAATAAGCTGAATGTCAGAAAAATTAGGAAAGATAATATTACAAATTCATGAATTTATAGTCTCTACTGAAGGCCAAGGCAGTAGTAGGGGCTGGACTTGCTTCTTTTGAACACACAGAGCACTGGTTGTTTGAGGCTAATTGCAATAGCCTCTGCTGTTTGATTTTAGCAATTTATTAGGCATCCAGTAGATTATAGAGAAGGATTCTTCCACGCTGGCTTTGTGACCGGTTTGCACTACATGGTCCAATATCGAACTGTTAATGGTTTTAACTACACCTTTACTTAGCCATAGTGGGAGATGTTCTCGAGCACGAAAAATCAAGTTCCTAGAGCAACGGCCAATATAACTCGCTCCACAAGCGCAGTTGAACTGGTAGATACAATTTGAAGTGGCTAGTCTAGGTACTTCATCTTTCAGTCGAGGTAGCACCATTGGTCGTGTAGAGAATAATACGCGCAGTTCGCCAGCATTAGAGCATTATATACTCATGTATATAAATCAACCAAGAAAGTTGTGTGATTGCCTTAATATGATTATGCGTAATAATTTATGCTCGAAACGTGGTTACCAGTAAATATTACTGCATAACACAGTGGTTTTATCAAAATAAAATTTTATCCAAAATGCATATTTAAATTATACCGGTGTAATTGTGTTCTCTGCATTTGACATATTAATACATTTCAATAATATTTAAATGTCTTTATAGACAACTCCTCCAGATGTATTCGCCCAATGAGCTACTAAATTCCTTCATCATCGGTCGGTCGGTCGGTTTTCGACATAGAACTTTGCACATATGTGCGGCAGTTCAAGTCGCCACACTCCATGTAGCACACAAAGGAAGAGAAGAAAGTAGGAGAAATGCATATTAGAGACAGTAAACAGAGGTGTGAGACAAAGGAATAGTGATAACGAAGAACAAAACAGTTTCATTGGAAATCATAAGTCACAAGGAGTGGATGCATCTGCGCCACTGAGAACGATTTTGAGCCATGTCACCAATTGTTTCCAACCATTGGTTTTTACCGTCCCGAGGACCCCAACCAGGAAGTCTACACCTTCCTACGTGACTTAGACTAACTGTTGTAGATTTCATTGACTGGTGCCATGTTTTCGTTTGACCGCCGCTAGCTCTTTTCCAGCCTGGCCCTATATCAGCTAACATTGCCCGTCGAGGAAGGCGATGACTAGGCATACGTAGCACATGTCCTAACCATCTCAGTCGATGTAATTTCACAGTCTCGTCTATTGATTTTCCCGCCTTACCTAGCACTCGACGCCTAACCTCAATATCACTCACCTTATCATACCACTTCACGCGGGAGATAGAACGCAGACACCTATGATCGAAGACAGCTAATCTTTTCATGTCTTCTGCTCTCAATGGCCAGGTCTCACAGCCATAAAGGAGGACGGAGCGGACTGTTGAGCATTACACACGCCCTTTGGTCGATAGTCGGATATCGCGTCTACGCCAGAGACGGCGTAAACTGGCATATGCGAAACCAGCCCTCTGTATTCGTCGGAGATCAACCCGTTGGGGCTGATGGTACTTCCCAAGTAAGTGAAGCGGTCAACGTGCTCTACCACTTCACTTCCTATTTCCAATCTAGGGGTCGGTGTAGTCCAATCCTGCAGCATCATCCTACATTTTACAGGGGCGAATCGCATGCCAAACATACGAAGATTGTTGCTCAAGGTGTTCAGTAGACTGCATTTTGTCAGCGTCCTCGCCTAGAAGGACTATATCGTCCGCATATTCTAAGTCGACGAGATTATTCCCTGGTAGCAAGTCGATCCCTGGGTCTCTGAAGTGAGTTAGGGTTAAGTCCATTAGTACGTCTATGATGAAGTTGAATAGAAATGGAGATAATGGGCATCCTTGACGGACAACACTAGTCGTCACCACTTCAGATGACAACTCGCCGTAAGCCCTCACCTGGCTGCATGAGTACGAGTAGAGTGCCTTAATCAGTGCAATGTATTTTCTCGGCATTCCCTTTACAGCCAAGCATCGCCAGAGAACCTCTCGGTCGATAGAATCGAATGCCGCCTTTAGGTCAAGAAATATAATGATTGTCGGACGCCGGTAAGAATGCCTATGTTCTAGAATCTGTCGAAGGGTGAAGATATGATCAATACACCCTCTTCCTGGCCTAAAACCTGCCTGGTTTTCTCGTGTTTGTGTCTCCCGAGCACCACTTAGTCTACGCAGTATTATTGAGCCTAGGATTTTAGATACTATATTAGTCAAGCTAATCCCTCTGTGATTATCACAAGAAGACTTGTCTCCCTTCTTGTATATCGGGATGATCAGTGACTTACACCAACCCGATGGGACTTCCTCTGATTCCCAGACGCTACCTAGAACCTCAGTTAATGCAGACAGTAAACTGTCTCCACCGTACTTAAATACCTCTGGAGTCATTCCATCAGGTCCCGCTGCTTTGCCTTGTTTCAGATTAGTGACAGCTTTAGTAACCTCAGTTAAGGACGGAGGACCTGTGTCTATATCCCATTCAGGGAGGTGTTGGGTGTTCGGCAGGTTAAGTGTGGCTGTAGGCCAATTAAACTGCTCCTCATAGTGTTCTTTCCAGCGCTCCAGTCGTCTATCCTGGGAGCTAATTATGGTGCCATTTTTCTCCGAGATTGTTTCGCTTATCATTTGCCTTTTGCCACCTGTTTCCCTGATAAGCCTGAATAGTTGTCTGGTGTTGCCAATCGCCGATGCATTTTCCATCTCTTTCGCTTTTGTTGCCCACCACTGTTCACGGTCCTTGCGAAGACTTTTTGTTAGTCTTCGTTTAAGTACCTTTCGCTCCTCATCATAATCGGAGCTCGCTGGAATCAGTCTTCTTGCGTCAATCAGTTCGGATGAGGTGGTAGAGATCCAATGGCTTTTATTAACTTTAGGTTTTAGCTTATTGACAGCTTTCACGGCTGTGTCCACAGCTAACTGTATGTTGTGCCAGGCTACCTCAGGGGAAGTCCTGCTGTCGACCTCAGAAACTAGTTTCGCTATTTCTTCCTTAAATAAGGACTCAGTGTCACGATCTAGTTGGGGACGTAACTGTTTCGCTGCCGTCAATTTCTTATGTCCATTTAGTCGTAAGCATAAACGTGCGCGAACCAGAGCGTGATCAGAGTCTACGCACGTGTTCCAGAAGGAGCGACAGTCTTCTACTGACCCTCGCCAACGATACCCTATGGCTATGTGGTCTATCTGAGACCAGCGTTGATTTGGTGATGGAGGTCGCCAGGTTACACAATGTCTTTCTTTGTGCCTAAAGTTAGTGCTGACTAGGAACAGATGATTATCTGAGCAAAACTGAAGACGATCACCGTTGTCGGTTCGTCGGCAGGGAACTCCATACGTACCACCTACATACTTCTCAGTCTGGCACAACTTCCCTACTTGGGCATTGAAGTCGCCTGCTAAAACAACTATGTCTGAACGTTTTGCTTTTTGCAGCAAATTAGACAGTTTCCGGTAGAAGTCATCTTTTAATTCATCCGAACTGCAATCTGTTGGGGCGTAAGCGGAGACTACGAAAAGGCAACAACGGATAGAGCCGTCTTTCCTTCTTTTAACGGACCTGTTCAGACGGACCGCGCACATACGACTATCTACTGGGATCCAGTCATGGAGTGATTTTTCCGCCCTAACACTCAGTGCTATCCCTACACCTGTGAGTCCTCGTGAGCTAGCTGAGGGGTCTCCCGACACCTTTAAAGTGAATTTTGCAGATTCACCTTGTTGACCGGGTGAGGTCAAGTGAATGACCACACTCGGGTCTTGTATGCGTGTCTCCGAAACACAACATATATCCATGGCTCTAGATTCCAGGGTTCTTGCTAGTGATGCCTGTTGTCCGGTTGGGTAGAGGGTCCTGACGTTAAAAGCTCCTATATGAAGTTGGCGACGTGGCTTTAAAAGGCTATCTGGGTTGTTTCTATGGCTCTCATCGTTGTTTGTGGTCGCAGAGTGAAGTGAAGATGACTCACTAGCCTGAAGAATAGTGCTAGCTGTAGCAGAGAAGCAAGATGAGGAAGGTGATGTGAGTAAGGGAGAGTGATGCTCAGGTAGGCTTCGTGGGCTTTTGGAAGTGTGTGAGTAGTTGTTAATTCCCGGCTGCCCACACCGTGCAAGTTGGTTGAGTCTTCGGGTACCTGAAATAGAGAAAAGGTTAGTGTTGCGTGACCGCAGAGCCCAGGGGACAACTGCTTGAGGCCGGTCACACGCGGCCTGTTTTTGTTTGTTCTTTTTCATTTGGTGTGTCTCAGTAGCATATTTATCACTTCTGCCCTGTGACACGGCAGCAGGAAGCGCGGTCGTTGTTAATCCGAGCTCCGACCGATCCAGCATGATATTTTGTGAATTTGATTGAATCATAGTGTTGAATTGGGTAGCTGCTTTTTGTCTAACCGCTATCCAAACAACCTTTCTGACCTCCCTGAATGGGATATAGACACAGGTCCTCCGTCCTTAACTGAGGTTACTAAAGCTGTCACTAATCTGAAACAAGGCAAAGCAGCGGGACCTGATGGAATGACTCCAGAGGTATTTAAGCACGGTGGAGACAGTTTACTGTCTGCATTAACTGAGGTTCTAGATAGCGTCTGGGAATCAGAGGAAGTCCCATCGGGTTGGTGTAAGTCACTGATCATCCCGATATACAAGAAGGGAGACAAGTCTTCTTGTGATAATCACAGAGGGATTAGCTTGACTAATATAGTATCTAAAATCCTAGGCTCAATAATACTGCGTAGACTAAGTGGTGCTCGGGAGACACAAACACGAGAAAACCAGGCAGGTTTTAGGCTAGGAAGAGGGTGTATTGATCATATCTTCACCCTTCGACAGATTCTAGAACATAGGCATTCTTACCGGCGTCTGACAATCATTATATTTCTTGACCTAAAGGCGGCATTCGATTCTATCGACCGAGAGGTTCTCTGGCGATGCTTGGCTGTAAAGGGAATGCCGAGAAAATACATTGCACTGATTAAGGCACTCTACTCGTACTCATGCAGCCAGGTGAGGGCTTACGGCGAGTTGTCATCTGAAGTGGTGACGACTAGTGTTGTCCGTCAAGGATGCCCATTATCTCCATTTCTATTCAACTTCATCATAGACGTACTAATGGACTTAACCCTAACTCACTTCAGAGACCCAGGGATCGACTTGCTACCAGGGAATAATCTCGTCGACTTAGAATATGCGGACGATATAGTCCTTCTAGGCGAGGACGCTGACAAAATGCAGTCTACTGAACACCTTGAGCAACAATCTTCGTATGTTTGGCATGCGATTCGCCCCTGTAAAATGTAGGATGATGCTGCAGGATTGGACTACACCGACCCCTAGATTGGAAATAGGAAGTGAAGTGGTAGAGCACGTTGACCGCTTCACTTACTTGGGAAGTACCATCAGCCCCAACGGGTTGATCTCCGACGAATACAGAGGGCTAGTTTCGCATATGCCAGTTTACGCCGTCTCTGGCGTAGACGCGATATCCGACTATCGACCAAAGGGCGTGTGTAATGCTCAACAGTCCGCTCCGTCCTCCTTTATGGCTGTGAGACCTGGCCATTGAGAGCAGAAGACATGAAAAGATTAGCTGTCTTCGATCATAGGTGTCTGCGTTCTATCTCCCGCGTGAAGTGGTATGATAAGGTGAGTGATATTGAGGTTAGGCGTCGAGTGCTAGGTAAGGCGGGAAAATCAATAGACGAGACTGTGAATATATAATGGTTAGGACATGTGCTACGTATGTCTAGTCATCGCCTTCCTCGACGGGCAATGTTAGCTGATATAGGGCCAGGCTGGAAAAGAGCTAGCGGCGGTCAAACGAAAACATAGCACCAGTCAACGAAATCTACAACAGTTAGTCTAAGTCACGTAGGAAGGTGTAGACTTCCCGGTTGGGGTCCTCGGGACGGTAAAAACCAATGGTTGGAAACAATTGGTGACATGGCTCAAAATCGTTCTCAGTGGCGCAGATGCATCCACTCCTTGTGACTTATGATTTCCAATGAAACTGTTTTGTTCTTCGTTATCACTATTCCTTTGTCTCACACCTCTGTTTACTGTCTCTAATATGCATTTTTCCTACTTTCTTCTCTTCCTTTGTGTGCTACATGGAGTGTGGCGACTTGAACTGCCGCACATATGTGCAAAGTTCTATGTCGAAAACCGACCGACTGACCGGCATGGTAGAACCTACAGGAACATAAGTTCCAGCCAGTGTAGCTCTTTGGGTCATTGCGATATGCAATTCCGACCAACACGTCAAGGTAGCAGCTATCAGCCGGGCTTCATCATCCTACATTCACACTATCTAATACCAACTACTTTCGACCACCTGAGAGGTGAAGGAATATAAGTATAACCTCAGCACTTTAATGTAAATACAAATTGTGATACAACTTAAAGTACACTAACTCTTCTTGATATGAAAATGATCAACAATAGATGCATTATTTTATATTTCCTTAAAATTAACGAAAACTCAGCCGGTGATGAAGATGCAAATCATACTTTGAAGTCAACTTTCGTGTCTTATTTTAAACTCCTTATATGAACAAATGTAGAATTCAGTATATGAAATGTAAGAGAACAATTTGAACACAGTAGTTATACCAAAAACTGGAAGGAGTCTATAGCACAATTTATTGCCCATGATCAAATGAGTATACCTAAACGACTTCCTAACTTGCTTTTATATAGTTTTTAATCCCTCCTGTTTATATAATGCAATTTCCCGCTTATCCGGGACAAGTGTCGCTCCATTTCTGACTCTCCACCTAACTTCAGTATAAGAGTTTTAAAGCACTAGTGAAATGTTCAATGAACATCAACTAAAATACTTATATGACACACTTTACATATACCTTTATTAATCTCACGAAGAACACTTGGTCATTTGAAAAGTTTCACTGTTCAATTAGTTTTCTGAATTTGGTGTGGGAAAGCATTGGACACATTAATAACATAAACTGCCAACTAGAAAGCATCATCCCGGGCAAAACACATGCAAGTACATAAAATTCCCCAAATGAATTCTCACGTAAAATAAATTAAATAATTTAAAAAAATAAAGGTAAAATTACAGTAAATGACAAAACAGAACAGTGAAAACTAACCTATGGCAAAATTTTTCAAAAATATTGTCTCGCCATTGCTCTTGAGATTCATCACCTCTTCTAGGCATACTACGTATACAACCGACCTGATCAGTCACGTCAGAACTCAACTCTTGAGTGTCGGATGCAGTAGTTACTGTTGTATCCGAATTCCCGGTTTCGGATGACCCACTCACGAATGTGGGGGTAGTGACTGAAGGAACCCCAGTGGTTGACTTTGCTCGTAACTTGTCAACAATGTCACTAATGCTTTTTACTGAAGACTTACGTGGCAACTGTTGTTGAAATGATTGTGCAATTTGCCCAGATGCAGACGTATTAGACTGTGGTGTTATTGCATGAGATACTGATTGTATGGAATTGTCAACACTAGCAGGAGGGAAAGTTGATAGGGATTCAGATGTAATCAACGCAATATCATTGGTATTATTTCTCTGGATCATTGTAAATACTTGTATTTATGGTCTCTGTACACTCATTATTACGATCATTAGAGTTTGAGTACAAGTTTTCAACAATGGTTAGAGTTGATTCATTAGATCTTTCCGGTGACTGAGAATCTGGAGTATCACGATACAAAATATTTTCTTGTATCTGTCGAAGTGTAGAAGATAGTATTCCAGATGATTTCTCATTACTTGCATCAGGTAATTGGATGTTAGGTAAACCGTCGGTGATCATGCTCTTCTTTTTCGGAATCTTATAACCTTTAATTAAACCAGATGATGAGTTAACAATAGTTGTAGTTGTTGCACTGGAATTCATGACTGTTGTACTACATACTGAACTAGACTGAATACGACTTGTAGGGATATTTAGCGCCCGTGATGAGTTCGCTGCTGAATTCTGAGATAATCGAGGTGCTTTACGCGTCGGATTGCCATTAGGAGATGGGTCTGAACTAGCAGGAACAAACTGTGGAGACGCAGTGAACGCAGAATCACTTGGGGTACTAGAGGTGGGACAACTAGGCTGAGAAGTGACAGACTGTTTCAGAGTATCAACATTTCTTTTGCGTTTTTCATTGTTTACCAGAGATGTAGTAGATGAAGGAAATAATCGCTTGGCAACAAGCATATCATCACTACAGGACCCACTCGTCACACTAGAACCAACTGAAAAAGAGGTAATTGTAGAAACTTTCTTTTTTGAGGAAAAGGAGTTTGGTGACACCGATACGTAATTACTATACATATTGGTACTAGCTACTGACGCCGTAATAATGTCTCTTGGCATATCCGTATTTGGTTTCTGAAGACGATTTATTTTAATTGGCTTTGGCACATTTGAAGCTTCGTTGATTTCTGCCAATTGATTATAAGTGCTGTTACTTGGAATAAAAGAAAATTGGGTCTTCTCAGTAAAACCATGTCCTAATCGTCTTTTACGTTCCTTTTTCACTAAAACGGAACCGTGACCGACTACTTTGTTTGCTCCTTTGATATGTTTTAAGCTAGGATTATTTAGTACAACGGAAGTGATTTCTGACTGACCAGGTGTTCCAGAAGCATCAATACCAGAGCTAGTAGTAATAATTGAGGTTTCGCAACCAGTCATTGATGAAGAATTGGCTAACTGAAGCATTTGTAACATATACGCGGATGGTTTTCCTTCTACTGAACGTTTTTTGCGCTTTTTAACAGAAATTAAAGGATGGTTTTGATCAGCCATTCTCGTAGAATCAAGTGTATTAGAAGGCATTGAATTCGACTGAACGGACTGCATTCTGTTATACTTGTCAATTTCATTTTGACTAAAATTTACTCCAGTTTTAGGAGTCGAAGTAACCGGCTGGGATGGGATCGTTTTAATAGTCATTTTCAAACTTGTTTTTCTTTCGATTGTTCTCTCTAGGTTGGAGGTCGATGCCACAGTTGTTGTGACAGGATAGTTTGCAATTTGGTTAGAACTGCTAACTGTCAAACCACTCAACTGAAGTGGGTTCGCAGATACACTCGATTTAGGACTTGTCAATGAGGACCCGCTTGAAAACGACAAGGAATTGGAAGATGATATATTTCCAACCGGAACATCAAACATTGAACCAGGAGTATCGTCAAAGTCATATACTGATTTACTAGGATTAGAAATAGGCATACTGGAAGTCTGTATAGTAGACGACATTGTACTCTGTTGGACATATGACACTGAACACGGAACAAAATTTGGATTTGTCTGATTAAAGTTAGCACGTTGATAAGATCCAGTTACTGAATTAGTAGTACTAGGTGACGTAGTATCGACACGTTGAAGCTTTGAAGTCGGATAGTTGGGATATACGCCCGGAGGAGTATTAACTTTTTGATTGCTCACGCAATTGAAACCACTTTCTACTGTGCCTCGACGTCTTTTCCGAGGTTTTTTAGCATTTGTCGCAGGGTCAGAAGTCAAACCAGTTTGCCCGTGCTTTATGTTTGAGTGTTTAGTACGGCTAGAATTCAATGTGATTGGATTGGAGTGACGAACAGGGAGGTACTGAGAGCTATTTGCTGTGAGATTCGGTGCAGATGAACTCAAAGACTTTCCAAATCCCTGAGATAACTGTGCATCTGAACTGACAGCTGGTGCATTACTGGGTAACATCAAACCAGAGAGTCGACTACTAGGAACATTTGTATTTGCAGATGAAGTCAGAGGTACATTCTGAAGATTTATTAGGGAATGACTAGACGTATAAAGGTGACGATCCGACATAGTGGATGGAGAAATCAAAGGGGTAGAATTGGGAAGTGAATCTTCGTTTAAGAGATTGACAAGCATAGATCCACTGGTTGAAGAAGTTCTTGAACTATCGATGACCGGAGAGGCTAATACAGAGGAATTAAAAAATTAAATTAAGATTGTAACTAGTATCATCATATGAACAAAAGACTGAAAACATGAGATGGTTTGCACCCCAAACCACTATCGTTCAAAAACAAATTCAAATTTAATAGTTAAACAGCTATCTCACAACCAGTGCAGAAAATATCGGGAAAAGATTGAGCAACCACCAGACACCTAATAAATTACAAAACTGGATAAATATAAAGGAAATGAAAGTGCATGATGAACTTCTACTTTAGTTGATGACATCATAAGTTTATTCGACAATTAAAAAATTGACCCTTAAATATATGAAGCAAATAGTGTTTTAATTTCCTACGCATAAAAAATCATTACATAATGCATTATCATAGACCAACCCGTGAAACTCTTTGATTTTGTTACAGATAGCGAACTGGACGTCATTGAAATGGAAGAGGTAACAGAAATAGAAGGTATACTGTACGAGCTAGGAATCATATTATTATTCGACCCAGTTAGAATAGATGTTGAACACTTTTGTGATGTAGAATGCATACCAGATATTGAATGATTTGAAACAGAAATGTTTGAATTAATAATGCTTGAATATGTATCTTTAACATCAGGTAAAATAGTGCTATGGGTTCCCGGAATAGTTGATGCATAAGTTGGCAATGAGTGGGGAAATGAGACAACTGGTAGATTACGTTGTTGATCATGTGGTTGCGACTGGAACGTACTATCAACCAGTAAGTCATCTAATCTTAATCCACGGGAAGGATTTGTTGAAATGCCTGCTGATATGGTATTAGAATGTGTATCACGAAATTTGTTCTGAGAATTCATAGGCCGCAATGAGGAAATAATCCCAAGGTCACCTGTAAAGCAAAACATTAATGAAGTGTGCTAGAATCAAGAAAGCATATATTTTATAAGTAGTATATAAAAATTTTAAAGTTTTTTTGAGTTGAAAAACTACGTATACCAAACCGTTATGATAATCACTAAATGAGCAAGTAGTAAGAAGTCGTATTCACAGCTATATAATATGCAGTAAACAAAAATATATGCCCTCTAGCTGATATGAAGAAAAGTAAACTTTGTTTTTGATTCAAACAACTACGTGATCTTACATATGTCCACACCAAGTTCACCTTTAACAGTGAAAAAAATTTGCGCATTGGGTATATTGTAACGGTAGAAGATAAGAGACTTGGTAATGGAATGTTTATTTGGAATCTGGTATTTCTATATGGCGAAATTATGTCAACCCTACTTTTATCCTTCGTATTGTGTTTCTTTGTCTTCTTTTCATGTCTCCCATGTTTCTCTGCAACGCTGTATCATTTGCTTTCTTTGACGTCAAATCTACCTCCCTGTTATTTGATATTTCTATGCCAATGAGCGTCTCTTTATATACTACTGATAAATTTATCAGTAGCACACGCTACAATAAGACATTCATTATTATAAATGCCTTCGTATTTCCCGATGAATGAAAAATAATGTGATATTGGGAAATACAAAGACTTTTATAATAATGAACGATGTGATGTGTTCCCTGATGTATATCGTACATTATGTGAAAAGTACAGTATGGCAACGTCTAATTAATGTATCCATGACCAGCTTGATTGAACTAATATTAAAAGAGGGTATCAATGAACGAAAAGCATTGTATGCTCCAAACCAGGTTCTGATTGTGATGTTTACGCATAAGACACTGAACAAATAAAGTTGATTATTTTTATCTACAGTGAAGTTTACTGGATTGAACATATAGTGTATGATGCATCTATTCGCTCTCTATGTACATTGTTGGAAATGTGTGTGTGACCCTTTGTTGACGTATCTACGTAAAAACAACATGGAATATCAAAACCATACTGATGATGACTAGTGTAAGTAAATACTCCACTTAGTATGTTAAACACATTTTCTAAAGGCTAAGTACCGAACTTATAAACTACTTGGATAACGCGTGTATCTTGTCGCAATGAAAAGTGTGCATAAAAGACAAGTGAACTTAATTTAGCAAAGAGTGATATTTATGTGTACACTATACTACTCCACTTTAAAATAAAGTGATGAGCAGTTATAGGCAAATTTTATTCGACTCTACCGGAAAAGTGACAAGGAGTAGGACACTGCAATTATGTCAGTAAAATTAATCTTATTGCCAATTAATTATCTGACAAGAACAATCAGATACTACATACATGGGAACTACACCGTGACTTATTATTTACTATAGTAAAAATGTTGCAAGTGACAAATGAATGAATCGATAAGCATAAAAATAACATATATAATACAAAATAGCAAACCTTTTACATTTTAACTACATGTTACAAACAAGAAACAACAAGTACAGAGTATAACAGATATATATACCTGAATTCGTATCCAAATGAGTAAAAGCTGGAGGTGGTGTAGCCATGACACCTGGGGGCAAAGGAGGAATTTTCTTAGAACCATTCAAATAATTCGATGTATTCAAAGTGAATATCGGTGCTGCAGTAAGCGATGAAGACTCGAAATCCACTGATGTTTTAAGATGCCCACCACAAAGTATACCATCAGTACCAGTGGTACCTCGAATTACGATAGAGTTTTTAACACGATTAATCATTGTTTTTAATGAATTCAGTTGTTTTTGACTGATTAATGATGAAATTTGACTATTTTCATTACTTTTGCTTGTATTAATTAAAGGTAACTTCGCATTTTCTAGTTGTTTATGAATAGGGCATTGCAGTCGAGTCAATAACCAAACTAATCCGATCGGTAGTGTGTGAGTCTTCGTCAGAATTTTGCTGAAGTTATCCATTAGAGATTTGTCAGTTTCCACACATAATCTGTTAGGTGACAATGATCTTTCTTCTTCACTATTACTTGCACCTACTTGATTACATTTATTTGAGGGGAAGTGCAATTCTACACATTGAACGTCGAACGGCCGAACATGCAATAAAGCTGTGAAACAGACAGTAAAGGAGTTATTTAAAATATAAGTTAAACAGTAAGAATATTTATAAATCGATTGAAATGTTTAATTGATAACGGAAATATTTTGAGTGCAAAAACTGGAAAGATAGTAAGTTGATTAATTATTGCAATTAGACCAATAAAACTATGGATACTTGTTGTCTCACAAATGGAAATTTCTCATTGTAGTAAACCTATGCACCACTTCAAAACCGGCACTAAAACAGTAGATTCAATGATATGCCAATGGCCACTGAGGATGCGAACCCATTACCAACAACATTAACCAAAAGTGTTACACGAAAACTAAAAGTAAAATACTTGAACAATTACCATGAACTTCTCCAAGACAATTAGGATCATCGAATTCTACTGAAACCATCTGACCAGCCATGATTTTTATATTGAATGAAAACGTCAGATCAGAATCTAAAATAAACAGCAGTAGACAACTGTAATTTATGCAGTAATATTGTATTATACTATTAGAACAATCAAATCATAAAAAATATGGAACATAACTCGAAACACTATGTTATAAGACTAATGGAAACTGTGAAACAATGAGTTTTCTTGGAACCATTAAAAGAACAACGACAGGAAGACGTAGTTGGTTAAAGTGATGTAACGTATTTGCACAAAACACTTCAAACAATCTGACCACACACGTAAATGTCATATGAACTCATGTGAAAAATAATAAAATTAACAAGTTAAGAAATGAAAATGAGTCGAACAAAGTCAAATTGAGGGTCAAAAAATAATAGCATTAATGTCCACTTTCAAAATGGATTTATCAAAGAAAGCTTAATGTAAAGAAAAGCTATGAACAAATAAAGGTAGCTGTATATCCTGATGACTACGGGGTCTTAACAAACATAAATCGGCTCAAGCAAGATATGCACACATTCAACATCCCATTTCCAATTGAAGAGCTCTGATATCTATTTCTAGAATTAATAAATTCTAATGTTTTTCTAATCAAGTAAATAAATAAACACGGAAGACATCAACAGAAAGCAAGAATAGTGAGGAAAAATAACAATTCGATTGATGAAAAGAATGAAAGAATAAATGCCCTTTTGTAACGGCGCCACTAGATGTCATTAACTATTATTCTTAACCATCATAGTCTAAAGTGCTTATGGTCGGTTTTTTCCCCAGACCAATACTTAATCATTTTGCAAGCTAACTCATTTTAGTGTAACTTAATAGTACCTTAGCTGGCAATACACGATAGATTAGATAATGGTTCAGGAAAAATGACCATACTGTCTCAACAGATACATGTTGAGAACCTCATTGACAGACTTGATTTCTTGTATGGAATTGAACCCAAAACTAGTTTTAAAACACATAACTTAAACTGATACAGCTTGAGTGTTTATGGTAACACCTAGATATCAAGACCTAAAGTAAATAGTGCAGAAATAATACCTTTTAACTCAGATAAAACTCAAACTTGGATTTTTAAAAAATTTTTTTATTCCTTTACGTTCCCAGTGGAACATAGAGCTTCAAGCTAGAGGCTTGAAGTTTCGGTAGCAGTGGTGTTTATTGCTACGGGATAGGTTGCTAGCCTCATGCCCAACCTTCCCGCTTTACCAGTCTTATTACTGGCTTAGCGAGGTAAAGGAGTGCGCCGGCCGGGGATCGAACCCCGAGCCACCTGTAGCATGGTTAACAGTTGCGTATTATAGTTTCTCCCATGAAGTATCAAAGTTGTAACTTGGAAACCAAGGACTGAAATCCAATCCTGTTTCAGAGTTTCATTCGCTTGAAAATATGAAACATGGATAATCATAGATGTTGGTAACCACTCCAATGAGCGACAAACTATCTATGGATTCCCAGAACGGAATACATAACTCAAAAAATTAATGATAAACTGTGCACAATAGTCGCATAAACATACCTTTCTCTACCGGCTTGTAAGGGTGAACAATGAATGTTTCGTAAAATGCTAAAGCTGAGGCTTGTTTACGGAGTATAGAAATAATTTCGCCAATTTGATTCGAACAAGTAAAAGGTACAGAGCTGACAAGATAACCTTTAACATCACTTTGGATCTGATAAGAATGATGCGTAAGGTTCGGGTTTTGCTATAAAAAATCGAGAAAATAATAAAAATGAAAATATGATTTGTTAGTTGCAAAGAAAAGTGCTACCCTATAAAGGTGTTAAGCAGAAAAGTTCTTTTATACTAGTGATTTATTATGTTGAAAATAGCCAGAGACTACTAAGTTGTGCAGGCTACTATGTGGAAAGGTGATGCGAGCAAAGCAACCACATGAATCACTTTTCCAGTAGAAAACCAACTCCTCAAAAATTAAATTGATTTAAGGCAAAATACTATCATTTGTTTGTTAAAGGTTTTCCAACTCTCACATGCGTGCTGATGAACATAGCAATGAGCTATAGGCATGATGTTGGGGTTAATAATTCTACTCTTTAGGAGGAGAGGAGTTCAAACCCATGAGCCAAATGCTTAATCCAGTGAGCCTTAGCATCATGGAATGAAAGAGAAAATTTGTTAACCATATAAACTGATTTAGTCAACCAGCTACTCAAAAAAAAAACAACCTCAAATTACTGGAAGAAGTTATCTTAGCATTACTACATTCAACGACCCTAGCAACCCACAAAACTTTCACGAATCTGAATTATTTCAAAGGCAGTTTCGTCATTGGTGGTGAAGAGCAATGTATGTATGTATAGGCGTTTACGGCATGCTGTTAGTACTAAGGCAATTACATTCACTAAAATTTTCCACCATGATATCAAGACAAAGAAATGTAAAGTGTCCTATATGTAGTTGAAGAAAACAGGTAACAAGTTGTAAAACTGAAATAATAACTACATGGTACCCAGAAATATTAACTGCCTCACGAGATAGTTAAGAACCACTAGTTGTGATATATTCAACTCAAAATTTTCTTCAAGTATTCATTATTCAAACTTAACAATCAATTTTTCAAAAATCTACGACACTGAGTAATACACGAAAATCCTGTATGTTATTTAAGCGATTCATTTTGTTGTCAAATATATGGTAATGCGAAAAATCAGAAATTAAAACACGAAAAAAATACTCAATGAAGATATCATATTACAGTAGCGCACACTTTCAATAGGAAGCCGACAGATTTCCTCTACATATAGACGAAATGCGAAAAATGATATAGAGACCCAGTCAAAATCTTGTACACAGAAACATCAGTTCGAAGTGTCACAGACATATTCACTAGATTATGAGCTACATTGGGTGAGTGAAAGTTAATGGCACTGAATACACATGCAAAAGAAATTTAAAAAATACAGTGTGATATAAGTTAAATGTTAGCTCACTAAATGAGTATTTATCCCGCGCAAATATTCCTGTTTGTGCTGCCGAAGAATCAACACCATAATATCTTCCTCTTTACGGTCTGCGATTTCTGTATTACTCAAACCTTTGTAATGAAAAAATATATAAATAATATTAATATGCTAACGTCAGTAGACAGACTGGCAAAGATATTATTACTTAAAAGGAGTCCTCATGAGTGTAAGAAGAATTAGTCATCTCTGCTGTGAATTAGTAAACAAATTGTCGGGAGTTACGTCCACACTAACGAACAATAGCACGAGACAAGAATGATAAATGTTGAAAACAAAGCAAATTTATATTTTCAGAAATGCAATGAAAACAAAATGCCACAGTTAAAAGCGAAGCTTGTATAGCATAGGCACCTAGTAATGAGCCACAAAATTTAACAAAGTAATGAGGGGAAGATTGAAAAAGATGACCAGAGAATAACATAATTAACTGGTAAGTGTCCTCAGAAGCCAGGCTCGAAATAAGCATTAACTCGTCATCGTAATCGCCAATGGTTTCACTCTGGAGCTATATCTGATGTATTGAACCACCTTATCACTGTGTTACAAATTTTCGTCATCCCAAGCCACCACATCATGAGTTGGGCATCTTTTGAAAAACCGAATAACTGCTGAAAAGTCCCAAACTAGGACGAAACAGCTATCCAGTACTCCCACGTTTTCCATTGGTTCTCTAATCGATGTCAGCTCATGATCAAATCCTCCAACTAATCTTAATTCCGTTGGTATTGTCCATCAAGTGACCCAACGTGAGTAACACGGGCATTAGCCATCTCAATTGATGCAGCTTGCAAACCTCATCTTTTAACTTAATTATAACTCACCATATTATGCTGCATGCACGGTATCTACGGTCAACAGCATTTAAACTCTGTCTCCCACTTCCAACGCATATGTCTCACAGATGCAAAGAAGGACGGAGCGAACTGCTGCGCAGAACACACGTCATTTTGTGGATAACCGGATATCACATTTACGCTCAAAGTGACGCAAGTTGGAAAATCTTAAGTGAGTCTTTTATAGCCATGCTGAGATTTTGTTAGCAATCAATCTATTACGGATGATACAACTCCCTAAATACATGTGATTCACACATTAAATCAGTTCACCCCTGTCCTCGAACTAGAGGTTTATGCAGACCAGTCCTGTATTTGACAGGGGCAAATCACATAGCAAAACAAATTTAGTTTTTCGCCAGAAGCCTTCAGATGACGCTGTATTTTGTCAGCATCTGAACCTAAAAGGACTGATACAGTCATTTGCATACTCTAAGTGTAAGTAAGTCGATTCTTGAAATACAGAAGTCGACCGCGGAAAATATCCATTAATACATTTATAATGAAATTCAGTATGAGTGGCATCAGGTGGCTTCCCTACTAAGCACTGGTCGTCGTCTCTTCACATTATAACTCTCCATAAACTTGTACACGGCTACATGAGTTCATGTAGTGTCTTGATTGGTACAATATACCTTTCAATACTTTCTTCACAGCTAGACATTGCTGCAGCACCTCTCGATCCGCGAAATCAAACGCCACCTTCATATCTAAAAATAAGGCAAGTATCGAAAGCCGGTAAGTATGCCCATATACAGAAACCTACTGACGGGTAAAAATATGGTGTATAACCAGCCGGGTTTAAAGGAAAACGGGCTTTCTCCAGTTCCTCTTATCCAGGCTTCACTTAATCCCTAGAATCTCAGATGTTTTGAAACATAAGGTTTTTGATGATTTCCGTGGCATGAGGTGATCAGTCCATGACAAGGCGCCGTGGGAAGAAGGATAGTTTATTAGGCTAGCATCTTTTGGTACACCACGACCCCCGAGTGAGGTCCGCGAGATAATCGCAATCAGTGGCGAACATGCTGTAATTCTCTTTTGCTGAAAGTAACATGAAGTTATGAATGCACCTTGAATACTATTCTTGGTGAGCATATACTTAGCTGTTTTCATGTTCCTAGCCCTCAATCATTCTACTTCTCCTCCATACACTGTTTTATTGCTTTCTTGTGTGGTGCATCTCTTGTTGCACGTGTTGTACCAAGTTCATTTTAAAATAAATAATTAAAACACATTTTTTCCAATTTTTGATTTCTATCATACTATGATGAACAGTGCAATGGGGTTAGGGTTAATGTATGCTATAGTTTGTATTTTACTCATAGGTTAAAGAAATCCTTATGATACCATAATAACCGCATGTATCACCTGTGTAGTCTCAGCGTTTTTGCCATGTATTTCATAAAAATGGTGATAATTGGATATCCAAGAATTATATATATATGTATATATATATATGCTGTTGGGACAAAGATTTTCGTTACGTGACACATGATAGCAAAATTAAAAATTGGGAATACATTCATCTACATAATTTATCTAAAACGTGAAAAACGCAAAGAGAAGAGCAAAAGCTTACCAGTTATTTGTTCAAGTTGTTGAATTGCATCTGTTGAAATCGGCAAGGCGGGATCTAGGTGTAACACAAACTCTGCTTCAATTGAAATGCACTTTATTTCATCCGGTTGGGCGAAATGAGGAACACTATAAAACCATATTCGTGTTTACAGAAGACAATAAATAAAAAACTTAAGAACTTTACACAAAAAATTTTAAGCTTATCTGGATTCACTATTTTCACAAGTATGCATGCGTCTACAAAACATACAGACATTTAGATGTATACGGTCAAAAAAAATGAAATCATGAACCGATGAGTATTATTTCATCCATCCGATCAGTGTGTTTGATACCAGCGAATTTGCTGAAAAGGATTAAAGCCTTAAACTATCTGATATGAACAAGTATATTTCAGAATTTATCATGAATAAATTTCTAATGAGTGCTTACACACAAAATTGCGTCTTCAATTTTAGTAACATTTCGGAAGAAATTGTTTCTTTTGACCGCACTAATTGTTAAAGTTCAGTATTAACTACAGAATATGTGTTCAACAACATCTGGATTATTGTCTAGCTGTTTTTCCCAACCTCAATTAGTACCAAGCATTTCAGAAATTCTACTAGAAACTGACGAGTAAAATTCCTTACTTTTAAGGTTCATTCTGTTAGGTCAGATTGATCTGAGTTAAGTAAAAAAGAATGTAGGATACCTGATGTGCTTCTTAAAAAATGTCTTATAAGTCAGTGACTAAAGACCATAAGTAATACGAGGAAAAATTGATCATTCGGATAGTCACCCTTTTTTAAATCATGAATACTCCACTAGCTGTTCCCTCAATTTTCTACCATTCATTGACACCTGGTATCATTTCCATTTTTCTTCCAATTGCCAGTTTAAACAGAAACCACATGCGAAGGAATGTGATTGTACTAAACTATTGATATATTTCCATCTTATATTGTTATTAGGACTAATAGTAATTCCCAGTCAAATGAACTGCTTATGTGACACTCCACGGTAGTGTTTAGAATATTCCAAAAAGGTGAAATAATACACCCGACAAGAATAATATTCACAAATTACGCCTATGGCCACAGCTCGAATAGCTGACTTTAGATAACATATTTTGGGTTTTCTGAGACTCACTCACAGCAGAATATACTCGAATGGAAAACACACACTGCTCTCAAACAAGACTCCCTTTTCCAAGATATTGATTCAGATACCGAAAAATCCATATCACAATAGATTATTGTTCCCCGTAAAGTAATTTAGATTGACAGGCAGAATTTTGTTGCCAAGTGAAGTGGTTCATTAGTTTACGTCCCTGGTTAACAACCAATGGATCGCACCCCACACATCGCGGGGAACCAGGTAAGTCTCTATACATTAAATTATGACTTATGAACTAGTAAATGAGGAAAATTTTCCAATCACTTATGTTGTATGTAAGATAGAAATTTGTGATAAAATGTTAGATCTTCTGACCGAGCCTATTGTGGTTAATTTTATAAGTAACTCAGATTTATCAGATTTCTTTAATTTATTATTTACAGAACATGGCTTCAGCCGTGCGTCTCCATTGCGTTCTGTTTCTGTAGGTCTTCACTGATTTCTTTAATTAGTAACTTAAAATTTCCGAAGCACACAACTTACCTCACACCGTAAGCATCTTTTTGCAATGTAACCAGTGGCATGAATGGTAATCGCTGAACTGTGGAGTGAGATGCAGTAGAAGTATCTCCAGCATATGATAATCTGGGACAAAGTCCTATACGCGCCATATATCCACCAATTAAACCGTCAGGTGATCCACAACCAACGCTAGTAGAACATGGTTTCTTTGGATTCATTTGCATATCATTTTTCAAGACACCAGCTGCATTACTTATCATAGCTTGTGCTGATGTTACTAAATAAGTAAGACGAGCCAATCGACCTCCTGTACGTCCAACGAAATGCCCAACAAGTGAACGATTTACCAGGTCACGCATACTGAATACATCATGTTTTTGGTTCGGAGCCCGCCTGAATGTATTTATAGCGTCCATATTATTTTCCAAGTCAGTTCTTATTGCTTGAGTTAACATACTCAAATCCTTTTCAAGAGCTTGTAAACACAAATAAGTTCGAGCGCGATCAATCCTAGAAAAATGATACAAGACATTGATTAGCAGGAAAATTAAGAAATACGTGCAAGCTATAAAGGTTATTCATGTAATCTATTTCTGTTAAGATTTCATAAAGCAGGTGGAATCTTACTCCGAAATCCAGTTACAATGAGCTACATACACATAACTTCCATTTTAGGTTTGGGTCGCGTTTTACATGTGATTTTATCCACAACTAACAAGGAAAAAACAAAGCTAGTGGAACTTGTATTCCCAATCACTCATGTTTGATGATACATAACTTCACATTACCCACACGTTACACTTGTCGAAATAGTACTTATCAGATTAATCACAAGTCAGTCTTTGTTAACCTCATCGTCCCTATGAAACCAGTGGTGAAATGCACTGAAATGACCTAATGTCAGCTGACTCATGTGATATACACTGTTAATACACTCGCTATTTGTGGTTGACTACTCCGATACAATGAACACACCATAAAGTCATAACTGACACGAACTCAGTTGATGGGCATAAACAATATGCGAACAATACAACTGAATATTAATTCACACCATCCACCTCCTAATACGCACATCGAGAGAAAAACATCAAAAGACAAAGCAAAGGGATAAGAAATATTAAGAGGAAAAGTGATTAAAATAGAACCACTAGCATACAAAGTGAAGATCTAATGAAGCGAATAATGATAATTGACAGCTGCATTTCTAGTGAGAACAGATCATCACAGATTCGAATTTATAACTACAATATTCAGTTTCTTCAAGGGCTCTAGAGTAAACAACTCATAGAGAGATTAGTTTAATGAGGTAAGTTGTTCCAACAACCAAGCCGCTAATGTTAGTAGAATAAGCTTTAAAAGGCAAGTGAATTAAATGGGTAACCGAAACACGAATTCTGATGACAATAAGTACCAATGCCATGTGAATTGCAATTAGTAGTTATATATAACAAAGAACATTGTAGAAACTAAGAATGGAAAATAATACCAATAATTTCTCTTTAAGGAATGCATTGTAATGCACCTAAAAGTTAAAAACCTTAACCAAGGAGGTCCTATAACAAATCCCATATTATTTTTGGTTATAGCTAGAAACCACACAGTATTTTCGGTACAAGTATGGGATTTTAAGCACGTGATATCGGTAGCCCAAATTTTGCAGGCCGACCATAGATATCGGGTGTGCGTTGGCAGGGGATCGAACCTCGGACCATGTGCATGGTTGGCGAGCGTCCTAACTGCTGTGCCAACGACGCACAAATAGTATAATGGTATTTGACAGACAATCTACCTTGAATTAAAAGATATGAAGGTTTTTACTTCCAATTAACTGAAGATATAATAAATTATCACTGCAGGACAACTTACTTGTCGCCCGGAACTGCATATATTGTTAGCAGATTATCTACATGTTGAAGCAGTGAACTGTACCTTCCCATGCTAAGATCCGTTGCCAATTCCGGACAGGGCTGAACAAATAAGACCAAAAAGGAAACACCTTAGACAGTGATGAAGCAAAAGACAAGTGAATGTACCTCAGAACATAGGTGGATTTAATGAAATGGTTGACCAAAAATTTCCTTGTTTGTCTGGTGAAAAATTAGGCTAAACTCAAAAACGCTGTACCTAATCCAAAAGCTTACAAAACTCAGAAACATGGTAAGTTGAAATAAAATGGTGGTGGAATAACTAGGACCTAATATGTATAGTAGTAAACTCAACCAGTGGTGAAACAGAAAGTTACTAGCATGAATTTTGAGTCACAGATGAGCAGCCTCACTAGAAATAGTGGCTCAACAATCGAACTAACTAAATTACCTACATCCCTCTCAATTAGACTTTACATCTCACATTTGCTGCAAACAACACGACACGGTTTTAGGTTATGCGTGTCTAACAATTACAGGGAATAATTAAATCCAACTGGCTAAAACACTCGTTCAGACGTATCGCAATTTAGCCTGTCATTTTCCTTAAGAGTGGAGAATGAAGGTGACATTAAAACCACACGACAGCATCTACGAATGTAGTTACGCATCACATTAACACAGCATTACACTTGAGCTGCTCGTTCTATGCTACATTAATTTACTAGCAGTCTGAACTCCTAGTTCGAAGATAGTTATTTTAGTTTCGCACTTGTGTTTTTATTTTCCTTTCACCGTCCCCTTTCCAAATTTTTCGTGTATATCACATTATGATGCGTCCTGCTCAGAAGTTTCTTCTTTGATGAGAAATCAGATTTCTCCACCCCATTACAGGCTGAAGAAAGGTATGGTATCACCACCACAATAAAACAGGCTCTGTGAGTAGTACTGGATAACTTTTGGCCAGCGAGAAATTGGTTATAAGATAATTTAATTTTCTTTAATTTTTGATTATAGCTTGATTCCACACAGTACTTTATGGTAGAAGTATGGAATTTTCAGCATGTGATATCGGTAGCCCAAATTTTGAAGGCCAACCACTGATATCAGGTGTGCGTCGGCAGGAGATAGAACCTCGGAGCGTATGCATGGTCGGCTAGCGTCCTAACCGCTGTGCTACCGACACGCGACTTCTCATGACAATTGTGACAAGTTCTAGGTCGAAAAACATCCTCCACTCCCATTATCGGAAGAAAACCTCACAAACGGGTATGACTGAAAGACTTTAGGGCCTCTCCCAATGCACATTTCAAACAGCTGCACAAATACTCATCTATATACAGATGAGTACAGCTTAAGAAGTCGCCAAGAATATGAGTCCTAGAGACGATCTAAGATTAACTCACCACAGCTTTGTCATGATTGAACTCAAAATAAACTGCCGCGATCGAAATAAGATCTGTGAGTTTGGGAGAAGTGCTGTATGCTGAGTCAGAACCACATGTAGAGTTATTCGTAGCAGCCACTACCACTGCAAAACACTCAGATGTGAGTCGCCATACCAATGAACCGGCAGAATTTCCCCCACCAACACAGGAACCTGAAGACAACTGAAGGCCACAATGAACGGCAATTCTTTGCAGATGGTTCAGGAAAGTCGAGTATCGTATTAAGTAAGGTCCAGTACGAATGCTGTTTGATCCCAAGTGATTCCTATCTCCTCGAATGCACGCCATCAAGTCAAGAAATTTTAACTCTTCTGGGAACTTTGCGACGTCATTCATTGTTAAGACGTCTTTGTATATGGGGAAAACCCAGAAAACCAAGATCTGAGGACAAAAGTCCTAAAATGAGCGCCACGCTATTACATCGCTTTAAACAAATCTTCAGGTCCCAACAGTCTGATATCTAGTACTTCTGCGACAAATACAAATAAAACCTTCAGTTTCTTGTTCTTGCTGTTATTTTCAAATGATTATAAAGTTTTTCAGATTCCACTGTGGAAATTCTGTCTGCACCCTTACTGTAAGGCACTACTATAAGTTAATTTATTGTAGAAAAAATGTGTGTTTTATATGGGAGAAGAGACCCTTCTTGAACCTTTAAACAGCTTTTGACCAGGCGATTCTCCGGAAAGGTTAAAATGTTTCAGCAAAATGGAATACTAATAGAACGGGAAGGATGTCAAGAGAATCAGGTGACAAAAAAAGGAAATATCTCAAGAGGACTTAATATGAGAAAGGCAGGACACTCAGATAACTAGAAAAAAAGAAGGACGGAAAACTCTGGAAGGGGTCTGAGAGGCGAAAATTCTGCACAAATCGTGAAGCATATAAATAAAAATAGTGGGGTATTTGTAGCACAAATTAAGCACTCAAGAAGTGCACTGCTTCTACCGTAAATGTGTACAGGCCTTTCGTTTTCGTTCAATCGCCTATCTTTCTTGTGAAGTTAATATTTTTCGGGTGGTGGCCATGTCTGCAAGCAGGCGGTCTTGCAAATGATAAAGGAGTTAAGTAATATTACTTTTGGCTTCACTATTAAGTCCATTGTGGTCAATTCTAAGGTAGGTCTATTCAGTAAGTGCTGTAGTTCCTGTTACTGTTACTCCTCCTAAAGCATCAAACAACCAGGATCTGTAGATCTGTCACATAATTTAGGAACCAAAGGTGAAGTCCGCTAATAAGGATTTTCCTATCCTCTGACTTTGCAAATGTGCACCTTCTCCCTACGACTTTTCATTTGCGGATACGCACGGTCAAAATAAGCCCTCGTTTGTAATCAGGGGGAAAGCCCCTGATCAGACTCTCCTTTCGCCGAGAATAAAGCTCTATTCAGCGATAACAATAAGTTGTCAAAAGCCGAAGCAAACTCTGGACGAAAGACACTTGTCCACCAGACCTTATCACTATCAAAAAAGTACTTCTCAAAAACCGATCTACTGCTTTTAGCTCCTACCAGAAGTCGGAATATTTTTCGGGTAGAGTACTTCATTTGGCCAGTGACACCACCATCTTACCCACAGCATGAAAGCAAAGCACTAATCACCTTCATTATTAAAGTTTTCCAATATTTGGTGAACTTTCGGATGGGCAACAAATAGATGCTTTCTGTTATCTGTTGAATGTCATTCACAGGCTAAACTTTGCCGACTTTAAAAGAGTTCTAAGTGGCTCCAGGAACACGTGAACTCCTCAGATGGGGTGAAAGAGTTTCTGCCGTTACTGTGAAAGCTGAATGTCATACATACGGCTATTTCATGCAATGAGATGGTTGAAGATGCGATGCGATATCAGTGTCCGGTTTATTATACTGAACCATTCACAAACTAGCAGTTTTGGTCTAGTGTCCACTTCACTAAAGCACTGATGGACAAGGAAGCAATAAATATTAGTCAAAGACATGGAAGGTTATTCATCACTCAGCAATGCGCCGGAGGAAACACAGAACTTGCTGAGAATAAATGAGGCCAGTGCATATCCAGGCATTTATTTTCGTCTTACTGTATTTTATAAAAATTGCCAGTCGACCTGTTCTGTCTAGGATGCTCACTTTATTATTATTATTATTACTCTTCTGTTGGTTCCTGAATGGAACATAAGACTTCAGCAGCACATCTCCACTTCTTTCTATTCCTTGCAATCCTCCGACGAATGCCCATATTCCGTCACCCCCTCCCCGCACGATCTCCTGCATGCCACCATCCAATAATCCACTTATCTTCCCTCATTCGGGTTCCACTCGAGAGATGGCAAGTAGCGTGATATCGCCTAACTGTCTCCTCAGCGTATCCCCTATCCATCTCCATTTTCTTCTGCATATTTGTTGGTCAACAGGTTGGTTCTTGGTTGTTCCAATAGTTTCTTATTGCAAATACTCTCTGGCCGGATATCTGATCTTCAATATGGAGCCAGCGAAGGTAGCTGTTGATAAAATTCTGCAACAAACTGTTGGAAATACTTTTGTTGATATGAGCGTTAATTTTCTGACACATATACAGAAGAAGTGATTGACTTGAAATTGGTGTTTAAAATCTCAGTCTGGCTGAGTGCAGAAGATTTCAAAACTGATTTCTGGGTGATGATGGAGTGCCTTACCCTTCAGATTCTGGCTCTGGCATCTTCATCCAATCCGCCTGTAGTTGAAACGATGCTTCCTAGATACTTAAAGGAAGTAAGCTTTTTCGAAATTTCTCCTGTTGATAGTGATTGGTGCTGGTTATTGTTTACCTGGAATCCTGTCTTCGCTGCCTGCCTCTTCTGTCGGTTTGTTGGTTTTCCACTTGGAGTCTTCCAGTTTGTGACATTATATATATATATATATCATCTGCGAAATCCAGAACTTCGAGAGTCGTCTTATCGGACCAGTCTATTCCTGTCTGATGCAGTCTGATGCAGAATCCAGTCCACCACATTGGGAATATCATGGGTGACAGAAGTCAGCCATGTCTAACTTCCGTATTCACTTCAAACGCCTCTCCGAGTTTTCCATTGTGGATCACTTGATATGTGACATCATAATATAGCTATTGAATGAGCTTGATAAATTTGTGGAGTATTGTACTCCATAGTGTTGAAGAAGTTTCCAAATTACTTCTCGATCAACGCTGCCGAAACCTTCTAAAAGTCCATGAAGTTGAGATGCAGAAAGATTCGTCCGCCCTTCTTTACTCTGTTCGGTGATGATGTGTGACGCTGCGATTTGATCAGCACATGATTTGTCTTTTCAAAATCCAGCTTGTCCCTGTTGACGGAGTTCTGCATCCAGTGCATATTTCACTTTTTCCAGGGTGATCTGTCTCAGTTTTTCATTGGTATAGACGAGGGCACGCCTCCGCGTCAGTTCTCGCAGAACCTCAGGTCGCCCTTCTTTGGTAGCTTGGCTAGGTAGCCAGCCATGCTTCCGACCTGTAGGCACCCTTCCTTACTTCCAAACCTTTGGCAATAATGGCGTCAGCATGTCCTTTGAGGCCACTAGATCTGCTTTCAGTGTTTTAATAGGAACTCAATCTAGTCCTGCTGCCCTCTCGGACTTAAGTGGCCTGCCTACACTCAGGACTCCTGCTTACGTAAGGGCGTTGGTGTCCACTGGCAGTTTTGTGCTGACTGCTGGTGGTTTTTTTAAGGTGTTGTGGGTGGTGGTTGGTTCAGGAATCCTTTGGAGTGATCACCCCATCGTTTTCTTTATCTCTCCTCTTTGGCTACTTAAACTTTAACATATATAAATATTTATTCCTGTTTATGCTCATTGGTTTCATCCTTCGCTTTGATCTCCGCCCAGATAGGGACCTGCTTATCTGATGTAATTTCCTTAGGTATCTTCAACCTTAGGTCTGCCTGTTCTGCTTCAGTCAGAAACCAGTGTGTTGTAAAGTTGTCTTTTGTCTTTCGTAGCGCTCTTCTTCACTTCTTTATTTAGTGCAGTGTACATTGAACTCAGCTTCCCCTCCTGTTGTCCATCTTGGCCATGAGTCATCTTCTAATTCACTATCCTCTTCTCCTCTCCTCGATTAGCTTTCAGGTAGGTATCCGTTGACAGCTATTCCTTGTCGTGTCTCTTCTTTCCCCCCGGAACAGTTGCACACATTTCTTTGAAAATCAACTCCAGAGAGTTAGTTCCAATGTCCTTCCACACAGGTTTCCTTAGGGATGTCATGTAGTGTCTCCGACTTTGCTCTGATCTGATCTGTAGTGAAGGTATTCTGTGTTGTTTTGTCCTTCATTTTCTGAATGTTGAACTTGTAATGTGGTCTGTCTCCAGTTGTTCTGAAGGATTTGAGCTTCAACTTGAAGGTTCATTGAACTAGATGATGGGTTGAGCCTACGTCTGCTCCTCTTCTCGACTTTGTGTTCAGCAAGCTGAGTACCCACTTCCTTGAGCAGCATTGGGATGAAATCTATCTGATTTCTGGTGTGTCCATCAGGTGAAATTCATGTCACCTTGTGTATATATCTGTGTTTGTACACGCTGCATCCAATCACCAAATCACTGAATCCACAGAAGTCTGCGACGCGTTCTCCATTATCAATCATTTCTCCGAGTGAGAGCCTTCCGACCCTTGACGTGTACGATTCCTGTATTTTTTCTCTGTACCCAGTCTAGCACTCATTTCGCCCATTACGATTCTGATGTCACTATTTGGGATGTTGTCCATTAATGTTTGCAGTTGCCTGTAGTCTTCCTTTTTCTCTTGTTACGAGTTGTTTGTAACACTGTCGTATCATCGGATAATTGTGACCTTCCCCCCTTTTCAACTGGGCCTTTCCGTCATAATCCTGGAGGAGATTGGTTGCCACTGCACAACAAATTTAGATGCCGCTGGTGGTGTCATGACAGCTGCTCTCTCCTTTCGCTCATGGTTGTCTTCCGTTTGGTCGGGGTAGATTACTAGGTCACCAGTTGATAATTTCGATAGCCCACATATATTCCACCTCCTGTCACAGATTCCCAGCACATTCGTGCCTTATTTTCTCATTCCTTTTGGCTAGCTTGGTGGCTTTCTTAACTTCGTACTTTATACCAGCACCCCACGTCCCCATTCCTATATGTGCTTCGAGCGAGGGAAGACACATCGGCTGACTGCTTTTCATCAGCCTGCGTTATTCTGTTGAACTATTTCCAGCATAGACGGTTTTTCCTTAATTTTTAATTTTTTGTGCTGTGGGGCTTCTATAGCAGTTCAACTGATTTCCCTGAGTAGTCACGATCCTTTTGAGCATATCTTCCTCTCTTCCAGGTTCTGTGACCGATCACAAAACCAGAGGGCTAATAAACCAGGTGAGGTTGGAATCAGTAGTTTGTTTTATCCTTATTATCGGGATCAATATCTTTAAAAAAGAAAAGGCGTTCAACAAGGAGTTAATTATATCGGCGATATCATTCTCAAGCTGTACAATAGCATATATACAGTAAATTTTCTTAGCAGTAAAAAAACTTTCTAAATATGGGTCATTAGAATTGCAAATTTCGGATGACGAATTGCGTAATATAGGAAGCCCTGACCGGGTAGAAACTAAAACAGAATTAAATCAGTAAGTTGACTGGCATAATATGATTGCCGCGGTCGAATCGAATTCAACTAAAATTGGACGACAGTCAAGTCAACCTCGAAGGTAATAAGGGGTAGAGATGTAATATATCTTTGCTGCATCTGGCGTATGGCCAGTAGATTATCTTGTTCGGATTGTACCAGCCAACAGAGCTATATTAGACTTACACCATGTTGTTTCTATCACCTACAGCTTCCCTTCCCAAATCGAAGACCTGCTCTAAATAAAATCCACACAATGATTCTAGGTGGATGGAGGCAATCGGCAGGAAGCCATGCTTGACCTAGGTTTCGTGCTAGTTGGCACTCATCAGCAAAGCGTATCTGCAACATTGAAGGGACTCATGTCCCTTCTGAAATTCGAACCCGGCATCACCCAGCGCTGCAGTCAGAGACGTTACCACTGATCTATTCGGGCTCGCGGCTGACCTCCTGTAGGACTGTAGTGGATACTTTGATTGGACACTAGATACTAGTGTCCAATCAAAAGATCCCCACAACGTTATGCAGAAAGAGAATGGAAGTGAAGCGGCTTTTCATATTGGCCATCGCTACGGAATATTATTTGCCATCAACGCAGCACAGACTGGGCTCACAAAGTCATCCTGGAGTTGTGTAACTGTGAAAACATGCCAGGTCCCTAACTAGCATGGTTCGCTGACCTCCGACGCCTCACTAGGCAGAAGAACCAACTACAAGAAGTAGTCCACATAGTTCTATCTGACTATTTGTATATTAACGATTAAAACATCAGACTTAAACCAATATCTTATAACTTGTACAATTAAAAATGGACATGAGTTTCTACATTTTCCCTATTTTCAATATTTATGTCATTAAACAATTTTCAGTTCTAAAACTATATTTTTAAATATGATCAAGTCTGTACAAACGATATATTAATCATGTAAATGATTAATTTATGTCAATAAAATATCATTATCATCATTTATGTCTGCAATCTCAATGTACCATTTTTCCTATTCAAAAATGAAGTGCCAAGCCGGAGACAGGACCTATAAGGAGATGTCACACCGAAACACACGGATAGCGCTAAATACCTAGTACAGTAAAAAGTATAAAGGGCAACCTCATGTGCATCAATTCGAGAACAAAGGGAGGCAACTATTCAGATGCTGTCCTAAAGGTAAATTATGGAAAAAACCAGAGATTGGTAAGCCTTCGGAGACTATTTCAGCAGACACGTGAGCACCAGGAGACAAATAATATGTGACTTTCCAAGTAGTTCACAATAAATTCTGACACCTCGAGGATCATCCCACCCAAAATTTATATGATTACGGTTCTGGATGATCCAACAAAACGTCGTTGAGAAGAGTTCACTAAAAGAAATGGCACAAATAGTGCAACAGAGGCCTACACATTGAAATTAATAATATGAACAAGTACACTTTAGATAACCACCAGAATCAGAAGGAAACGCCCTAGAATGTTCTCTTTTGTGGGGGTGGAAGTCGTCAGAATTCTAAATTCTGCAACCCAAAAGTGCGTACTAGTTTCTTTTACTTTAGTGTTTTTTCCAACACATTTGTTTCATCTTCCTCTAAATTATTGCTTGGTAAGGAATTGTACAAAAAAGTATGGATATGGTGACCAGGGATATTGTCTAACTCTTGTTAATGTTGTACAAATAGCTGCTGCCCGGTTGAGAAAACACTCCTGGACGGTGCCATATATTCACACGGCAGAAAGAAACGTACATCAACCAGAATGTTTTTATTAGTACGTAAAGTTAGGCAGTTGTAGTGATTATTATATCACACTACCGCAGCCTTACTAAATGTAGTGAGCCTAACTATCACTTAATCAGTACGCTACCTGAATTGTACGCACTGATAACCAGACAAAAATCAAAAGACTCAGTTATTTAGAAGGATGCTCTACTGAGCAATATATTTAGGCAGAATATAAGTGTTAAGGTTTTTAAGGGCGAAGATTTTAGGATTTATCTGGCTAGTATGGCTGAGCTACGGACTCCAAGAAACGCACGTCTTACCAGCGCAGAGTGGAAGCACCAAATGAAACAAAAATGAAGGCGCCCACGCAAGAAAATAATGGCGTAGCACCATCGTACATGCATGCGTTAAAACAAAAGCTCAAAACATTCTAGGTGCGTTGCAAGTACGAGACAAAAACAGCAGAAATAGGTGTTATTTAAAAACGGTATAATCAACTGATGGGCTAGGTATCGACTTCTTTATCAAATTCAACACTAGCTGACGTGATTATTGCCCAGAAACTTGGCAGACTGAAAAGCACTAGGATGTTAAAATGTGCGTAGAGAGAGTACGCGAGTCCGATAAACCATCCAGTTTCTATCAGAGTGAATCTATAGCTAAATCTCATCACACCACTTTGATATCTCCACAACTAAAATAAGCTCTAACAGAGAAGTGATGTTTACGCAAGGAATGATGTATATAAGGTGAGTCTGCGTACTCGAACTCCTATGGAGCCCGTCCTGCTTCGAACTAAAACAAATCAAAACACCAAATTCATCGTCCAAAATACGAAGTATATTTCGGGACTAAAATCGTAGTGCGAGGATGATTGTTTAGCTAGCTAGGGATTTTAAACGAACAACCGCACATAACACGGTAACGTGACAAATGACGTAGATTCTTCATCGTCAACCTTCAGCTAAACAAGTCTACTTAAACAGTGCAGATGAGCATCCAGTAATGAGTGACGAATGCTGTAGGCTAATAATTTTGAAGGATTATCTATCGCCACAAAGCTAACAACAGTGCTCCTTTACGAGCTTATATATTCCGCAGTAGTTTGTGAATTGGAAATCTAGTATCATGTGCAGATTTAATGTGGCGTTGACGGGATTCTCGTGACCATGCGATGTGGGTAACTGAAGTCCTAAGGACCAATATTACTACAGAATATGGGGAAGAAACCATACAGAATATAAGCAGCCAGATAGTTGATATCTCCTTATCTTGACGGTTGGATCAACGCAGAAACAAACGCAGCTTAATACTATTCGAATGCTTAATATTCGTTTGCAACTGACGAAGCATGTTATCGTAATACTCAAACATTCGGTAAAGTACAAATTGAAGAAATACCACTGATTTTCTACATGCGTGTGATTCACATAAGTCAGTGTGAAGCGTTTTTCCCTATCAAACACTTACCCATTGTTGCCTATTGGCAATTACATTATTTAGAGGTTTTGACTTCAGCGTACATAACAACAAGGCTCATAATTGTGAGCGTACAGAAAACTATTTTGGAAGTGTGTTTGTGACACTCCAATGATAAGAAACACTTGATAAGCCAAGTCAAAACAATGTTTTGACAGTCCAAAATATGGTGTCTGTTTTGGGATCGATGTTGTCGTATCTAGATGCGTGCTAAAATAATTATGGATCAAGTGTCGACAACCGAACGTAACACGATAGGATGGAAAATAGCGAGGATGACTGACCAACTGCCTTCAGTTTAACCAGTTCACTAAAACAATGGTCAGTAATCAATTTTAAATGGTGATTCGTCTACATAGTGTTGTTTCTATAAAAAGGTTAACCGTCTCACTACGTAATAGTTTCTAATGAGTCACACATATTTACACTGAATCGTTCACTCAGTGTCACCTACAAGGAAAAGAATCTATGTGAATGGTTTGTAAAAATCAGAAAAGTGATACTTTTCAGTGTTGGTCGAACAAAAGCATAGAATTAATTATTTGTCCTGAAGTAAAGTTTAGCAAATAAAACGATCTACCACCTGAAGGTTCAAGGGATTTGTAAATACCTGAGTCTGGTTAAGGATTTGATGAGCAGGAGTCTTCAAGTTCTAACTATGCAGACGGCCATGGTTCTCCATCTGTATAAACTGCCTCGAAGGAGTCAACGCCATGTCTAGATGATGTGCTTGATCAGCTAAGAAATCCCTTTCTCACACCATCACAAAAAACAGAAACTTATGTGCAGCCTTGAAGACTCGAGCCCAACAGCACCTTCTTGCAGTCAGCATATTCCATTTTGTGTTGGAAATGATGCGTGAAGCGCATTAGATCCTGAGAATTACCTCAGATATCAAAGTAACTTGGTTTGTCTACTTCCAAAGCATCACGTTATCCATGTGAAAGAAGTGCGGTTTCACAAACCACCTCTCTGGCGGTACGCTGTATATCCATCTATAGAATAAACAGGATGGTAGGGAAAGCTACAGAGGGAGATCTTGTCCACATGAATTTATCAGTGGTCACTCGAGAAACCTTAATTTCTCTATGAAGCATTCCACAGCCAATCAATTGAGGTTTAAGTGCAGCTGCATTTCAGTTATTCCAAAAGTCTATTGAAGGTTGTAATCTTAAATTTTTTACTTCAGGGGAATTGTTAACTGAGTGGATCAGAAACCGTCAGTAATGCTATAGAGAAAAATTGCATTCATCAGAAGATAACTATACAAAACTTAGAACACTAGCTAGGTACTTAGTAACCAAATGAACTTCAGTGTCATTAAAAATAAAAGACAAACTGGGATATAGATATATAATTGCTCAGTCAACAACAAACCAATATAGTATTTAGACCATTAAATTTACTCCTGGTTAATATTAACACACTAGATTCACGCCTACAAATAAATGTCAATACATCGATACATCTGATCGCATTGATCTGGTCTGTTGCCAACCAGCAAACATTTAAACCACGGCAGTGATTCTCGCCTTCCATGGAAATGAAACCAGTTCGGATGGACAAGGACATTGCAAAGGTTCCATCGATTTTCATCATCACTGACAGAAATGCCACCACTAAAGGATTCTAGAACCCATCTCACCGTGTGAACTCCCCTAGTTGTTCAGGATGTGGTGTCCGGAATACTGACAGGTTCCGACCTACTAGTTACTTGGCCCGGGCATGTGAATATGTGCCAGTCACCGTTGGAAGGAGGTAGCGAACCAGGGACGCCCAAATGAACGGGGTTAAAACTGGTTCTAGTTGTGGCGTTATGTCTGTACATTTCCGAGTGTTGAGACTGCATACAAGAACGCGTTCAGTTTTGCACACCACCGTTAATTCCAGTATAGTAAAGCCCGGCTGATATAAGTCTGAAAGCCAAATTTGACAAGGCCATAAAGAGATCCAAATACTCCTGGGTGTAAGGGTAGGGAACCACGGGTCTTGGGGTTCCTGTAGACATGTTGCAGAGTACTCTACTCTGGCTACCAGAAAGATGTGCCCACCTTATCTTCGGACAAGTGCTGTGATAAAGTTTATCGCACCCAATTGTAAAGGCTAAAGTCATATCATTTATCTCAAAATCAATAGTTGGAGGCGCTGCAGTTGTACAAAGTCGACAATAAATATCTGCCAAAGGGTTATTCACACTAGAAACAAAAAGGACATGAGATTTGGTCAAAATGGCGTACTTAATGCAGTACATGTCTATCCTCAGTGGTCTGTAGGGTGTAAGTTAAGGGTCTATAAAGAGTAAAGAGAGTGAGAGGAAGATCTTCACAGAAGTGACAAGATTTTTCGGTACAAGCATAGAGAGCAAGTAGTTTCCAAGGGAAGACACTATACCACACTTCAAGTCCATGAAAACAGTAGGCATCGGAGCATCGCTCAAAAGTCGATTTGGCACAGCTCCGAAAGCCGTATAACGTGCATCAGCAGAAATACTGAAATTTTTACATCCAGAGGCACTAAATTGTCTGTATCGGGTCTGGCTACCTGGGTTACTTAGTCGCCTGCAATGCTTTGATGTCAAAAATTAACGTTTCATACTTGACCTTAAGATAGGTTCTGGGCGCTGCTAAAATAAGTGCACAACAAGGAATAAAGAGACGGTGAAAACTCAACATACCTGGAGAAAGGTATTATGCATTTTGTCACAGAAAAGTCTTAAGTGACCCGCATTTTTCAGATAAGGGGTGAATGCTATGTTGATGAACCACATATCCCAGAAAAGTCGCTAAGTGGACGTCTTTTTGCCGCTTGGCTAGATTAACTGCTATTAAGTGTTTCGACAGTTTGTAAATAACTGTCACAAGTGATAAGGAGCTTCATCATTTGGATTAGCCATGAAGATGTCACTCAAGTGTACGTAAACGAAGTTTGTTCTACACAAGACTTCACGAATGAAGAGCTTAAATATCTGTGCGACGTCCCGTATGCCAAAAATACATGCGCGGAAAGCCGAAAATATCTGAACATGTGGTGACTGCAATCTTTGAAACAACATCTGAAGATAGGCATGCATCGGATAAAGTGCACTGAATGCACACGCGCCTTTCAAGGGTGTACGGGAAAACAATCAGAGACCGTTTCGGTATTGTGCCCTCGGTAATTACCACAAGGCCACCATTTGACTCAACTGTCTCTAAGCTCCTCATAAAGTAGTGAAACACATGACCCATTGAAAAGATTAACCATCTCAATGTCAAGTATATTTTCGAACCCAGGATTGACGGCCTGAAGTTCCTATGCAGATGGCTGTCGTGGTGTGGCGAATATACGGAGGCATATACGTGAGTTCGTGCGAGACATTAGTGGTCACACGAGGGACGACAAAAACTGGCTTGAAATTATTTAGGAAAGACACGATGATTGATGCACAGGAAACTGATATGTCGGGGACTAAACACACTCGTTTAAGAAAAGGCATCTGTGTTGCAGAACCAGAGATGGGAAGCCATGTGGGTAAACCCGGCTTACAGTCAGTACTTTAGGGGCTGAGAGTGTTGACAGATAGCACTAAGTATACCAACGCAAGATCTAATAAACACAACTTCTATAGTATTCGTTCCGCGTAGACCAACAGTAAAGCAAAAGATCAGAATTGATCGTCCAAATTACGAGATATATTTTGGGGCCAAATGTTAGTGTGAGGTGATTGCTCAACTAACTAAGAATTGTGCACGAACGAATGAACGTAACACGACAGCGTGCCAAAGAGCGTGGGTGCTTGACCTTAAGTCCCCAGCTAAACAAACTGACTTAGGCAGTGAGGGTCAGTATCCAATGTTCAGTGATGAATGCTGTGGGGAATTACCGACCGCTACAGCTCACTCTCCCCCCTCTAATAGTGGGGTTGTGAGGAGATTAGGATGAAACCAGCCAGTAGGAAAAACCCAATGGTGTTACCATTGGTGAAATTCTTCCGATCGGCTGCATGTATTGCCTACTGATCGTCTACTCACTCTAATTGGGTGTATTTACGTTGCTTCATTTATGTCAGTCTGTTAGATCTCGAAATTCGTTTGCTTCTTGCTCAATGTCCATCGCACCTGGAAAAGAAATCAAGAACGCCGAGAACCTTGTCGAGGAAAATATACTGAAAGTAACGTATGAATAACGAAATACGTCTAACATACAGAAAAATGATGCAAAAAATAGAACATTGAAAGAACATATAATTTTTTAGTGGATGTAACATGTACGGTCATAAAATAAATTTTGACTTAAGTTGCGTGATGCAATGAAAAAGACGTACCACAAGCAAGATAAATTGGTTGAGTAGCATCATCTTCTTAGGTTAGATAAGTGTGAGGATGTTCTAGGAATCTCACGGTTCGTCCAGAACGTGTTTACTTTGGGGTCGCGATAGAAGGTTCGGTTGCCTTCACAGCACTAGTGAGTTTTTCGAGGACTAAAGGATATTCAGTTACTTGTGTATCATTGGGAATGCTTAGTTTGAGGGTCATGGGATCGACAATAACAGAGTCTTCGCGGACTTTTCCGTGTATGACAAAACATTTATCCATATGTTTAATGACTTTATATGTTCCATCGAAAGGGGGATTCCAGAGGTCAACGCATAAAGATATGGTGGACCAATATATGTGAAGAAGTTTACAAACATGGGTGAATAAAAACGTCTATAGACTGTGGTCAGAAGAGGGCAGGTTTAACTGAACGCACTGCGTTTGTAAGCCTACTGACGTATGAGGTGTGATCTGCAGCTGGTGGGAAGCTAGAGGGAGAAATAAACTCACCTGCCAGTCAGAGTGTTGTTCCATACACTAGCTCTGTGGCAGTACAACCACCATCAGTTTTCAAGGCGTTTCGTATGCCTAGGAGAACTAAAGGTAGTGATTCAGTCCAATGTGTATTGTTCGCATTTGATAACCCAGCCTTCAACTGTCGGTGAAAACGTTCTACCATAACACTTACTTGAGAGTGGTGGGCTGTTGCTCTGAAACGCATACAACCTGGGATTTTAGTTCAGCTAAGAATGGGCCGCTTTCCAATTACCTCCCGCAATCAGTTGTTATGGAGGATGGGCATCGAAAACTTGTGATCCATCGTTCGACAAAGAAACGTGCGACGATTTCAACAGATATATCTTCAAGGGATACTGCTTCAGTTCACCGTGTAAAACGGTCAATGCGGGTCAGAATACAGGTATATCCATAAGTTTCTGGGAGGGTTTCAATCAGATCTATATGAACGCGTTCGAAACGAGTATCAGGGATAAGAAAGACACCAAGGGGGCTTCTGTTGTGTCTTACATACTTGCGCTTTTGTCAAGTTAAGCACGTGTCAGCCCATTCTGTTACTCCCTTATTAATACCAGGCCAACAAAACCGACTAGTAACGAGCTTGACAGTAGTTTGAATACCTGGGTGGGTTAAGCCATGAAATGTATTGAAGACGTTAAGGCGATAGCTTTTAGGCACGATGGGGTGAGGAGTACTAGTGGAAATGTCACATAGAATATTGTCACTACCTATGTCTGAGGGTTTCTCAGCTAATTGCAGAGTTGTTTTCGACAACCCGTGTTGAATCTCAGTATCTTCTTTTTGAAGATGAGCCAGTTTCGCGAGGTCTATGCCATCCATTTAGGCTAGGCAACAAATGCGTGACGAGGCATCTGCCATAGTGTTGTTTCCTCGGGATGCATGGCGAATATCCGATGTAAACTGTGAGACGTAATCCAGTTGTCGTGATTCTGTAGGTGAAGACTCATCTGAAGTTGAGTTCAGAGAGTACATAAAAGGCTTGTGGTCAGTGAAAATTATAAATTCACCACGCTCTACTGAATGTCAGAAGTGGCGTATAGTACAGTACATAGCCAGAAGTTCTCTGCTGAATGTGCTGTACTTTGCTTCTGTTAATTGCAAACGCCTCGAGAAAAAGGCGAGTGGTTGCCACTCTCCGTTGACTAGTTGTTGCACAACTGCATCGACTGTAGTGTCTGATGTATCAACTGAGATACTTCACTTTGCCGCTGGGTCCTGATATATAAGCAAGATGGCATCCGCCATAGCTTTTTTAACCTGAACGACAGCATATTTAGTGGAAACGTCAAGTTCGATGGACTTGTTATTCCCTCGAAGAAGGTCTGTTGGTGGCTGAATCAGGAGGCACAGTTGGGAATAAAGTGTCCGAAATAACTTACCAAGCCATTGAAAGTGGGACGATTTTTCGCCGTGTTTATAACCGGAAAGTTGAGAATGACGTCAACTTTACTAAGCAATGGGCGGATACTCTGAAAATCAACGATGTGGCCGAGAAATTCTAGTTATTCCACTCCTATCTGACACTTTTGAATATTAATGGTAACACCATGTCGGCGTAACCTTTCGAATGACAAGTCCAGGTGTTTAAGGTGACTTTCTTCGTCTGGACTCTCAATGACGCAGTCGTGTAAGTATGAGTATACAAAGTCAAGACGGCGAAATACATCGTCAATGAAGCATTGTAGTTTTTGTGCTGCCTTCCGGAGACCGAATGGCATACCTGGAAATTCAAAACTTCCGAAAGGCGTTATGATAGCCGTTTTTGGAATGTCATCGGATGCCATCGGGATTTGATTATGTACCTTCTCCAAGTCCATTTTCGAGAAAATTGTTGTACCAGATAATGTTTCTATCAAGTCATGTATGTGAGGTAATGGATGGCAATTAGGGGGCGTTTTGGCATTCACTTACCGGGAATCAGCAGCGGGTCGCCGATCGTTGCTATCTTTCTTCCGTACCATATGAAGTGGGGATGCCCATGGGCCATTCGATGGCCGGATGATGCCATGGGTGAACGTATGGTCAAATTTGTTTCTCGCCAGTCGTAGTTTGTCAGGAGTAATTCATCGTGCAATAGATCTCATGAGTTGTCCTGAGGTTTTGATGTTATACACAACATTGCTGGCTATACACGATAGATCGCTAGACTGGTAATCAAGTTCCGGGTACTTGTCAGCAATCGGCTGAAACACTGGATCAAAGATCGCCTTCTTCTTAACCAGTGACAAGCTGCGACATACGTAGGTGATGCCTTTAATAGAAAGTCTAGTAGTGCCATCTATCAGTCGTTTTCGGCGGACGTCTACGAGTCCATCATGATGGTTGAGTAGGTCTGTACCACTGATAGGCATTGTGACGTCTGTAGGGAGGAAAATATACCGAATAGATTTGCGTAAACCTACGTCCAGATAGACGTATTTTTTACCAACGGTTGCAATAGGTTTTCCATTCTCAGCCTGTAATTTGAAAGTATGTTCCTTCTATCGATCTGTCTCTATAGCATGAAGGATGCTGACATCAGCAACTGTGTCAACCACGTACCGGGTTTGGTTGACTACATCACGGATGTATAGTATGTGGCTACTGCCACAGGTGAGATAGTCTCCCAAAATCTTCGAGTCATTGCCGAAATTGCAAGGTTTGCGGCGACATTTCACTCCCTTGCCATAAGTATTGTAATGCCAACACTAGTCAGGGTTTTTAATTGAACATGCCCTGGATTTTAGCTGGCCACGTGGGTTTCCTCGCCGAGGGGAATTCGGTCGACGATAGGAGGAAATACGGGGACTATTTGACCTAAATAGTAACTGAACGGAGTTGCATAATTCTATTACTGCAGTGTCACTACTCGAAGATTGTTTAGCGATTGATCACATTTCAGTGACTGGCCGTTGTGTTATTTCTAGAATTCTACTTGCAGAAGCAACTAAGTCGTTTATGATTACACCTTGGAGTGTCACAAGCGCCGCCTGTACCGACTGCGGCAATTTGGATAATAACAGCTCTCTGGAGAGTCTGTCATCGAACTGATGTTGGCCAATATCTCCCAGCATTCTAGTTAGCATGTTCACAGCCGACTGATCACCTAACTCCACGTTGCGAAATAATTCATCAAGAAGCTGTCGATCTGTGAGGTCGTTTCTCTTTAGGAGGGCTGCTTTAAGCAACTCATACGGGTTACTTACCTCTGGGCTTGACATATGGACAGTTACGCATTCGCTTAATTCCCGTGGTAGAGCGGGGACACCTGGAAGGAAGTGTGAACGTTGGTCAGTAATCCCATTTTCCTTAATATCAGATTCGGCTATCAGCAATCATGATGTCACATTATCTAGCCAAAATGGCGCATTCTGAACAATATTGCTAGTTGGTCGGAAACGGATGACTTTAGGTTTATGGTCACTCAGGGAGGAATATATATATATATACTTTAAAAATAGCACACGAACAAATACAAAATGGAAAGAACTCACCAGATTTGTTTGCGTGCCTACAAAAGATGAAGTTCACGATAAGGCTCACCAGTTTAGAGGCCGAGGGTGTTGACGGATAGCACTAAGTATACCAACGCAAGATCTAATAAACACAACTTCTATAGTATTCGTTCCGCGTAGACCAACAGTAAAGCAAAAGATCAGAATTGATCGTCCAAATTACGAGATATATTTTGGGGCCAAATGTTAGTGTGAGGTGATTGCTCAACTAACTAAGAATTGTGCACGAACGAATGAACGTAACACGACAGCGTGCCAAAGAGCGTGGGTGCTTGACCTTAAGTCCCCAGCTAAACAAACTGACTTAGGCAGTGAGGGTCAGTATCCAATGTTCAGTGATGAATGTTGTGGCTAATAATTCTGGGAAATTATATACTTCTACACTTCTAACTTGATGAGGAACTCTCAATAGTCGGTAATCTTTATTTTTCCTACTATTAATATTTTGTTTTCACTGTATTTAGTTATTTTTATCCTTACATTTATATTTTCATTGACATTATTATTGTTGTAAATGTCATGATAATTATTTTCCCCCTTACTAAGTTATGTAGAAAGAAAACTACATTCATAATTGCATTATATTCCCAATGTTCTACATGATATCAAATGTACTGCTTGTAATAAAGCTATTATACCAATTAACAGTTGTGTCATTATTTTCATCAGTTATAGTAGTGTCTTACTGGTCAGCTCATCACACCCAAGAAAATGTGTCTAAAAGCCTTTAATAGGTCAAGATAAATGGTTCGTGTGAGAAAGAGGAAATTCAAACACAATGTGGTGCATTATATTCACGAAAGCTGCATACTAAAAAATAATCTGGAGATTTAGCTGAAGTTGCTTGCAATGCTAAAGTATACATCCTATTGAATGAAATAACGTTGATATTTTTGGGTGCATGATCACTGGAACTATTTGGCCATACTTCTTGTACCACTAATGCACCAAGTATGTTTTATACGAAATAAATAACCACTCATTTGTCCGTTTACATATCTCGTCTTTAAAAGCATTTCATTTTTATAGTTTAAATGTATATATAAATGACAAAAATCTTTTTCCTCTTACTCTCCTGCCTGATAAAAGAAAGATTTTTCTGATGCTTTGCATGAATAAATTCTGTGAGAATTTCAACAACCACTTGATGTGTTTCTCACAGACTATAATAGAAGTGTTCTTTATTTGAGCTTGATAATTTTTTTCTCTCTATCAGTTGCAGCAAAGGCTGTAGTAACAACATAGTTAATAAAGATAGTTCTGATAGTTCCGTTATACTGCTTTTCCGTAAATATAAAGGGAGAATAATTCAAAATTAAGCACAAGAACACTACTTTAAATTCATTTGATCGTTCCTAATTCATGTCATATCACTTCATTATATGCTTACTGAGCTTTATGCATATAAGTGCATGCTCATACATAAACATAGAGACAGAGAAAATCACTCATTTACAGTGTTCTCGCATGTGCACATATACACGTACAAAATAAATTAGCCGATTCTGTTGAAAAATTATTACCAGAGGAATTTTTGTCGGCGCAACTTACAAAAAAAGTGTTGAACAATGTTTGTTGTTTAACTGGAAATCACTTAGATCACTTCTCACATAGACTGAATGATTTTATGATCCACTTAAATTAGTTGTCGCCTCAGGTATTTTGAATTCTTTCATGCGTGTATGAAGTGCAATGAACTTGGATGTTAGTGTATGCAGGTATGTTGTAGAAGGTAGGCTTGTGTGCATCCATTAGTGCATATCTGTTATTCAACTAGTTTTTAGTCCAATACTTTTTAATGAGTGAATCCGTATCATACCTGTTCCATCAACCTCTTGTCCTTTTCAATTAAATTCATAAAATTCCACTTTAAAGTAAAGAGATAAGGATGATAAAAATGTCCAATTCAAACTAAACATATATATGTATATATACCACTTGATTTCCATATCAATTATTCTATTGGAAATATTCTTCTCAATAAAATACTAACTTCATTAAGTTTGAATGGAGATAAAACTAGAAAAGAATTCATCAAGTGTAATTTTGACTAGTTTGACTTGTGTATATTAAAGCACTATTTTTGGTGCTTTACTGAATTACCAACATCTGGTCATCCTCAAGAAAGATATAGATAAGGAGAAAATAATTCTAACTATATCAGAGATTGTGACGGTGGGAGAAATTATGAACAGCTTATTCTCGAAATCACCATTTGCACAGATCTCCGTATCGCACTACGCCTTCATATTGTGTTTCTTTCACGTTTCCCGTGTGTCTCCGCAACGCTGTGTCATTTACTTTCTCTGAAATTAAATGTATCTCCCTGATATTTGATGTTTTTATGCCAATGAACGTCTCCTTATATACTACTGATAAATCTTATCAGTAGCACACGTCACAAGATGTTTCTTTGTATTCAATGAAATTAGAACTTCTGAGGAATATTTATTGACCATTTTGACTAGATCAATTATATACTTTCAGTTGCTGAAGTCACTGGTAACGTTGTCAGTGGAACAGAATAAGAAAGGATAAATCTATGAAGCTAAATGCTGCTGGTTGATTGGAATGAGTAGCTAGATGCCCTTTATATCAACCATTGTTGCTTGCAAGCCAGATCAAAGTGATCTAAACAGAGAATGGCCGTTTTGTTCTATTTCAACCCAGCATATTAGCGGTATACCTGTTTGACTAATCTCAGTCAAATCAGTTCAATAGGTAAGTCACGCTAAATTAAAAATGAACTCAGTCTAGCCTAACGACTCACGGTTAATGTACTCAGCAATGGCGCTGAATTTAGATTCCGACTGACTGCTCAATTTCGCACCATCTAAAACAGATAGTCGACGTTGCATAATTCTTAATCATTCTCAATGTGATAAAAAAATATCCAGTTCAGGGCTGTATGGAAAATCAATTGATTTCATTACACTTTGATTAGGAACAAACACTAAACAAAAAAACATTTGAGAGTCATCTGAATGTGCATGATAAAGGACCTGGTGGTCTCGGTCCAAATCTTCGGCAAATAAGGGAACTTGTTCTGTCGAAAGTCCCTAAGCGAGAAAACAGTAGCTCTCCAGTATTTCGTGGTCAACAGCAATTCTGTAAGTGAAACTTTGTATAGTGATAAAAGCCACAGTCACAGTATTAAAAACTGCTCATCACTTTAACTTTCTTTCCTCAAGTTGTGTTACTTTTTTATAAATATACCATGATTTAAATGAATCGGTTGCCTAAGGAGAAGTGATGTGGCTAACAGGCCCCTAAGTTGGTTAGTTAAGCCAGTGATACGATGGAATGACACATTCTTAATGTGTTGCAATTTTCACCAGGCGTTAAGATTTAACTAGCAGGTGAAAAAATGAATCCACAGAAATTGATTAACAGTCTCATAATTGCATTAACTGGAACGAATCTTAAATCTTTTCAGAATTTAGATAAGTCCAAATTATTTTCTATGATAAGAAACAAGATCAGAATTTCTAACTCACTGTAAAGTCACTGCTTCTATATGGTTCAGAAACTTGGTGTCTGCGTCCACAAACTGGCACTTACAACTACCTTTACTTGATACTGAAGATCACACGACCGGTCACAACAAGGAACTCTATATGCGTACCAGCAGACAACCTACTACCCAACGAATATGCAGAAGGGAACAGAAATGGATTGGACATACTCCGAGTTGAGTGATATCTCATGCCAAACCCTAGAGTGTGACCCGAACGGGAATTGATGGATTGAGTGTCCGAGTGTGACATGGAGGACACCATGTGAAGAGGAAATGAAAGTTTTTGGTTAGTGGTGAAACCTTAGAAAGCGATTTCAAAGGACTGAATGCAGTGAGGATGTACTACTGAAGTCTTATGTTTCTCTCAGAAATTACGGAGTAAATAATAAGATACTGTCTGTGATATAGTTGAATCATAAGGTGGTATAATGTCTTATGATATATTTCTGCAATATGGGTAACAATCATTTCTTCTAGAGTATAAAAGTTTACTTAGCAAACTGAGCATAAGGTATTTATTCTCCATAGCATTTCTTGCTAAATGCTTCATCTAACGTTTTCGAAGCTTCATACTGTACAGACAAATGATGCGCCTAAACAGTATTTAATAGTCTGAAACAATTCCTAGGCATTTTCTCCTTATTGGAAACGATTTGATGTTAAGGTAATTTCATTTTATGCAGGAAGACTGGAGTGTGACTCCTGAGTTTGTAATATTATCGAAACATTGGGCGACAACTACTTTAACTACTAATGAGTAACCGCATGACGTGCTATAAAGTTTTGCATCTACGATTCCCTAACAGATTTTCTAAAAGTTTTGTTCTTGTGAACGAAGTTTTTAATCAGAGAACAACTCAGGTTCAGTCCCACTATCTAACAACAAAAACACTGGGTATTTTTGAGCTGTTTTAATGTCTTACTCTAGAATGAGATCTTGTTTTCCTATCAGCAGTGATCCTACTGTTTAGTTATTCGATTTAATATTTCTTTTTAAAAGTGATCATTGGACAGGAAACTGCAAAAAGTTCGAACCCCTTTCTGTAAATCCTCGTCTCCTTAAAAATGTGGTAAAATAAAACATCATGGTTTCAACATTCGTTGTTGATACCTATTAGGCTATATTGTTTCTTTGCAAATCTGTAGATAAAAAAATTTTTGTTTTAAGATGTACATTATACCATTCAAATGTCTAATAAACGAATGGTTAGTTGTTTTTCAGTAGTCAACTGAGGGTTAGTTATCTGAAAATTCATACTTATGGTAAAAAAAAATTGTGTGATTTTTCAACGTTAAAAATATGTTTACTTAGAAACTGGTACTTAAACTGGTGCTGTAATTAGCCAAATGGGTGTAAAGAAAGAAAGGAAAAAAAGGAATGTCATTATGAGAAGGATAATGCTTAGAACAACAGTCAGTTAACCATATAGAGCAACTATGACTGTGAACAGTGAATTTCTACTCACTAATGAAATGATAATGTGCTCTTCGTGAAACTTGACGGTGTGAATAAGCAGTTCTGAGGACGTCAAAGCTGCTACAAATTAGCTGTACACTGACCTATGTTTCAATTGCTCTCAAATAGGTATTTCTACGTGACAAAAAATATCTGCTTGCAACTTTTTTCAAAAACTAACCATTTTCTAATGAATCTGAAGATACAACGATGGCAACTGAAGTATCAATAAAAAGAAAGTCGAATTTATAGTCTTATGGCTAAGTGTCAGCATTTTATCTTGAAGCAATCTAATTCTTCGTTAACTCTTATTTTGCTCTTCACTCTTTTTTAATACTACTCTTATTTCCAAATCACGAACCAAGTCGAATACTCATTTCACCCTTTTTTATGTTTGAAACAACATAACCAAAACAAAATTTACCTAACTCATATTATGAGTTGCAGAAAAAGTATTTTCAAGATACTAAGTGAAAATGGTGTTTTTAATTTATTCATTTATTTCGCTTTCAGAAAGTTAATCCCAAAATTCTTCAAAATCACAATAGCAAATAGTTCAATCCCCACTTATATATATATATATATATATGCGAAAACTCTAAACTCTATATTTTGTATATTCATGAGTTGCATCATACTGGTTTTCAAAAGTACGTATCCTGCGATATTTTTAGGAGTAGAAATCCACTCAGAGATATTCACACCATATACGGAATTCACCGGTGTTTATTCTTATTATACAGCAGTCAAAGTTCTCCTTGTATTTTAACTTGTTTTACGTATGTATTGCGTAAAGACTGTTTAGTCTCATATATGCACTCAGAGGAATAGGTATAGTCTACTTTAGGTAAACTGAAATAATAAGGTAATATTGAATTAATGGCAGGCTAAGTTATAAATCTTACTGTTTGTAATGAAGCTTTAATATACGAGACAAAATGACAGTTATCAGGATAATGAACTTGCCTACAATGTATTTTGCAATTTGGGTTTAATCCATAGCCGTTTGAAATATAAACCAGTTTTAAACTTTGATCCGTGTTGAAAATTTTTTTATTTTTTTCAGCCCATGTTTGTTATCCAATTCATTTTGCATCGAAAGGAGAAGAGTGAGCATTATTTTCACTAGTATAGCGCTGATTTACTTAGCTGTGTAGAGATTTAATGTATTTCACTAAAATGCATATACTCAAAGCACAAAATGATGCTACTAGATGCCAGAGGAAGTTATATTATTGTGGACGAATATCTTTCATCAACTCACTGTACGTCTATTTCGTTTATTCAGAATAAGTGAACCTGATAAAGGTAAAGAAGGAAACTAGGCATCGGCAATTGGAAGCATACTTGTCAACTTAGTTATCTGAAATGACTGAACAATGGATATCTTTGACGAACAACCAACCATCTTATCATATACCTCCAATTAGGCAAATGTGTTCGCACCGTGAAAGTTATTTCCCATTGTGAAATGTAACGTAGTCGCAGGCTAAGTATTTCAATGAATTGTTTATTATCATACTCTTCTATTTCATGACATGGCATTCTTCACGAATATGAACACGTTAACTTTTTCAACAGCTGAATAAATAATGCTGTGGCTTGTTCTACTCATAAGATTTACCAGTAGAATATATAAAGAGACCTCCATTGGCATGAAAATATCAAATAGCGGAGGGATAGATTCGACATCTAAGACAGAATATGAACCAGCTTTGCAGCAAAACATGAAAGACACGAAAAGAAGACAAATGCCAGTGGACAGTAAGCAAAAATTTTGAATGCAATCAAGTTACTGAAGGGCTAGATGGAATTCCCCCGAAGCACTGAAAACGGACCCAGAGACTGTTGCAGATGTGCTCACACCGATATTGCAAAAGGTTTGGAAGGAAGAAAGGGTGCTTACCGATTGGAAGAAAGGCTACCTCGTGAAGCTGCCAAAGAAGGGCTACTTATGCGTCTGCAAGAAGTGGCCTGGAATAATGCTCTTGTCCACACCAAGTAAAATACTGAGTTGCACCATCCTGGCGAGAATAAAAGATGCACTGGATACAAAACTCCGCCCTGAAAAAGCTGGATTCAGGAAAGGCAAATCATGTGCTGATCAAATTGCAGCTCTACACATCACCATCGAACAAAGCATAGAATGGCAGTCAAACCTGTACCTTAACTTTATTTACTTCGAAAATGCCTTCGATAGCGCAGCGTTCACCGAGGATTAATTAGCAAAATATTTCAACACTATGGCTTGCAATGCTCAAATCTTTATCAACCTCATTCAGCAGCTGTATGCCAGAAACAATTAGCAACAAGAAACCATGGGAACAAGAGCCGATCGTTCAACAAATATGTAGGAGAAAATTAGGATGGATTGGTCATACTCTGAGGAGGCCTTCGAATGACATCACGTGCCAGGCCCTCGAGTGGAATCCCAATGGGAAGTGAAGAGTGGGTTGACTGAGGGTGGCATGCAGGAAATCGTGTGGGTAGGGGATAACAAACTATGGGCATTCATTGGGCCAGATGAAGTGGACCCCATAGAATAGGACGAAGTGGAAGTGTGCTGTTGAGGCCCTGTGTTCCACTCGGAACCCAGGGAATTAGTAATAAAAATAATACCGATTCATTTTTATTTTTTTAATCAGCTTCCAAATGAAAACTGCTGGAGTAATTTGCACATTTATTTCACTTGATTGTATTTTATAACTCTGAGGATTGTTTTATATTATTTTGTACAATTACTTGTTGGAACAGATTTTTGTTAAACAAAAGTGATAAGAATTGTATGGTGAGTTGGTTTCTTTTTTACCCTATGTTCTCCAATCCTTTTGCATTTACAGTAAATCTAGAACTTATTTACAGTTGACAAGTCTAAATTTTCAGTGTCAGTCACGAATAGTTTAACACAGTCTGATTACCCTGTCTTTCTACAGATACGCAACTAAAAGTATATTGAGATGGAATAATCTAATGATTTAGCCAATCAGCATCATGAACAAGTACAAATCATTTTTCAGTGATAACAAACAATGAAATAAACTATATGAATGAACACAAATGAAACATTTCTTGATAATAATGTTAAGGGAATGTGATTATAATAACTGTGATAAAAAAAAATAAGTCGAAGTAGACGTCAGAGTGATTCAAAATAGTTATGCAGGGAGTAGTAGGTCATGTGTGACAGAAATAATAATAGCTTTATTCTAAGAAATATGTTCATACACAATACAGAATCTTCAGTAAGTTACTTATCACAGGATATTTACGCCTTGTGCAAAGTCGTCAAGTAATGTAGTAAACGAATGTATGCCAACTAAAGCCATATTGTCTCATCTCAGGCATGCTGTATTAATCCACAAAGTTTCTTCTCTATTTCCGTCAGAAAATTGGCCACGATAGGTTGAAACCTATTTGAAAATATGCCTGAGTATACACTGCGATTCTCAGACATAATTACATCACTGAGACAATATGAAGTAGAGTAAACACGATGTGGTTAGGTAGGAAAAAATTTAGGTAGCCTAAAGACCTAAGCAGGCCAATAAAAGATGTTGTGTGGGAGAGAATAACTAACGTGCTATGCAAATTTCTACTTAATTGTATATGTAATAGACATCAAACACAAGCAGTGATATAGATTCGACGTATATATATATATATATATATATATATAAAGCTGGCGAAATAAGAGTGTAAATTTACCTACGACCTCCTATCTAACAAAAACTGACATTGCGATAGTTATCTAATACTTACGTAATTCTGAATTAATTTTCTTGCTCCACGAGGATAACCACTTGACAGCGGATATTCTAGGAATAATTGTATTCTGTAGCATTTCCCTTAATTTTCAATCAAGACTTGATATTTGAGCCACCGTATATTGCCAAGTCTGGTTGTTTCTTAAACTACTAACAAATAACTATTGGAAAACACTGTTACAGTGATCGGGGCTTACTTTTGCGTTCCTATGGATACATAAGTAAAATCAGGATTGAAAGTGTTTAGTACTTGATTTATCAATTGTTTTTATTACTTTCACAATTTTTATCAGTATAAATTTCCATTATCTTGTCTGATTGTTAAAGCTCAGAGCAGATTTTCGTGTCCACTACTAACTGTTGTGACTCATTTCAGTAGTAAATAAATTGATGGAATTCAACGACGAAGCCATTCATTGAATAACTTCATTACCCTAAATAAAGAAAACCTTAAAGTCATTTTGTTAACCCTCGGACATTGTTGAAGCATCCGTCCCAGGAGCCAACATGTCAACAGGGACGGAACATTGCTGTCCGGTAAACCAACGGGAAGATCAAAATTGAATTGAAAGAAAGACTTACTTTGAAAAACATTTATGTAAATACGATCCCTTTTGGTAAACATAACTACCCGAAATCTAACTGCTGTTGCACCACTTTAGACAGCTCGTGTATCTGAGGTGTTATGTTTGAGTATTTGAAAGTGATAGACCATTGGGTGAAGATATTCCATCAGTTAATAAAATTAATTCTGTATGTAACTAATCATTCATTCAGTTTTACTAAGAAAGTGGTAACATGAAACGATAGGTTTATGAATTCAAGAAAACATGTATAAATTGTCGTACAAAATATTACACCTTTCGATTCATGATACGAAGTTCAAAGTATTGTATTCAGTGAAAGCAGATCTGTCGACTGTGAATCTGTATCACACGGCTCATTAGTGAATGAAATCTTTAAAGAACACTAAGTTAAAGTCGACCTGTTTTTAAATAATATGCAGTGATATTTAATCATACTTTTTACATTGGCTCAAATTTCAGTAGACATATTTGTAGTTATAAGTAGAAGTGTATAACCATGATTTTGTTCCTCTCTACCCCACCAATGTCACCTGTAATTATTTCTGTAATTAATACGAATCCTAAGTTTTCTATAGTTTGGTTTGTAAGGGTTAGTTATGTTTTTACGAGTTGATCACCGACTGATATCAGTTAGAGAACCATTGAAAACCAGGGAGTACTGGACAGCTGTTTCATCCTAGTTTGGGAATCATCGGCAGTAAAAACATAACTAACGCTTACAAACCAAACTATAGAAAATTAATCTGATGCTCGCTAGTGACTTGCTACAGGATGGAGTTTCCTGGAGTTCTACTGAGAAGTCGTGACCAGTGAGGTCCAATTAGATGTCACGTGTGTGGATGGATGTCCCACCAAGGACAATAGTTGGGGTCGCGCTAAAATCACGAATTGGTAGAAGTTAGAATTCATGAGCCATTGAATCGGGTCCCAGTGGCTGAATGGTATACAAGCTTGCCTTGTAACCGGAAGGTCCTGGGTTTGAATCCCAGTGGGTGCGTACTGCCGATGATTTCCAAACTAGGAATCCTAAGTTTCTCAAGTACAGCGCCTAATTAAAACCAGAAAAAGCTGAATCATGAGTCATACTCACCAAAGCTGAGTCTTTATTTGTTTTTATGATATATTCTGCATAGATGGGCTCATGAAGTCACTGAAGAGGTAAAAAGTACATTTGAATATTCATCCGGATCATTCTGTTAGGGACTTGTCTGTGCATATTCTGATGAGATTTCTCTTCACCTTCATGATTATTTACACCATTGCTTCATAATGCAAAATATTCTAAATGAAATGCTTTTTATAAATATTTTATTTACATATCACTTCCAAATGATTATTCATCGTAAATGAGGAGAACTCACTGAGGCAATTTGGTTCCTTAAAATAACAGTTAACTGAAAAGCAAGTTGAAATCTTTAAAAGCACATAAATCTGAATGCATACCCACACAGATAAGCTGTGTTTTGTTCACCTAGTTTAAATATTAACACATCACGGAGATGTTTTTTTTATTATTGTGACACTCTACGATTACACACAACTGTTTTTCTGAGTCTTTACTGATGAACTCAATAATATGCATAAAAGAAATTATGCATGAACAACCAATGAAGAGTCATACTTGAAGGGATTGTGTACATGGTGCCTTTACAACCAGAAAAAAAAATGGAATACGAGTTACCACCCAACAAATGAGAGACAACTTGAAAATATTTATGGGTAAACATCAGTATCTGCATGCAAATAAACGCTTGCGTGTGTATGTCTGTTTTGTGGTAAAGTCAAATAGACACTTCTTTATCTCTAAAGCATTTCATTTGAAGTGGATAGGTTAATTACTTCTTGGTCAAGTAGTTTAATCTCTTCACCTCATTTATTCAACAATAACAACAATGAAAAACGTATAACACTTGTAATCAGTAAGGAAGACTTTAAAATTTTATAAGAATGAACTTTTCTAGCAGAAATTTTAAAAAATATTTAGATAATTGGGTAAAGAAATGGTCATTAATGATAGTAAATGTTGGTAATTACTAAGAATTCAGAGTACTAATGTATACACGTTTATATTAATATTTGATCGGTCAACAGAATGAATGGTGGCGTATCCACAACTTTATCATTTTAACTACTTGAAAATACAGATAACAGTAGCTTTCTTTTTCAACGTATGCGGGTTTGCGTGCATTTTATTTATTAAGTTTTATTTATTTATTTTTAAAGTGGCACCTTTACTGTAGTTCATATATACAAAATTAATGTCCGTTTCACCTTCCCAATAATTGAAATTGAGGCATACCAATCATTTGAACAGAAAACAAAATTTAAATACGACTTAGCTGGTCAGTTAATTAACTTATTGTCTAATTGAAATAACGGAAGGGAAAATATTGAGGCTTAGCAGTTTATTTCATTTTCGCATTTCTTTTTTAAGAAAAAGATTAATTAGAGTTATTCACTTCGCCCGAGTATAAATGAAACTAAGCGAAATAAACCTATTTATGATTGGTTATAGGATTTCATCATTAGGTGGCATCGGTTAGAGATCCATTAGAAAACCACTTGGGACTACTGGACAAATGTTTCGTCCTAGTTTGGGTGTCCTCGCCAGGAGGCACCCACCGGGGTTCAAACCTAGGACCTTCTGATTACGAAGTGAGCCTGTAGACCACTAAGCTACTGGGACCCGATCCAGTGGCCTGCCCCTGAATTCCAACTTCTGCCAATTCACACACGATATGGCGTGGCCACTAGTCAATGTCATAGGCGAGTATTTGTCATCACAGCCCACCTACTGTGCCCCATTAATCACGTCTTCTCACTAGAACCGAGGGTCAGCAGCTAGTGAACATAAGATTAGAATTCAAGTGTTGGTTTGCAGGGATTTGACCGATTACAGCATTTCATCATGGACCATTGGACTGGGTCCCAGTGGCTTAGTGTTCTACAGGCTCGCCTCGTAACAACAAGGTCCTGGGTTCGATCCCCTGAGGTGGGCGCGTAACGCCGAAGAAACCCATGCTAGGACGAAACAGTTGTCCAGTACTCCCAAGTGGTTTTCTAATGGATCTCTAACCGATATTAGCTCATGATGAATCCCTGTAACCAATCAAATCCCTGCAAACAAACACTTGACTACTTATGACTGTCAAAAATATGCAAGGACTTATTGGTAACACCGACTAAATTATTGTTACTTGTATTCTTGTGTCTTATTCTCACTCGGTTGTTCATTTCCCACCTAAAATAAAGTCTTTGAAAGTCATTAGCTGTTGACAGTGTTCTCACGAAATGTCATACTTTTTTCAACACGCGAGTGTTTATAACACTGATAATTTTGATAATATCTATCATAAAAGATTCACAGTATTGCTTGCATATATCGTGTAGCGTTAAACTATTGGTCAAACGAAATAGACCAACAAATAATTCAGACACTTTAACAATGGGATGCAATATGTTCGATTTATACTATGTAAAGATTGTTGGTTGTATCAGATAATAATCTTTATTTCAGTACTAAAATAACAATACAAATTGAAATTTCGAGAAACCATGCCACTGTCTCACTACTACTTTATAATAAAGTTTGAAATAGAGAAAATTGAAACTTATTCTTTGTATGAGCTATGCACATTATTTCTGAGCACCTTCCATCGAAAGTTTATGTATATAACAGCGATGCATTTAATTTAAAAACTTCGGACAATCATAAATGAGTATTAGTGAAGTATACTAGAAGATAATGTCGTCAGGAAATCCTGACTTCATCAAATTTTCGAATATCTAAGTATGAAAAATTGCATTTTATGTCCTTCGACCAGACAGATTATATTCGGATGTTGGATTTATAGAGATTTGATAAATTTCTACGTAAATGTCATCAGAAACTGAGAACATTTAGAGAACATTTAAGAACCAAGGAACTCTGCATAGTTGTTTCGTCCTAGCCATGGACTTTTCAGCAAGACTGGCTACTTCTATTTACCGCATAAGAATCAAAGTTAACCTTTTGCAACAAAGTCAAGAACCAAGTAACTTGTTGAAGTGACAAATACCGGCGCACAAGATCACATATTCCGTGGTCTGTTATGTATTCACTCAAAAAATTTAGTTAAAAGTTAATCATCCCGTCTTTTATTTTCTGTTACATTTTTCATCGAAAAAAAGGAATCCCATCTTAGAATGTGTGAACAGAGCGATATGTATGCCAATAACATTCACTCAACGATTGGGTATAAAGGTCGAGAATACTCACTGTCATAAAAAAGAGACAATTTAAAGAAGAAAAGTCCTTTGCTAATGAAGTGACCTTCAAAGGCTGTAAATATAAATACGATTGTATATCCTATTAAGATAACTTCGTCTATAAAGAAAATGTTCTTCGCTTGTCTTTTATTGCCGGATGAGCAAAACATGTTCGGTGTGGTAAGAGAAACGAGAAGTTTATTCATTCCCAGATTTCGGGCTCAAGGAGATTCGATTGTTTTCAGTGTTACGCCTGTAACTTAGTAGCAGAAATTTAATGTGTCTGTCTGGCAGTCTGATGTTCGTAGGCGAGGTAGAGGATGCACACTACTGAAAAGTATGAAACTATAATAATGCAAATGTCCAGAGTTGTTTGAATGTCAATAGTTTTTTAACGAATTAGAATTATCTACCGCCTAACATAATTCATTTAATCGAATGTAAGAACTTTGTTGATAGGTCACTGTTATCAGTTTACTTTTGATATGATTTTGGTTTCAACTAAATATTTCATTATTCTTTAAATAATAACTGATTATTCTGAAATAAGGCCAAATATTTCAGGATATACATTAAAGTAAAATTGCACTGCATAAATCCAATTCCACGAATACTTGAACTCTGGGAAGAACTTTTTGACTTTAATTTCTTGTAACTTCGATATATACGACTTGGACGAATCATAAATACTTGTAACCAAGACTATTTTAGGTGGTCTGACTACTGATGAGATCCATCAGTAGTATATAAAGAGACTTTCATCGGCATAAAAACATCAAATGGCGGAGAGATGGATTTGACGTCAAAGACAAAATATGAACCAGCTTTGCAGAAAAGCATGAAAGACACTAAAAGAAGACAAAGAAACACAATACGAAGGAATAGAAGAAGTAGCACAACACGGAAGGTCTGTGCAGATGACGATTTGGAGAATAAGGTGAACATAATGTCGCTACATAGAGATACCAAATTCCAAATAAACACTCCATTACCAAGTCTCTTGTCTTCTACTGTTACAGCAGCACTTTGTCGATCTGGAGTCATACACCATCGAAGTGTATTTACATAATCTATCTTGGATGTTCATTATGTAGTGAATAAAAACAGACATTGTAACTAGAAGAATCCACACTAGTCTGAGCATGGTTTATGACGACTTTACATACTTACATAAGCTTGTTTTTCATTAGTGATGTGGATATAAATTAATTTCTTTATAACAAAAGTGCCGCATTCAGAAACAGCTAGGCTGTGTAAAATAAGTGATTCTCAAGACATCATAAACTTAGTAATGTCGTGTCATTGTATGGGATTAAAAACCGAGTTATCTAATATGAAATTATATTCGACCACGTCAGCTAAATTCTAAATTCAGAATAATGAAAGCAATTAAAATCACTGTGAATGTCCATCCTTTCGCTTAAATGAGCCTGAACAGAAAGCTGAAAAGTGAAATGAATGTAGTGTATTGATTTCGCTAATCCATGAAGCCTCTAACCATTGTCTTGAGACATGTAAGGACATCTAGATTGTCTAGCTACGGTTCTAAAGATGCTAAAAGCTGGTGGTTAGAAATCCTTCATAACTTGGCTTAAAATTGTTCACAATGGTGCATATGTTTTTACTCTTCATTTCCTTCGAAATTCTGGAAATATTCTTTAGTTTCTGCTAAACAGTTCTTTCTTCTATGCCTACGGTTTCTTTTCACTTTACTGTAGTCTGTTTCTGTTCTTATATTTCCACATGTACTGTTTCGAATTGTCAAAACCAGAACTAATTCTCTTCCGTTCAGAATTCTATACTGTTCTGTCATTACCAGTGAAGTTGTTTAATAAATTAATGCGACAGAGAGAGAGAGCTAGATTTGTAGCTAATTCACATTTAGTAAATTATGCTACGTCTGTAGCTGTTTTACCATTGCAGGAAAATCACAAGGCTACGTATATGAATTAAATCTCTTCCAATGACTTTTAACAAGGATTCCACTAATAAGTGTATTCTCGAGAGTGACTGATGTTCATACTTTTGATAACTGAAACTAAAACAAAACCAGACTTCAGATGATTGGCCAATACACTGACCGAATGATCTGTCTTACTCAATTGCCTATCATTATTTATTGAATATTTCCTTCTACCAGTAGTCCGATTTCCTGGTTACCTTAAGACATTTAAATTTATTTGGTGAGCATTAACCTTATCTCTGTAGTCAGTTTTATGTAAGATGCTGATCTGACTACTGTACCAACCAAACAGATTGTTTCATAGCTTCCTTCATCTAAGAATCTAATACGCGGTAGAATAGTTTAAATGACGTTAGTAACAACGTTCATTTTCAACGTATACAGACTTTTAAGAAGAAAATACAAGACTTTATTAATACTGGTATAATGAATTGTATTCTCTCATGAAAATAAATGAAATAAAAGCAGTATATATATGTGTGTTTGAAATGTGGGCACTGTGGTAATACATAGTTCTATATCAGTTTGTTTACTGTTTAGATTAAACAATGAAACAGTATAATTCACGGAATGACATTTCTCAACCAATTTATCCTTCATTATCATATCAAATAATTATCACTATGATTAATACATCGTTGTCGAAATGCCCTCCAGTAAATAATACTGTTTCATTGTAGCATATATCTAATATGTTGACTAATATGGAGTTAAATAAAGCAGACTATGCACAAATTGATCAGAGGGTTGAAGTTAATTTATTCATCGTAATAACAGTAATAACGAGGTGTGTAGAATTATAATAAGTACAATCACATACTGTATTTTAATCAGACATTTTTTATACTCTCTCTTAATCCACAAGAATTAGGTGTAAAGTAATAATAATAATTTGGAAAGCAGGGAGACGAGAGAGTATTGTACTCAGAACAGAAGTTCAAGAGATGAAAATTTTTACATTTGTTGCTTGTTCAATGATAAATAAGCTTGAAGCATGAATTTTTGAAATATTTCTGGATTAACACTTGATAGATGTTGAGGTGAAATTAAATCTGAACTGACTGATATATTGGATGAAGAATTTAAAGTTTTCAAATCTGTACTTTGTTGGACAGGGTTAATTTGAGAATTTCTCAAATTTCTACTACTGACAAAAGAAGTCGGTGGTGATAAATTCATTGTAACTGGATTAGAATAATCCTCTGAATGTAAACTATTTGGATACGGAATATACGAATGATCAGGCAATTCCATTTTCATTTGTCCTACTTTCGGTGCAAGAGGAAATAAATTACCAGATGATGGAGAAAGATCTGAAGGAAACACTGGTGGACAACAGGATGTTGACGACATAGATGGGATTATTGAGGCTGGAAAGTCTGTGCATGGGTGGATTTTATTTGTTATCGGAGATGGTTGTTTTTGTATTGTTTTTTCAAAGATATTTTTAAATTGAGGTTCTGGACATAAATTGCGTAAATATTCCATTAAAAATTCACAACTAGTCCTCACTTCAGTGAACTGATGTTGTTCTTGTGGTGCTGGTGGTGGTGGTGATGGTTGTTCACTATTATCATTAACTGATTGATAAAATAAATCATTTAGGAGTTGAATATTGAACTCATTTCTAGTTAATGAATCTACTTTATTTCTCATAGATACGATGTTGGAATTTAGTGCATTTGAACTTAAATGCTTTTTCATATTGTCCAGCAAATGATTAGTATTCCCATCATAATGATTAAAGTGATTCATAACACTTCGTCTTCCTGTGGATCGAGTATTTAATGTAGTTTCTTGTTGTTGAGATGGTTGAACTATTGGTACTACTGTTGATTTTGTTGATGATAGAGATTTGGTCACGTGTTTCGTAGTGCCACATTCCATTGGAGGAATATCACAAGTGTAACTGTCATTCACATAGGTAGTATGTCGAGCCTTTTGCGTTTTCTTACCTTCATTGTATTGAGGATAATAATTATTAATGGGTATACTAGTAAAGTTACTGTTCATATTGTTGCTGTTAGGATATTTGTCCATAAACATATTAACTCTATCCTCCTCTGAAGACTTGGATTGCCCATCAATATTAGGGTGAAGTTTTCGTATATGCTTTTTTAAGTCGAAATTTCGACAAAAGCCTTTATCACAAATAGTACAGATGTATGGTTTTTGTGCTTGATGTGTATGCATATGAAAGCTTAAATTGTAAATTTGATGAAATGCCTTATGGCATATGTGACATTTATATTGTTTCTCTGTGCTATGGGTCAGTTTATGATTTTTGTAATTTCCTTTTTGATGAAATCCTTTACCGCATATTTCACATGTGAATGGCTTATAACCTATAAAGTGAAGAAAATGAAATGAAGTGTAACAGAGTTCCAAAGATTCTTTGTATTATAAGCAACATTTCTAATGCTCGAATATTTTCAAATTTTAACTAGTTAGACTAGACTGTGATGATGATCTGATATAGTAAGAATTTGTCTATACCACTGACCTGGTTTAAGTGCAAACCACTGGAATAAGTCCCAACTTCACGTACTGCACAAATACATGTCAGTCATTTCCGTAGATTTCGACGAAATATTATCGAGGGAATCAGTGAAAATTTAAGAGATTAGCTTCTTCATAAAACAGCAAAACTATTTTCATTTATGATACAATTTGTTTGTTGGTGATGAGACCAGAAACTAACGTTTTGGTACTTCTTTCAGCTCACTAAGTGGATTTATCTGAATCACAATAAACAGTAATGTTTTGAATGGGAATTGAAAGGAATACTGTTCCCTATGGAAGTCAGTACGTGATTTACGAGACCATTGATTGAAGTCGAAAAAAACACACTCTTCGCGTTTCCACCGTACCAATAAGGATCAAAAAATCGAAAATCATGTAGATTTAGAGGCACAAATATATCACTAAGCCATCGGGCACTAATCACTTCTATCCAACAAAGTTGCTTCTCTTCTACTACAGATTTAACAAGTGGTTTTCAAACGATTTGGAAGTGTTTCTTTTAACTGCAGAGATAATGTTAACTAATTTTATTTTGTGGGCAATGTTATAACGGTTAAGTGGATCCGGTTTCTGACCTGATATAACTCAGATTAATTCCAGAAGAGGTGTGGCTCACTGAATCACTTTAATTAAGAGGCGCAAGAGTCAAATAACGTAGGTTCAATGAAACCTTATTCTTCAAGTTTATTGGGAAAATTGACTGAATCTTGCCTTTACTACGTAGCTGAAATCTGCCTGATGAGCTGAGGATTTACTACAGAAAACACTAATTCAGACTCCTACTATAGTACCTCAAATAACCATCTTAGTTACCGAAATATTACCACAAAATTCGTTGGTTACAAACTAAAAGTCGGTAACATAGCAGGGAATATCCAATTTTCAAAGTATGGATTTTCTATCAGATATCTCACTGTTACCGTTCTTTAAGTAGGACTTTATGTAACATTTTAGTGATCATCATATTCAGCTGATACGACTTAAACAACTCTCAATACATGGACCTCAATGAATATTTATGGAGATATTTTGATAAAAATGATAAAAAGAATGATTACCATTACAAGAACCTTACCTTGGTGTATTCGAGAGTGTGTATTCAAAGTTGAACTTCTGTTGAAGGCCTTACCACATACCCAGCATATATGTGGTTTCTCTGAGGTATGAATGATTTTATGACGACATAAAGTACTGGCTTGACGAAAGCCTTTATTGCAAACCTGTTATGTTGAACAAACACGAAAAAAATCAAAGCAGAAATTTATCATGAGTTACACTCATTGACAGAAATTTGTTCAAGTAATAAGTTTACGAAGTTACATTTAATATCTCATTACAAATTACTAAATAAATTTGTAAGTTAGCTATGTATATGTGTCTTCCGAAGGCATTTTATCACAATGGATACTGGAAGAAACATTTATCATATAATTCAGGCTCAGATATACATTAAGAGAAAAATCTGTCTTTTGAGCTTGGTCTTGTCTCACGAAGGTCCTGGGTTCGATCCCTGGTGGAGTCATGAGTGAGTACTGCTGAAGAGTTCCAAAGTAGAACTAAAAGGCTGTTCGGTACTCCTTGATCTTCAGCGATCTATTCAAGTGATCTTGGTTTGTGACGAAATCTAACAGATGAAATTAACTTAAACATATTTCAAACAGATTTCTGACCTTGCAGTTCAACTGGCACAGATTTGCAGGCATAACTCGAACACTCTTAATCCTTAATCTACGGTAAGTCAGATTTTCTTCCAATTCGAGTCACCTTGCATGTATAGTGAGATCAAACAGTCAGTCACAGCTATACCAACCAGTAATAACAAATAAACAGTTTCTTAAAGTGTTTAGGGTAAAGGAATCATATTTAAAATATATCACGTATACTCTGATTCGATACTGTTAACCAGTGTGATTTGTCTAGTCATTTGTTTGGTGCAAACTGAATTCTATCATTCAGGTGTGCAATGTGGCCACCATTCTAGGTAGCTCGCCATCATGATGCACTTTGAATTGTTAGTTACTAGTGTACAATCAAAGTATCTAATACTGTTCTATAGGAGGTCAATCACGAGCCCAAATGGCTCAGTGGTAACGTCTCTGACTGAGGGTTCGAATCTCACAAGGAACATGAGTTCCTTCAAGGTTGCAGATACGCCTTGCTGACTGGTGAGTGCCAAATAGCACGAAAATTAGTTTGAAGGCTTCCTGCAGATTGCCTCCTACCATCCAATATATATGACATATATCATGTTACCGTAAAGGTTGTGGTGAAAAACGAGCACAGATCCTGACACTTACTAATCTAGATTTCCATCTTCACTTTGTGGTAATTCTATGATTGGTGATATTTAGTTTTATTATGTTCCAGTACATATTCCACAGCACTGTTAAGCTTTTATTGTATGCAGTCTTTTGTGAAATGGATGGAAACGATTTAGGAGACAATGCATCACTGCTTAAAAAACTTTCTTGAGAAATGAAAGATTCCTGATAGACATATGAAGGTTGTATTAAATTCTGCGCATTTTGTTTAAATTACAATTCAAACGGCTGATCATTAGAAAAACACCGTAAATTTGTGGAACTTGATAGCACTGATTCCGTCAGAATACAGGATGACTTCTTATGTATCCCCTTAGATGAGTATTTGTCACTCATATTTTAAACCCAATATATACAGCTGATTTTCAGAAACTACAGATAACTCTCTCCAACCGGCACATTTCAGTACATACTGTCCATGGAGGGTTGGACAGTTGTGCAGTTCATTTTGGTCCTTTGTACTGCTTCAGATAATTTAATTAATTTCATGTTAAACCTTATTTACATTCACACTTAAATTATTTCTCTTACTAAATGACTCACCTTACAAATGAAAGGTCTTGCACCGGTATGGATTGGCATATGTCTTGTTAGATTGTAATGAGCAGTAAATACTTTGCCGCATTCCGGGCAAGTATACGTTTTATTTGTATTTGCATTGTCTGACATACTGTTCTCTGAATTTATCTTGATGTCACTCACTTCGCTTGTATCTTCTGCTGTTACTTCCACTATCATACTGTCATCATCATTACTACTTTCTGTGTTCTTAGTAATATTATTATCAATGCTTTTAGTAGAATGTTTATCCACTGTTTTCATGTTATCATTAGGAACAGTACTAATATCTGAATATTGTGGTTCATGGAATTGTTGTTTTCTGTTTGACTGGTAATTCTGTCGCCTTTCTATGAAATTAATTTCACTATTACTGTCTCCTTCATTGATGATATCGATCATTCCATCGACCTTTATTGCTGATTTCTGCATTTGATCAGATAAAAAAGAACTTTGATCAGTACAATGTTCTGAATGCATCAAAAGTGCTGTTGTTTTCGTTGTTAAATTATCATATTTTGAACAGGTTGAATCCAAATTTGTTTCATTCTGACCACTGGAATTTCTTGTTGGTCTTACGTGACTGATAGTTAATTGAGAATGATCAATCAGCCGATCAATAGAGAAATTCCCTAGTGAAGTGGTCATTTTTGATTATTTTTTTTCTCAGTAGAACAATCCTAAAGCGTAAAAAGTGAGGAAAATGAAGGTGAAATAAGTAAAAAAAAAAGTTAAAATTATGTTACAATGTGAATTCAGAATGACACAAAATATACGACTGTCTTATAATGTATAGTCATGTCACAATACTCTTTCCTTGACAGAAACACTTCAAAACGATGCTGACTTTCACTGGATATAAACGGGGATCAGAAATATTTTGGGTACTTATTTTCATCAGTTCTTGCTAATGGATATTCAGATTCAAAGAATTAAGCGGAGAGAATTAACATTGACCGCGTATCCTCCCACCAAGACGAAGAGTTCTGGAGGAAACAATCAGCCTTACACAAAATAGTGATGATCAATAAATCAGCAGTATGACTAACTGTGCTTCACTCCTGTAATATACAGAATTTGTTAAGCAAAATTATTAAAATTTAAAAATATTTTTAGAGATTACTGCTTGGAACCAGAATTACAGCTACTGGAACTTGTGTTACTTGAGTGGAAATTTACCTGGGATTATTTCATATTCATGAAGTTAGAACAACTCTCCTCTTTGTTTTGTTTTCAGACGGATAGACAGTTAGCAACAGCATGTTTGACTACTAGCTACGATCATCACAGTCAGTAGTGATCCTGGTGGAACATAAGGTTTCAAGCTAGAGCTTTGATATTTCTGTAGTGGTGGTGTTTATTTTTACGGGATAGGGTTACTAACCTCATACCCAACCTTCCCTCTTTACCAGTCTTATTACTGGCTTAGTGAGGTAAAGGAGTGTGTCGGCCGGGGATCGAACCCCGAACCACCTGCGTAGTTGGGGAGAATTCTAGCTTTGTACCACCGGCGCACGTACGAAGTATAATACTACTAAATGCATTCCACTGAAAAGATTAAGATTTATAAACTCGGGATGTATTTAATCTAATCTTAACCTCATTTTTAAAGAGAATTTAGTAAAATAATTTAGCTGCAGTGGGATTTCAGTATTTACAATCAATAGGGATTACTGACTATTTAATTTCGTAGTGTGTGTTAAAATATGCCGATGGAAATAAGCAGTATAAATTCCGAATCATTTGATTTACTGTAGGGGTATGTTGAATTTAATTTCCTCTTAAAATTTGTCAAAGGAACATATCTCACATACAAAAATAGCTTTATCCCTTAAAATCCGTATTTAATTTTATTGCATTATATCATTAAATAGTTTGCTACTGAGTCATAGTACTTTTATCAACCTATATGAAACCTGTTCTTTTTGGGTCACCTCCTTCTAAAGAGTTGAATACACTCTGTAAACATTAACATAAGCAAGTCAATAATGTTCTCAAAAACCTAATATGTAATAGTGTTTAGTAAATTAAAGAACACAGTCATATCTAAAAGACATAGTTTGTAATTTGTTCAAGTATGAAAATGAATTATTCTGTCTAAATGATTTTTGAATAAATTCTCTAAAGTGTTATAAACGACTGAGTATTAAGTCTCAAAGTTAGATGTAGGTGTTTACCTCTTTTACTAACACAAGAACTCTACTTTTATTCTCATGCAAATCAAATAAAAAAGGAAATCTCTATGAGAATTTATTTTGATAACCCTTCAGTATGAAATGTACTGAATTCAGTTATTGTAATGACAGTAAATATTATATTTTATAATACTAAGAACTTGAAGAGGAGGAATTACTGAAAAGAACATTCTTCGTTCAGATTAACTCTTAATTCATGATATCGGAATATTTCACGCTATTAGACCTTCAATCAGTTATTGCAATGATTCCTTTATGTTCTTCTTATTCTGAAGACTTACTACACTTACTAACTGTTAATCAGTACCAAAAAACCATCATATTTCGAGGTCTTTAACGACAGTATGATGGATTTCCTTTCACCAACCGACTATTTATTCTTAATATGGATTATAACTTCGTTACGCTGTCTGTTGGAAAAGTAATCCTTACGAATAGACAGAAAGTGATCTTGGTCTAAATAAATGTCTTTCATGAATGTTTGCTATAGAATGTAAGATGTGCTTAGTATTTCCGCCACTTCACTGAATTATACAAGTTACAGTATGATTTAAAAATAGCTCTAGTTAAGCATACAATACACAACGTTATCATTTAGATAAATGTCAGTCAAGAAGAAAATATACTGGTGAAGTGATTAAATGGTTTAAAGCTCTTTTATTTTCTCTAGAATAAACAAGAAACGAATACTTAACAGAATTTCTCTGCCTATGCTTGTTTTGTGCGTCGGTGGTACCGCGGTAGAATGCTCGCCAACAACGCATGTGGTTTGGAGTTCGATCCCCAGCCGATGCACTCCTTTACCTCACTAAGCCAGTAATAAGACTGGTAAAGAGGGAAGGCTGGGCATGAGGTTAGCAACCCCATCCCGTAAAAATAAACACCACTGCTACGGAAACTTCAGGCCTCTAACTTGAAGTCCTATGCTCCACTGGGAACGTAAATGAATACAAAAAAATACTTGTTTTGCTTTTATCACATTTATGCAACATATCAAGAAGTTTACTTTCTTTAACAGGTCGTAGTAAATTTAAAACAACAAGCATCAACTGTGAATAAAAAACTGTATTTACTGAATTCATAAATTCCCGTAGGAAACCTCTACAGTCTTTTTAAAACTATCATACAGACGAAGGAATTCATTAAATATTGCTTTCTCTCCAAAGATGCTGCCTGTTTTACTTTTTATAGACTTCACAATTTTCAGGAGTTCGACAGACTAAACATGAGTCATCTTTAAATACAGAGATAAGAAAACGGTGTGTCAATGATGTAACTTTCGTCAATGATACTAAAGTGTTATCACTACACCCTGCAGATGACTACTTTCATCAACACTGAGTACTAAACCAAAAGCTGACTGTATAAATCCGAAGCTACTGATTGCAAAATTATTAGTTTCGACAAAAGTATGCTCAAAAATGTTGTCAATGTCTATTTTCAATGATCAAAAGACATCTCTTAAACATTCGATGCATATTCTTCTGCGATAAAACTAAATGAATATTGATACCATTTTCAGAAATGGACCTCTTTTATATCATAAGTAAATGCCGTAGTCTATATAATTCCACTCTGACACATTTACACAATCAAACATTTCACTAATGTGATCTGTTTGATGGCTTATTGGTTGGAGGATTTCGTCATGAGCTGACATTGGTTAGAGAAACATTGGAAAACCACCTGGGAGTACTGGACAGTTGTTTCCTCAGTCTAGTTTGGGACTCTTCACGGTACGCACCCATAGCCAGAGTTCGTACGCTGGACCTCCTGGTTACAAGGCTAGCGAGCTTGTAGACCATTAAACAACTGGGACCCGATCCAGTGGTCAGTCCATGAATTCTAACTGATGTCAGTTCATGATGAAATCCTCCAACCAATCAAACAAAAATCCCTACAAAACCAATACTTGAAAATTAATCATTTGTATTCGTTATCTATGCAGTTTGCATGCGCCATTTCATTGAGAATGATCATACAGTCATTTTTCGACTTTTAATAGGTAATATAAAGCGCTCTGGTGATTAGATAAAAAGATTAGGATGATGAGTATTTACACGAAAACTGCACAGTAAACAACATTAAAGTAATTAACTAACCCCAATACAGTTCAGTGTGGTACTTCTTTTTCAAATTTTTGACGTTAGATCAATTATAATTCCACTAAAGCAACTCTACGTTTAGATTCAATTATACGTAAAATGCCGTAGAAATTTTCATCCTTTTGACTTTTTAGTTTTCAGATAAAAAGGTAGGGGGTTGGTGTGCATCCTGTGATTACAGGCTCACATATTTGTGTGTATGAGGGTGGGTGAGTGAGAGTGTAAGACAGAAAAATAAATGGCATCTACTATTCACATATACACGACAATAATATAAGTAAAGATTTGTCCTATACCATTTAAAATCAATAAATAGTTGTCCGATTGGCCGCTTTTCCTCCTCTCCACAAATGGACATATTGAGACTGAAATAGGCTGTATTTTTCAAATTGACCAATCATAGAATTATACTTTCTTCCCCTTTATTTTGTATGCATTGAAATAAGTTACCAATAAAACGAAAGAGATGAGAGGATTTTTGGAGGAATTTAATGTGACCAATAAAACTAAGTGTATTATAAATGATGAAATGAGGTAGAAGAAATTTCCTGATAAAAGTATATACTCCCTGTGGCTTTATTGAAACGCTGAGCAAAACAATGTTATTTGTTGTAAGGTTACATATAGGCTTAAAAAAATATCCGGAAGTGAAAAGAAACACAGGAAATTACTCTGAAAACTGTCCAATTCACTGAATTACGCCTCACTCAACGAATCAGTTAAAAAAATATCATTACACCGAGTTTGTATTTACATTGGTTTTTCATCGAAACAAAAATTACAAGTGAACATGTTTATTGTGATAACGACGGTATTTATAACCGAATATACTTCAAATTCAACATAGTAAATCCTTTTTAGAAGAAGTATAACTATTTTGAGAAAAATTTACTAGAAAAAATACCTAGGGTCACTGCAAGTTTCCGGTACAACACTTCACAGGCTGCTCTTTAATAATTGGCGACCTAATTTACAGAAAAATTAGTGGAAACTAAGGTCACAACTCTGTTGCATAAAACGCCTATGAGACCTTTTATTCTGTAATTTAGATGAAATAAATAATGAGATAAAGTTAAAGAAAGACAATGTGATTTTTTCTTCTTCAAATTAACCTACCAATGACTTCCGGTAAAATTACTGACGATGGTGTTCATCACAAGTAGCTATTGACTAAAACGTTATTGAAATATAATGGGTATATAAAAAAAAATAATAGATTCATATTGATGTCACTGATCCAGTGTTCTGTTAAACAGCTGGCTTGACAATTAAGGACTCATTCCAAGACTAGAAACAAACTTTAGAACAAAAGTGGTATGTTTTACAAATGTAGAAGTGGATTAATCTAGTAAGAAACTTCCAAAGGTACCATTTTAAGATCCAAAGGTAATTTAGGGGCATATTAAGCCATCAGTCAGGGAAGATTTCTATGTATAGAAAATAAGAAGCTACAAATCTGAGCAACACAAAAAGAAATTGTTGAAGAGAATACAACAAACCCCATCTGATTCACTTTATTATCGTAAGTCGTGTTCAGTAAAAATGAAATCCAATCTCAGCAGCCTTCCAGGCATCTGATATAAATTCTACTAAACGACAGTCCACAAAAAGAATCATGTTATGAAACCTACTGATCACATTGCGCATCTGGCTGATCAACTTTGTGCCACACAATTAAGACTAGTTATCATTGGAATTTTGTTTGTGGATCAGTGGGCGAAGGTTACATCATGGTGGGAATTTTTATGAACAGCTTTATCACTAAAATAGTACGGGTGAAATGGTACTAAAGAAGGAAGATAAAGAGTAGGTCGGATTCAGTGAAGTGGAAATGCAAACACACTGAAGAGAATATTATGATGAAAAGTGGGAAAACATAAGAAGAAGGCGGTCACTTAAGTTACCTCGGGTAATCATTAGGGTGTTAAGAATTTTATGGTGTCTAGTGCGTTGCGCTGGTCGAATTTTATGGGTCATGCTCGCAATGTGGTCGTCATACTAGGAGACTTACTAGTGACAATAAAGGGATAAAATCAGTCACCAAGAAGCGGAAGTTAACAGCTGAATACTTTTGAATACAAAGTTTCAATATTGGTCTTTGAATTGAGATGTCTTCTGAAACACGGACAGTCTTACTGTTTCTAACTATTAGTATTTCCTTTGCATTACCCATGCCAAATCCCGAATCTAGGCAAATGACTTACAAATGAGATTTAATGTCAGTTGGTTCTCTTATACTCAATTTGTTGGGAGCTATTCACAGCAGGACATGCAGTAACTTTTGCATCTGTCATACCAGTGTATATGCTTTCACTTTCACATATCGACTGATAAATACTCGACAAGATAAAATGTTCTTTATACAGTCATAGCATCTAAGTATTTGTCTAGTTTTAAGACAGTAAGGATGTTATACTGAGTAGCTTCATTGTCATAAATTTTATTTCTATACAACTTGCGTTTTGAATACTGATTTTCATTTCTGAGTGAGCCATCACTTAATACACTGAGCCAATCAACTTATGAAGCAGTTGACAGTGATCTATAACTTCTGTGATGATATTCAGCAATGTGCGTATTTTTCTGTTAGGAGGTTGGATTTTCAGACTGCATGAGTTGTATTATGCAGCTGTGATTATAAAGACACTGAAGGACGAAATGTACATCCTGGATTTCACTGCTAGTCATCAAATTTTACTAGATTTGAAGTTAATTACCAGATATCATGGATGCATCCGTACTAGGAGATGGCATGTTAAAATAGGCCGAACATCTCTGACCAACCAATCAACAGGAAAATCAAAATTGAATTAATAAAAAATAACATTTGTATTTCAATTTCACGATTTGGTGGTATGTTTACAATGCAACTTAACCAACTGTAAAAGCAGTACTATAAAAGTCGGTTGGTAAACATGGAATTGGTTACGGGATTTAATCATGAGCTGACATCAGTTAGCTAACCATTGGAAAACCTGTGGGGAGTACTATACAGCTGTTTCGCCAGTCTGGTTTGGGACTCTTCATCAGTGCACACCCACCGATGTTCGGACTCAAGACCTTCTGGTTGCAATGCTAGCGAGCTCGTAGACCATTAAGCCACTGGGCCTCTATCTAATGACCAGTCCATGAACTTTAACTTCTGCCAATTCACTAGTGATTGGCCCTATCGCGCACGGACATGGGGTTCTAGTGGGAAGTCGTGACCAGTAGAGTGCAGCAGGTTGAAGGTGAAGACAAATACTCGCTGAAGACATTGGCTAGTGGTCGCGCTATATCGTGAATTGGCAGAAGTTAGAATTCATGGACTGGCCATTGGATTGGGTCCCAGTGGCTTAATGGTCTACGAGCTCGATAGCCTTGCATCCAGAAAGTCCTGGGTTTGAACTCCAGCGAGGTGGTTGCGTACTGCTGAAGAGTCCCAAACTAGGACAGAGGGAACAGCTGTTCAGTACTCCCAGGTGGTTTTCCAATGGTTCTCTAACTGATGTCAGCTCATGATGAAATCCTCCAATCAATCAAACAAAATCCCTACAAACCAATACTTGATAAAACATGAAGTCAGCTAAGTTCTCAGAAGTGATTTGATTCAGATATTCTTTGATATTTGTCACGATAAAGCGTATTTCTTTAAGTCTACAGCAGAGTTTCATCTCAGTTTCACCCTTGTTTTCTTGAAATCAGATTTACATTTTCCCCTTTGATAATAATGTTCTCATTAAATATACATAGAAAACTTCACCAACTACGTAATCTGTCATCACCTGGCAACATAATTCTTACACCAAGAAAGAAGGAAATTAATAGTTACAGAAATAGGTGGAATATTAGGTTATAAATGATCCGGCATAGTGTTAAGATTATATTGTGATGAAATTGGAATTAACTTTTCTTATTAATAAACCATTATACGTTTCTTTTCGTCTTTTTAAAAAACCTACACAAGGGAATTAGTCAGTTACTAGTGTCATTATTCATTGGAATTTCTAGGTGTGAATGGATGTATAAAATTGTCCAGTAACTTTTCGAATTAAAACAATAGTCCACACCGCATCTTAAACAAGTGTAATTAAATCGAACTCATTTTCTAACCACCTTATTATTATTATTATCATCATCTTCATTACTATGAAAGTATTGATGACGTTATTCATCAGTATTATTAATTCCAAGTTATATCCATGACCATCTCTATTCATTTTCTCATTTTGTATGTCAATCCTTCTGATGCTGCAGTGTGTCTGTCTGTCTATCTATCTGCCTTTCTATCTCTTACACTATCTATTCTAGTGTAGACAATAATAACATTCAAATGAAGACACGCACACGCATACAATAGAAAACACTCTGTGGTTACACTGGCTAACTTAATTATAGGGTTCTATTCATTTTAAGTGTGTGTATTGGGGAAAATGGATCATATTGACCGGAAAAAAATTAATCCTAAAGAAAATAATACCAGTTGCTAAGGTATCCCGTGCAATAATCAGTGTGGATTCACTTTTTTAGTGAGTAACTTACCAGAATGATTATTTTCACTTTGTGGGAGTAGAACAGATAAAAATAGCATATACTTTGGAGACAGCTATTTTTTAAAATATAGAATATATTGCTGATAGTTATAGTGAAAGATGAAATTTTAAATTTAAGCATAGATTATGATTACATCCTTCAAGTCTGTTTTATTGTTTAGACCTCAAGAAGGAGAAAACATTGTGACTGCAATTGGTGTCTATTGATAATCTTCTCTTACTTCCCAGACGAAGTAAAGGATGAAATATAGTAAACGCTTTTTAGTTTGCTGCTAAAAGCGAAATGCTCAGATGTAGTTGTTCTGGTAGGTGACTTCAATGCTCGAGTAGGAAAGGTGTACCAGCCAGTAAAGTATGATGGTGATGTCAATGGAATTTCCTGCCAACGAACCAACAGCAATGGTCGCATTTTACAATTTTGTTCAGATAATCATCTGTTCCTGGTGAGCATCAATTTCATACATAAGGAGAGACAGTGTCTAACCTGATAAACCCCATCATCAATCACTGATGGATACAAATAGATCACGTGACTATATGCTATCGATGGAGAGTATCGATTAAAGATCATCACTTCTTTTCGAACACCTGTGTAGACAGCAATTATGCTGTGGTCTGTGCTTGCGAACAAACACAGAAAACAGGCAGCTACGAAGTCGCTAAGCCCCAGCATGATGAACACACTATGTTGGTAATGAGTATAGAAATAACTAAACGTGTAATACCCATCTTGAGGAAACCTGACGCCATTTCCACTTTACTGTGGAAACAGTGGTAATGACTGTTAATAACCTAAAACCAAAGGTTAGTAAATGTCAGTGGGTTTCTGTTTCTCCACCCGAACAAACGGGAGCAAGGAGACTGAATTCAGCGTATCACAGTGCACCAAGTAACGCGATGTAAAAAAGAAATGATAAACGAAACAATTTTCAGGGATAGATGACCAGAAGGCTGGTGGGAACACTTTGAGAAGCAGTCTAGCTGGCCTATAGCTTCAAAACATTTGCCAAGCATCCACCACCTGCTTGAATGGGGCGTAGACAACAGTTCTCCAAATGTACTGAGGTTGCAGAAACCGTCTCTAAATTAAGGAGCGGCAAGGCAGCAGGATTTGATGGGATGACTCCAGAGGTGTTTAAGAACCACAGTGATGAATTAGTGTCTAGATTAATTAAGACACTAGGTAATGTCTTGGAGTCTGAGATATTTCCATTGCAGTAGTACAAATCATTGATTATCCTAGTTTACAAATGGAGAGACAAATCTTCCTGTGATAACAGCGGAGGGATTACATTGACTAAAAACATCTGAAATTCTGGGTTGAATAATCATGCGTAGACTAAATGGTGCTTTGGAGAAAAAAACGTGAGAAAACCAGACAATCTTTATCTCCGCAGACGGGTGTATTGATCATATCTTCACCCATAGACAGATCCTCGAACATAGGCATATTTAAAGGCATACAATACTTGCCACATTTCTTAGCCTAAATGCATCGTTTGATTCCACCGACCGAGAGGTGCTGTTGCAATATCTAACAGTGAAGGATGTGTTTAGAAAGTACATCTCGATAGTTGAGGCACTCTTTTCAACTTACGCAGTCCTTCAAGAGAGTACAGAAATTTGTCAAATGCAGTGATAACACCCAGTGGTGTCTATCCAGGATGTCCCCACTTCTTGTTTAATTTCATTACGGATGTACTGACCAATGAAACCCTGTTTCTCTACGCATATTCTGTCTAAAAGTCAGTCAATGGAGTTGTGAAGCTGCACTAATTAAGATGGCGAGGACTGCTATTAGCTCTTCTTGGTCGAGCAGTGTTGGCCGACAAAAGTGTTAGGGGTGATCAAATCAAAAACTGGCATCAGTCCATGAAGCCTTTGACTGTTGACTTGATCCATGTAAGAAAATGTAGTCTGTCTGACTGGAGTCCTCGAGATTCTAAGAACCAGTGGCTTGAGACTGTTGGTGATATGGCTCAGAACTGTTCTTGATGGCACAGATGAATTCCCTGCTTATGAACTCCTGGATTCATTAAATTACCGTTAATCTCCGTTTGTTTATTCTTTCTCCCGTAGATTTCCTTTCGTTAGCATTCTTTTATTTCTTCTCTACCTTTGTGTGCTATTTGGAGTGTGGTAAACTGAATTTCTGCTATTTTGTGCTAAGGTATACACTGATACTCAGTCAATATTATTTAAGGCAGTTTTAGAAGTTACTTTTATTAGGACTTGGCTAACTTCACTCTAGGTTTCTTTACTAAATGATATAAACCATTAGGCCATTGAAAACTAAAGAAATGCGGGTAGATGCTTCGTAAGAATGTTCACATACCACATCATAAAGGATTTAGCCTAAGATGGTATGATCACTAGTTGAGCACGTTTCCACTGAACTGATAAGCTGGAATTCTTCAGTTAGTGATTTCCATTTCTGCTTGTCGAATACTCCATGATTTCCTGTAGTTAGTTTGTCATGGAATCTGATATTAGGTTCTTATTTTTTTTTAACTGTCTATCGCTGAACCGGCTGAAAAATCTACGTAAACTGGTTTGCCATTGGCTAATTACCATCGACAACCCAAAAGTTAACGGGTTGTGATAGGAACGAGCGACTGATGTGTTTAAACCATTGTACAGCTTGAGAATGATATCGCCGAAAACATTAACTCTTCTCTGAACGCCTTTTCTTTTATAATCCTGAAAAAGTCACAGTTTGAAGAATTCATTTTTTGTTGTTGAATTTTTCGTCTATTACATAATTTTGTGAATACTACTCCTAAGATTTTGTGATGTGTAAAGCTTATATAGTGGAGAACATATGTTATCTATACACATCATGCTGAAAACGAAGCACATTAAAGCATGTTTTAATCTCATTTTGAAATTTAGCGGTGTAGTACAAAGTTATAGCACATTTACCGGACTGAAATCAAGTTGCCCAGTTAATAAATCCCATCACTGAGACATTGAAAAACCTTCATCGATTACTTGATAGAACTCTTTGAAGTAATCTCAGAGCTTAAATTGAATCTCCAATCTGTTTAACATTTAAATATCCCTCCTCAGGCTAATATAAATAATAGTAAAACCCTCCATAAAGGTAGATTTGGTCATGATTTGATGTTTGTCAGTGAAACGAAGTGAAATGGGCAACAGTTTTGTTCTAATTTATGACACCTTAGGAATATGAATCCACTGACCCTATAAAGGAAGACCTTAGAACTACTGAACTCCAAAGTGAGCATACAGACATTAAATCATTTATTGTGAACTCAGTAGTTCCTTTTTTGTCAGCTTCTGACTACTCTCAACATAATGTCGTAGTTATTCAGTGGTATTAGTCAGTATCTATTCCCATACTCAACGTCTTGAAACCCACCTGTTACAACTCCATATTAAAGCTACAGGATATTCATCTTAAATTTCATCACTAATAAGAAGTAGATTAACCATCAAACGAAAGATCTGTGGCGGTTTGATTGATCAGTAAAGAGGAATTTTGTTAAAAGACTGTATGAGTTGCCTTAATAAACTTCTCTAATGGTCTCACTTCAAGCTAGTTTAGATTCGTGACACCATTAAATTCTTTTCATTATAGTAGTTCTGTTTTTTGTAAATAAATATAACCTGTTCTTCCCTTCCATTAGATATCATGATTTTTAGGTGCATTATGAAAGTCACATGCAATGTAATCGCTGTTTATTTCTAAACCTTAATGACAAAATAGAAATATTGACCAACATGACTACGATAGAAACATAAGAGATGACCAAACACATACATGATCACATGTTCATACTTATGCATCGAATAGAAGTGCTCAAAATTTTAATCACGAAAGTTTCTTCAAAGTAAGCCTATTTTCTAAGTGGATATTCATGTCTTCATATCCTCAATAATTACAAGATGGATTATATAAGCAACATATACACACATATACTTTATGATTATGATGGTTGACTGATTTCCGACTGAAATAGCAACACCTTCAATAAACACAAACATTAAAAAAAATGTGTTTTCCAATCAACAACATGAACAAACAAAGCAGTAGCAGCAACAACAACAACAACGGTAGAGCAATGGAGTTCTCTTAACATGGTGACAAGAACACGTTCTCATAGTACCTGTTTTATCACTTCTTTCCTCCTTCTTTGTGTTTAGCATACACGAGCACACATACAACCATGCATACAAATATGCACACATGATATTGAATTAGTATTAGTTAAAACAAAACAAAACAAAAGCTAACCCAAGAGACAAAAGAAAAATTAACAAAAAAAAAACTATTAAGTAATTAAAAGATTTGACATGCTTGAAAAATTTTGATCCATTTTTAGTTTTGGTCATACACATACAAAATTAGACTTCTTCATCAGTTTATCCCTACCTTCAACCTTGCGTTTTAGAAGGAATTTTTTTATAATATAGCCAACTTTATAGTTCTGGACTTAAAAATTAGTTAGACCAGGGTAGTAAATATACTAAAATAGAAAACAAAATCAAAGAAGTGAAGTATAAATAATTTTTATAGTGAAATTTTGAATTTAGAAAATTAGTACATGAATGTGTATAAGGATTAGCTTCTCTATTGGATATAGGAAATTCAATGTTCACTTAGTAACTAATGTTACTTCCCTAGTAATCACTACCATCTTTGAACTAGTGTTTTTTGATAGATACCTTAAGTAGAAGTGAATCAGGATGTGGTAGTAATAACTATTGAAAGAGAGGTACAAGACTTAAATGATGATGCCAGAATATTGTACATAACCATTGAGCAATTTACAATATACAATTCACTATCAGATAAATGACTGGAGGATAATAAATGGCAAATCTGACTACTTTATTTGATTCAGTGAGCAAAAATATACAATTGAATCTAATAAATAAAGCTTTGGGTAGTATGAATAACTCCTAGAATCATATCACATCAAAAGTCATCTATCTCAAAGAAACAAAATATCATAAATGATTTAAAATGAATACCTCACAGTGAATTTACTTAATACTATATAACTGTTTCTTTGTGATTGTTGCTAAATAATTCCAATTTGATTGGTTTTTTTAATAATTAAAGCTTCTTACTTAAACTTCGATGTCACTTTAGCGGATTCATTAGAAATAGATTAATTGTACAAATATGGCTTTGTATGTTCTATGATTAATTTTCATTCGATCTAGATTTTACACTAATATGTGACGTCCTAAGGATTTCATTGTGAATGGACTCCTTTACTCAAAGCGTAATAAAGATGAAGCAGTGTGTCATTCACCAGACAACGTCACGATTTCAGGATATAGCCTTTTCTACATAAATTGACTTTTGGCTGTTCACCGATGCAGGTGATAAGTTTAGAGTTTTATTCATGCTTGTAATCTGGTCACTAGAATAAGTGGCAGGATACTGAAGTACACTTTATTCTATGTTTTTACGAGTTGATCACGGATTGATATCAGTTAGAGAACCATAGAAAGCTAGGGAGTACTGGACAGCTGTTTCATCCTAGTTTGGGAATCATTGGCTGTACGCACCCACTGGGATTCGAACTCAGGACCTTCCGGTTACAAGGCAAGCTCGTATACAATTCAGCCACTGGGACCCGATTCAGTAGCTCATGAATTCTAACTTCTACCAATTCGTGATTTAGCACGACCCCAACCAATGTCGTTGGTGGGACATCCATCCTCGCATGTGACATCTGGTTGAACCTCAATGGTCAATCCGTGATCAACTCGTAAAAACATAACTAACCCTTACAAACTAAACTATAGAAAACTTTATTCTATGTTATATTTTATTAATCATTCGGTGGAAAGTCCTAATGCTTGACTCTTTTAACTTATTAGATTAAGAAATATTGGGAATAATTTCCTTAATAAAATTATATTATCTTGTAGGCAAAGTTAGTAGACAAGTTGAAGACATGATAGAACTGCGAATGTTAATTTGTACAGTACTGATTAACGATAGATTCTATTCTGAATTGCCTTAACTACAAAGTATTAATTTTCTATTTGAGTAACAATAAAGACATTATTTGTTTGTTTGATTGTTAGTTACTTCACTACTGAATACTAATGTCATTCCTCAACAAGTGATTAGAAATGAAAACTCAGGTTTTCAGCAAAAACAGGACCGTTGCATACGTTAACTGAAGAGATCTTCAGTTTATGGTAAATCCATAACACTGTCACTGGAACTGCCGGATTTTAAATGGTGAACACTATTCAGTTGTTTCTATGCTTCAGCTGAAATTTGTAGACGCTCTTTACAGTTAACAAACAGAAAGGTGAAGTCAGTAATGGCATTTGTCTATTACGCTTTAACACCAATTATCAGAAGAAACTTCTTTTCCTAACTGTTTAATGGCAAACAAAAGACTATAGCTCTGCCAGTCAATAAAATCGGTTTTCGACGAAGTAATTGCGCAAAAAGTGCTTAAAATCTTATTGATCGTTAAATACTGTACGTTTAAGATACAGTTTTATATTAGTTGGTGATATCAGCTCAGACAGTAATGGAAATTGTAAATTTCCTGAGCTGTAAACTTTTATCAGTGCCTTTCCATAATCATATTCAGTTTCATGGGCACAGTATTTAGGTTTCAGGTCAAGCATTGGTTTAGAGTAAACAGCCAAATTTCTCATCATCTGTCAGTCTTCCATATAACGTCACCGTTATCTCAGATGGTTCACAATTGTCCGCTCTTGTCGAGAATCCGGGAGTGATTATTCAGTGCTTCCTTCTTCCATAGTTAGTTGACTGTTAGCAAACTATTCAAGTGATTTAATTGTACTTCTTCTTGGTACCTACTAGTACTAATTTTGTTAACCTTAGTTTACTTAGTTTATCAGTATAATCCATGAAATTGGAAAAATGAAATACTGACGAGTTCAAAACTACGCTTGCCTTTACAATAATATTTTAAAGTACACATTTATTTTAGAAACTTTTATAAAGAATTTCTAATTTATTATTCCCTAGGATTCATTGTAACCAGTCTATACTGATTGCTATAAAGTCACCTAACTGTAGTTAATAAATGTATAAGAATACGTGGTTATAAATGATGCGATATTATATCGTTTAAAAATCGTACATGAAACATTTCGGCGCCGACTAAAAACCGACTGGTAGCATTTAACCATAGATGTCAATCAAAGAAAGAAAAACGATTATACACATATGTATGTACGATGAACGTCTTTAAACTACTTCCACTGATGTTGTTCTAATCTTTATATTTTTTGTTGTTGTTGTTGTCAAAAGCGATTACCGCGAGTGTGATAGAAATCATACAGTTTTATGTTAGAAATGTTAGATGGAGTAGTTTTCCTATGGTGGTGAGAGTTGAAGAAGAAAAAGAAGAAGGCAAAGAGGAGAAAAAAAGTAAACGAACGAAAGAAAATACTATGTACAGTTGTACTATATACAGCAGACAGACAAAGCGATAAAAATAAACCCAAAAAGTATAAAGAAGCAGATTTTGCTTTCTGCTTTTTAAAATAGATGGTAATTTATAAAAAGGCGACACTACGCTTTATTTTCTTTTTATCCTTTCTTCTCTTTCTTGTTCACATTACTCCCAATTAAATGTTAAAGTATATGTAGATGGACAGAATCAGTTAATAAAGTAGTTAAGGCTTTAAAAAATAAAAATATAAAAAGATTCATAGGCGGTAAACCAGTGCAAATATATTGAATTGTAGTCAGTTGTATGTGGGATAATTAATAAAATAAGCCTAGAGGCGAAAGTTGCATACAAAGAAGGAATTTCTTTTCTTTCAATTAAGATTGGTCATATTTTTAAGGCCCCACAGCTAGTGTTATCTGAAAAGAAATGCGGGTGTTGAAAATTGTGATTTATTTAAATTATTCAGCATGCATACACCCATGAAGACTTTATTAACAGTGAAATAAATGAGTGAGGTTTCAAGTTATGCTGTACTCTTTAGAATAATCATAAACACTTAGCCCTGATTTCTATCTAAGTGAAGACAAAGTGGAATTTGAGTAGCGTTGAACTGTAGTTATTCAACAGTCAAAGGGAGCAAAATAAACAAGTACTTATTTAATTACCATTTTGTTGTCACGTGAATATTAACCTAGAAATATTTATCAGTATGATTATAACATGAAGCTTATGTAATGACAGTTGACTTTTGACCGAAACTGTCCAATTATGCAGTTGGTTAAAAATTGTAAATGATCACTGTGATAGAGATTGACGACTGAAAAGTATTACAAAAATGACTGAGATTGGAGAAAGTGATTCCATCCAATGACACACTCAGCAACAGTTCATCACAAGGATATAATAACGATGAAACCACAGTGACGGTGAGAAAAGTGGTTACATTAGCTTTAAGTACACCAATATACATGTGTATAACTTATGCTAATCAGGTTATTTGTAGTATAATTATTTAGATCTTAGTTCTTGGGATGAACTGATCGATTCCAAGGTGAAATTTGTCGAGAACTAAAGTCATTTGGAGGATCATTAATGTCTAAGGGGACTGGATATAGTATTCTTGTTCCAGTTTAGTATTGGAACACAAATCTATCAGAGATTGTGACAAGGAATTTTCAGCTTGGCTGTTGTATCAAAATGAAATGGTTCAGGATTTTAAAATTCTGTGGTAATTTTAGATTCATTCTGACATAAGCGACGTATTACTTTTTGATTTTCTTCTGTTCTAGAATTAATATCAGTTTGCTAAGAATTTCATCTTGAAGTCAATAAAATATAAATATATACACAAAACTAACATCTATATACAAATATGAAGGCATTAAGTGATACTATTATATGTCTATTGATATCTTTACTTTGTTCTATAATTAATCAACTCCTATAAATGATGTGGCTGAATAACAGTAAGAATTTAAAACAAAAATTTGATAAAATATATTTAATATTGAGATAGATTTATCACTTAGTGTGATGGACGTCATATCAACGCATACTGTTGGAGTAGTACGAGTTTGTTTAAAACTTATCGTTGAAATCTCTTTTCGATTGTTATTAACTGACAGTATTATTCTTTTGAAGCTATTTGCTGCATTTGTTTGTTTGTGTCATGCACGTCTTTATTTTTGTACTTAACGAATACATAACTCAAACAGAATTTCCATTTTCATTTTACTCCACCTGTAACACTCAGTAGTATCACATTATTTTTATGTTTTTGTATATTATTATTACTATTGTTATTCATTCCTTTAGTCCTAAGTGGAACGTAAGGAATGCTTCATTGGCGCTTTCCCATTGCATTCGGATCTCTGCACTCAATTTCGGGTGGCTCCGCGACTGTCCACAAGGTGTCATTTCCCCTTCATGCGACCTCCTCATGCAATCCTTGGTGCCCATTCACCATTTCCCGTTCGGGCTCGACTAAACGGCCTGGTGTGTGATTTTCCGCAATGGTATCCTCAGTCTATGTCGAATTCATCTCCATTTCTTTCTTCATATTTATTAGGTAATAAGTTCTTGTCTGGTATGCGGCCTGATAGAGTTCCTTGTTGCTTATCCTTCCAGGCAGACTATCTCAACCTGACTGCTTAAATCACTGGACTACCTAAATTTCCATCCAACAAAATACATCATATTTTTCCTTAAGTCTTGTTCTTTTAACTATTCAGTTATATCCTTTAGTTGAAAAGTGTACTCATGTATATTTTTAATTTGCTTTTAAAATACTAGTGCGCATATCTCGGAGATGAAGGAAATATACCGTAAGAGATTGTATGTCTATACTTCAAATCGAATAGCATTGTGTCACATGATATACCATAAATTATTATTTTACTTGAAGATCTTAGATGAAGAGAAAAATAATATTGTGCAATAAATTACACTGACAACTCTTTACGCTGTGTCAACATTTTGTTCAGAATAAAGCTATTCATATTATTATATTATTATTAGTAGTAGTAGTAGCACCTGGTGAAGGCATCTGTTGATGAAAGCATGAAACAGCCTGTTGAAAATGCTCTTGGTGACGCACACATGCTAAGTCTTTGAATCACATAGAAGCACTGATTTGACATGACTGTGTAAATTTCGGATCTGAGTAATATTTAGCAAAAAAAGCGTAATAAAGTAAATCCGCACTTGTTGTGCGTGTGCGTTCTTCAAACTTTGAAAGATGGAATGGTTCTGGGAATCATATGTAGCAAACTAACAGCCACAGTTCTACTTCAACACTGTTCAGTATTCTGCGTTTATTAGGATATTTTATCTATCTGTTATTCATCAAAAGATTTAAATGACTTTTTCATTCTTCTACAAGACAAATGATTTCGTTTGGTAGGATTAGGCTTGATTCAAGACATCAGGTATCAGATCAGACGAAATTCACTTCTTTTGTTTCATACATTTTAGTACTCAGCAGTGAGATACACCTAATCTCAGATCTATATCGCATAGATTCAAGCTAGGTAATTTAGCCAACAGAATGATTTCTACTAGCATTCAGATTATGTTGAGCATACATTTAAAACCAAAGTAAACTAATTCCTTTTAGGTTTGTTTCCTAGATTTATAATTCCCTACAAAGTAGCCAAACGTTGTCAAAACGAAAACAGCTCATATCTTAGCTAATGATATAAAATTATGCGATTCGTCTAATCGGAATTAAAAAGAAAAGTGTATTTACGAGTTGATCACGGATTGAAATCAGTTAGAGAACCATTGAAAACCATGGAGTACTGGACAGGTGTTTCGTCCTAGTGCTTGCGACTCATTGGCAGTAAGCAACCACTGGGGTTCGAATCCAGGACCTTCCGGTTGCAAGGCAAGTTCGTTTACAATTCAGTCACTGGGACTCGACTCAATGGCCAGCCCATGGATTCTAACTCCTACTAATTCGTGATGTTGGTCCTGCGTTCGAACCCCAGTGGGTGCGGACAGCCAATGATTCCCAAACTAGGACAGCGGAAACACCTGTTTAGTACTCCGTGGTTTTCAATGGTTCTCTGATCGATATCAATTCGTGATCAACTCATAAAAACAAATCTAATCTTTATAAACGAACTATTGAAAAAAAAGTGTATGTTGTTAGGGAGTAAATGATACTTGTTGAAAGTTTCTGTTCAAAATGAAGTCAGTCAGCGATTAAATTAAATTCCCTCTATTTATATTGTACAATCTTTTTCAATTTCAGTCTGTATTAATTATTTTGATTTACACTCACCAAAAACTAATACATTTCTTATCACGAGGACTTTATTCTGCAATTCCGAATTTGAATCATGTTATAAAAGGTATGCTGTTTAGGAGCAGTGCTATGATAAGAAAATTGCTCAAGGTTATTAAATGCTCATTGGCTTCTTAGTTTGAATTCGGTTGCAGTGTCTTATCTGTATCACTTGGTTTACTCATACATACAGGTGACTAATCAGCACAATATAATTCTCATTCTCTTCTATGGTTTGAATGCCGTTCCACGTTCAGACATTGATAATCAAACATTTTCTTTCAATGTTTGTTAGAACTTATGAAGATAGAATAATTTAATGCATTAATGGCATCCGTCTTTTCTTTATCGGCAAAGTAGTTGAATGCATCCCCTAAGTTCTGTATGAATATGATCAAAATTATCAAAAAACCAATGAACAATTACTGATTGAAAATGAATGTCTTTTTCACAGATGTCACTAAATACACTACCATACAGAAAGATAATTTCAAAGTGAACAGTAAAATAAAATCAACAGAAGAAGAAAAACAAAACAAAACAACAATGACATTTGACAAGTAAGACGAGAAACACTTTTCCGCCGCTTCAATCACCTGCTGAGTTAATCACTTCAGGCGAAATTAATTTTCGCTACTTTGAATCAAACTATTCCACTGGTACATTTATGCATAGTGTAAAGTTTCGTTCATTTGTATCAGAACTTGCTACAGTCAAACTCCTGTGGATTGATAAACACTTTACTTCCTTCTTTGATGTTTTCTTTATGTAATAATTCATTTTCCGACGATTTACACTGTGAAAGAATAGAGAAAATCTCAAATGACGAACGCTTCACATGAAATATTGTACCAAATGGAGGCATAATTTCTTATTCCAAATTGGTTAGATTTGATAATTAATTTGGTTTGCATCAAGAGTAAATAAATTAGTCGTGTGTGTTTTTTAATTAAAGTAAAATAAGTTACATTAAGTTCCACATTTCAATACGTTTTTGATGTGATTGTAAGTATTTGCGAACCCCTACGATAACCCTGAGATCTCATTCCATTCGTTGTAGGGTTTCTGGAAGGTGAAAGGTTCTGTGTTCTAACCCTAGTAGGTGCGTACTGATGATGAGTCCCAAACTAGGATGAAACAGCTGTCCAGTACTCCCTGCTTTTCAATGGTTCTCTAACTGATATTAATCAATCCGTGGTCAAACTTGATGATATTACATGAATTTTCTTATAAATTATATAAATTGTCTTTGTCTGTACTTCTTTCAAGCACGTGCACACATACACACGGGCCAACAGTAAGTCAATTTATCGAAATTGTTTGGCTGTTTCCTTGTTTCAGAGAAAACGAACACTGAGGAGGACTATTCCTATTTGATTTCACGACACTTCATGTATTTTCCCCGTTTTCTCATCTGTTGTGATTCATTGTTTTGATAGAATATAAAAAAAGTATGTTCATTCAAACAGAATTTAAACTATTTTATATTTAAAAATATATTTTATATAGACATTTTTCCAATTTCGTCATCAGTGCATAACAGATTCAAACATATTGACTGAAACATACATACATTTTCTGTTTTCCTCTGGTGTTTTGTCATGAATAAAACATGCAGAAAAACATCAGCAGCGAGAACATTCACACACATTCAGTTAGATATACACTAATTAAAGGAAGCATATAATTTAATGAGCATGTTAAATGCTTCTTTCTACATTTATAAGGCAGACTAACAACTACCTGATCATATCATTTACAAGGTCTAATTAGGTAGATGTTATCTGAATGTAGGAGAAATATTACAAACTCTCGTTTTGTATGAGATGTTGTTATTAACCTGTTTCTCCTTTTCATGCTTTCTTAAAGTAATCAGTCTGATACATCGCCTTCTTTTCTAGCTTTTCTGCCATTTTTAGTGACACGTGCTATCCTCAGTTGTTTGATATTTTTAGGAAGATTTTTATTTCTGTTTGAGTTTCTTCCATCTAGTGTGCATTGATGTGAAGAATATTTTTAGTAAAGTACTTTCCATAGCAATTTGTTCATCTCATTGTTAAGTAAGATAAACAAAGGCACCAGTTTGTCGTATAGATGAAAACGATGTAGAGTTGCGAGACGAGAGTGGTTCGTCATACGTGAAAAGCCTTGGACAGTGTAAAGATCTTATCTATTGTTGTGGAATATTTTAGCATCAAAACATCAAGGTGTTATGAAGCGACCGAAAGAAACCATATAGAGCTGGATATGAACTTTTTGAAGGGAAAATTCTTCCAAGTGACATTTTTTGAGCCAATTTTTAAGCAGTTTAGTTGCTATTTAAGTCAGTTTAGATTTTCCCGTCGATTGATTGACACGAAGTGCTCAGTCTCAGGTTGAAAAGTCGGCTCCTTGTGCAGATGCTTCGACGGTGTCTGGTCATTTAACTTGAAGTCAATTGGTAGATGGTGACTAGCAGCTGAATCCAGAATGCGCATTTCGTCCCACCTGGGACCCGTTATCTGGATGTACCTGCGTTTCCCAGTGAGTGATGGTGTTCCCACGAACTGGTCTAGTGGATAACGCTTTGGCGCTTGAGACTATGAGCACTGGGTACGAGCATCAATGGGAACACCACCACTCTTTGGAGAATGCAGGTACATCCAGATGACGGGTCCTAAGTGGGACTAAATGTGCATTCTGGATTCCACTGGTAGTTACCATCAACCAAATGAATTTAGCTTTTATCTTCATTGTAGTTTGAAAAATATTCTGATGGATGTGTGTAAGATATAATCAGTAATAAGGCAGTGAAATATGCAAGAATTGAAAGTAACAGACTTTATGTAATTAGCATGATTATGCATTATGTGAAACAGTGAAACGTAACTTACACCTGTGTACTGATGAAAACTGATGTCTTGTGAATCTGTTTCCACAGAAATAGGTTTTTATTTATAAATAGTGTCTCATTAACCGTATTTATTCTCCACTGGAACTTGGCTTACCGGTTTTAATTATAATATGTTGTCCTTGAAAAGTGCCATCTGTGTTTATCCTTGCATTACCTCTGTTATAATGAGAAAATCTTTAACAGTTGTGCCACAGACATTCTACGTAACTGAACGTTTTGACATAATGTGAATGTCACCATAAGGTGTTTATGAATTATCACAGATATGCACTTACAGAAATGAACAAATAAATTTTAATCACACAGTCGTACAATCTCTGACACAGTGATGTGTGTTTGTTGTGATAATTATTTCAGATGAACGGACACCTATTTACAGAAGAAACAAGTTTCAATAAAGTGAATTGTGTGAATAGATACAAATATATGACTGCCACTTACTTACATAACGGTCAGTGAAAAATTCAGTGATGTTTATAAATAACAGTTAAATTGAAGGTTGAGTCATAAAGCTCAATAATTGTCGTTGTGGGTTTAAAACTTTAGTGATTATGATGGCACCCTTAGTTCGAAGCAAATTATCCCTCATCTTTTGACCTCTTTATACATGCTGAAAAAAAATAATTGTTGAGTACATCATTAAAAACATTGGTCGCGGCAATTTAATCCACGGGACTACTTTAACGTTATGACCTGCTGTATACCTCAGTTAGCAGGCTGAAGAGAAAATCAGTCATTGGTGAGAATATAAGCTATTTCAAGCATAATTTATATTTTGTATGACGTGTATTAATGCCTTTCATTCACCATGACAAAAAAATGGAAGCTGTGCTGTCTACACACAGTGGTTTATTTGCATATGTACTACTCTTCTTTATTTCATGTTTTTAGGTTGGTTGAAGAATAATTTTCATACTTCACATTGGATAAGTTTTTTGATATGGCTCATAGTGATGCAGTAGTAATAACTGGGTGACGATTCGAGCCTAGTTTATTCCTTATAAGCGTTGATATGATTAAGAATGTGTGTTATGTCAAATAAACTTATCTGATATGGAATTATATTCTTCAACTGTGCCCAAATTCTACTCTTACATAAAATTCGGTACTGTTGTTACTAGTTCGCTAAAAATTACAGGTACTTACTTGGTTGAGCATCTTAACCTGAACAGTATATGTAAGCAAAGGTCTTACAACAGCATCGACTTCAGTTGTACAGATAAAAGTCTCAGATCCATAGCATTTCTGGAACGCAAACTACTATGAAAGACTTCAAATGTATTTTTAAAAAAGTCGATAGCTGCAAATTTAATTATTTAGGTCTCCCAATATATTGTGATAATAACTCATTATCTTTTAAAACGTCACTTCTGCCAAAAGTACTACTGGTAACATGTTTAAGTTTTCATTAATCCTCAAAAGAACTGGATTAACTATAAACTTATACTTCAGTGGTTTATTTATTGCAAATGCGTCGGTGGCACAGCGGTTAGGACGCTCGCCGACTATGCACATGGTCCGGGGTTCGATCCCCGGCCGACGCACTCCTTACCTTGCTAAGCCAGTAATAAGATTGGCAAGAGAAGGACAATTTATTGCAAAGGAGGTGATGCTAGGAGCTTCGGTTGAATTCCTTTTTATATTTTATTTTACTGTAAACCTAAGAATAAAAGTCAGTACACTATTACTGATACTAAATTTACTAGCCTTTAAGCACTTTTTCAATAATCCAAACCAATGTAATTGTCCACAGAAGCGGCGCTGAATAAAGTTTGAGGTACTTTACAATTCAAAGACTAAATCAAAGTATTTAATTAAAGACTGGTTGACTTTAATTGAAATAAGAAAATTGCTCGCCCCTTCATGAATTTGACTAAATAACTGGAATCATCCGACATAAGTAAGAGAGAAAATACTCCTTTGAAACAACAGAAACTTTTTATTAAACCCACCTAAGTTTCTTTTTAAAAATTTTAACTTCCTATAGGTTAGCATTGATATTTTAGTGGCAAATAAAACTGAAATTCTTAAACTGCTATCTTTAGTTGTCTGAGGCAACAGTAATTATAATTAGGCATAATTTAAGGACACCATTTAACTGACAATAATATGATGACAGCACTAGTCAGATTAGAACTCAGGTTACATCACACAAATGAGTATGGGAATTTTAATTGTACAGTTCACATATGGTTTCCTGAAAATAAAAAGAAACAATTGAAAAAAACAGGTGTAATATTGTATCATTAATGGGAAAGAGAATATTTCCTACAATCAAATTCTGCCTCTTCCAACTTCATTCTCCTCATGTGCTCTAAAGTAATGCGGTAATATTGTCAATTTTCAAATTAGTGGTTGAATTTGAGAGAATGTGATTCCTTAGGATATTTTATTGGTTGGAAGTTAAATGCTTTGAGAAAGCATATGACCTAATTATGCATGATGCAAATAAAAGTTGTGGAGAGGGCAATTTCTTCTTGTGAATAAGCAAAAGACGAGACAGTAAGTAAAAGCAAATGTTTTGATTATTGTTAGTGATGGTAAGTTATTCACATATTTTCTACATTAGAAAAGCAAACAAATATATATGTATATCATATTTCACCTCAGAACTAAGTGTATAGTAATTAGACAGAAAACAAAGAACTGAATGACAGAAAGCCGGGTCACCCAATATTCCAGACAAAGATGCTACTGCTTACTGTTGACGAAGTTAAGTGAAATAGGGTATGTTATTTTCTCATATGTAGTAAAAGACGTATTCACATGACTTCTTCGTAACTTAAATGGACTTAGTGATGCAAGTTAAGATTACAGATAATTCAAAAGCATTTTACATGAATTGTGAGTTCATATGAACACATTGTGAAACTTTATTTAAAATTTCTTGTCCAATTTCAACAAAAAAAACTCTGCAATTCTTGCTAAATGTCTTTAATTATAGGTTGTGCTGTATTTACCCCTTTGCATTAAAAGCTATTGTTGGTTTTTTCTGCAATTACACGTAAGTAAATTCAAGAAAACTTACAAAACTGAATGTTGATATTTGGATATGCTTTCATCATCTGGTGAGCTGATTTGACAGAACTGACGGTTTTGCTAAGCCTTTGGTGCTGCAACTTAGAGAATACCGCAAATTGAAAGACTATTAGAGTTAGGTGATTTAAGTCTTGTAGTCTTGTATTAACTTTGTGGAAGAGTACTTCAAATTGAAGTATGCGCTGAAGATGTCACCCAGTAGGGTGATGAAAGCTTCGCAAATTAACTATCCAGCTCAGAGAACACAACCACATCAAAAAAAGAGTACTTGTTTCAGATGAAAACGATTTGAAAAATGCTTACGGATCACTAAAGCAAAGTTAAGTGAATGTATGTTTATTAAATTTTGAAGAAATACACCAACTGCTTTTTAATGAAACAGGTCAAAAGTATGAGGTAACTGCTGATAATTCATGAGGAGGAGGAGCAGTTGACAAAATGTTTAGAAGTATGGAAAGAAACTATTTCATTGGGAACATGGAGCATAGTAATTTGAGGATTTTAGTGATGTTAATTCTTTTGTCGCATATATTTTCAGTAACTCCTTTCTATAAAGTAGAAGATGCAATAAATTTAGACGAACAACTTCTTATCTATCGTATCCATATATTCATAAACAAACCTAGTTACCAATGAAAAGACTGAGTAATTCTGTAATTCCGTCCTTTCTTACAGCTGACAGATTAAATTCAGATCAAAGTCAGTTCAATTATGTTTGGAACAGTTGAGCAGATTAATAAATGCATAGGAAAACAACATCAAAAAGCCTAAACTGATTGTTTTTATCGAAATAAGTATAGTACAAAATTTAGTAATAAGTTGCAGAATATGTTAGATAATCAGTAATCACGCAATGTTTCCTTACACTGTATATTTCACTGTGTAAATATCATCACCAGGCTAAGAACTTCAACATAACTTTATGAAGCACTAAAGTTAAGGGAACACTATTTATTGCCTCATATTGAAACGGTAGAAGACGAAAAATGAATGTTTGGTTACGCGATTTCATCATGAGCTGACATCAGTTAGAGAACCATTGGAAAACCTGCAGGGGGTAGTGGACAACTGTTTCCTCCGTCCTAGTTTGGGACTCTTCAGCAGTACGCACCCAATGCAAGGGTTCGAACCTTCTGGTTACAAGGCTAGCGAGCTCGTAGACCATTTAGCCACTGGAACCCGATCCAATGGCCCATGAATTACAACTTCTGCCAATTCACGAATGTTTATTTGGAAATTACTATCTCTATATAGCCAAATTATGTACACCTTATCTTCAACGCATCTTTTGCATAGATCTCAGTGCTGTGGTACTTCTGGCCTTCATATTGTGTTTCTTTGTGTTCTTTTCACGTCTCCCATGTTTCTCCACAACGCTGTATCATTTGCCTTCTCTGAAATCAATTGAATCTGCCTGCTATTTGGTGTTTTTATGCCGATGAATATCTCTTTACATTATTATTCCCTTGGGTTCCAAGTGGAACATAGAGCTTCAACAACACATCTCCACTTTGTTCTGTTTTCTGCCATCCTCTTTAGCTGGGTCCACGATTGCCCACAATCTTTCATCTCTTCCTTACATGATCTCCTCCATGTCACCCTAGGACGACCCAATCGCCGCTTCCCATTCGGATTCCACTCGAGGGCCTGACATGCAATGTCATTCGGCAGCCTCCTCAATGTATGCCCTATCCATCTTCATTTTCTGCCATATATTTGTTGAACCATCGGCTCTTGGTTGGTTTAGTTCCAGCCAGAGTTTCTTGTTACTTATTCTTTCTGGCCATTCAATCTTCACTATGGAGCGAAGGCATCTGTTGATAAAAATCTGTAACTTGTTGGTAATCCTTTTCGTGACATGCTGGCCAAGTTTCTGACCCGTATAGAAGAACCGACTTGAGATTGGTGTTGAAAACGCGAATCTTGTTCCTTATGCTGAGTGCGGAAGATTTCCAAACTGGTTTCAGGTGGATGAAGGCGTATTTTGCTTTTCCATTTCTGACTGACTTTGATATCTTCGTCCGTTCTGCCTGTAGCTGAAGCGATGCTCTTTACATACTACTGATAAATCTTATCAGTACCACTTGCCACAATATTAAGATAATTTTTTTAACTAACAGGTAGCATTGGAATTACTAATAAAATCAGGAAAGCTTCAAGTAAGTTTTCTAGCGACATTTTTAATTTCCTATGAATGCTCAGTTTCTCACAGCTTCTTTTAAAATTAAACCTACAGCTTTTCATCGTTCCGGTTAACCTTCTATTGATTGTTTTCAACATTACTTTGCTTTGAAACAAACACAACTTGATGAAAATAAAAAGACACCTATCTGCTACTTTGAAGTAAAGAAAAAGTATTAAATTAATTGATTTACTCATGTATAATTATTCCTTTATCAACGTTTTTATAAAATTTATTTGTTCGTTTATAGGATCTTTAACTCCCCTGCTGTGTTTTTTCATAAAGGAGCAGCTGGATATCTAATGGTTGTTATTTTTTTCTTTTTATGATAAATATACGGAAATAAATTATCCCCTCCTGTTTGTTTTTTTCATTTTTATTCTCAATATTAGTTATCAGTGCTCACCACATATACTCATGATTATTATGATTACCATCACTAGCTGTAATAATATTAGTAGCAATAGTATTGAAGGAATTTATTTCCTTAATATCTTCAAACAAATTATTATGCGGACTCTATTTAAAAAATCTTATAATTGTCTGCTGATACAGAGTGATTTTTGTATTTGTGCATCGGGGAAAAAATCAAAGTGAGGAATTATGTGAATGAGTAAACAAAGAGCTCTCGTAACAATCTTGTATAACCGAAATTAAATCTGAACACTTTTCCAAATATTGTTTATCATAAGACTTCAAGATAAGTGATCTTTTCAGTTAAATAAATGTATATACACATATGCTCAAGTGTCTTGATAAAGTTTAGTGGTATTCACTTACCTAAGTTGGTTGCGCAATCTTATTTTAAATGAGGCAGAGGTGAATATTCAGTTGCTCTATGGCGTCCACCAGGTCTGATATAAGGATACTTATCGATGGATAACGACCACACTATTTAGTGAACTGAAGAAAGGTGAAAAACACTGGCTCACCCAGTGGTTAAATGGTAACGTGGTTGTGAGCTTTATCACTTTATTGGAATGGCTTCTAATATTCTGGTGAATTTCCTCAAGTGTAGAACTCCGTTTCAGTCTATAGGCCATTAGCTCTGCTATCAGTGAATGTAAACGGATCTATGCTTCTCAGAAGACTTGTAAGGATTCATGATATCCCTAGTTAATATCATTACGAATTCTGTCACTGAAGGAAACCTAACTGTTACCTTTTGGCAAAGGAAGTTTGGTTCAGTTATGCAGCTAAGATGGTTTGTTTGTTTTTTCGGTGACTTTATTTACAGTCATAGAATATTCTTGCAGCAAAATCAAGTGTTGCAAAACAGGTCTTTGTTTATTTACCAATATATATATATATATATAATATTTTCATCATGTAAGACCCTTCTAATAGCTATGGATGTTAGGAGCACTTGGCTTGTCACACACCAGAGCAGTTAATTCTCCGTAAAAAAGTAACTAGTTTCTGTAAACCAACTCCTCTGAAGTGCATAAAATTTTTGTTTTGAGGATTAAGGGCATACCAGTGTCCGTGAACACTGAGTTATTTTATTTTTATTTATACTAAATAAATTCCTGTTAAACACCTGTTGAGTCGTCATCGTTCACTAGTTGACTGAGGACAGATGCAATACAGTCAAGGATATTACTGAAGCAGATACTGTTCACTGTATATAGTACCTTGATTTGCTGTAAGATCCACAAGAGGACCACCCGAGCCGTTTGCTTCTTATGTTATAAGATAGGTCATTTTTCAAAACTTTGGCTTATCCTTGAGTGAAATCTTAGGTAAGATAGATGCGATCGGAATCATGAAACATGAAAATATGCTAACCGTATCACTACATCTGTGTACTTTGGAACAGCAGAACATTATATAAGCTAGAATCCTTTTTGAAAATCACAATTATTAGCTACCCAGATGAACCTAAATGATGTCATCTGTGAGTAGCCCGAATTTCAAGGTGAGGGGAATTAAATACAGCATAGAATACCTATCTATTTAAAAAGAAACTGACTATATGTCTTAGTGTCATACTGGGCCATAGCACACCCTGCTCTCAAGGTTTTCTCACATCATTTTAAGATTCTTGGAACTAAACTTTTTCCCTTAAGTTGGTCGTGTGCTACAGTGTGCCCGCATAAATATGCTTAATTGCACTTGAAATATCAGTTATGTGTGACGTGAATTGGGAATTGTAGTTCAAATCTGTCATCTGAGTTATTGCGGGTTGGTGACCTTTCGCAGTCATACGAGCTTACCGATGAAGAGTCCCCAACTACGATGAAACAGTGGTACAGTAATCTCTAGTTGTAAATGCTTCTCTAACTGATTTCAGTTTGTCATAAAACCTAACCCTAAGAATGCAAAAGTTATTTTCAACAAAAGTTAAATTGTGTGGCCTTTAGAAATAATTTTAAAAACGACATACTGTATTGCAGACAAAACTATAATAAAAGTAGTAGAGTAATTCAAATAAAAAAAATCAGTTATTTATATAATAAAGATGACAGAAAATGTTTAAATCTTTACACACGACAATTTTTAAATCCCCATACACGTACTAAATTAATGATAAAACAATAAATGATGATTATTTGTCCCCAAGTCAAACAAGCACCATTGTTATACTAAAGATGGAAATTTTTTTGAAATATAATTTACACCTGTAAAATTCATTGTTGATAATCTAACCAGATCCAAGAGTGAATATTATTATTATTATTTTAGTACGTGTTAGACTGAAGTTTTACGTCCTGAAAACCGTAAAGAGTAAGTAATTGAACGAATTGTCTTTGAAATAACATTAAGTTGACTGATATTTTTATAACTTGTAAATCAGAAATGAACATGAGTAGGGATCTGTACTTGTGTAATTCACAATCATGGATGTCTACGATCTGCCATACACATCTCGTTGTACTACATGATAATTTATTTATTTATTGTCATATGAATCTAATTAACTTAGCACATTCACAAATATATATATATATATATAATATTTGAATAGGAAAACCGTTGTTTACAACTTCATGGAATGGATAAGTTTATGGGATATATATATATATATATATATATGGTTTATCTCTGATTGTAAATGTGAATGTAAATGTCATACTGTAATAAAATGGATAGTAAATTTGTGAACTGTCATTAAACTTTTACGATTTCCAGTTTTCATTGAAAAAAACTTAACCTTTTCCTCCGATGTCATTTTGTAATAACAGTAATATTTTCAAGAAAACGATCTACTTTATGAACTAAGATGAAATAAATGTAGACTAATTACTGGTTAAGCTGACCATTGTTGAATCTTTTAGTTTACACTCATAGTCGTGTTGTTGCAGTATATGTGTAAGCAACATAGAATTAAAACAGAATGGTTGGGACTCTTCCAGCTCTTTTATCTGTTGGCAAATGCCTGCTCATATAAGGAGTTTAAAACAAATTATACAGAGAAACCTGAAACTAAACCAATATGTGTCATTTCTCGGTTCTAAGACTTTCATTTTGACTGACATGACTTCCTAATAATAATAATTTTATATACTTTGTAAATTGCGACTCAAATAATATTCCTTAATGATCAAGCTCCTTAAGACTTGAGTGACAACACACACGAGTAATAATCACGTCTGAGTATTACTTCAACTGTCAGTTGAGCTGCAATCAGTTAGCTGGAAAATAAGCCGGTAGGTAGAATGTCGCTATTTAGAATCAGTGCCTGAAGTGTATTTTTTTGCTGGTCTACACGAGTTTATCGATTAGTTCCATTAGAGAATAAATTTATCTAATAAAACTACACAATGATACAGTATTATTTCCTGATGATATTTCGAATACAGTTTATTGCTCATAATTATATGAACGTACTCATATAACTTTCAAAATTCATTTATATAATTCTATTATTTCTTATCCTTTGAATATTCTCTATATTTCTGGTATTGGTGATGCATCATTCCTATTGCACGTGTTAGGTGTAAATTGGACGAATAAAGATTTCGTGATCAACCACTCCCTCCAGCTGCATATATTACTTCCATATTAATTTGTTTATTAGATATATCACCCAGTGAAACAGTATTATTTACTGGATGACGAAGTTTTGAACACAATTTAGTGTTCACAATCATATCAATTATAATCACATCAACTCGAAGGTGGAGGCAATTCAGTTTACTTATGAACTGAAAAGTCAGGAAGGGGAGCTTCCAATGTTAGATTGTAGCGTAAACTAGGAAAGAGAGTGGGGAGTTAAACACTAGTGTTCACAGAATAATGACTGCACCAACAATACGGAACATAAATCATTAGTAGTGCTTCCATGGAGAGAAGGAACCTCGGAAACCTTACGCAGAATTCTTAACAAGGCAGGAATAAAAGTGGCTGGCATTCAAACCCACAAACTTAATTAGAAGCAAGCTTTGTTGGTTAAATGATCCTGTGGAGCCAATTAAACAAAATGATTTAGTTTATCTAATATCCCGTAATGACTATCAGGTCAAATACATCAGTCAAAGTAGTAGAACAGGGTCAGTCAGATTAGCGGAGCATAAAAACCTAGCGAAATCTAGATCAGTTGACCCGAATAAGATAAGAAATCTGGAGAAAGGTTCAAATGTAGCACTACATACAATTACACACAACCATACAATAGGATGGGATATGATGACAGTTTTAAATTCTAATAAAACAGCTTAGTGGAGGGAGAGATTGATAATGGAAGCTTTATTTATCGAAACAACTGCAAACACTTGTAATTGGAATGATTCAACACCTGTCCACCCGGACATCTGGAAAATTCTACTACCCTTACGTGAAATAGGAGAGAATAAAGAAAACTATAAAACACAAGTTTCAAAGTCGTGTGATCATAACTGATATGATTATGAACAATAAATTGTTTTCGAAACGTCATCCAGTAAATAATACTGTTTCACTGTGTGATACATCCAATAAACAAACTAATGTGGAATTACATGCTACCACAGTGCCTAAGTTTTATGCATATGTGCATATATTACTTTATAGAATTTTAACTCTCTCCTACCCTGTTATGTGATTGTATCTTAATGGATGCATTGCGATTGCTGAGTTTTTCTCCAAACTATTCATCTTTGTTTGGTCAATCATTCTACACTCAGATAGATTCATATGTTTCAGTAATCTAAGTGCCTGGATGTGATTATATGCAATTAAATTGTGCTCAAAACATCATCATTAATTGATACTGTATTATCGTGGGGTTTTATCAAATAAATCTATTCTATATTGGAACTGTACTGTACTCCAAGTTCTATTCTTATATCAGTTGTACCGATCAGCGCCATTTTGGATAACTTCATTCGCAGTTACACTATCTAGTCATATAATTGCACAACGAGTGGTTAACAAAGATAATTTTGTTTGGATATCTACTTAAGATTAGTAATGTATAATGTTACATGACTGATATGATGAGGATATATGTTTGAATGAGACTTTTCGCAACGTAAACTTATACTACTGCATATTCCATCATGAATACGTTGTTTATAAAAGGTTTAATTCTTCTCATACTTGGAAAAAATTAACATTACTTTATGATTTATTAATTCACTTGTTTAATCATCACAACTAAAATGAACTTTTGTCACTTCATAATCATAATATAGTATTACCTGCTGCTGAAATTGTGTAGCTGTTCGATTCACTTTTTTGTAGTCTGTAGTGGACTAGAAATATAAAGAACAAATCGGTGTTATTATTGTTATTATGATACTGTTTTATCACTTGAGGTAAGAATGATAATTTCTTCTGAAATATCTGTTTCATTACAACACCTCGTTACTATTTCTGTTGTCGATACTTGTCTCACAATCTCATTCTGTTTAAACAGCTAAAATGATTAGTTCCTCTTACTTGTTTTTAACAGAATTTAAAAAAAGCAGAGAGCAAGTAGCCTAAATTCTGTAAGTAGGAAATACTGACATACATAGACAGATGTATTATTATCATCACGCTTTTACTTCTGTTACTTAAACGGAAATTAAAATTCGCTTTCCTTTTTCATTGCTTTTTCCTCCTTTTTTTTACACTTCACTTTTTGTTCTTTGCCTTGTTTTCTATTTCTTGTTTTGCATTCCTTCAGTTTTCTTTGTATGCTCATCCACTGATTCTGTCCCTAAGTTATTATTATTATTATCATTTCCTCTGTTGTTACGTAATGTCTGTCCTTCTGTGTGCGTATGTATGTGTGTGCTTGTGACTGAATGTGTAACGCTATACGTATAGGATCAGTGTACAGCGAAATGTTAGTTAACATTAATATTTGATTGTTCAATAAAACTATTCTATCTTTCATCTTCAGTTGGTCTTATTTCAACATTTTTAACAAAGTTATCTTACTGTTAAATGCGATATTTGATTTGATTTTAGGATAATATATATATAGGCTGTGAATGTGTTATTATACCTCCCAATCCAAAGCCACACATACAATTACAAATACACAGTGAGGAATAGATTAACTCAGGTTCCCGTAGATAAATGCGATTCTACTGATATGAATTTGTACACTGAAAAAATAAAATAGCATTGAGCAAGCCGGATATGGAACAAAAAATATATATATGCTGATTGTTTGTCCGTTTAACATAAGCTGGAATTTAGTTCATTTTGTCTTGGGAATTATTAAAATTAAATTATTTGGTTTGTGAACACTCACCCTAAATTATAAGGATAGAGTAAAAAACTATTCTGGTTCGTTAGCTGAATGAATCTGTACATAACTGCTTGAAACTAGCTCTGGAGTTTAAAACAAAGAATTGGAGCATGAGAAAACAAATAAAGATAAGTGAAAAGGTATCACACTGAAGTGTCTTCAGTAAGATGTCACACACTTTTGATATGACTACTAATAACCAATTGGTGGATGGTGACTAGCAGTGGAATCCAAGATGCGCATTTCGTCCTATTTGGAACTCGTCACTGGATGTACCTGCATTCCCCATTGAGTGATGGTATTCCCACCAGGGCTTGAACCCAGTGATCGTAACTTCAAACACCAAAGTGTTATCCATCAGACCACTTGGGTCACAAGAGCCACCTTGGTCCAATCAATCGGCGGGAAAATCTAAATTGAATTAAGTAATGACTTCTAATAACTAAACAAATACACTCAGATGTAATTAGCACCAGTTAGGATGCATCTATATACAAAGCTACTCTGTAAGAAGACATTACACGATAAGCTCAAATTCCTATTACTTCTTCGTCTTTAAATATACCGTATACAGTTAGTTTTACTTTCAGGCAACTCGGCGATATTCCTCTTTTGCAGAATGAAAAGTAAGAGTATATACTAAAAGATTTGCCGTTCACTTTTATGAAGTTCACTAAACGTATCTAATTAACTCTTTCTCATACGGACAACCCTGTCGATTCTTTTAATTCAGCGTTAAATTGAATTAATAAAATCTCTTTTATACAAATAAAATTGTTAATAATGTTGGAAAAATTGTTCATAATTATACTTTTCAATAATGAACATGAAAAGGTTTTTAAACTATTTCTAAATGGATTTCGAAGGCCTTAAAGTACGGAGAAAACTACAATTTTATTTTTTCAGTATCATTTTTCTGCATATTGAATGAATCTGAAATGATTGAAAACAATTGTAGTTCAGAATGTGGATATTGAGACGGAAGTGTACTTCTTAATGTAGATAGACGTTTGATGAAAGGATTCTGATTTATTATTATAATTATTAACCTTTCTACAAATTTGAAAATTTTAAACATTAAAACTGTACTAAGCTATTAAAGGTCAGCTTTTTTAAAATTTCATTACAGTTTTATTTTTGAGCCAATAAGCAGTAAAGTTTAGAGAATCATGCATTTTCTTCATTCTAGTGTGCTAATAATATGAGATGAATGGATTTATTATTTGGTATATAATACTAAAGAAACTATTGACCGTTTTGCACCTCACCGTTTTAATTAAGTTGTAAGTTTTTATCAGAAGAATTAAACAACTAAATGATTTTCAAGAATTGGTTGGAGAAGTCGTGACCAGTGAGGTCTGTCCAGTCAAGTGTGAGGATGAATGTCCCACCGATGACATTGGTTGGTGATCGCGCTAAAATCAAGAATTGGTAGAAGTTAGAATTCATGGGCTGGTCATTGAGTCGGGTCCCAGTGGCTGAATGGTATACGAGCTTGCCTTGTAACTTTAAGATCCTGGGTTCACAACCCAGTGGGTGAATACTACCGATGAGCCCCAGACTGGGATGAAGCAGCTGTCCAGTACTTCCTGGTTTTCAATGGTTCTCTCACTGATATCAATCCGGGGTCTAACCTGAAACCAAATGAGTGCAATTATATTGCAATGTATACTACTACACAATGTTGTAAAGTAATAAAAGTAATTTTACTTGTTTGAACAGCTTCTGTAGTATAAGCTAAATGATATTTTTATTGATCTGTGTTACCTAAATTTACATTTATAAAAAAGAAATTATAAATCCTGAACTATAAATCTTCTCGATTATTCCTAAGACAAAGTTACTTTGGGATTAACTAGCTTTGCTTACTAGTATGAAGATTAATTTTCTACTTGGTAAACCTTTCATACTTAATTCACTGGTCTTCATAGTTAGCTAACATTTTTAATTCAGAAGTCACTATCATCTGAGGAATAATTGATCTAACTTTTACATGTAAGGATATTTCTAAGAGAGTTGGCTGAAATTTGATCAACTATCAGGAAAACGACCTCCTGGTAGGTAAACGAAGCCCATTAGATAGGAAAGTGAAGAAAATCCTGATGTGCTGAAGCCCAGTAATTACATCAACATACGCCTACTGTTGATGTAGATCAAGGGGGCCTACATGAGATGGACCAAAATATACAGGGGGGTCGCCTTTTAAATGAATACAGTGAATATGTACCGTAATATGATAAAGCAATTCGTCTATTTTTTCCATTTTTGTGCAAACATGCTTATATAAAAATATATATTCAAGTGTTTAACATAAGGTTAGTGCAGTAGCCTTTAATCTGCTTCAAAATACAAGCAAAATAATAACCAGGAACCCTTATTGTACATACGTCACAGATTCAGAATTAACAGTCCAAGCAACCTCTTGACATTTCTGTCTTCAAACTGATCAACTTTCCATTTCTTACTGGCTTTATCAAAAATTTAGTGGAAACAGTATTTCTTTCTGAACTACATTAAATGTTCAATTACCCACTCAAAATTCCCCACTTTTCATGATATTCTGTACACAGTAGGGAGCCAAAAAACTCTAATTTAAACAAATTGAAACGAGTAAATCATAAACAATAACACAGATGTGTTTTGTTGTGTTACTTCCCATTTTGTTTTCACTTTCTTCGATAAGCTCAATTCATAAAAATGCTGTGAAGAAGAGGACTTCCACTACTAAAATATTTACCAGGAAAATAAGTTTAAAGATGGTGAACAGAATATGAAATGATATATTGACTTGTTTTGCTTTTTTGAACTCAATCAACATAAGTTTTGTATAGGGGAAAAACAGTAATAAATAAAACAAGTATTATTAATATAAGACCACTAAGTTTGGTTTATTTAATTTCTTTTTCATCCTGTTGAGTGCATAAACAGGTGGTGTGGAAAATGTCAGTGTTAGTTAGAGAGTTAGCCAATGATATACTTTATCATTAAAGTTGGGTGACAGTTCAAACAGTATGCATGATTTGTTTTTAAACACAAGTGTATAATTCTGGTATATGTCTAGCTTATTGTACATTCCTTTTTGAACAAGAATAAAGAAATGTTTTCTCTTACAAAGAATAACTTCAGTTATTGATCATAAATTTATTGAAACTTAAAATTTTTCTTTATCAGAACAAAATACACCACAGAGTAAGTCAGCCATTTCTGCCGCTGATAATACTGGCATTCATTGATGAACCACATATGCTTGAGTGTATCCTTCCTCACTAGATGAAGGTTTAACTAGATCAGATGAGAAATTGTATGTTCACTGACGAATCAAATAATCTTTATGGTCTAGCAAAGATGTATTAAGAAGAGTGTTTAGGATTGCATGTCTAAAGCTAATCATAGTTTGTTCCAAATCACTAAGATTTTCAACCAATTTAAAATTCCATAATTAGACAACATGGATGATGCGTCAAAGCTTGACTCTTGTTGGAATGTATACATATCTATCCGTGGTTTTGAATCAAATTATTATTATTGTTTCCTTTAATTCCTAGAGGAACATAGGGCTTCAGCCGTGCGTCTCCATTGCGTTCGGTTCTCTGCTAGAGTCTCCACCTGGCTCCAAGTCTGCCCACACGTTTTCATCTCCTCTCCACATGACCTCCTCCAAGTCACCCTTGCACTGACGACCAACTCGCCGCTTCCCTTTCGGGTTCCACTCGAGCAATGGCTTGTCTAGTGATGTCACTTGATGGCTTCCTCAGAGTATGGCCAATCCACCTCTATTTCTTCCTGAATATTTGTTTCACAATCGGTTCCTGCTGTGTTGGTTCGCTCCCAGAGATCTCTGTTTCTGATCTTTTCTGGCCATCTGATCTTGAGTATTGAGCGAAGACAACTGTTAATGAAGGTCTGTAGTTTGTTTGAGATGCTCTTTATGACGCGCAGTGCAAGTCTCTGATCCATATAGTAGCACTGAGTTCACATTGGAGTTGAAAATCCGGATCTTATTTTTGATGCTGAGTGCTGTTGACCTCCACACAGACTTGAGAGAAATGAAAGCTTGCCTTGCTTTCCCGATCCTCGCTTTGATATGCTCATCATTTCCGTCCGCCTGAAGTTGAAACGATGCTTCCCAGTTACGTAAAAGAGGTTGTTTCTTTCAGGTTCCTCCCATTTATGCTGATCGTTGTCTGTTGTTGTTGTTCTTGTCCAGGAATCTTCATCACCTCTGTTTTCCCTATGTTCACCTGAAGTCCTATCTTTGATGCTTCTTCTGCCAACTTGTTGCTTTTCGCTTGCATATCTTCCAGTTTGTGGGAAATCAGACATATATCATCGGCGAAGTCCAGATCCTCTAAGTATTTTGTGTGAGTCCATTTTATGCCTGTTTCCTCATTGCCCACTGTTTGTCGCATTACCCAATCTACTGCAATCAGGAAAATCATTGGCGATAGTAGGCAGCCTTGTCTTACTCCTGTCCTTACTTCGAAGGATTCCGTAAGTTTCCCGTTGTGGATTACTTGAATCAAATTACAACTTTTTAAAAGCATAATTGACTGAATCAATTTTCTCAGTGGCGTTTTTTCCTACAGGGCTCATAACAGTCTCTCAGAAACTGAGGCAGATTTTCCTAAAATGCATTAAGTTTAGGGATAAATTCTGACGTGCTAATGAATGCATGCCTAAGTTAAACTGAAAATACACTGAACTATTCAATGTTAATTTTTAAATAGCATTCGAAGTCAAGACGAGTACGAATAGTTGATTTTAGTAATAGCTGACGTTGAAGGACTGGAAATTAAATGCTAGTCAGGTGTTGTGTTATATGGTTAAATCCAATCATATTTTAATTATGCTGTAACAGCAGAAAGTAAGAGAATTGGTAAGGGAATTGTTTATTTGCAACTCGATGCACAAATTTAGGCAGAATATGTCTACCATAGAGTAGAATCCCAATTAGCATATATCTTCAGTATTGTGTCACTTTGTCTTCCTGTCATTTCTTCCATGTCGTTTCTCAAGCACTGTTCATTAGATCCATCTTTCCACGATTCAATATTCTTGACGCTGAAACACATATTTTTATCTGAATCGATATACTACTTATAAATCTTGTCAGTGGCATATGCCATAATGCAGTAGTTGGGTGGTCGCTTAAAGCAATTCTCACTTTTAGTATTACTGTAAGTACTACAAATATGAAATAAGATTTTCCACTATGAATTCATAGTATAACAATAGAAACTGGTACGTTGGCAAGATACTTGTAATAATCTTTCTGGTCAGTCTCTAGAATGGATTTAAAGTAAATTTAAGAACAAAATAGTTCAGGGAAGAGTCTCTTTTCGGCGAATTCAATCATTTAGCTGTAGAATCGCGTTTAAATATGATTATTTTGTGTGTGTGTGTACATTAGGATTGTTTAGATAGGTATTTCCCGTGAATCAAAGTAAATTGACTAGTCTTCTGAACAGATGAAAATTTTTATATTCAATGGAAAAGTCTATCCGTTTAATTTTATGCATAGTTTAATACTTCAATAACAAGGTGAATCAGGAGAACTGTAAGTGTGACCCCATCTACATTGCTAATATTGATATGTTAATTAGGTGATTTCCAGTTAAAGTTATATATGACAATCACCTAATCGAATTTTGATATACTTTAATTTTTGACATTAAAATTATTTGCGCCTTTTGAAAGACAGTGATTACTGCTGCATAGATACTTAGTATCCAGTCAGCTGCAAACTATTTGACCCTTTTCGGAAAATCATTCTGCCATGCAAATAGCTGGATATATTCTGAGAACTTTTAGAGCATTACCCATCGTCGTACATGAATATCATTGAGTAGACGTATATTAACATCAATTACTGAAAAGAAGTACAAAAATCATTTTTAAACACAAAAAATTGATCAACAGTTTAGTTTGAATTTTGGAACTTGTAATAAGATTCGTGTGTATTATTGAGGAGTTACTGGGTAATCTATTCTGGCAATATTTCGAGTCATCTGTGATGTTTGGTGACTGAAAGCTACCGTTAAGTACTATGTTTCTGATTAACTTATATCTGCTAGTAAGGTGTAGATATGATGGAGAAGATTTGTAGCTCAGGTGGATGATTTTGATGTGGTTGTGTTCTCTGAGTTGGATAGTTAATTTGCGAAGCTTTCGTCGCCCTACCAGGCAGCTTCTTCAGCGCATACTTCAATTTGAAGTATTGTGTATCCACAATAAAGACAGAAATGAGTTTCAGAAAGACATGATCTAGTGATGCAGTAATGCAGTTTGTAACTGAACTGTTTAGGAGTAACTAGACTACTTCGTGTACGATGACATCTTCCTCTGTTTAAATCTTAGGCTAAAATTGCTATGAGTTTTATATCGGCGTTCATGAGAGATATAATGCTACACTTAACATTCTTATGCTCTCCTTTCTGAGATTTCTCATATGCAGCAACAGATAATACATTGCATTATTTCAACAGCCACAGATACGAAATTCGTCTTTTTTGAAGTAATAAGGTACACTAGTCAGCCCCTGATTTAATAAAGAATCTGCTTCTTAACAAATATTCTTGTTAAACTATTTCATTGGTAGACTGGTTGTTTAGAGGAAGCAGTTCCGGTTATTAGTATACTACTTTGTTTACATAGGTGTGTCAAGTGATTCAGTTTTTTAGTGACTGCATTTTGTATCTTGTCCTAATCTTCTAGTTGCACTAGATTTGACTGTTTCTGGACTAAATGTAGTTCATAAATTAGCTGAACAGTTAAATTGTTTGTATTCTACTTACCGTACTTGTCTTTTTTTAGCTACGTTAGTTTGAACGTAAGGGACTACTGTTTTGAAACCATGTGTTCATAAGATAATGACACAAAAAGCCTGATAATTATATGAATCATTCGTGCAATAGTTTGACAAGTGAGAAATAATTAGGTGAACTGTCTTGATTTAACCCAAAATTCCTTTTGTGACCTTTTTCATCTCTGTTTCTTTTGTGATCAGATTCAAGCTACTTACCAGTCTTAAGTAGCATATGATTTAATAGACAACATTTTGTTTGCAGTAGTTAATCAGTCAAATCATGAACTGACATCAGTTAGGGAACTATTAAAAACCAGGGAGTACTGGACAGCTGTTCCGTCCTAGATTGAGGTTCTTCAATAGTGTGCACTCATGACGCCAGGATCTTGAGGTTACGACGTGGACCTGTCAGTTATTCATCTTTAACGGCATATTTTAGATTATCAGTCGTTTAGTTCACACAGAAGAGATCATTTGACTGAAACTTTATACGTGAGTACGGAAGAGCGAACGGCAAATAAGCAAAACTCCATCAACAACTAGATCGGTCAGAATATGATCTAGTAATGAGATCAATAAAGTTAAGTCATAAGACCTTGGGTAATGGACCCAAATGTAAAACAATGAAAGATAAATTGAGGAAACGTATAACACCAACCTAGTGCTTTGCATGTTTCAAATAAATTTTGGAGGATGTACCACACTGGACGTCACTCATACGTGAAACTATATTCCCAATGACTATTCTTAGAATAATTAGCAAAAGCCACCGTATCTTGTGTGTAAAAACACTACAAGATGAACAGTCAAAACAGTAAATAAAACTGCTTGATCAGACTTACTAACTAATAGTGAAGAAGCCTGGGAGAGGTGCATCGATTCTAGTTTTCAACACACAGTTAACTTCCATTTTTGTACATTATGGTTTCTTCTGTATCATTTCCAGCTGTATCTTTGGTGAACCCTGTCCTTAAGAATTAAACAGAAACACTTGGATTCTTATTCAAAACTTTCATCTCATACAATGGCTTATGGTCATATTCTGCGCAGTTACTTGCCTAAAGTCTGTAGGAATATTAGGCCATGTGCCTCCAGCTGCATTGTAATACTTAGTCACGATTAGCTAAGCACTCATTACTGCACAACAGTACTGATGATATATATCTTGTAGAATATAGCTGTTGTTCCGACTTGTCTATGGAAAGTCTTGCTTACACATAGAACGCGAATTCTTATTAATGCGGCTGTTGTGACAGTATTTATGAAAAACTAAACTGTCTTTTCACTGTCTCAGTCTTTTATGCTAAATATTCAAAGACTCTGAAATTCACAAATTCCAAATCTGCAACTGTCAACTCCTAAGCGGATTATCGTAGCCTTTTAAATATTTAAACCTTAAAAAAATTTGCGGTTTATTTGCCTAAACTTTACTTCAGGATAAATAATTAATTCTATGCTTTTGTTCGACCAACACTGAAAGGTATCACTTTTCTGATTTTTACATACCAGTACCATAGATTCTTTTCCTTGTAGAGGACACTGAGTGAACGATTCAGTGTAAATACGCGTGACTCATTAGAGACTATTACGTGGTGAGTCTGTTAACCTTTTTATAGAATCAGTACTATGTAGACGAATCACCACTCAATATTGATTACTGACCATTGTTTTAGTGAACTAGTTAAACTAAAGGCAGTTAGTCAGTCATCCTCGCTATTTCCCATCCTATCGTGTTACTTTCGGTCGTTGACACTTGATCCATAGTTATTTTTGCACGCGTCTAGATACGACAACATCGATTGCGAAACACATAATATTTTGGACTGCCAAATTGTTGTTTTGACTTGGCTTATCATTGGAGTGTCACAAACACGCTTCCATAAAGGTTTTCTGTAAATTTAGTTATGAGTCTTGTTGTTATGTACACCGAAATCAAAACCTTTAAATAATGTAATTGACGATATGAAACAATGGGTTACATTTTGACAAGGAAATAAAGTGCTTCACACTAAATGATATCAATCATATGCATGAAGGAAATCCGTGATATTTCTTCAATTTGAACTTTACCGAACGTTTGAGCATTACGATAACATGCTTCGTCAGTCACGGATAAATATAAGGAGCAGTGGAATAACAATAAAAGTATTTGTTTTTTGGAGGTTGAAGGTATCGGCGTTCGCAAACTGTACGGAGTATACTAACGCAAGATCATATACCAACAACTTCTATAGTGTACGCTCTTCGAGTACCAAAGATAAAGCAAAAGACCAGATTTAGTCGTCCAAAGTACGTAATATATTTCGGGACCAAATCGCGGGTTGAAATGAATGCTTAGCTAGCTAGTGATCGTGCACGCACGTGGCACGACGGAGTACCAAATGGCGGGGATGCTTGACCGGAAGCCTTCAGCTAAACAAGTCGACTTAAACAGTGAGGGTCAGAATCCAATGTTGAGTGATGATTGCTGTGGTTAATAATTTTGGGGAATTATTTTCCACTACAGTTTCTATGTTGATACAATCGTCAAGATAAGGAGATATCACCTATCTGCCTGCTTATATTCTGTATGGTTTCTTCCCTATATTCCGAAAGAATATTAGTCTTTCTGACTGTAGTTGCGTATATCATGTAGTCACGAGAATCCCGTAAACATTGCATTAAATCTCGACATGATATTATATTTCGTGTTCACCAATAACTTTGGTATATGTAAGCTCGTGAAGGAGCTCTGTTGTTAGCTTCGTAGTGGTAGATAATTCCCCGAAATTATTAGCCTGCAGCATTCATCACTCAATACTGGATGCTGATCTTCATTGTTTAAGTCGACTGGTTTAGCAATGACCCGAAGACTTTGGGAAACTATCTCACCTGTGGCAGTAGCCCCATACTAAACATCCGTGATGTAGTCAACTGAACCCGGTACGTGGTTGACACAGTTGCTGAAGTCAGCATCCTTCCTGCTATAGGGACAGATCGATAGAAGGAACCTACTTTCAACTCACAGGCTGAGAATGGAAAACCTATTGCAACCATTGGTAAAAATACGTCTATCTGAACGTAGGTTTACGCAAACTTATTCAGTATGTTTTCCTCCTTACAGACGTCACAATGCCTATCAGTGGCACAGACCTACTCAACCATCATGATGGACTCGTAGACGTCCGCCGAAAACGACTGATAGATGGCACTACTAGACTTTCTATTAAAGGCATCACCTACGTATGTCGCAGCTTGTCACTGGTTAAGAAGAAGGCGATCTTTGATCCAGTGTTTCAGCCGATTGCTGACAAGTACCCGGAACTTGATTACCAGTCTAGCGATCTATCGTGTATAGCCAGCAATGTTGTGTATAACATCACTACCTCAGGACAACCCGTGAGATCTAAAGCACGATGACTTACTCCTGACAAACTACGCCTGGCGACAAAAAGAATTCGACCACATGCCCACCATTGGCATCATTCGGCCATCGAATAGCCCATGGGCATCCCCACTTCATATGTTACGGAAGAAAGATAGCAACGACCGGCGACCCACTGGTGATTCCCGGTAAGTGAATGCCAAAACGCCCCCTGATTGCCATCCATTACCTCACATAGACGACTTGGTGGCAACATTATCTGGTGCAACTATTTTCTCGAAGATGAACTTGGCGAAGGCATATAACGAAATCTCGATGGCTATCATAACGCCTTTCGGACGTTTTGAATTTCGAAGTATGCCATTCGGTCTCTGGAACGCAGTTCAAAAATACAATGCTTCATTGACTTTGTATACGCATACTTACACGACTGCGTCATTGCGAGTCCAGACGAGGAAAGTCACTTTAGGTACATGGACTTGTCATTCGAAAGGTTACGCCAACATGGTGTTACCATTAATATTCAAAAGTGTCAGATAGGAGTAGAATAACTGGACTTTATCGGCCACACCGTTGATTTCCAGAGTATCCACCCATTGCTTAGTAAAGTTGAGGCCATTCTGAACTTTCTGGTACTAAACATGGCGAGAAATCTTCCCACTTTCAATGGCTTGGTAAGTTATTTCAGACACTTTATTCCTAACTGTGCCCCCTGATTCAGTCACTAACAGACCTTCTTCGAGGGAATAACAAGTCCATCGAACTTGACGTTTCCACTAAATATGCTGTCGTTCAGGTTAAAAAAGCTATGGCGGATGCCATCTTGCTTATATATCAGGATCCAGCAGTAGAGTGAAGTATCTCAGTTGATGCATCAGACACTACAATCGGTGCAGTTCTGCAACAACTAGTCAACGGAGAGTGGCAACCACTCGCCTTTTTCTCGAGGCGTTTACAACCAACAGAAACAAAGTACAGCACATTCAGCAGAGAACTTCTGGCTATGTACTGTACTATACGCCACTTCCGACATTCAGTGGAGAGTAGTGAATTTATAATTTTCACTGACTACAAGACTTCTGCGTACTCTCTGAACTCAACTTCAGATGAGTCTTCACCTACAGAATCACGACTATGTTTCACAGTTTACATCGGATATTCGCCATGCATTCCGAGTAAACAACACTATAGCAGATGCCTCGTCACGCATTTGTTGCCTCGCCTAAATGGATGGCATAGACCTCGCGAAACTGGCTCATCTTCAAAAAGAAGATACTGAGATTCAACACGGGTTGTCGAAAACAACTCTGCAATTATCTGAGAAACCCTCAGACATAGGTAGTGACACTATTCTATGTGACATTTCCACTAGTACTCCTCACCCCATCGTGCCTTAAAGCTATCGCCGTAACTTTTTCAATACGCTGCATGGCTTATCCCACCCAGGTATTCAAACTACTATCAAGCTCGTAACTAGTCGGTTTTGTTGGCCTGGTATTACTAAGGGAGTAACGGAAAGGGCTGACAGGTGCTTAACTTGCCAAAAGTACAAGTTTGTAAGACACAACAGAAGCCCTCTTGGCACCTTTCTTATCCATGATACTTGTTTCGAACACGTTCATACAGATCTGATTGAACCCCTCCCAGAAACTTATGGATATACCTGTATTCTGACGTGCATTGACTGTTTAACACAGTGAACTGAAGCAGTTGCACGTGTCTTTGTCGAACGATGGATCACAAGTTTTCGATGCCCATCCTCCATAACAACCGATTGCGGGAGGTAATTCTAAAGCGGCTCATTCTTAGCCTGAATTAAAATCCCAGGTTGTATGCGTTTCAAAGCAACAGCCCACCCTTCTCAAGTAAGTGGTATGGTAGAACGTTTGCACCGACAGTTGAAGGGTGGGTTATCAAATGCGAACAATACACATTGGACTGAAAACTGATGGTGGTTGTACTGCTACCGAGGTAGTATATGGCACAACAATACGACTGGCAGGTGAGTCTGTTTATCCCTCTAGCCTCCCACCAGCTGTAGGTCACATCTCATACGTCAGCAGGCTCACAGACGCAATGAGTTCAGTTAAACCTGCCCTCTTCTGACCACAATCTGTAGACGTCTTTTTTCACCCACGTTTGAAATCTTCACATATATTCGTCCATCGTGTCTTTGTGCGTTGACCTCTAAAATCCCCATTCGATGGACCACATAAAGTCATTAAACATCTGGATAAATGTTTTGTCCTACACAGAAAAGTCCGCGAAGACTCTGTTAGTGTCGATCACATGAGTCTTGAACTGAGTATTCCCAATGATACACAAGCGAGTGAATATCCGTTGGTCCTCAAATAAATCACCAGCATGGCTAAGGCAACCGAACCTTCTATCGAGACCCCAAAGTAAACACGTTCTGGACGAACCGTGAGATTGCCAGAACATCTTCACACTTATCTCATCTAAGAAGATGATGCGACTCAACCAATTTATCTTGCTTGTGGTACGTCTTTTTCATTGCATCACGCAACTTAAGTCAAAATTTATTTTATGACCGTACATGTTACATCCACTAAAAAATTATGTGTTCTTTCGATGTTCTATTTTTTGCATCAATTTCCTTTATGGTAGATGTATTTCGTTATTCATACGTTACTTTCAGTATATTGTCCTCGACAAGGTTCTCGGCGTTCTTGATTTCTTTTCCAGGTGCGACGGACATTGAGCAAGAAGCAAACGAATTTCGAGATCTAACAGACTGACACAAATGAAGCAACGTAAATACACCCAATTAGCGTGGGTAGACGATCAGTAGGCAATACATGCAGCCGATCGGAAGAGTTTTACCGATGGTAACACCATTGGGTGTTTACTTCCGGATGGTTTCTTCCTAGTCTCCTCACAACCCCACTATTGAGGGGAGGGGAGAGTGAGCTGTAGCGGTCGGTAATTCACCACAGCAGTCATCACTGAAAATTAGATACTGACCCTCACTGTTTAAGTCAACTTGTTTGGCTGAAGGCTTGAAGTCAAGCGCCCACGCCATCGTGTTACGCTCGTTCGTTCGCGCACAATTCTTAGTTAGTTGAGCAATCGCCTCGTACTCCCATTTGGTCCCAAAATATGCTTCGTAATTTGGACGATCAATTCTGATCTTTTGCTTTACTGTTGGTCTACGCGGAACGAATACTATAGAAGTTGTGTGTATTAGATCTTGTGTTAGTATACTTAGTGCTATCCGTCAACACTCTCAGCCTCTAAACCACTGACCGTAATTCGGATTAATCCACATGGCTTTCTGGTCCTGTAACACAGATTCCTTTTCCCAAACGAGTGTGTTTAATCCCCGACATATCAGTTTCCTGTGAACCAATCATCGTGTCTTTTCCAGATAATTTCAAGCCAATTTGTATTGTCCCTCGTGTGACCAGTAGTGTCTCGCACCAACTCACGTATATGGCCTCCGTATATTCGCCACACCACGACAGCCATCTGCAGAGGAACTTCAAGCCGTCAATCCTGGGTTCGAAAATATACTTGACATTGAAATGGTTAAACGTTTCAATGGGAAATGTGATTCACTACTTTATGAGGAGCTTAGAGACAGTTGCGTCGAATGGTGGCCATGTGGTAATTACCGAAGGCACAATACCGAAACGGTCTCTGATTGTTATCCCGTACACCCTTGAAAGGCGCGTGTGCACTCAGTGCACTTGACCCAATGCATGCCTATCTTCAGATGTTGTTTCAAAGATTGCAGTCACCACACTTTCAGGTCTTTTCGACTTTCTGCGCATGTATTTTGTGCATACAGGACGCCGCACAGATATTTAAGCTCTTCATTCGTGAAGTCTTGTGTAGAACAAACTTCATTTACGTATACTTGAGTGATATTTTCATGGCTAATCCAAATGAGGAAACTCCTTATCACCTGCGACTGTTATTTACAAACTGTCAAAACATTTAATAACAGTTAATCTAGCCAAGCGGCAAAACGGCGTCCACTTAGCGACTTTTCTGTGATATGTAGTTCATCAACATAGCATTCACCCCTTATCTGAAAAATGCGGGTCACTTAAGACTTTTCTGTGACAAAGTGCGTAATACCTTTCTCCAGGTATGTTGAGTTTTCACCGTCTCTTTATTCCTTGTTGTGCACTTATTTTAGCAGCGCCCAGAACCTATCTTAAGGTCAAGTATGAAACGTTAATTTTTGACATCAAAGCATTGCAGGCGACTAAGTAACCCAGGTAGCCAGACCCGATACAGACAATTTAGTGCCTCTGGATGTAAAAATTTCAGTATTTCTGCTGATGCACGTTATACGGCTTTCGGAGCTTTCCGAAATCAAATTTTGAGCGATGCTCCGATGCCTACTGTTTTCATGGACTTGAAGTGTGGTATAGTGTCTTCCCTTGGAAACTACTTGCTCTCTATGCTTGTACCGAAAAATCTTGTCACTTCTGTGAAGATCGTCCTCTCACTCTCTTTACTCTTTATAGACCCTTAACTTACACCCTACAGACCACTGAGGATAGATATGTACTGCATTAAGTACGCCATTTTGTCTAAATCTCATGTCCTTTTTGTTTCTAGTGTGAATAACCCTTTGGCAGATATTTATTGTCGACTTTGTACAACTGCAGCGCCTCCAACTATTGATTTTGAGATAAATGATATGACTTTAGCCTTTACAATTGGGTGCGATAAACTTTATCACAGCACTTGTCCGAAGATAAGGTGGGCACATCTTTCTGGTAGCCAGAGTAGAGCACTCTGCAACATGTCTACAGAAACCCCAAGACCCGTGGTTCCCTACCCTTACACCCAGGAGTATTTGGATCTCTTTATGGCCTTGTCAAATTTGGCTTTCAGACTTATATCAGCCGGGCTTTACTATACTGGAATTAACGGTGGTGTGCAAAACTGAACGCGTTCTTGTATGCAGTCTCAACACTCGGAAATGTACAGACATAACGCCACAACTGGAACCAGTTTTAACCCCGTTCATTTGAGCGTCACTGGTTCGCTACCTCCTTCCAACGGTGACTGGCACATATTCACATGCCTGGGCCAAGTAACTAGTAGGTCGGAACCTATCAGTATTCCGGACACCACATCCTGAACAACTAGGGGAGTTCACACGGTGAGATGGGTTCTAGAATCCTTTAGTGGTGGCATTTCTGTCAGTGATGATGAAAATCGATGGAACCTTTGCAGTGGCCTTGCCTATCAGAACTGGTTTCATTTCCATGGAAGGCGAGAATCACTGCCGTGGTTTAAATGTTTGCTGGTTGGCAACAGACCAGATCAATGCGATCAGATGTATCGATGTATTGACATTTATTTGTAGGCGTGAATCTAGTGTGTTAATATTAACCAGGAGTAAATTTAATGGTCTAAATACTATATTGGTTTGCTGTTGACTGAGCAATTATACATCTATATCCCGGTTTGTCTCTTATTATTAATGACAATGAAGTTCATTTGGCTACTAAGTACCTAGCTAATGTTCTAAGTTTTGTATAGTTATCTTCTGATGAAAGCAATTATTCTTTATGGCATTACTGACGGTTTCTGATCCACTCAGTTAACAATTCCCCTGAAGTAAAAAATTTAAGATTACAACCTTCAATAGACTTTTGGAACAACTGAAATGCAGCCGCACTCAAACCGCAACTGATTGGCTGTGGAATGCTTCATAGAGAAATTAAGGTTCCTCGAGTGACCACTGATAAATTGAAGTGAATGGGATCCCCCTCTAGAGCTCTCCCTACCACTCGGTTTATTCTATAGATGGATATACAGCGTACCGCCAGAGAGGTGGTTTGTGAAACCGCACTTCTTTCACATGGATAACGTGATGCTTTGGAAGTAGACAAACCAAGTTACTTTGATATCTGAGGTAATTCTCAGGATCTAATGCGCTTCACGCATCATTTCCAACACAAAATGGAATATGATGGCTGCAAGAAGGTGCTGTTGGGCTCGAGCCTTCAAGGCTGCACATAAGTTTGTTTTTTGTGATGGTGTGACAAACGGATTTCTTAGCTGATCAAGCACATCATCTAGACATGGCGTTGACTCCTTCGAGGCAGTTTATACAGATGGAGAACCATGGCCGTCTGCATAGTTAGAACTTGAATACTCCTGCTCATCAAATCCGTAACCAGACTCAGGTATTTACAAATCCCTTGAACCTTCAGGTGGTAGATCGGCTATTTCAAGTAGAGTGGTCTACCTAAGTTGGGGGACTCAACTATAGCGGCCTAAACGGAATCTACATAGCGAACGGACAAATGACCTTGGCAACGACAACTTTGACCAATCAGAGGCCTCTGTAGAAACGGCGCATAGTTTCAATTAAACGTTTATATAGAAGTAATGCAATGTTAAAAAATAGTTCTCGTATATGTTACCAAAAACCTCCCAGTTTCTCACAGGAACTAGAGATATGATATGAACTTGAAATGATTATGAGCGATGGTTTGTGCTCGAAACGTCATCAGTTAATATTACTGTATAACACTATGTGATTTATCAAAATAAAATCTTATCCATAATGGGATTTCTCACAGGCGTCCTCATTGTTATGTTAAATCGAGCCATGTACATAAACTCATCGAGATAACTGTATATCATTGCATTTCTTGATCCATTCTCAGATCTGTTCGGTTTTTTGAGGTGACTCCAAACATTTTCGACGGAATTAGTATGAGCTCCATCGAAAGGACTGATAAAATCATTTGTATGGTTGACGACGTGATGAATATAGCCCAGGGTTGATAGCTGACTAAAACTACTTCATTCATCTGTATGAACATTTGTCCCAGGTAACACTAAGCGTTAGATAATAGGCAATAAGACATTTGCACTGCGACTAGGGATCGCCTCAATGTATCCTTTGTGGAGGGTGGTGTTATGTACCTTCAACACCAACTGCTGATTCTCACTCAATCTCCCTCGATTGTATTTTTTTATCAGCACTGTCTTATTCACGGGCGCCAACTCCGCCAAGTACTTGAGTCAGCCTGTTCATTTTCCATGATGTTATGTCTCTGCAGTACTGGTACCATTGCACTGCAGACACTTCCGAATTTTCTGATTCATACGTTGCTGTTGTTGCTGGTCTTTTAAGCACCCAGATATGACACTTCATTAAAATTCTCGTCAGAGCGAATTCAGACTTGGCGAGAAAAATTACCTACGGAATCTGTAAACTAAAAAAGAACGGCATACCTTCTCGAACTGACTTTCTGGTTCGGCACTCATCGCACCTGTAAACAAATCCATCAATGCACCTAGTATATCTTAGTATATACACGACACCTCCACATTCACAATTTTTCGACCTTCCTATCAGTCTGTTCTGCAAACAGTAATCAAAAACAAGGTATGGGGCGAATTAGCAACGCAAAAGGTGTACAGCATCCATAAGCACGTCTGGATAATGCGGAGTTACTTGACTGGTTGCTCAAGGTCATTTATCCGTTCGCTAGGTAGTTTCGGTTTGGGCTGCTATAGTTTACAGTCACCCCCTGGCCCTGTCTGAAGCTTGGTGTTCATGGAGAGTCCTGTGTCTGCTGGTAGTGTTTTGGGGTGAGTTGTATTCGGAGGTCAATTCGAGATTCATTTAGATTGATCAGACTGGCGTTTCTTCAATTTCACTTCTGTGGTAATCGAGTTTACTTCACCATTTTTCACTGGTTTCTTCTGCATTGATTCCTTTCTGGTTAGCGGCGTGAATTTTTGATAAAGGGTCAAGCTTACCTTGAGATTATTCCGCTCAAATTGCCGGTATGTCACGACGGTATCCTTTGTATTTTTACGTACTCTCATTTTCTGCAGATTGTGCCTGTCTGCTTTGCTGTTCATCTCCACGTCGATTTAACTCATCCATCCTCTTTGTCACCTCTATTGGCTCCCTCGTATCCATAGTAGGTCTTTCTGTCACGCCTAATATTGCACCTTGAAACAACAAAGTTCCACTGTGTTTACCATTTTGTATTTTATGTTAATTAGATCATCTGTGATTCGGTAAACTGTTGTGTTTTGTTTTTTTGAATGCACATTTTAGTTAGCTGCAAGTCATATGTTCAGCCATTGTGCTTTGGGTATTTGGATGCTGGATTACCGAACTGACTATGTGATTAATTTTGTTCAACACAGTAATGAGTCTTGCAGTTCTTCGAGAGCTTCTTGCCAATATAATTCTATTTAGAACAACTTAGCCTTGTTTTCGACTTAGTCAGAAACTGTGAGTACGTGTGTTCGGGGTATTATTAACTCAGTGGCTGTAGCTCTTTTTTGTTTCTAACTCCTTCCTTCTTTTCAAGGTGCCTTCGCAAACTCCCAGCTTTCCGTTGCTCAAGTTTCTTCAGGGGTGTTCCTTAATGTTACCGACTTTCCTCTGATGACCACCCTGCTGTTATTTATAGCTCCTTCTTTTAGTTCTTCATTGATGATTTTGAACTGTAGCCTTCTTGAACCTCTTTGATGGACTACATTTGTTCAGTAAAGCATACAGTGATACGGCATTATTTACTGATGATGTTCAGAGTAAAATTTATGGCCCATAATTATACCAGTACATTTACACAACTCTCAGACCTCCTTTATATAACTCCATTGTTTTTTATCTTTTGACTTTGTCAGTCAGCAAGATAGAATTCTAGTGGCGAAACAGCCAGGAATCTACTGCTCAGCGTGTACGCAGAAACAAATGGAGATAGATTGAGAAGCCACTGAAGTTGCTTTCAAGTGAGACTGTACATCAGGACTTCACGTACAGCCGGAATGAGAAGCGAAGATGTTGACGTTCAAGTATAGCACTAAGAACGTTTTGAGAAGAGGCACTAGAAGCTTGCTGATAGGCCGTGAAACTAGCCGAAAGCAGTAAATGGTGAAGCCATATCCCAGTCAGAATGCCAGGAATGAACGTTATCAATAATACAGATCAAGTTAAGTCAGTTTTAAGTAGCCAAAAAACCAGCGAATGCGAAATATCAAATATTGCACTCGGCCTTGTATCTTCGATGGCAGGTAGTCAGGAAACGCAGAATTTGACAAATAACGGCAGCTAATATCGTTATCCAACAACTTTTCCGCTGCCTCTTCCATGTCGTAGACTGTCAGTCTGAGATACGCTTTTTGCTGATACCGTTGTGGAAGCTGATTTCACCCCACCTAAGGATGAACGCATTCCGTGCCCACTGGACCCATAACTGTGTTCCATTAGTTTTTCGCAGGCATGATGGTCCCAATAGCACTCATATCTCCTCGAGTATCTCTTGTGATAGTAAGTTTTTATTGTCATTTTTGATGTCATTGTGTTCACTTTTTAAATGTACCGATCATCTCCCTAAAATAAATACGATACCTGTAAACATGACTCCAAAGCATCGCAAAATATAACGGTAGTCATAGCATATAATACCTTGCGACTACATCAAAACTATAAACTCCTTCTCAGTATATCTGCCAATTCATCTCACACTGCTACAGGGGCTTAACTGTAGCAAGTATTCAATCATACTTTGGCATCCCTCGCCTTGTTTTTGAGGAAGGTATTTGCAGCGAGGTAACTTTGGCCTCAGAATGATGCTCACTCAAGCTTCCATGAAACTCTTTTGACATTTTGCTAAAAGATGGGATGCCATCAAACTCCCGGATCACGAATCCCCTATCGTATGCCCAACACAATTGTGCAAACGGCTACTCATTTGGGTGGGTTATGGCATTCAGATAATCCGTGATGGATATGTCATATCTAAGGAGGGCGCGCTTGAACTTCTACTTCAGGAAGTCAATTTTTTACGCTACTTGAATGACCCCGAGCTATCATCCACTTGGCTTCAACCAAAAATAACAGGCACAAGTGATATGTGGTCATCTATGCTGCTGCATCTGTGCTTTTGCGACTCTACCTGCTGACTCTATAGCTTGGCCCACAACAATCTGCCAGCCAGGCTCCTCTTAACACCTCCACAACTAGTGAAGAGAAAATATAATACTTAAGACTGTTCAAAGATATATTTATTAACAATAGTAAGAAAAGATCATGGAATTATATGATAGCATCAAACCGTCGAGATGGCATTCTCGTCCCTTAAATATCTAACGTCTACACCGTGATTCAGCCAGAGAAGTTAAACAGTTGGATTGCTGGAGGTGAAATGGCTGATATCCAGTTGACTTAACGCACTTCCTTGACCCCTATAATACGTTGCCTCACCAAGAGAGATGAATTATAAACTTGTGGAGAAGTCTAAAATCTTGCTTTAAATTGAAGTATGCTGAAGATGTTGCCTATTAGGTCAATATAAGTTCCACAAATAAACCATCCAGCTCACAGAACACAACCACATCGCATTTTCTGGTATCTGGAGAGTAATGCGATTTGTGCATTCCTGAGTAGTGGCATTACTGAGGGCGTTCCGTCAATGAAGTGTTCTCTCCGGCCATCAGGTACTGGTGGTACAGGTTATCAGCATGTACTCCAATATCTAGGTTTGGTGCTTTTTCTCACTCGTCACTAGAAATCACCTGCAACCTCAATGATCCACATGAAAGTCATCCATTTCTGCGGTCAGAGACTCTACCAGTTGGATGTGAACTCCTCAGTGGGACCAGAACTAAGCCAGTGTTTCACAGATGTGGCGCGGAAGTGTATTACAACCTTAGTTCACCCAGGTAGGAATTGAACGTGATGTTAGATACGGGTTGCATGCTTGCAACGAATGCCGGCCTTCCTAAGTGAACAGACAAATTTACACCACTGCAGTCTCTCGCAAGACCTGACGCACAAAACAAGTAGAATACGAATGATGTGGGTTTTCTCCAGCTTCTCAAATTTGCAAACAAGTTTGAAAATAAATTCATTCAGCTACGAAATACCCGTGTTCTGTCATTGTTGGTTGCTGTCTATCTACTAATGGTTCCATAATACATTTCCATTGCGGACTTAAGGTTTCGTCAGCGGCAACAGGCAAGGAGAACCGGCAGAATTTTCGACTTCCACTTCACCGTCAACGAGGGTTACAGTGAAATTTAGCAGAACTAGTTTGTGGAAACATTACATTTAGTGGACGGACTAGTTGCTCCAGCATGTATCACGCCAAATGCTAATGAGTAACACATCTGTAAGCGGTAACCTTCAATCGTTTTGTGTCAGTTTTATTCAACATATACCTGTGCATAGTGAATAAGAATACAGTTGAGTACGTTTTCGTGACGCCATTAGGATACATTTATTTAATTTCTCAGATGTATCCTATTTGGTTTTCAAGTGGAAGGAAAAGATTTTCGTAAAAAACAGTCAAGCAAAACAGAATACCGTCAGCTTTGGCAGTTTTAGCAGCCTTTATCGATGAAGAACTTTTTTCTTCTTATTGATATGATCAGCAGAGTCCTTATCACTGGACTAAAAATACTTTGTTATTTGCAGAGATCCTAAATCAGCACTCCAAGTATAGAATTCCCTCGTAACAAACTAGTGATTAAAAAGACTCGGTAGGTAATACTGTATTCCAAATGAGCACATCTTTCTCCAAATACAGATTACGTTAAACTGCCATCATAGTGCAATAAGGTAATGGCTGGAACAATGGTGGCAATGACCACTCCGGACTCTAGTTGAGATAAGTAACTGTTTCTGACCGTTAGTCAGAGAGGTTCATAAAATCAATTCACTAAACAATAATTCGTGTATAGAACGTTAAACTTATTCATTCTGGCTAAGCTATCAGAAGTTGCCATGTCTATTGCTTTTAATTAGCAATGTCATTAGCGGCGTCTTCAAACTCTGTCTGAGGAGTTTGTTATTTGTCCGCGTAATTTTTTATTTGTAAGTACTTCTCGTCACATTAAAAATATCTGCATCAAATCTAAATTTCTCGCGCACAACAGTTTATATAATATTTACGATGTTTCTGGGTCGCAGAGCTGATATTTCAACTTGTAAAGGGCAGAAAAATTAGGTTACTACGGTGGTCTCCTAGATTCCGTTACCATTAGGATTAAAATTTCATTGAGTTTGCGCCGTTTATCAAGGTTACTGCCCCGATGTTATTAAGTTATGTGACTAGTGTTCATTAGAGTCATTTAGATGGAAACTAGAAACATATGTTTCTAGTCTTCATATGAAGACTATCAACTGGTAATTTCATATGCTGCGCATTTTGTGAAGAGTTCTTTTTCAGTTAAAGGGAAGAGATAGTGTTCCGAATAGTGAACAGATATGACGAATCTAAATTAGTCAATCAGAGTTGACCAGACTAAAAAAGATGAAATAGTTATTATATTCTTGAAAAAAGTGTTAGCAGGTCCGCCACTTAAAAATCTTGTATAGCTTTTGTTATTATTAGTAGACCCTATTCATCGATCATAAGTTCATCACTGCCTACACAACCTACCACTCATTGAAACTCGTCCGCCTTCAAGGGCCCCAAGACTGAAACTGTATCATTTTGTAACTTCCAGTTTTCTCTAGCCCCCATAGCTTATGGTGAATCTTATTTCTAAAAGTCAAAAATGAGGGTATTTTGATTCCTGCAAAGGTCCGTTATAATTTTATAAGCTTTGATATTATTTTATTTAGCTTGTTCTAAAATGTTTATTTATAAGAAAAAAAAGTAAATTAACTAGGTTACTTGATTCGTTTAGTGCATCACGAACCGGCTACTTCTCTAAAAATCAGATGGTAATAGTGTTCTTACAATAGAAACTCTGGGCGATCAGATGAGTATACAACATACCCTGTAGCTTTTCAGTTCGCGTCATCTACCTGAGGTTTTTCGACTTGCCTTTGTTTTTAGTTGTTACTCGCTAGGTTACTAAACATAACCTTAGGAAATAATGTGGATAATTTTTCATTTGGCGGAAATCTGTGGTATTTGTTTGTAGTTGTGATCCCTAAAGGCCGAATACCAGTAAATCATATAACAACACGGGTAAGATTGAAGTCAGAAATTTGTGATAGACAGCATGTTTTGTATTTAGTATTTACAATAAACGGACACAAACAAAAACGAACATTTAAACTGTAGAGCAATAGAAATTGTCGTTCACAAAGTCATAATTTATCGGTTGTTAGTAGCGCTCTGGTGCCCAAACTGAGGTAAGCGGGATGGGATTTAGATTTTGAATGCATTGGTAGCAGTGGTGTACTGCTTGGCAGACCGAGTGAAACGCTCCTTTGTGTACAGTTAGAATAAAGATGTTAAAGAAATGGCCACGTCTCTGCCTGCTCTGTAAGCGCGGTTCGTTACCTCTGGTTTGCTGTTCAAAACCTTCGGTCAGGTGTTGGAGAGTTGGAACATTGTGTATATTTGTTAACCCTATGAATAGAGTTGTCAGTTTGAAAGACAACAACTGATAGTATGTGGTAAAGTTACCCGATATTACTACTCTATCATTCGCGTGCAGTTATTAGTGTCTCTGCATCTACCTCCTTTTCTCACTGTCTAGTTCACACAGTATGATACTAGATCTGTGAGGTAGCGGTCATTGTATTGTATTGAGCCGTGCAAACGATGGTCTAGCACTGTTTATTCTATCTTATGTCATTCTTTGTTTTATATTTTTCCTCTAAGTTTCGCTCTATGTCGCAAAATTTGACGGCCCTATATTCATGAGATGGTTTCATCCATATGGTCTAAGTTGAGTGCACTGTTGGTGTGTAGCGCTTTCACCATAGTATGCTAATAAGGTTACAAGAATGGTGAAATGATTCTTTCATAGTGAAGTGGTTGCAAGATTAGATATTTAATGTCTTACACGCCTCATTGTATTGAAACGCACGCTTAATTCATTACTGATTCAACTCATTGCTAATTAAAGCTCTTGCGCTGACTGACATTGAAATGGTCCCAACGTAAGTAGCATAAAAGAAGTAACACACCGTATCTCTCTTTAGTAATCCATCGAATTCAAGCATAACATGGGGTTAGGGTTGCTTTCACTTCTTATTTATATACATTTCATATACTAGGTTTTCACTTGCTTATATGAACACAGTAATTGGTTGAGTAGAATAATATTTTGTTGAAGTATGTGATTTTATCTTTTATTTCCCGATAGCTATTGCTAATGGTTAAAACTCGTTCACTTGGAGTAATAATTGGTAGTGATATCATCTATTAGAGTAATTACTCGACTTCCACATGGTAAGTGACAACTTTGGGTTTCGTTGAACTCACTCGGTCGCAACAACCAAATGGCTCTCGTTTACTAAGTATGATTTATTGCCTGGAACGTTAACAATTACCGACTTATTGAGTTAAATTCTCCAGAATAAATTGGATTTTATATGCGAACTGAACTCATTGTATGATGAAAAAAGTCCACAAATATCATATTGCTTTATTTGTTTCTTCTTTAGGTTGACAGTTACCCCTGTTTCAAAATTCTCAATCAGCGCAACTTAGGAATATTGGCATGAAAGAACTTATGCTTTACATCATTTGATGGAGAGTGAATTTGGTATTTTGTCTTCAGGTTATGCCCCTATGTGATGAATGGCGTCTGTTGGCGATACACAGATGCGGAAGCAACTTCGTGTTTGCAGGCGCCGTCAGAAACGCCATTTAAAGTTGAAAAGAGGTGCCCGACTTTCTTCTAACAGAAACAATTCATTCAACAGCGTAGTTGATTCGGAGGAAGTGTACGTTGTTGAAAGTATCCGTGATGAGAGGATTATTAAGGGACAAAAATACTACAAGGTACGTTGGCATGGTTTTCCTCCAGAGGCGGACAGTTGGGAACCGGAACAAAATCTTACTAACCTTTTGGATATAATTGCCAATTTTCATCGATCAAAGGCGAAGACTCCCAAAAATTTAGATGTGCAAAAAGAGTATCAAACTGGTTATGAGAACTCCCCAGCTTCACTCCCAACTCCTCCCGCAACACCAAGCACGGCAGTCCACCATTTACATAGTCGATTGAGAGGTGCTAGTGAAGAACGACAAGTAAATAACTCCATAAAACGCAAACACTGCACGAAATCTCGAACTAGTGGGAGATATGAATATGTGCCAAAACACCAGTTGGTTGCCTTGAAGACAAAATACTTTGATGACATTAGAGATGGAAAAATTGACTTGTGCTCAAATGATCTTTATTCTCGCGTTAAAACTCGAAAGCGGTGTGCCGCTGAATCTACCAGCAATTCTGTCAGCAATGAATCTGCTCAGAGTCGAGGTGGTAGTCTTCATGGGGAAAATGAATCGGAATGCGATGCTTCTATGGAAACTTTTGCATCATGCTTTCCAAAACGCGAACCGGTGTCACCGTCATTTTCGTGTTTTAATAATAGTGAATGCTTCCCAGACTCTAATTGCACACTTGAAACTAATGAACAAGAACACACAAGTGTCTATGCTGCAGATAGTTCTGATCATCATCATCTTTCTGACATTAATAACAATATGGTTGGTTCAACCGATGACAGATTGCATGATACAGACAGAACTTCCAACACAGACAATAAAGCCGTTCAGTCGGACATTTTGAATTCAGAATCAAAAAGTATATCATGTGATCTCGGCTTTTACAATTCTTTGAATAAAATAGATGTGGGATTATCTCCAATATCTTTAAGTGTGAGTTCTATGTTTGATTTCTCAAGTATTTTCTTTATTGAAGGAGAGTAAGGCCATTCGAAGCAAAATATTAGAACAGTAAATTTGCATGAAAAATAGCCTGTTTGATACCTAGAGTGCTGTGCAGTGTGTACATTGCAGAAAAGCTGTTGGGCTAATAAACTGTACCAGTGATTGTCATTACTTCATCTGAGCTCCAGTAAGGAAATTGGTTGCTAACGATTATGTTTAGCGAATGCTAGTGTCTTTTGTTGGTGCATACTCGAATTCACCATAGATATTTATTATGTTAAGTGTTGTTGTATTCTCTGAGGTAGGCGGCTAAGTTGTAGATTTCATTTATATATATATATATATATATTCATTCCGGGATCTAAATTTTTAGAGATTCACTGAAGTCATTTTGCTCAAGTTTTAAATTCACGAAGGTTGTAATAGAAATTAGAAACCTAGTAACATTCAATTCTACACGATGGTAAAAGTTGTTAGGAAGAGCTGGATTATTAAACATTTACTTCATTTGTTTAGATGCCTAGAAAACCAGATTAGCTTATGTAGATGGTAGGGTATATTAAATAATGCACAGAGTTGCCTTCTTCATGTACGTAAAGTAGTAAATAGATTTCTCTGGCTTCATAAACGTTTGTTCTAATCGAAAACGTTGAAGTTTGAGAATGTTATGTTTATTGAGAGTCAATTGATGGTAGTGGCACCACATGGCAAATTGGTAGAGGTTAAACTTAGTGGATCTATGGATTTCTACTCGTTATCTGAATGGTGACGTACTTACCTCTTAACGCCAGGGCTGTGGTTGAACAGTGCTAAGGAGTCCCGAACTAGGATGAAATGGCTGTCCAATGCCTCCCGACCTTAAATATTTCTCTAACTGGTATCCATTCTTAAGAATTTAAGTTTGGTTGTTTAAAGTGTAGTTGGTGAGCGTTTTTTTTATCCATACAGTGTTTTTTGTGTATAATTCTGTGTCGTTTAATTTATTTTCTTTAACGAGATTAATTAAATGTAGTAATCCTTCTTTAAAAATTATTTTATTTTCTGCACTTACTAGCCTGTGGATGAAGAAGCTTTTCAGAAGTCGGAGCAAGAAGTGACTCCTACATCTGCTATCAAGGAACAAATAGAGCAGCTCCATAACACTAATAATCACTCTCAAGGACGAAGCGTCTCCTCATTGCGCACACTTGTAAATATTTATTTTAACTTAATCCTATCACATATTTCAAATCAAGATCAAATGGTTCAAGGAGAACAATTGAATGACTTCCAAAATGAGCTCCAGTCTTTGCCATATATCTGTGTTTATAACCCACAGACTAGTATCAACTCATCGGAAGAACTTCTCGAGGCCATCAATAATCAGAGATGGAGTCTTATTGCTACTACACCCTCCGAAAAGTTGTTTTCAGTTCCCGATCAAAAACAGAACAATGTTTTGTCACCAGAAAGTTCACTTGGAACCCATAAAGATGATAGATCTGATTTTAAAGATAATCTCTGTTTCAACGAAGACATTTTATTGGCTTGCATTACCGGTGGCGCAGGTAGACCATTAGTTCTAGACAGACTGCTTACTTCTGGATTGGATCCAAATAAAGTAACTGAACCCAATTCAAAGTGGCCGTTGCTAGCTCTAGCAGTTTCTTTGGGTCGCTTACACGCTGCTCAAGCTCTTCTTGATGCAGGTGCTAAGCCTAATTGCGTTGAACCGAATTGTCGGCAACGTTCAGCTCTTGGTTTGGCAATAGCAGCAGGAGATGTCGATATGGCTAACATGCTTATATTGTCTGGTGCAAATTTCTACGAGGTGCGTTTTTATACACGAGTTAAAAGGTTTTATAACCGATTTATCTAACATTCACCGCATTTATTTCCAAAATTCAGTGTTAACTGACAAAAACATCAACCCATGGTTTAATGCATTTCTTAAAAATAGTACAGAAGATAATCATAAGTGGTTGTAGTAAACAAGTTGGGAACAAGTAACACTAAAACAAAGGACTACCTAACATTTTGTAGCATTTCTTTATAAGGATAGATTTTCAGTGATACCAATTAAGGCATCTGGATCGGACATATACTGAGACCGTCGAATGATATCGTGCTCTAGGCCCTCAATTGGAATCCAAATGGGAAACGATAAGTGGGGCGTCCGAGGGTGACATAACAGAGATCGTGTGAGGAGGAAATGAGGATCTGTGGTCAATCGTGGAGCCAGATAAAGAGAATTGTGGAGGACAGGACAAAGTGGAGATGTATTCCTAAGACCCTGTGTTCCACTCGGAACCTAAGGGAATAATAATAATCTATAATAATAATAATAATCAAGACATCTGATTAACCAGTATGTTGTGTTGGACATCGCCGAATAAACATGCATTTTTCGTTAGTTTTACTAGTACCACAACTCCTAACCTCAGTCCAGGTGTCATTTTCTGTTTTTATATAGGAATATTACCAAAACAAAAAACGTATCATTGTGTATAAACTATTGAAATATAACTGCAATTTATTTGATCTATTCCACAGTACCAAAACAATTTACTAACACAAATTTATATAGGAAATTCTGCTGAAAAAATCGAAGTGAAACAAAAATCATTTACTACTTTATCTACAGATATTCACCATTATTTCAAACCTACATCTCCACTCAGTCACGTTAGTTGACAGTCAAGAATTTCATCAGGTGGAATCATGTCTTGTTTTAATTACTCCTGAATGTCCTTTAACCTACTTATAATACGTGGAATGTCTCATATGTAAGGCGTTTTAGGATCAAAAAAGTTTTTACTAAAAGTTGAAAATACTTTAGACAAAAATATTTTATTTCCACGTGACACACCAGTTTTTCCAACGTCACCGTTGCAAACACATACCAGTTTATTTTTAAATAATAAACTGACTTCTACACGTGAGTAAAACTGTCTTGAAGAATGGAAGAAATACTGAATGTAAGTGTGAAAAAGAGGTGTGTAATAATCTCTAGCGTTACGAAAACTCTAAGGGAAAGAAAGACTGAACTGGATGTAAATTTTTAGCATAACATTTGTTGTTAATTGATGCACTGTCTGCTTTATCACCCTCAAATAGTATGTCGGTGATTGAATTCAAAAGATTACGTAACTGCCAGTCAGCTTTTGAGTAAGACTTGATCATCAAATAGAGTACGATTCCATTTTAGTTGCATATCGTTTTCATATCATTGAATAGCATACAGGTGATACTTAGATTTAATCACATTGAATAGTTGGGCTTTCTAGCCTTAGTCAGTACAATTTTCTTTTTGAAATATGCCGGTGCATATCACTTTACAAATGATGGTGTAGTGTGTATGTTGAGTAAGAGAAATGAAAAATCCGAATTGCAGTATAGTAAGTTTCTGACTTTATCTTTTTAGAACGGAACAGTTTTCCTCTTTCGCAGTATAATTCATCTATTGTTATTTTATTTGAAACCTGTCATATGTATTATATTACCATAATTAACGCATTGTTGGTTGGTATTTTACAGGTGGAACCAGGGACAACTGCTCTCGCTCTTATCATGCGGTTGTTAAATGCTCACGTGTCTGCACAACCAAATACCAAAACAAACTATGGACAACTAAATAAATCTTATCTTGCTCTGACAGAACTTCAAGATAAACTACAAAGTCCAGATAATCACTATCCTCCTGTTCCTCCGCCTTGTCCTCCTAACGGACTTGACGTTTACAGTTTACCTAAACCGTACATTTTCAATGCTCTCATAAACTCGAGTTTTGGAAATCATTATAGTTCTGATCAGTCAAGCAATACAGATTTCAATAATTCTAAATCAGGGAATATTTTACCCTCCGTAGATAGTTTATGCAGACTTCACGAACTTGTTGTCGCTCATCATGCTCGTCTGTCGTTAGGTGTCACTAATTTAGTTCGAAATTGGCTTACTCGAGCTGATCTTGTTCAAGTTGGATTAGTTTCACCATGTCAGTGGATAAATATACGTGAGTGTTCTGCTACAATAAAATTTTCATGGCCAAACAAATTTACTAAACCGAAGTCAGAATCATCTCGTGTAGTGGCACCGATTTTGTTTTTAGTTCATGGTCGGATAACACCTCCTGCTTGTTATGATGTTTGGATGGATGATGATGGTCCTTGTGTTATAGAACGTGTTTGTCTCGATCAAATGTACACACAGAGACCATTAAATCGTATGCTTTTTGTAACTACATTATATCCACTTGACTGGAAATCATCGAAACCTCGAGAGCATGAAGTTTTAATCGAATTTAAACAGGATCATATTTTATGCGGGTATTCTACACGTCCAACATGCATAGCAATTATGATTGTTGCTGTTGCTCTATCCCATAATAATATTAAGGAAGGAGTATCACAACGGAATGGGAATTCAAACACAGTTCAATCTTCACGTTCAGTTTCGAGTAATAATAATAATAATAATAGTAATAAGACAACTTAAAAGCAATCAAAATTCATTTGTATATGCACCATCTTTAGTCGATTAATTAATCAGCATAGGATGTTCTATTTCTTTTCCTTCTGGGGAAATTATTTCAGCCAACTAGTCAGGTAGTAGAATACATAGTACATATTATCTTTGAGCAACCATATGTAGTATTAAAAATAATTTTTACTGTGATCGTGTAACAGTTTCAACTGAAACTAATTTTTATCAATTGGGTCATATTACCAATGAGCTTTCAGATAATATACACGTTATTCCTAGGCATCATTTATCATATTCTTGTATTTTATCATATTAGGGATTTATCAAGAATTAATTTCTAATACTGCTTGTTGTATTTATCACTGCTGTTATACTACCTAAAAATACGATTATCAGATACCAAGTATTATAGTCCTGCGTATGTAAATGAGCGCTTATCTACCGTTGTTGTATGACTATTCGTATCTTCGTATGAATTGACTCTAAATTTCTCTCACTGAATAATTGTTTCTATTATTATTATTATTATTATTATTATTATTCATCCTTTAATTCATCATACTCAGAAGAAAAGATAAGACAAATACTTAGTTCTAAGTGGATTTCATTCATCTGAAGAGAAGAAATATTCCTTGCTATTAGTCTTGTTATTATTGTAATGAAATAGTTTATTTAATATTTATTTATTTACTTATTTGCATGCGAAACCCTAGCTAACTCACCTTTTACCTTTATTCTCTGTTACTTACAGGAATGATTGTTGTTTGTTAATATTATTATTATTATTTTTGATAAACTGTCCTTCATTTCTATCCTGTAATTGATTCTATAATATATACAAAAATCTTACACAATTTAAAATGATGAATGTGTCTTCAGTTTTTTGTTGTTGTGTCAATGATTAGATTGAATCAAAAAGCGATTTGTATGCGATTTAAGGGTGTGAAAATTACCTCAAGAATAATTTCAAGGGTAATGGTAGAAGACGAGAAACTTGGTAAAGGAATGTTTATTTGGAATTTGGATTCTCTATCTATATATAGCGAAATTATATACGCCTTATCTTCAAATCACCATTTGCACAGATTTTCGGTGTTGTACTACTTCTGGCCTTCATATTGTGTTTCTTTGTGTTCCTTTCACGTTTCCCATGCATCTCCGCAACGCTGTATCATTTGCTTTCTCTGACATCAAATCTATCTCCCTGCTATTAGGTGTTTTTTATGCTGATGAATGTCTCTTTATATACTACTTATAAATCTTATCAGTAGTACATGCCACAGTACTACTCAACACAGAATTTTGCTCAGTTTATACACAAAAATTGAATTAAACGTAAACAGTGGGATATATAGAAAATAAAAATTGGGAAGATTTGTGAATAAAATCCGTAATTAAATGTAGTTTAATAAATTGTTAGCAATGCATGAGAAGACAGATGGAAATACATCTGTCACAGTGTTGTACTGTTTCAACCATTTGACAACGGATCTCAAATCACTAATAAGTGTATGTCTTTCTAACATGTAATCTACTCCCTTTTTGACATAGTGATCACTTACTTATAACTCCTGAAATAAGTGAGATGCTTGTCCACTAAAGATGCTGATTCTTTAAGAACTAAGTGTTGTTCCTCAGATTCACAGATTTAATTATTTTAAGGAGTATTATTACTCAAATATGTGCCCTACACCAATATTTTTGCGTTGAGCACTTGACGTTTTTACTGACATGAATTTGTGACTGTTAATGACAAATTGATAGTGTTTAGTTAAATACTGTGTGTGAACATAGTTCAATATTCAGCATTCATACTGATTATTTCGCGGGTGTTCTTGCCACTAAATGGATACTGTGGCAGGTGTGTTTTCTACAGGAGAGCATATTTTATGCGCTTCCAGAGACTATGAAAAATAAATGATGAAGTAAACGATAGAGGTGGACAATTTTTATTATTTGTCCCTTGGGTTTCAAGGGGGGACATAGGGCCACAGCAGTACATCTCCGTTGCACTCGGATCCCTGCGGTCTTTTTTAGCTGACTCGACGATTGCCCGCAAAGCTTATTTCCTCCTCTCATGATCTAAATTCTATCCTCTGGCGCTCAACTGGTCGTTGTTCATTCAGCTTCCACTCGAGGGTCTGGCTTGTGACGTCACCCACTTATCCCCTGAGTATATGTCTAATACATCTCAATTTTCTCCTACATATTTGTTGAGCTTATCCTTTTTGACCAGACATTCGATCTTGAGTATCGAACAAAGCCAGTCTGCAGTAGCCTACTGGAAATGCTGTAGGTGACGCATGCAATAAGTCTATGAATTATATAGAAGCACTAACTTATTTGATATTAGTTGTCGCAAATAAGGATATTTGTCTTTGTGCCAAGTGCAGTAGTTCCTCACACCTATTTCAAATTAGTGAACTACTGTTTCGCTTTCTGTATCCTATCTAGTCTGGCCTTGACAAACCCATCTGCGGTGCCTGTAGTTAGAATGGTGCTACTCGTGTAAGTGAAAGAGACGACTTCCTTTAGATTATTTCCGTGGATGGTAATTGGTGCTTGTTGTTGTTAATTAGGTACATGCATCACTTCTGTCTGCTCTATATTCACCTGAAGTTCAGTCCTCGCTTCCTTTTCTGCCAACTTCTTGGTTCTCGCTTGCATAACTTCGAGTTTGCGCGATTATTATTATCATTATTAAAACATACTTGGTATATTATAGGCAACAAGAAATGCACTACACAAAAATAGTAAAACAATATACAAATAAAATAGGGATAGAATATAAGAGAGACATCTACAAATCAGGTACGCATACTTGTAAATATCACTCAAGGATGATTCATTACTTCATGTTACTTTCAGAAAATGCAGAAAGAGAGTAATTAAAGCATGTTCACTGCTGATTACGATTCTTGGCCATATATAATGACGTCTCGAAGCACCGATTTACACTATATTTAGGACGCCACCTAGGCAGTCGTGATGCATCAACGAATGCTAACCTAACATAAATGTTAATATGTGTGTAAAACTTGGGCACTGTGGTAGTATGTAACTCCATATTAATTTGTTTATTAGATATATCACACATTGAAACAGTAAATAATACTGTTCCATGATGATAACACTCAATGAAAGTCGGCATTAATTGTGTCCAAACACACCCTGCTGGACTTCAGAATTACTTACGTGATGATGCCATTGGATGCAAGCAGTTTTACGAAGACAGCGATGATCGAATACGCAGAGTCACCACACATTCTCACCTCGGAGAGGTTAAGTTTCCCTGACGTAGAGCAAAACTACGCATTGTTAACCCAACCTTTACAGCCAAGCTGGCACCCTGATGGTGCTAGAGGTGACCCAGACTGGCATGCACCACCGAGATTTCACTATACAGTTAGAAATCCTGTCCGTCACACCGCCAGTACTCACGCAGGTATCCAAATATACGAGCTTGTGAACAAATTCAAGCGGTTCACCTGCGAAGTTGAATACAGGTGCAGGCTCCTACCATATTTGCAGACACTGATCAAGTGCGGTTGGGGCAGTCTGCATGCTATTGCACAGTAAGACAATATCATCTGCATACTCGAGGTTGAAAAGTTTCTCTCCAGGAATCGGACCTACACCGCCACTACCACGCACATCCTTCACAGCTGACTCCAAAATATCACTGATGACAAAGTTAAAGAGAAATGGTGATGGCTATATTATCTCGTACTACCTGTGGTGGGCTTTCAGGATATGAACAAACTTCTTACGAACACCTCTGCCTAATAGACAGTTCCGGACATAAGTTCTATTCAACGAATCGAGGAAACCCTAAGATCAAAAAACATAATGATTGTTGGCCTGCAATATCAGTGACGATGTTCCAGCAACTAACGAAGGGTGAACACGTGATCATTGAATCCACGGACTGAAGGAAATACAACCTGCTCTTCGCGAATTTAATTCTCACATTTTTCACACAGCCTGCGAAGTAAGCAGCCGGTGTTTTAGGGGCGACTGGTAACAAACTAATATGCCTGTGATTGTCACATGTATTAAGTATGACCTGTTTAAAGACTGGGATGATAATGGCTTCATTCCATACTGATGGGACATTCTCACTTCCCTATACTATCCTAAGTAATGTAGTCAGTACCCTGATGATATTCTTGCTGCCATCTCTTAAAAGAGGCAGGGACAGATTATTTAGGCTGAGTGCCTTGTAGCTTTTCAGTACTTGGGTTTCCATTTAGTCTAGTTGGTCACTATTAACCAAAAGTGGAGCACTGTAGTTGATGGTGTTGTATGCTGTCTGTGTTGGCTAGCCAAACTACTCCTCGAAGTATTCTGTTCAGTGATCCATATGACTTTTCAGGTTGTTAATCAGCATACCATCTGGCTTACAGATTGAGGTCTTTGCTAATGATGACTTGGATGACCGTGAAGAGCTTCAGACTAGTGTCAGATGAAGCTTTATGGGCCTTACGTGAATACTATTTGATCTTACGCTGAGAGCTTTGCGCATGTCGTCAAACCTTCTATCCGTCAGAGTGAACTGACAGGAGTCCAAGAGTTGTAAATAACTCTCGGAAATGTAGTTGTTTTTAGCTGAGCATTCTTTTAAGCCATAAGCAGCTTTATTCTCCATTTTCACAACATCTTGGAGATGCAGTTAATGTTCTATCCGGGGGGAGGGGAAGAAAGATTAGATAGCCTTGAGTTTAGCTCACTTCAGGAAATAAAACGCAAAGCGTTTAACGTCTTCACAATATCAGAAACAAATCGCAATGGAACGGTTAAGATAATTAGCATATCAACGTCCTTGAGCGATTTTTATGTGACATTGAATATGCCAATATGAAGACAATCTTTCACACAGTTTTATTAGAAAGAATTGGAAATTTATGGACAGTATGACCGTTTACGGATATCTAGAAGGCTTTAGATCACCTTAGCTGATTAGTTATGTTCCCACGGAGGCTCGAACCCAGTGCCCATAGTTTCCAACGCCAAAGCGTTATCCACTAGACCACTTGGGCCACGAGAGCCACCTCTTGTGCAACGGGTCATATTGATTTAATTGAATTTTACATTTTTCCCGTCGATTGATTGGACCGAATATTCCCATAATTTATTCAGAACAAAATATTTAGAGCGAACAATTGTTTTCAATAAATTCTTCTTCAGGCTCTACAATTACAAATCCATTCATTTAAGCATACAATAGCCATTAAAGGCAAATTTGCCTATACTGGCTATTGTATGCTTAAATGAATGGATTTGTAATTGTAGAGCCTGAAGAAGAATTTATTGAAAACAATTGTTCGCTCTAAATATTTTGCTTAAACTTAAAGTTAGAAATCGAGTGTTATGCCTGATCCATTGTTCAGTTAAATTCAGGCTTATTTGGTAATGTAATTATTATGTCTGTAAATTAATATCAACATTTGTAGACGACAGGCAAAAAAGCTGTTTAGACACTTAGAAGCTATCAAAACTCCAGTATTTCATTTGACATCATCTTTATGTGGAATACATTTTACTAAGTTAATATTATATGGAAAAAAAGTATGACTAAAAGCATTCTCAGTTATTTAGTGATCAATAAAAATTTTTTTTTAGCATGTACACATGTTAAAACTAAATGACCTTCAATCATTACTATCATTTTTAAAATCAAGATTATGTAGTAAAATTGTTTTAATATAGACAAAAGTGCTCAATAACCATGTGCTCATATATTGCTTGAAATAAACTTTAAGCATGTGAATCAATAGTAATAGTGCCCTTATGTATATTTTAAAAGTTATACGCAAAGTACTTGAATATAAATAATGGTAATCTTTAATAAAACAATATATGGTTAATAATAAAATACCACGTGGCTATCTAGCACTTAACACTGTCAACGAATAATAGGAATTAAATATCTGAGGTTAGAAATTAATGGCTATTTAGTAAAGTGATCCACTTAGCCTACATTATGTATTAAACTCTTATTGTACTAGCCTTAACACTTTTCTGTTGAACAAGTGATGAAAAACATCTCTATAGAACTTAAAAGAATGTCGTACCATAATCAGCAATCATATGTGCTGTCAGTTAGTGTATTTTTATTGGGAGAGGAGTATTTGATGGATTTTGCGATATTTTCACCACTCAACTGAAAAATGGTTAACAGAATTACTCTTTAAACATATGGCACAATGTCAATAAGTGAATTATCATAGGACTGAAATACTCTGGGGAACTTTCCAAGTACTTTTCGCGCCTAAAGTACATCTTTTGCAGTCACACTTGTGTAGGAGTTGAAAAAAAACACATTTTAACGTTGGAGAAGTTTGTAAGAAAAACTTACTGTAAAGCGAAAATATGGTATTAGTTGCACGGATGATGGGAACAATTAAGTTGATGTCTAACATCTGGCAAACTGTAAGGAAAGTTATTCATTTACATTAAATATTTACCATTTTACTTCATGGTGAGTCTGCCAGATGCCAATTATTTAAAATTGTAGGTTGGTTCGGTAAGTTGGTGAAATGATCACACCACAGAACGTCAGCAGAAGTAGTAAGAATCAACCAAAGTAGTTTAGATGTCAAAAAAAGTGAACCCGTCACGATTCTCAGCAGCAGAAAATACAAATTAAAACTTATATACCCATGATGAATGTGAATAAGATAATAATCTTTGCTATGATTATTAAACTAACCTTTGTCTTCTGATATTTTCACAATTCAGTGAAGAAGAAATCACCATGTTTAATACAGCTATTGTCTGTGTGCTGTAGCCGACTGTTGGTTAGATGACTACATCCCTTCAAAGTATGATGTTGAAACATTGAAATTTCACTTTCTACTGGAAATATTCAGTTGCATACATCACTGATGTACTTCGGAAAGATTTTAAACAGCAACAGGGATCTCTGGGAACGAACCAACCAATTGTGCAACAAATAGGCAGGAAGAAATGGAGCTGGATTGGCTATACTCTGAGAAAACAAACCATCAAGCGAGTGATATCACAAGACAAGCCACTGCTCGAGTGGAATCTGAATGGAAAGCGGTGAGTCAGTTAGTTGTCAGTGCAAGGGTGAAATGGAGGAGGTCATGTGAAGAGGAAATGAAAGCAGGTGAACAGACGTGGAGCCAGATGAAAATGTTGGTGGAGAACCGAATGCAATGAAGACGTGCAGCTGAAGCCCTATGTTCCTCTAGGAACTAAAGGAGACAATAATCATAAACGTGATTTAAAGAAATGTCCGTCTCCAAAGTGATGCAGTTCATGATATTTCAAATGAGACTTTATAAAACTACAATTCGAAAAAAATGACAGTAACCACCTATGTACTGTGTTATAATGATATGGTATAGTAAACTAAGCTAGAGTTCTGGATAGTAATTTAGGTGAATAAATCTCTGTTTATTCAGATAAAACTACAGGGTCACCCGAAAAATATGGATATTTTACAAAAGATTGTAATCAATGTAATCCAGCTTTATTGCTTGCAAAGTTACTTCGATTTTAAGGTATGGGAACCAATTTTGATACAAAAGGTTCACCTCGATAAATGAATTGTTAGCAAACGCCTAAGAGTCAGTTAGTTGGTGATAATTGGCAGTGGAATCCAGGATGCACGTTTCGTCCTATTTGGGACTCGTCAGTGGATGTACCTGCATTGACGAGAAAATCTAACTTGAATTAGATAATCAATAAGACCCGTTGCCCAAGAAGTGGTCTAGCGGATAAAGCTTTGGCTTTTGAGACTATGGGCACTGGAATGAAGCTTCGGTTGGGACGCTATCACTTGCTGGGGAATGCGGGTACATCCAGACAATGGGTCCCAAGTGGGACGAAATGTGCATTCTGAACTCCACTGCTAGTTACCATCAACCAGTCGACTTCAAGCTACATGACCAGACATCTTCGAAGCATCTGCACAAGTAGCCGATTTTTCAACCTGAGACCGAGCAGTTCGGTCCAGTTAATTGACGGGGAAGTTTAAATTGAATTAAACCTTTAAGAGTGTCCAGTTCTAATAGTGATTTTTTTCATATGTTAAATTTACGTGGTAAAATTCAAATTCTCTAGTGTAATCGCTCCTCTCTGTACCATTCTATTTGGTATCCTTTTCTCTTGATTACTCAAATGCTTTTAAAGTTATATTAACATTGTCTGACATTCTAAATAATTGATTGATATAAATCATTTGAATATTTTGATGGAGTTGAGTCTGTACAATTCATTTTATACCACAAGAAAGAGCGAGTCGCTATTAATTCATTTGTACAACCAGAATTTATGCCTAAGGCATCGTGTTATTCAGGAAATAATAAATTTCCAACAGATGATTTGTTTTTCGAGTTTCACCACGGATTGATTAATATCATTTAGAGAACCATTGAAAACCAGGGAGTACTGGTCAACTGTTTCAACCTAGTCTGGGACTCATCATCAGTACGCACCCACTGGGGTTCGAACACAGAACCTTTCAACTTCCAGAAACCTTACAACGAATGGAATGAGATCTCAGGGTTATCGTAGGAGTTTGAAGATACTTACAATCACATCAAAAACGTATTGAAATGTGGAACTTAATGTGACTTGTTTTACTTTAAATAAAAAAACCACGACTCATTTATTTACTCTTGATGCAAACCAAATTAATTATCAAATCTAACCAATTTGGAATAAGAAATTATGCCTCCATTTGGTACAATATTTCATGTGAAGCGTTCGTCATTTGAGATTTTCTCTATTCTTTCACAGTGTAAATCGTCGGAAAATGAATTATTACATAAAGAAAACATCAAAGAAGGAAGTAAAGTGTTTATCAATCCACAGGAGTTTGACTGTAGTAAGTTCTGATGCAAATGAACGAAACTTTACACTATACATAAATTTACCAGTGGAATAGTTTGATTCAAAGTAGCGAAAATTAATTTCGCCTGAAGTGATTAACTCAGCAGGTGATTGAAGCGGCGGAAAAGTGTTTCTCGTCTTACTTGTCAAATGTCATTGTTGTTTTGTTTTATTTTTCTTCTTCTGTTGATTTTATTTTACTGTTCACTTTGAAATTATCTTTCTGTATGGTGGTGTATTTAGTGACATCTGTGAAAAAAGACATTCATTTTCAATCAGTAATTGTTCACTGGTTTTTTGATAATTTTATCATATTCATGCCATACTCAGAGGATGCATTCAGCCACTTTGCCGAAAAAGAAAAGAAGGATGCTATTAATGCATTAAATTATTCTATCTTCATAAGTTTTAACAAACATTGAAAGAAAATGTTTGATTATCAATGTTTCAACGTGAAATGGCATTCAAACCAAAGAAGAGAATGAGAAATATATTGTGCTGATTAGTAGTCACCTGTATGTATGAGTAAACCAAGTGATACAGATAAGACACTGTAACCGAATTCAAACTAAGAAGCCAATGAGCATTTAATAACCTTAAGCAATTTTCTTATCATAGCACTGCTCCTAAGCAGCATACCTTTCAAAACATGATTCAGATTCGGAATTGCAGAATAAAGTCCTCGTGATAAGAAATGTATTATTTCTTGGTGAGTGTGAACCAAAATAATTAATACAGACTCAAATTGAAGAAGATTGTACAATTTAAATAGAGGGAATTTAATTTAATCGCTGACTGACTTTAGTTTGGACGGAAACTTTCAACAAGTATCATTTACTCCCCTACAACATACACTTTTCTTTTTAATTCTTCTTAGACGAATCGCATAATTTTACATCATTAGATAAGACATGAGCTGTTTTCGTTTCGACAGAACTTGGTTACTTTGTAAGCAATTATAAGTCCAGGAAACAAACCTTTAAGGAATCAGTTTTGTATGGTTTTAAATGCATGTGTGACATAATCTGAATGCTAGTAAAAATCATCCTGTTAGTGAAATTACCTAGCTTGTTTCAATGCGATATGGTTCTGAAATTAGGTTATCTGACTGCTGACGAAACAGCTGCCTGATATCAATCCGTGGGCAAACTCGAAAAATAATATATATTTTTCATGAAAAGTCCATTTGTTTTTCTTTTTAATTTAACATCAAGGATAAACATCCAATTGTTCTTACTCGTCTCTTCATGAAGCCCTCCAAAGTCTTATAGTCTTAAATAACAATACTTTCCATCTGTATATTAGGTCTTTTCCTACCAACTTTAAGGTATAGAGAGTTTTTAAAAGAATAAAGCAAAATGGGGATGGTTGGCATCTTTGACAAACATCTCCTAGTTGTCACTGGTTCAGATGTGAACTCTCTGTTAACTGCAAATTGGCTGCATGAGTTCGAGCAGTGTCTCTATTAGAATAATATAAGCTTTCATAGAGAGCTTCTGTTGATTGTTCTGCTGTCAAATTACGGCTGCATCCAAGTAACATGATGAAGGGAACCAGCTGATTTACGCTTAATGCATAACAATAGTAATGATCATTGTTAGCTGGTCTTATAAATTTGACTGGTATATACAGCATTAACAGTTATTTTTACTACTGTTAGTTGATATGTAAAGTATTTCGTCAACGTATCACATGATACTTAGGCTATGACGACAGTGGACTTTTAATGTGATATTATTTCTGTATGCTTAGAATTGTGAAATTACAAGAAATTTTTCAAATGCTTCATTTGGCTTACCGTACTGACTAGTGAATTACTTTATATATATATATATATATATATATATATATCACTAAAATTTGAGTTTTCCAAATGTTTAGTGCTATTTTAATAAAAGAAATATGCATTTATAAACTCAGAAGTGTAGGCATTTTGATCTTGAATACTGCTAGAATTCAGACGGAATTTGTTTACTGTGACATCTAGCTGTAGTTCTAAATATGCATATTCAGAATGCATTGTTCTCTGAGAAATTTATTTAAATAAACAAAAGCTTCATATTGTTGATTGATAAATACCCATTAAGGTCACGCTGTACTAATGACAGTGTAACTAATTAGGACCACCTACTGGGTAGTTAAACACGTGATAGATAATCAAAATGTTAAATCACAAAACCCAATTGAAGGTCAACACATGTTAAGTAGACATATTGGCGACCGTGGTAAGATACAAAATTTATTTATCATACTTTAAAACATTAAGAACTTACATGGAATGTTGATACACTGTACATATCATAATTTATACAAAATACCACAAATACCACAGGAATATTATTATTAAATTATTTATTATTATTATTATTGTTCCCTTGGGTTCCTAGTGGAACATAGGGCTTCAACTGCACGTCTCCACTTGCTTCTGTCTTCTGCTGTTCTTTTCACTTGCGTCCATGTTATTCCATACTGTTTCATCTCCTCCTCACACGATCTCCTCCATGTCACCCTTGGACGTCCCACTCGCCGCTTCCCTCTCGGGTTCCACTCGAGGGCTTGACGCGCGATGTCACTCAACGGCCTCCTCAGCGAGTGTCCAATCCATCTCCACTTCCTCCTGCATATTTGTTGGGCGATTGGTTCCTGTTTCGTTTGTTCCCATAGTTTCTTGTTGGTGATTCTTTCTGGCCATCTAATCTTCAGTATGGAGCGAAGACAGTTGTTGATAAAGGTCTGCAACCTGTTGAAAATATTCTTGGTGACCCGTCAAGTTTCTGATCCGTAAAGCAAAATTGACTTGACGTTTGTATTGAAAATCCGAATTTTGTTGTTGATGGTGAGTGACGAAGATTTCCAGATTGGTTTCAGGTTGATGAATGTGTTTCTCGCCTTCCCGATTCTCGATTTGACATCCTCGTCCGTTCCTCCTGTGGTTGAGACAATGCTCCCCAGATAAGTGAAAGAAGTAACCTCTTTCAAATCCCTCCCGTTGATGGTGATTGGCACTGGATGTTGCTGCTGTTGTTGGTTGGTTATTTTCATAACCTCCGTCTTGTCTATGTTCACCTGGAGTCCTGTCTTTGCTGCTTCTTTGACCAGTTTGTCGGTTTTTGCTTGTAAGTCTTCGATTTTGTGTGACATCAAACATAAATCATCCGCAAAATCCAGGTCTTCTAGGTTCTTCACGTCGGTCCAGGATATCCCTGTCTTCTCGTTTCCCACTGTCTGATGCATAATCCAGTCCACCACAATTAGGAATATCATTGGTGATAATAAGCACCCTTGTCTGACTCCTGTGTTTACTCCAAACGCTTCGCTGAGTTTTCCGTTGTGGATCACTTGACATGTTCCGTTGTCGTACAGTTGTTGAATAAGGTTGATGAATATTTGCGGTACGCCGTAGTACTCGAGTAGTTTCCAAATTACTTCGCGGTCAACGCTGTCGAAGGCCTTCTCAAAGTCTATGAAGTTGAGGTAGAGATTTGATTGCCATTCCATGCTTTGTTCGATGATAATGCGTAGAGTTGCAATTTGGTCAGAACATGATTTGCCTTTCCTGAATCCAGCTTGTTCTGGTCGGAGTTCTGTATCCAGCGCGTCCTTGATTCTCTCCAGGATGATGCGACTCAGGATTTTACTTGGCGTCGACAGGAGCATGATTCCTCGCCAGTTCTTGCAGAGTCCCAGGTCGCCCTTCTTTGGTAGTTTCACCAGGTAACCTTTCCTCCAGTCAGTAGGCACCTTCCCCTCTTTCCAGATCTTTTGCAATAATGGAGTCAGCATATCTGCCGTCGTTTCTGGGTCCGCTTTCAGTGCTTCCGGGGGTATTCCATCTGGTCCAGCTGCTTTTCCAGCTTTCAGAAGCTTGATTGCATTCAAGACTTCAGTTTTCGTTGGAGGATTGGTGTCCACTTGCAGTTGTGTACGTGCTGTTGTTGGTATTACTGGACGGGTTGTAGGTGGTGGTCGGTTCAAGAGTCCTTTGAAGTGGTCCGCCCATTGTTTAATCTGTCTTTCTTCTTTGGTAATTGGGTTCCCTTGGCTGTCTTTTATAGGTTTCACTTGTGTTGATCTGTTCCCGGATAGAGACTTGGTTATCTGATATAATGTCCTCAGGTCCCTTTTGCCTGCTGCCTTCTCAGCTTCAGTAGCCAGGTTGTCGTAGAATTGTCTTTTGTCCTTCCTGGCACTCTTCTTCACTTCTTTGTCCAGTGCTGTGTAAGTTGAGTTCAGCGTCTCTTTCTCTTGTCCATCTTTGCATTGAATCATTTTCTCTTTCACTTTTCTCCTCTCCTCTATTAGTTTCCAAGTGTCTGTTGAGAGCCATTCCTTGTCTTGTTTCTTCTTTCTTCCTAAAACCGTTGAGCACGTTTCGTTGAAAATTACCTTCAGAGAGTTCCAATGGTCTTCCACGCATGATTCCTCATTGGTGCCACGTAGTGTTTCCTGCTTTGCTCTGACAGTTGCAGTGAAAATGTCCTGTGTGATTGTGTCCTTCAGTTTGTGAGTGTTGAACTTGCATTGTGGCCTATCCCCAGGTATCCTCGAGGCTTTCAGCTTCACCTTGAAAGTCCCTTGTACTAGATAGTGGTCTGAACCCACATCTGCTCCTCTCCTCGATCTTGTGTCCAGTAGGCTCCGTCTCCACTTCCTTGAGATTGAAGTGAAGTCTATCTGGTTTTTGGTGTGTCCATCTGGTGAAATCCATGTTGCCTTGTGTATATCCCTGTGTTTGAACACACTGCCACCAATCACCAAATCATTGAAGGCGCAGAAGTCTGAGAAGAGTTCACCATTTTCGTTCATTTCACCGAGGGCCTCACGACCCATGGTGAGTTCTCTTCCTGTATTGTCTCCTCCCAGTTTCGCATTCATGTCGCCCATCAGGATTTTGATATCGCTCTTTGGGACGTTGTCCATTACTGTTTGTAGTTGACTGTAGAAATCCTCCTTCTTCTCATGTTCTGAGGCGTTTGTAGGCGCGTAGCACTGAATGATTGTAACCTTTTTTCCTTTTGAGTTGAACCTGGCTGTCATTATCCTGGAGGAGATTGGTTCCCACTGCATGAGAGCTTTAGCCGCTGTTGGTGACATCATGATGGCTACTCCCTCGGTGTGCTCGTGATTGTCCTCTGGGTGACCGGAGTAGATTATTGTCTCTCCAGTTGATAGTTGGCTCCTTCCACATCCGTTCCATCTGCTCTCGCAGATTCCCAACACTTCTATTCTATATCTCCTCATTTCTGCGGCTACCTGAGCAGCCTTCCCAGCTTCGTACATTGTACGAACATTCCACGTCCCCATCCTTATTTTCGCTTTCATCGAAAGAAGGCACATCGGCTGACTGGCTTCCCGAAGGCTTTCACCAGCCCGCGTCATTTCACTTCCCCGATTCCAGCGAAAAATAAGGTCACTATTTGTAATTTTAGAATTTTGAATATATTTGTGCGTTGAAGTTTTAGTAGCAATTTGGTTAAGTTTTGGGGGTGGAGTTGCTAGCACCACGCCCCAACCCTCCCTCTTTATCCGGGCTTGGGACCGGCTAGAATACTAGTGACCTAGTAATCTAGGCGAGGTTATTATTAAATTATTGTTTCTTTTAATTCCTAGAGGAACATAGGGCTTCAGCCGTGCGTCTCCATTGCGTTCGGTTCTCTGCCAGAGTCTTCACCTGGCTCCAAGTCTGCCCACACGCTTTCATCTCCTCTTCACATGACCTCCTCCAAGTCACCCTTGTACGACCAACTTGCCACTTCCCTTTCGGGTTCCACTCGAGCGATGGCTTGTCTAGTGATGTTACTTGATGGTTTCCTCAGAGTATGGCCAATCTATTTCCATTTCTTCCTGCCTATTTGTTTCACAATCGGTTACTGCTGTGTTGGTTCGCTCCCAAAGATCCCTGTTGCTGATCTTTTCTGGCCATCTGATCTTGAGTATTGAGCGAAGACAACTGTTAATGAAGGTCTGTAGTTTGTTGGAGATGCTCTTTATGACGCGCAGTGCAAGTCTCGGATCCGTATAGTAGAACTGACTGACTTCACATTGGAGTTGAAAATCCGGATCTTATTTTTGATGCTGAGTCCTGTTGACCTCCACACACACTTGAGAGTAGTGAAAGCTTGTCTTGCTTTTCCGATTCTTGCTTTGATATCCTCGTCAGTTCCGTCTGCCTGTAGTTGAAACAATGCTTCCCAGGTAGGTATGTGAAGGAGGTTGTTTCTTTCAGGTTCCTCCCATTTATGCTGATTGTTGTCTGTTGTTGTTGTTGTTGCTTTTGGTGGTGTTGTCCAGGAATCTTCATCACCTCTGTTTTCTCTATGTTCACCTGAAGTCCTATTTTTGATGCTTCTTCTGCCAACTTGTTGCTTTTCGCTTGCATATCTTCCAGTTTGTGGGAAATCAGACATACCACAGGAAAGACCTGGTGAATCTTCATTCTGTTTTCGCTACTATCGTGAGAAGTGTGAAATAGGCGTAAAGCTGAAACTAAAAGTGCTCAGTGTTTGTGGATAGAAATTATGCATAACAAAATATTTATATGCAGCATTTTTTGGGCTAGCTTCCAATCATTATGCATCAGAGTATCTTTTAATTGTAATCACTTATATCGCGTGTACGTATACAGTTGACGGCCTGAGTTAGTATTCATCAGGTCAAAGATGATGTAAGGCAGCACTGTGAAACCTGTTTCTCCACTTATCTTCATTGTAAATTTAGAAAGAAACTACCAGGTGACTTTAATTCAGTCTTCTTCATTTCAAACTAAAAATATACATTGGGTAAACAACCGTTTCAAAATGAATTGTACGCACTGGTATCCTAATAACCCTCTCACATAGTTTGCTATATTTTGTATTGATTGTGAAATGACTGTAACTAAAATTAGTGGAAATTATTTCGTTTTCACCAATTAATATGTGTGGATCAATAGGCTAGTATCACAAGTTAACTATAATTTTGTATAGAGATTAGTAATATTATTTTTTAAGAATATTAATAAGGTGACTAAGTATCTTGTGATTTAAGAAAATATCTAACTAAATATACAATAATGGAGGTTGCATTAATTTTTTATTATCACCAACAGAAAAGGCAGTACTTTTAAAATTATTTCTCATATTAGAAGTAATAGTGTGGTGGTGTGGTACAGACAGAGTGTGCCAACGGAATATTATTTTCACATATTCCTCCAGTTATATACAGCATTAGCAACAGAATAGTATGTATATTTGAACATTCTATTTCATGTTGTTTGATGTAAACCGAAATCTCACGCCATTGGGACCCGATCCAATGGTCTACCAGCTCGACTTGTAACCAGAAGCTCCTGGGTTCGAACCCTGTCAGTTGGTGCGTATTGATGAAGAGTCCCAAACTAGGACGAAACAGCCGTCCAGTACTCCCAGGTGGTTTTCTAATGGTCCTCTAACTAATATCAGCTCATGATGAAATCCTCGATCCAATCAAACAAAATCCCTACGAAACCAATACTTGAAAAATAAACTGTATATATATATATATATACAGCGGTTTGATCAATGGAAAATATACCTTGGCTTCCGTGTCTTGCCTTGTGTTCTTACAATAGGAGTAGTAAAATGATCAGTAGCATTTATCTTTCTCATTCTTTTTTTCTACAGATCAGTGGTTAAACATTAATTTATTTCTGGATTTAATGAGTTTATTAGTCAAAAAGGAACTATGCTTCATTGACTTTTATGTGACACAATTAAGTTACGACTTTGATATGTATTATCGAAAGGGCCTCATCAAAGTTTTTATGATCCTATGAAATTGTCAGTAAAGTGTATTTGTGAATCACACAATGTAGCAAAGGAATTCAGACAAATAATTTTAGAGAATAAATCGACTACCAGATAAAGGACTCTTGAATTTTGTACGTTCACATGAGTTTGTTCACACCCAGTGGATTCCAGTATTCGCTTATATTTGAAAATACTCAAATTATTAATGCAGATCTACCTAGCGAGGTTGATTCAGGAAAAGCAAATCAAAGGAGGATAAAATAGCAGCTCTATGCATCAGAATCATCATCGAACAGAGCACGGAATGGTAGTCAAATCTCTACCTCAGTTTCATCGACTTTGGACAGGCCTTCGACCGAGAAGTAATTTGGAAACTAACTCAACACTATCAAGTGCGATACTCCAAATATTTATCAACTTCATTCAATAGCTATATGATGATGTCATATGTCAGGCGGTACACAACAGGAAACTCAACGAAGCGTTCGAAGTGAATACAAGAGTAAGACACGGCTGCTACCTATTATCACCAATGATATTCCCAATTGTGGTGGACTGGATTATGCATCAGACCGTGGGGAGTGAGGAAACAGGAACACATTGGGCAGAAAAGAAGACTGTCGACGATCTGGATTTCGCGTTTGGATGATTTATATCTAATGTCACACAAACTAGAAGACTTACAGGCTAAAACCAACAAACTGACTGAAGAAGCAGCGAAGACAGGACTGCAGGTGAGCATAGAGAAGGCGGAGGTGATGAAGATAACCAACGAACAGCAACAACAACAATAACCAGCACCAATCACCATTAACCGGAAAGATTTAACAGAGGTTACTTCTTCCACTTATCCAGGAGGCATCGTTTCAACTGCACGCGGAATGGGTGAGGATTCCAAAGCCAGAACCGGAAGGGTAAGGTGCACCCTCATCACTCTGAAATCAGTTTTGAAATCTTCTACACTCAGCCAGCATAAACAACAAGATTGAGATTTTCGACACTAATGTTAAGTCAGTCAGTTCTTCTATATGGGCTAGAAACTGGGCGAGCGAGTCATGAAAAGCATTTCCAACAGCTTGTTGCAAAATTTTTTCAACAGCTGCCTTCGCTGGATTCATACTGAAGATCAGATGGCCTGTCAGAAAGAATTAGCGATAAGAAACTATTAGGACAAACCAAACTATTGCTCAACAAATATGTGGAAGAAAATGGAGATGGATTGGGCATACGCTGAGGAGACAGCTGGGGGACATCGCGCGCCAGGCCATCGCTCACCTGGAACCCGAATGAGAAACGACGAGTGGGGCATCCGTGGGTGAAGTGGAGAATATAGTGAGGGGAGGAGATGAGAGAATATGGGCAGTCGTTGGGCCACTTGAAGAGGACCGCAGAGAATGGGACAAAGTAGAGATGTGCTGTTGGAGTCCTGTGTTCCAGTCGAAACCCAAGGGAACAATAATAACATAGCCAGCAGTATTCGCAGGCATTAATTTTTCATTCCAGTGGTTTTACCAAACAACTCTTACACCAACAGGCTTGTAACAGATCAAATATTTGGGATTTCTAAAAAATGCAAAGGTATCAGTTCGGACTGTGTAATTTTCAAACGTGATTTTTGACTTGGTGTTTATCCCCTATTGCTATATTAAGAAACTTTTTCCGTTGAAGTCACTCAATATTTCAAGTAATGTGTTCATGGAGAAGGACTGATTTACACTTCAGTTATTGAAAATAAATATCAAATCTTATTATTTCTTCATGAAATCATTGTCAATAAACAGCTTTATTTAGACTAAGTGTTCTCATTCTATGCAATTATTTAGACGGGAGAATCGCATAGTATACACCAATAAGACGGTAATCTTTCCACCAGTCAATAATGGTAGGTCGTATCACAATGATCCAAATAACTAAAGATAATTTCATTCAGCTATTTGATTTGTACGTAGTGCACTCAATAGGTCCAAGTCAATTTATGCTAAGTGCAGTCTGAGATAAAAAGAAGGGCATTCCTTGGCCATTGAGTATTAATGATTTTAGTAACTGACTTCCAAATACTAATATTAGTCACTAGTGTGTATAAATCAAATTATTTTCGCAAAACATGCTAGAACGATTCATCCAGTCCAAGTAATTATTTCACTGATCTCTCCAAAAGATAAAATAATAGCGTACTAAACCTAATTCAGTTGACTGTGCTGTATCACTGTACTTGACAAGAGAAATACCCTCAAGTATTGAATTCAATTGCCACAGTATAGAGTAATTCAAGAGGAAATGTTAAAGCAGTTTTACTACATATTTAAACTGTATACCTGATCCCAGTCGCGAGTATGGTGTTGACAGATTGGTATCCCAAGACGAAAACTGATTGGGTGCAAATATAATCTTTGATCTTCCATGGTGGTTCTGAGTTGTGTGACCACTCTGCTCTTTGTTGTCACTTTTTTATATTATGCTTGGAGGCTTGGCCCGACAATAAACGTGTGACTTTTAATAACTGATCACGCCTTATAACCAGTGATACCGACTCATTCAAATATCTCATTTATATGGTCTTTATAGAGGAACGAATGTTTTGAGTGGTTACATTTCATTTTGAGATCTAAGAAAACCTCAGTCTTTATCCGATAACTTTAGACAGAAACTATGCATGTGATTTAACTCTTCTGATAAACTTATTCGTAAGCACAATAAAAGCCATGTTTCATGGTAAAAATGCACTTTAAACGGAATGTGACGACTTCCTTAAAATTATCACAGTAGTTGATATATAATATTTTGATACGTTAATTCTACATTAGCTAAAGTACCTATTGAAACTAGAGGTAATCACAAAACTGAAGAGTGAACGCTGGACCATCAGTTTGCAGATTGGGAAGGCTACTACTGTAACGACAGAAGGCAAGAGTCAGGCAACAGATCACTTATTAAGAAAATCAACGCATATTTATATATTTGCATGTACATTACTATGGATATTTTAGTAAACAAACACAGTCTTCTGATTGGTTGTTTCTCACGTAAAGTTAATCTTTCATCTATTTGTGACTGTTTCTTGAATGTCAAATCCTCTATATGTTAACTGTATCCGCCTACGCAAAGTCTGCTGTGGTCGGTTTTGAATCAATCTTTGTTCACATTTTCTCACGACAAATCTTGGGAACGTAAATATTGACGTAAATTACTGTCTACCAATTTGGCTAGTAGACAGCTCTCACCACACTACTACTATTCAACTGACTGAGCGAAAACCGAGAGTTCAGGATTTTCATCTTGTACTGCTTTACCGCAAAGAGCAACCATTGTTCAATATAATGAATGAACATTTTCCCTCGGTTTTTGGCAGAAAATTTGATTTTGATTTTAATATATCAGCTTTATTTTGCCGCTGTTGTGTCATTTGACAATTACCATTCAATTTTGATCGCAGATTGATATCACTTAGGGAACCAATGAAAACCAAGGAGTACTGGGCAGCTGTTTCGTCCTACTTTGGGAGTGTTCACAGCAACCAATCATAATTCTACTAGGAATCGAGCCTTCAGATTGAAAGGTGACCTCACTGACCATCTAGCTACTAGGATGGAGTCCAATGGCTCATGATTTCTAATTCCTATGAATTCGCGATTTTCAGGACCATCACCAGCCAGTGTCATCGGCGAGTATGTGGTCAAATTATCATCAAAGAATGTTTCTTCAACTGTTACGACTTTATTTATATGGCTGATATTCAGCAAAGTTGTCGGAGTGGTATTTCTTTTGATTAAGTTATAAAAGATTACGAATATTACATGATACATCCATCACCTCTACACCCGCTCACTATTAAATAGTTACGAAGTGGATTTCTTAAAATGATGTCCGTTTGTGAAGAATTCAGCCACAAAATCAGTCACACCTATAAACCTTATTTGTTTGCCTGTCATGTTTTGCAGTTTGTTACTCAAGCATCGTTCATTAAATCCATCTCTCTGCTATACGATATTTTTGACGCTTACATACATATTTACATTGGTATCTACGTACTACTTATAAACTTTGTCAGTAGTATACGGAACAATACCACTATATATTCAAAGTAAGGCAACTAAAGATATCACGTTAAAATACACTGTTGTGCATGGGATTTATATTGTATCAGAAGATTTTGTAAGTCACCATACTTTTAAAATCGTGAAAAATGCCCATCAGGACATCAGAGAGGAAGGAACAAGAAGCTCGGCAGTGATATCTTTTCGGTGATTTCATTCTCAAAAACTGTACAATCACATTTATATACATAAGTTTACATAGATACAATTATTATTCAGTTCCACATAACAACGGAATAGGTCAAATGTGATAATAGTTTTCAACTTGATATGAAAGTTCGAAGGTTTGAATATAGATTACAAGAGGCTTAGGAACAAAATTACGCAGGATTAGAGAATAGTTGCGCAATGTATAAAATAGTTTTTAACGAAGACAGGTATGAATGGGATGAGCATGGAAACAAATTAAAATAATAGTTTTTATAACTGGAAACGAAGACACGAGGGGAATGAAAAAACACAACGCGAAAACTAAAGGGTTAAACTGAACTAGATCCATACTAAATGTTGAGGTCGGACTAATTTCTTTTGAACAGATAGTTCCGGCTTTTCGATGCATATTGAAAGAGCTTCTGCAATACAGGGAAGTCGGAAGTACACTGTCCTTGGTAGATTTTTGTTTACTTTGTAAATGAATCTGAATGCTGAGTCAGTTGAGATGCTGTGACAGGTGTTGACGAAGTGTTCTATTATGGTGCTTCTGACTGAACCACTTCTTCCTCTTGGTAATAACAATAAGAGTTTACCCTAAACAGTTTTGTTAATTCCAAGTAGTTACGGGCTTCAGTAAAAATTTAACTCAGGAGTCGTTATCATGGATAAGTCTTATTACTTTAGCAAAATGGTTACTTTATTAAGTGATTGACCTAAAATTCAGAAACTATCAACTGACAAAGAAACAACGGAGAGGACTGAGAGACAGTTAACAGAGTCTACAGAAAAGTTGAAACAACAAGGCCATATTTCACCAGCTTTTTCTGGGAGTAGTTCTGCACTGTTTATTCTCTCCAGGAAGACGCGAATTATTATACTTCTTGGAGTGGACAAAGGCACGAGACCAAGTCAGTTTTACAGGGACTTAAGTCACTCTTCTCTGGAAGTTTCACAAGGTAGCTTTTCTTCCAGTCAGTAGGTACCTTTACTTCCTTCCAAACGTCTTGCAGTAGTGGCATGAATCTTAGCTTCAGGGGGAATTCCATTTGGTCCTGCTGCCTCCCTGGACTTCGGTAGCTTCATTGCATTCAGGATTGGTGTCCACTGGCAGTTGTGTGCCTACTGTTGGTGGTATTTCTGAACGGGTTGTAGGTGGTGGCCCATTGTTTAACTTATTTCTCCTCTTTGGCAATTTGTCCCATAACCATCTTTCATTGGTTTCATCTGCGTTGATCTTTTCTTGGATAGAGATCCAGTTATCTGATATAATGTTCTGAGGTCTCTTTTACCTGTGGCCTGCCTGTTCTGCTTCAGTTGTCAGTGCTCATAGAATTGCTTTTTGTTTTTCCTAGCACTCTTCTTCACTTCTTTATTCAGTGAGGTGCACATTGAACTACGCTTCTCCTTCTGTTGTCCATCTTTGCATTGAGTCATCTTCTCCTTCACTATCCTCCTCTCCTCTTTGAAATTCTAGGTACTCGTTCAGAGCCATTCCTTTTCTCGCCTCTTTTTCTTCTTAAAACTGTTGTACACGTTTCCTTGAACAGCACCTTCACAGAGTCCCAATGTTCTTCCGCACAGGTTTCCTCAGTGATACCACGTAGTGTCTCCAACTTTTCTCTGACAGCTGTAGTGACGAAATCATTTGTAGTTTTATTCTTTTACGTTCCCAGTGGAAAATAGGGCTTCAAGCTAGGACTTTGAAGTTTCGGTAGCAGTGGTATTTATTTTTACGGGATGGGGTTGCTAGCCTCATGCCCAACCTTCTCTCTTTACCAGTCTTATTACTAGCTTAGAGAGTGCGTCTGCTGGGCATCGAACCCGGAACCACCTGCGTGGTTGGCGAGCATTCTGTCGTTTTGCCACTGACGCACGTAGTATTGGATAATTGAAACTTTCCTTTCCTTTGAGTTGAATCTTGCTATCACAACCTTGGAGGAGGTTATTTCCCACGGCACAACAAATTTAGATGCTGTTGGTGATATCATGTTAGCCACTCCCTCAGTGTGCTGGTGGTTGTCGTCTGGGTGACCAGACTGGAGTAGATTACTGACTCACCAGTTGACAATTTGGATAGTCCACATCTGTTTCATCTGCTCTCACAGATTCCTAGCACTTCCACGCCATATTTTCTCATTTCTTTGGCCTTCCAAGCTTCGTACATTGTTCGAACATCCCATATCCCCATACTTATTTTTGCTTTTGTAGAAAGAAGAAAAATCCACTGACTGGCTTCCTAGGGCTTTCACCAGCCCGCATGATTTCGCCTCTTTGATTCCAGTAAAGAATAAGTTCGTTTATCATATTTTTGTTGTGCTTTGAAGTTTCTGTAGCAGTGTGACTGATTTTAGTCTGAAGTGATTTTTAATTTCCTTGTAGTAGTGTTGGTAGTCTTTATGTTCATCTTTATCAAATAAGAAAAAACCAAATATCTACACCTCTACAATATTTTAAAAAATATTCTTTTCCTAAAATAACAAGGTAATCCAAATTGCAATCTTAGTGACATTGTGAATTTCATATATACGTCAGTATAGGACATTCATATCTTCATCCGAAGTTAACACGAGTCCATATTATAATGACTACTGCGTTGGGTTCCGAGTGAAACATAGGGTTTCAGCAGCACATCTTCACGATTACCCATAAGCTTTCATCTCCTCCTCACACGATCTCTTTGGTGTCACCCCCAGACGTCCAATTCATCGTTTCCCATTAAGGCCTCACTCTAGGGTCTAGCGCGTGATTTCACCCAATGGTCTCCTTGGCGTATACCTAAAAATTTAACAGTTGACCATCTTTATCACTTCCACCTACTTTTAGTCGTTCTAAAGGAAACACTTCAAATGAGTTCAGTTCTAACCATGACTGTCACCTCAAGAATAGTAAAACATCAATTTTTCATTTTTATTATAGCCTAGGCCATCAGTTTTATTGAAAGAATTTGATACTTTAATCCTATAAGTTTATTTGTCAAATCCAAAACAAAATTTAGAATTATTTCTAAAAAATTTACACTTTTTTCGGGTGTATTGTATTTTTAATTACTTAATTCTGAGATGTTGAATCGTTACAAGTAGATGAGGATTTCTTTAATTTCTTCCAACAACTGGTCTATTCCATAACTACTATTTTAAATAAAAGTCCTGTCAGTGCTTGAGTTCAGCTGTCGTTAAGTAAAGTTAGGACTGCATGTCAAGTGCATGCAGAAGTGTAAAAGATCAAAAATAATTCATTGGAGTTATTATTATTCTTGTTTTCCTTTAGTTCCTAGAGGAACATGGGCTTAAGCAGCACGTCTCCACTGCATCCAGTTCTCTACCAACGTTTTCATCTGGCTACACGTCTGCCCACATGCTTTCATCTCCTCCATGTCACCCTTGCATTGATGACTAACTTGCCGCTGCCCGTTTGTGTTCCAGTCGACAGAGAGCCTGTCGTGTGATGTCACTTGATGGTTTTCTTAGATTGTGGCGAATCCACCTCTATTTCTTCCTGAATATTTGTTGGACAATCGGTTCCTGGTAGTTTCGTTCCCAGAGATCCCTGTTGCTGATCTTTTCTGGCCACCTGCTCATCTTGAGTAGTATTGAGCGAAGAAAGCTATTGATAAAATTCTATAGTTTGTTCGAAGTGCCCTTCATGATGCACCAAGTCTCTGATCCGTATAGTAGCACTGACTTCACATTGGAGTTGAAAATCCGCATCTTGTTTTTCATGCTGAATGCTGTTGACCTCCACACAAACTTGAGGGAAATGAAAGCTTGCCTTGCTTTCCCAACCCTCGCTTTGATATGCTCATCAGTACCATCCTCCTGTAGTCGAAACGATGCATCCCAGGTAGGTAAAGGAGGTTGTTTCTTTCAGATTTCTCCCATTGGAGTTAAAAAGGTTAATTTCATTTAAACTATTGTCATTTAGATTAAGATTTTCTGACAGTAGTGAGTTCTTTTCTAATTGTGCATACATATATTTCCATTCTATTTGTTTTATAATCTACAGTGCTATTATTCGTAAGTTCTTTGTAGGTTAAATCAATGGAACCGATAGACCAATCAGTAATCGAGCCTGAACAGTCTCATAAAAATATTCAGGTTTTGTTTAATTTTTATTGGTTGAGTCAGAACATGCGTAAATATCTCATCACCATCATAATCACCATTTTTAAAATTATTCCTTTTTATTTTATCTAACTATTTTACTACAGATACATTTCAACATTCATCATTGAAGACTTAGGAAGTAATAAAAAGATATATGTTCAAGGACCAATCAAATTATCCTACCTTAAAAATCGATATCTATATAAATGACATTTCAAATTACTTTTCTTTTAGTGATACAAACAACCGTAATGCTTTAAGAATACGTTCTCTGGGAAGGTGATTTTAGTCACTATTGTAGTTATTTACTTCTTCAAATTTATATGAGTATCCTACAAAAACTAACAGATGCTGTATTTATTAATTATGGCCAATGGAAAATCCCAATTTATCAGTTTATAAGATTTAACTTCAACTGTTTATATTATTCAAATAATTTATGCGCGAAATCAAATAAGTATAATCAATGCATCATTTATGAATAATGCATTCAATGGTAGTTGAACAGACAACCCAGTTGATATTGCAAAGAAAAAGTATTTTACTAGGAAGAAAGGCAAGTAAAGATAAAGTTTTTGCTTCTCAGGATAATTCACTACCTACTGTTACTAACTTAAATAAATTAAATGACAAAAGTGAGGATAAAAATGATATGAGACATTCAGGGAATAATTTATTCAGTGATGATGAGCTAGATGAAATAGATTATACAACTATTCAACTGCAGTCTAATACAAATGCATACGTAATGAAACCTCGAACTTGTCCGAAATACAAATACAACATCCAAGACGTTTATGATGGTGATGATGAAGGTGAGGGAGAAAGTGACGACTTTTATAAAAGCTATGATAAATGTTCTCAGGCTATTATCAAGAAAAAACAGAAAAAAGACAAAGTTCCTATAATGAGGAATGCCTTTGATAAGCATGACTTTCGTCATAAGTCGAATTCGTTCACGGAAACATCTAGATGTCAATCAGTTGAAAGGAGCTTTATCGGGACAAACATTTTCCCATGTAACAATAATGATGATACATGTTTTAATGTTATTGCTCAGCATCATATATCTGAATCAGAATTAGACAACCAGGCTAATCTCAGTGGTTTCATAAATACCACTTTGCACACATCATCATCATCATCGTCAATAATTAGTTTGTTTAACTGGTCTTCTAATCAGTCGAACATGTCACCTTTATTAGAGTATTCTAATGACACTTATGACAACAAATATGGCGACCAAGATATTCATCTAATAACTAACCGAAATGCAAGTAATAATTTCAGTAGAGAATTTAACATTGGTGATACCAAAAACAAGCAGTCAGAAATCAATAAAATAAGTGCAAGGAGAATAAATGAAATCTCGAAATGGAATACTGAAAATCTAAGATATAAGTCATGGAAATATAAAAAGAAACATAATGCGAGAGAAGAAACAAGTGGTAAAAATTCAAAAAGACTTAACTTTTTTCGAAATCTTCTCTATTCAGGAAAATTTAAAAAAGGCAGAACTAATATTGGTGAGCGTGAGAAAATAGAGAATAAAGAAAAGACTACAGAACTTGTTGAGTATAGTAGACTAAATAACAACGGTTCTTTTAGCAATAAATATGGCGATGAGAGTTGCAGTCAAACAGGTAATGATATCTTCTTCGATGAGGTCATTGACTGTGTGTCTAACATGCCAAAACAGATAAACAGTGCAATCTTGAATAGTAGAGACTCTCTAAATAAAACAATTTATTGTATTCAGCCTACAAACTTGTCTGTGAACCAGGAAACAGACAGTATTCTTTACCCTATTAAATATCCTAAGCAAATTCACTTCACCCAAGTTTCAAATGTGATATATCCCGTGGTATCCACATATTTGGTTTGTATGAATAAGAAAACATTTTGCGCAATCAGTAGACATCTTAAAGATAAAACAAGCAACTTTAAACATAATAATTACATCAGTAGAGTTTATTCAAAAATACCGACACCCTTAGTTGAAGATGCTAATACTAATCAACAGTTCGAAAAACCAGCATGTTACGATAAAAGTGAATACCACTGTAACAGTGCTGCAATACCAAGAAGTGTTAAACAAATTACTTCTGATCAACATAAAAAATCGAGTACATTTTCATCATCTGAACCATTAAAACATAAATTACAGTTTCGTAAACGCATACGGATGACCAAACAAGATTGTTTTTTCCCGTATGAAATTGAAACACCAAGTTTAACTATAAGACATTCTATCCACCCGATATCTGACAGTCAGTTTGTTCTACTTCCAAAAAGTCAAAGTTCACCGTCACTGAGTGATCATGTAGATGAAATGGACAGTAACTGGATAACTGGTCGGACAGATAATGATACTGAAGAAGAGATAGAGAGAGATAGTGGTGAATCGAATCAATGGATCAATACAACTAGTAATGATACACAACAATTAAGAACAGAAACACTGGAACGAAGAAAAGTCACTGCATGGCTGCCAGTAAATTATATGCGTACAGTTGATAAAACGCCAAGTTTATATTTAGACGAAAGAGGTATGATTAACGGTATAGCTGAGTGTTTAATAACAAGTCTATCCTCTTTGTCCATTCCAATAAGTGAAATTGACTCATCGAATAAAAGTCTGACAAATTGTTATTCACCAGAACCATGTGAAAAATTACTTGCCTATAAACAAACAGTTGAGATTCAGTCGAATAATTCAGACAATGACCGATTGCATCACTACGACTTGTATGACTCTGATGAGTATGATAACAGGATACAGACAACACCAATAGCTACAACAGACTTTATAAATAATATTGACAATGAAAAACAAAATTCACCATTAACAGATGAAAGCGTATCTCAAACACACACAAAATTCCTCGACCCTATAGAAATAAGTCTTGGTGAAGAAAAGGCATCAATCAATAATATATATGTATCTCCGTCTTTTCCTTCCTCTGATTGTCATCATCATTCAAGAAATTTAAAGTATTCAGTATCACAAAGTCAAACAAATCAGTTACCTATGCTAAGTCTTCAAGGTTTCAACATTCCAGATTCACAAATGAGAGTCAATAGATTTCTAGATCCAAAACATTACTACTGTTGTATTACTTTCAATAATAAAACCCTAGTAGATCCATCAACAAATAAAGTTGACTCAAGAGGTGAAACTCTTGAAATAAATAAACAATATCCATATAATTATCAACAGTATTTACCTGAAATAGACGACTGTGTATTATTTACCAATGCGACAACACCAAGTACACAGATAAAAAGTAAAAACAAGCATAATCGTACTAATACTGACCATTCTTATCGATTCCCAGTTAATATTATCATTAATTCTAAAGGTAATTGTTTTTCAGACAATAGATTATTATTAACCACAAAACCAATATTATACGTACCGGAGGTTGAGAAAAATACTCATGTAAAAAAGCTTGTACCACATCAGTCGACAAAAGCTAAACCAATTCATTCAGTTATCTGTAAAAATCATAAAATATCAGTCAAAGTACAATGCGATGAAAATGATATCAGATTAACACTGAAAAAGCAGCTATTAGCTGAAACACCAAAGACGCTGAAAACTACAAATGAAGTATTAAAACAAACACAAAAATTACCAGCAGCTCACTTATCACCATCTTTAATTTGGTGTTATAGTAATTGCCAACAACATACTCAACAAACAGACCTGTCTAATGCTGACTATAAAGTTATTAATAGAAATATTAAACAGGTGTCACGGAAGCAACTATTAGTTCATGACACTTCAAACATTATCACTGATACTGCCAATTTATCCGGTAAAAAGTTCATTAATAATACAATGTCAACCAGAAAATTTAAATCTAATCATGAAAACAAAGTTCATAAATATAAACGAAAAATTCGTCCTGGTGAATTAACAATCTTTGAATTGGAAAAATACGGACAGTGCAGTGAAGGTGTTAATAAGAAAAATTGCCGAAATCTAAAAAGCAGTGAAATGTCTGGTGATAGAAAAGCTAGTCATGCAAAAAGTCTACTAAACAAAGTGAAAATGGCAGGAATGAATTCAAAAATGAAATTAGGTAAGTTTAATTTATGTTCATACACAATGTAATCATCGAAAAAACATTACTGAATTTAGGGAACAGGAAAAGAAGTGCAAGACGAACAAACAGTAACTTGAGTATTGTCAACTTATTAGACGTTACAGCCATCGATGGAACTTGTGATATAGAAAATATGGTAAGTTATGCTAAAATGTTCTTTTCATCCTCTTTGTGCAATAAATATCGAAAGGAACATTGCTGTTGGATAATTTATGTGACAAGTACAAAGCTCTTTTAGATATCTCCAGCTCTTTAAGTGGGAGTATTTGCAATCTGAACAGGGAAAAATATATGACCAATGAGAAACATTTGAATAAGGATAATAATTTCAGAGCCTTGAAGACATGAGAAGATATGACACGAATTTACAGATCAGTTTATGATGAGTGTGTGCGTCGGTGGCATAGCGGTTAGGACGCTCGCCGATCATGCACATGGTCCGGGGTTCGATCCCCGGCCGACGCACTCCTTTACCTCGCTAAGCCAGAAATAATGCTGGTGAAGAGGAAAGGTTGGGAATGAGGCTAGCAACTTCATCCTGTAAAATAAATAAACACTGCTACAGAAACTTCAAGTCACTAGCTTGAAGCCCTATGTTCCACTGGGGAACTTGAAGGAAAAAAAATTATGATGAGTGTGAGAATTATTATTGTGATAGATATTTACAAAGAATTTGAAGTTTTAACTTTCTAGTAAAAATTACTGCTCGTGATGACAACATTTCATGCAATTTTCGATAAAAACAAAAAACAAACGAATCTGTGGCATAAATTCATATCATCCTATTTCACAGGTCCTCATTAGCTTCAAACTACAAGAAATTTCAGTGGTTATAAAAGAATGAAAATAGCATAGTTCCGTGTTGGAATGGTCGCACAGAAAATTTTATAAATTGAGTGGTTGAAGTTCCAATCATAACAATTTACAGTCCAAGTCGTCAGCAGTTTACGCGGATTGCAAAGTAGAACTATGAATCGTGATTCATAGAACCTTTTATGAATATCCCACTAGTCCACTATGTTAGACTGAAACGCTCAGTGTTTTAGTAGAAGTTTTAAATAATGGTTGTTGGATTTCAGTCTCTGTGAGAATACCAGCAGTCGCTGCGGAGCAGGAACATCAAGCTGACTAGTTCCGAGTAAGATGAAACGCGCGTACTGAATTCTACAACTAACTACCACCAACCAAGTTATACAAACAATGGTGTTTACATTTTTGATCTCCTGATTTACACCATTTTCTCTGCAACCATCCCAACACTAAAGTATTTAGCTTTTATTCTTTTAAAACCGCTGAAATTTCTTATAGTCTGAAGCTAATGAAAACCTGTGGAATAAAATGATGTGATTTGATGCTCTTAACTTGGGCTGTCTTTTTCGGTGTTTTTCAAGGGCACCATGTATACGATTCCCTGAGATTTACTTATATATATATATATAAATTTTCTATAGTTTGGTTTGTAAGGGTTAGTTATGTTTTTACGAGTTGATCACGGATTGATATCAGTTAGAGAACCACTGAAAACCAGGGAGTACTGGACAGCTGCTGTTTCATCCTAGTTTGGGAATCATCGGCAGTACGCACACACTGGGTGCAGCAGCTGTCCAGTACTCCCTGGTTTTCAATGGTTCTCTAACTGATATCAGTCCGTGATCAACTCGTAAAAAAAAATATATACATATAAAGTCGATTTTATTGTGTGAAGAGCTATAATAACATTTCCAGGCTAATTTAAAAGCGAAAGGAAGGTGCAATCGAATCACTATGATCAGTAGACTCTGATTCCAGGAACAAAAAGAGAATTTGACAAAAACGTCACGATAAAACCTTGATAAATGCTTCAAAAATTATTATGCTCTGACAAAATGATGCGAGATTTGTAATTGACTTTTAACAGTGTTACGAAATTAACTGAACTTTGACAAAAATTTAATTCAGAAAAAAATTGTCTTAATCTGATATTTTTTAAAATTTTCTTTTTTATTCACTGCATTTACAATTGTCAAATTTACTGAATACTGGGATTATCGAAAGTGGTATTTCGATCGGAAAATAACTTGAAATGCGATAAATCCAGAAACTGTTGTCTAGCAGAAGATTATTTCTATGCACAACATCATATTCAGCCTACTATGAATTTAAGCAAACCGAGAGATAAAAACATTCGTAAGAAATCCGTTATTCCTAAGACGAATTACTTGCAAGGAACTAATTTAAACAACTTTCATACTGAAGAGACAATGGTAGAAAATTGCTTGGAGAAATTCAACTGCATGGAGCATAATAATAACCACACAATTGTACCTCAGACCTAATCATGTATCAATTGTGTGACATTCAAGAAAGAAGAATCAACAGATATCGATCAGAATGTTTTTAACTATCCAGTAAAAATGATTCAACCTGAAACGTACTACTTAAATAATGGCCTTAATACTAATCAACAAATGAACGCCATCTCTGACCAGTATCACACTACAGAAACAGCCCAGTCCTACAGTGGGGAATTAGAATTGGGTATATGGTATCTAAAAGTATTTAAACATCTAAAAACGTTGAAAGCTTTTGTTTCAATTAATACAGGCTATACCATAAATATTCCAGAGGAAATATTCAGCTGCATACTATTTCATTTTGAAGTGAATGAAACATGGATTAGTAGCACTGTAACTCGTAGAAATGCATCAATCCGAATGAATCAAGTGAATAATTTAACGAAAAGTGTAATTACACTTCTAAAGCCAATCATTTATATCAGTCAGCAAATCATATGGTTCAATTATGACATGAAAATGCAAAGTATTATTCATATGAATAACTTTTCATTAATGGATATGACTGCTAAAGCAAATATTATCAAGTGTTCACAAGACAAATACCTGCCTGATGCTCATTTTATTATTTTAAATGAAATTACATTTAGCAAATCAAATGTTACCATCATTAAAGCAACAACTTCGAAGCCAGCAACGAAAGGTCGTAGAAAGAACGGTAATAAACTTCAAGGCGTTAAAATACTGTTTAAAAATATGATGAATTTCAAAACAAAAACAAAACGTCATACTAGTTATGGGACAAAGAATTTACAAGCTTTATCATTTGCTCTGAACCACTTTTATTATTATGCAATAGAAGAAGTAAATATCTTTGAAATGGATATGATTTGTATTTCAGAACACTGTTCAGAAATGCATTGTTTTCTTTGTCAGATGATAATCACTTCAATTAAACTCAACGTGTGTATTACCAATCAAAAAGTACATAATAAGTGCAAACTATATCAGAAAAGTAGAGAAGTTAAAGAGGATATATTGAAAAGTAACAAGAATGCGTGCAACGACATAGAATACAACCAAGGAATTGCTGTCCCTTCATATTTCAACAGATGGTCTAATTTACTTTCAGAATTTCATGGAATGTATATCGAAAGATATTGTACAAATTCTGTGTGCTATCATTTGTACACCAATGAAGTGAACAGTAATGTAACTGTGAATAACTTGGACTGTGTTGAAGTTTTACTAGAACAAAGCTCATCAACGACTTCTATGTATTTTGATATTGAATCAAATACAATGAAACAAAAGGTCAAGACATTCACAACAAACGGAACGTCAATAAAAATGTTAAATGTAACTGAATACCCAGTGCTGTTAAATAAAAGTACGCAGACAATGAGTAAAAAAATGCATTATACTGTCACGAGTCGGAATGCATCCCCTCATTGTTCCATAGATAATTATCGTGTATATAATTTCGGAGATAAAAACGAATTATCTGATAAAACTGTTATACTTTCAAGTGAAAGGAAAAGATCAAGAAGTTTAAATTCATCTGTTGAATTCTCAACTAGTGTATCTCGAAGTATATCAACTACTGAAATAACTAGGGATGAAAGTGTACAATCCGTTTGCTTTAGTCATAGTTTCGATAATACCATACAAACCACTTCTGTCCTGATGAGTGATACTACTAGCAATAAAACTAACAGAAGTGACAGTTATAATTATCAACATTGTAATGATGACAGTTATAGTGATGAAAGAAAACGATTAACAGCATTTAGAACATCAAAACAAAAAGACACAAATAGAAAAGACGGAGAAGTGTCTCAAACTTCAGATTACCATAGTGACATAAGAACATATGGAATTGAAAAAGAAACTCCGGTAAGTTAATATTAATGAGTTGTTTTCATTCCTTTTCTTGATTATATGATCCTAATGCGTATTGCTTGGTCACAGCCTAGACTGCTTGAAAAATCATGTGAACATTATTAAAGAGACTCAAACTAGCATGACACACTGAGTGTTAATCAGTTTTTATTGTTTCTCCAAACAGTGTTGGGCAGGGATCAAATCTGTCTTGAAATTAATCAAACCAGTAGAAAGCTAACGTCTTGTCAATAGTAGTCAAAAAAATAAAAATAAGTTCACTATCAGAATGGCTAAAAAAACTGCTTAGGTTTACACCTTTACATAAACTAGAATGGTGTGAATACCCTAGATACTGAAAAAAGTAAGCAGACCATAAACATGGCTTATTCACAAGAATAAAACGGTTGTAGCATAAAAAGTTACCACTGTACTACTGATGGTTTGTCAGAGTTTCCACTGAGTTAGTGATATATATATATATATATATATCACTATGACTGTATTTAGAAAAGAAAAAATGGACTATCACAAGTAAGAATATCAAAATCCGTCTAACAAATGCCTTTAACTGTGGTTGGAAGCTGGACAGAAAGCTTTAAAATAAGCTCTCTCGTTTACAAACAAAACGACGTTCTTTGATTGAACACTAAGTAGTAAGTACTAGTGTCATGTGTCTAGTCCTTTGGCTGGTGCAGACTGAATTCTATCAGACAGATTTGCAATGTGAGTTCGAGTTTCATAGGAGACATAAGTTTCTTCAAGATTGCAGATAAGCCTTGCTGACGAGTGTCAGCAAGCACGAAACCCAAGTCCTAGGCTTCCTACCTTCTAAAAAAATCCTGACGGAAATTATCATTTTGTGAGCTATTATCCTGGACGACTTGATAGCACAGAGTCAATAAATTTACTGAAAAATGCAGTCAGTGTTTTAGGCTTGTGAGAGTTCTACTGATCTCAGAACGGAGAGCGTAAAGAATCAGTGACAAAATGAGAGCCCTTGAAGACAGAAATGCGAGGCAACTATTCCAGTTAGCTGGTTCTTTGTCAGTAGTGTGCAACTGTAAAGTAGAACGGCATACTCGGTCTTTGATGGTAGCAGGATATGACACCTACTCTACCAAAGATGAAGCAAGTTGCGAATATAGTTACTTAGTAATGAAACTGAATACAGGTAAAGCTTTCTCACCAGTTGACAGTAGTAAGGGGTCATACACAATTCGACTCCAGCCATGTGATATACACTGTGATGGTTGTAGGTTAACTTCCTATCAGGATCATAGGCGACTAACACTAGTATTCCATGATTTTCACTGGTCGTTTAGCTTCTGTTTTTTTTGTGATGAAAGTTATCTATTGTTAAATTGTACATTGATTTGTGCCCCCCTACCCCCACCACACACGCAGTCATATTAGTTAGCGTAATAAACCAGTCACTATAAGAAGTTTGTATTTCCCAGTAAATGAAAAACAAAATTTTCAAAACTAGTAATAAATTTACTACTTAAATATTCCTTAATTTATAGTTCTACAATGGATTAATTCATGACAGTTCAACAGTAATTAATATGAAATCATCTGTTACAACTAAGAAATGTTCAAAGTCAATGTTAGGATACAAACAACAAAAGCCGAAAAACAGTGCGCACTTGGATTATAACGAAATTTCAAAGCGGAACTATGAACAGCCAAAACCATTTGGTGAAGTTACAACTAATTCACCAAAGATAGTATATATCGATGTGGATTCAGCTAATTTATGCACTGAACAATATGAAACATAAAATAAAATAATTAGAAGGCAAAAAGAAATAAGCTGATATCCTCAGAATATGATTGTGGTGCTGCAACAGGAGTCGGCTGTTAAGAAATAATGTTTAATAGTAAAATGAGAAGTAGTCCATCAAATTTATATTCGTTTGCTGTGAATTCTATTTGGACATATATATATTTATTTCAATACACTAATGACAAATTTATGGTAAATATAGCATATATTTGTAATAATTTAACCATCTAGCACAATATGTGAAGTAGCATAACCTTCTGAAATCTTAGCCTACTAATAAAATCGGATAAACGTTATACTGTAGTGATTAGTCCTATAGTCAGCTATTCTAGAATTATAAAATAAATATGTTAAAAGCACTAAGTTGAATTTACCCTAGGATTTATGCATATTTATGTCGCCCAAAATTAGACAGACATTTCCACATCTTTTCTGTATGATTATGAGTTTAGAGTAGCCGACATTTCATACCTTCCATTACCTTTAGGAATTCATATGACAGATAAATTACCATTTTTCCCGGTATATTCGGGGAATTCTACAAAGATACTTGTGATAATAAATTGTGACGTCCCTGGATTTCTCACTTCAAAGAGCTATAAAACATAACATAATTAATTTCTGCTAGATACACTGATTCTTACACCAGATTTAGAAATAGTTCGCAAGTAAAAATTGAACCTTTTGTACCCGTGCTAGGATTTCGCCAGCTACCGGACTATTCGGGCAGATAAAACATCCAGAATAAGTGAGGTACACTCTATCAGTTCACTCCATATTCTAATCAACAGATGAAGGAGAAATAGTGAAATGAAACGTAATCTCAGATTAGAAAGATAGGTCTCTTCGCGAATACAACTGAACACTGATTTTAAAGGATTCTTCACCAAAATAAAAGTTTGATGATAAGACATTGTCCCAAGCTAGGACAAAACAGCTGTCTAGTACTCCCACGTTTTCCAGTGGTTCTCTAAATGATGTCAGCTCATGATGAAATCCTCCATCCAATCAAACAAAAAAATTCCTACAAAACCAATACTTGAAAATAAGACATTTATGGATAATGAGGGTGAAGAAATCGAAGAATCAACTGATGGATGACCATTGGTGATAGGAAAACCTGGTTTCCGGATTATTAGTTCGGATTTCTAATTATGAGGCTGGAATACCGGTTGGTCAGTACCTATTTGTCAAGTTCTTCAAATCCTTTTAACAGTATGTATTCCGGGCAAATAGTTCAACTGTGTTGGTGTGATACAGGTAATGTGTTCCAATGGAATATTATTCTCACATATTCCTACAGTTCAATACAGCATTAGCAACAGAATGCGATATATCTGTTTGAACATTCTGTTTGATGTTAGAGACAGAATACTTTTGCACAGTTCAATACTGCGATATCAACAGAATACTATGTATTTGAACATTCTATTTCATGTTGTTTAATATAAGCCACTATCATACGCTCAATGATTGGTTAGAGAATATAAACTGTGTAGATATAAATAGAGGTTCCATAACTTGAAAATATACTTTGGCTTCCGTGTATTGCCTGTTTTTTGTTACACAACCAACACAGATTAGAATGGTGAGTCTACTAAAGATGCCCTGAATCTTCTGAATAATTTATTATTATTATTTTATCCTTTAATTCCTAGAGGAACATAGGGCTTCAGCAGTGCGTCTCCATTGCGTTCGGTTCTCTGCTAGAGTCTTCACCTGGCTCCATGTCTGCCCACACGTTTTCATCTCCTCTTCACATGACCTCCTCCAAGTCACCCTTGGACGACCAACTCGCCGCTTCCCTTTCGGGTTCCACTCGAGCAATGGCTTGTCTAGTGATGTCACTTGATGGTTTCCTCACAGTATGGCTAATCCATCTCCATTTCCTTCTGCATATTTGTTTCACAATCGGTCCCTGGTTGGTTCGTTCATTGCCAGAGATCTCTGTTGCTGATCTTTGCTGGCCATCTGCTCATCTTCAGCGAAGACAACTGTTAATGAAGGTCTGTAGTTTGCTTGAGATGCTCTTTATGACGCGCAGTGCAAGTCTCTGATCCGAATAGTAGCACTGACTTCACATTGGAGTGGAAAATCCGGATCTTATTTGTGATGCTGAGTGCTGTTGACCTCCACACAGACATGAGAGTAGTGAGAGCTTGTCTTGCTTTCCCGAATCTTGCTTTGATATCCTCGTCAGTTCCGCCCGTAGTTGATAGCACAGCGTTAATAAATTTACTGAAAAATGCATTCAGTGTTTTAGGCTTGTGAGAGTTCTACTGATCGGAGAACGGAGAGCGTAAATTAATTAATAGTGCTCATATTTAGTTAAGCTGAATGCAGATGAAGCTGTCTGGTTGACTGATAGTACTTCGGAGTCGCACACAACTGGGTCTTAATCTTGTGATAATGGATGATTAATGCCAATACTACCTACTTTTTATTGGTTGTTCAGCTGCTACCGTTTTGTGAAGAAAGTTATATGTTTCTGAGTTGCACATTGTGTTACTATTAAATATTCATGTATAGCCCCTAATTTATCCCAGTTCGAAGCTGATCCCCTTATTCGTATCGAAGGTTACTTCTGCACGTATTATATTTTATTTTCCCCATCGACTTTGTGAAACGCACCATCGTAAGTGACTACGAATGTATTATTATTCCCTTGGGTTCCGAGTGGAACATAGGGCTTCAACAACACATCTTCTGCCATCCTCTTTAGCTGCGTCCATGATTATCCATAATTTCTCGTCTCTTCCTCCGTGTTACCCTAGGACGATCAACTCGTCGCTTTTCATTTGGATTCCACTCGAGGGCCTGGCACGCAATGTCATTCTACGGTTTCCTCAATGTATGCCTGATCCATCTCCATTTTCTCCTACATATTTATTGAGCGATCAGCTCTTGGTTGGTTTGTTCCCATAGTTTCTTGTTACTTATTCTTTCTGGCCATTTGATCTTCAGTATGGAGCCGGCGAATGCAGCAGTTGATGAAAGCCTGCAAGTGTGGTGAAATTTAAATAGTATTGGTGAGGTCTTTTTTTTAACCTTACGCTTATGTTTCTCCATAGAAAGACTAGGTAGGTGCGCACGTCTGCTAACCTGATGACCTTAATTCGAATCATCTTCGCTTTGATCAGTATATTCATTTTCTTTCAGTTAAATTAATGATTGAGAAAGCTCATAAGCATCAGTTAGGAAGAAATCAACAAGTGACCACACAAATTTCATTTAAATGTCATGATTACGAAACAAAATTTTACTCATTTCCTGAATATATTTCTGAAGAATAGTCACGATATTTAGAGAAAACAGACAGACCAGAAGAATAATTATCCCCAACATCAGTTTAATACATTAGCACTTTCCAGAATCGAACTCATCCCATTGATATGTAATTATTGTGCGATTTAATTTACCTACAGATTTCTTAATCATCGCTATCAATACTTACGACATATAGTCTGGCCTTTATCATAATTATAACCCAGGTAATATATCTCAAACTGTAACTCTTTGAAACACAAAAGCACTAGTTATATAATAGCGATAAATGCAAACAATTGTCCTTTGAACGAAGACAGAAACACACCAAAAAGCATTCACATGTGAAACTAATTCCTAATGAGTTACATTTACGTGTACATAGGGAAACAAAAATAAGGTATACAACCCTAAATAGCAGGAGTTCACATATGGTTAACTAATCGTCACCTGACAGTCATAATTGGCATGATAGAAGACGAAATCTGATTGGTCGGCTGTCAAACTATTTGCGTTTCAATGCTTACAATCAAGTAGTAGACTACGGCTATACAGGCCAACGGTACTAGCTGACTGAGTAAATCCAAGTGGCTGAAAAAGATTTTAAAGTGGTAATATTCTGGTCTAAACAAGTGAATCATCATATCTCATGGAGTAAGTTGACAAATAGAGAACGAGAGTCCCTATATGCACTGAGATTTCTTATGCAACTACTCCGTTAAGCTTCCCAAAAAGTCAGGCGGTTAGTACACTTAACCATTCCACTCCCTATCCTTACACTAGTAGTCGGTGGAGACCAGTCCCACAGCAGTATCTTACATTTGACAGGATCAGATCTCATGTTGATATGTGTTTTCACCTAAAACTATATCATCTGCACACTTTAAATCTATGAGACTCTTCATCAAATGGAGATTTTCATGGATAATCCCCATCCAGGCATTAATGGAGATTTGCTTCCTTTCTTATAAACGGGCATGATTACCGATATACACTAGTCAAATGAAAATATTTTGTATCTCTACACACTGGCTAATAAATTGGTTGGTCTAGTCAACACCTAAACACCTCTGGAGTTAGACCGCCTGAGTCTACTGCTTCGTCAAGCTTTGAGTTAGAGACAGCTTGTACAACCCTGGCAAAAGTTAGATGTAGGTCTGCACCGTCTAAACGGTGGGCAATTGTAGGCCAGTTGAATTACTCCATAGTGTTCGGACCAACGATTCCGTTTCTCCTGCTAATATTTTATTGAAGTTGCATCCATCTCAGAAAAAATTTCCCCTGACATAGCTATTTTAGAGCTCGTTTCTTTGATGAATCTTAATAACTGACAGTTATTAAGACCACATAAATCAGACAAATATAACCTACTGTTGAAATCATTTCCATTTCTTTTGTTGCTCACCACTCCCCACATTGGCTGTGAAGACTTTTAGTCCGCTTACGTTTGAGCAGACTTCGCTAATCGATATGTTCAGAACTAGCTGGGAGCAGTTTTCCAGTATCAGTCGCTTCGGATGAAGCCGCGAAATTCCCTTGCCACTTACTAAGTCCTGGCTGCATGTTATTAGTAGTCTTCACTACTGTTACCACAGCAGAATGTAAATGTTTCTATTTCCTCATGATAGCTATTGGTATCACATTTGCATTTAGTTATCTCCACCCTAAATACAGATCTTATATTCACATCGAAAATCTGGACATAAGGCTTGGTATCTGAAAATTTTCTACATCTATCCAGTTACAGGCATACACATACTAACGCATAGCTGGAATTTGTGCAGATGTTTCAGAAAAATAGACAGTGTTTTACTGACTCTTTCCATTGATAAACTATGGCTAAGCAATCTATTTATGTCTTGAAATCGGCTGTCACCAAGTAAGATGTCTTTATATTTAAAATTAGTGCTGATCAGAAACATGTGGTAACCTGAACAAACTTGTAAAAGACTACCACCGTTGTTGATCAGTCGGCATTATATAACCTATGTCTTTCTGACTCGCTCAGTTTTCCTACACCAACATCAAGAATGGCTGCAAATATGACCAAGTTTGAGTATTTTGTTTTATGCAGTGAATTGGACATCTAAAACGGACACCCTTTTTCTGAACTGCATTTAATAGGTGCATAAAAGGAGACTGAGAAAAATCATCGATGAATGTTGCTACACTGTTTTTGGTGTTAAGGTCCCATTAAGCCGTACATTATCCAGTTAACTGTACACCAGGATACAATCAAGCAGTGAGTTGTCCGCCCTTGATTTTACTGCAACGACAAGTTCACTAAAGCCAGTCAGAGAATAATATGATTATGACAATAGTTATGCTCGAAACGTCATCAGTTAATATTACTGTACAACACTGTGTGATTTATCAAAATAAAATCTTATCCATAATCGAGTTATGCTCTACCACAGTGCCCAAGTTTTATACTTATATCAATCAGAGAATTTTCTGACACCTTTAGGGTAAATTATGTAGATTCTATATTTCGGCCACGTGACGCTAAGTCAACTTTCAGCTGGTATCCTTAACTCAGAGACACAACATACATCCAGATGATAGAGTTCGCTAACTTTTAGTTATATTGATGCATATAACCCCAAGAAAATAAACTGAATGATAAACAGAGTCTGATTCAAAAACATACGTAGTCAAAACACTGTTAGCAGATTTAAGTACCCTGAAGAATTAATTCATGTTTGGTTCAGTATGAACTAGGTAATTTATTACTTTTAAATAAAAGAAACATTTAATGTGCGAAAATACTACATATATTTATCACAGAGTTTTTAGCACGAAAAAAGTATTTGGTTAATACACGTCTGATGTAAAATGTTAAGTAATCAAGACAAACTTATATACAAGGGCTTTATTTACAAAGATAAAAATGATCATGGTGGATTCAAATAACCACCGGATATAAAAGAAATACCTTCTTTTGATACATTGTTATAGCTGTTTAAAATAATTGTACGGTTTTTAACTGGAACAGGTCCGTCTAAAACTGTAGATGTAGCATTTGGTAAGGGATTAGATGAAGCCTCCCGATCACGCAGCCACTTTACAACCAAACCAGGATCATTACGTCTCAAAAGACTAGGAAATAAACCAAGTCCACTACGATGAGCAACAGTCTGTGGTGAATCAAACACAGACCGGATATATACAGACCTGGTTTCCTGTTTTTGAGTATCCGCTGTTATCCTCGCATTCAACGACTGCCTACGAATAGGTGGGCCATAGAAACCAAGACCTGTGCGAACATTAGGAGGTAAACTACCTTCACAAGTGATGGGATCTATCAGTCCTGAAATAAATTTCGAACCATCTTTTTTGACTCCAAGTGCAGTACCAGGAATCCAACCCATGCGTTCCAGAATTTTCCCGCCATAGCCCTGTGAAAAAAATTGGTCAGACAGAAAAAAATCATAATACACTATTTCCATCTGTTTGAAAGTTTAAAGAAGGAAACAGTATATGCCTGATATAGCAACACAAAGTGATAAACAAATAGGTGGGAAAGTGAAGAATGTAAGATGTTCTCATTTTTTATAAAAATACTTACGGTTTACTTTCGCTGAAAAGTGTATGTTTTATCAAGCGTACTGTTGGGAATGGGTATGTTACTGGTAGAAAGAGGCCTCTATGTGACTTCTTAAATTTCAGTAAGACAAACATCTGTATCAATAATATATTTGCCTCCTTCTGTATGAAGATTGATAGTTTTTCGCACTGAGAACACAACACGTTCTCATAACTTCAGTCCAAAACGCAAACCATAAAGTAGTAAAGTAGTATTAAAAGTGGTGTTTCTACAGACACCAGTGATCAGTACTTGTTAATCCTGAAGTTTATATGCATTTTCGGCATAAAATCAAAACTACTTAAATCCTCTAGCGCTATGTTACGTGTTTATTAATGTACTTAGGCTTACGCTCTTCTGTGTAGAAAACATCCTCGCTAATTTAATACAATGTTTACAACTTCATCAAATAATGTTATGTGCCACCGTAGAATGACATTTCAGGTATATCCGAAGTATAAGGCGCACATTCTCATTTCTAATCAGATGTGAAACAAAAGCCTCGACAATTTAAGTAGTGATGATTTTTGACATATTGACTACGCTGATCATGGGGAATCAGTTACTCTCGATAAAATCATGTAATATAAAATATTTTTAGGCATAAAGATCAAATGAAGCATGAACAGATTGCAAAACATATTACAAGTCCGAAACGGATAGTCTAGGATAATTTGCGAGTCAGATACAGTAAAAAAAAGACAAATTGATTCGGAAGTAGTTTGCAAATGTATTACGTACAAATCAGAATAGTTAAGCACGTTAACAGGTGAACTCTTCAATAAAGACGAATGGGTACCAAATCCTTTCTTAAAACAAACTCACGAGATAAAGCTCAGTATATTATCAAAAACCTTGTGGAGTCCTAGACAATAAATTTGTACAGTTTTTGTTAAATGTCAAAAATGGACACACTGTACATAACTTTTTTGTCAATCGACTTCCTCGTAAAATCATAATAACTTCGGCGTTCGAATGGAAATATAGTTGTGCTTTCTGTCACTTCGTTTTCTCACTGGTTCAAACTGTTTACCTGCTCCATTAACACCCGTGTCGTATTTTATGGAAATTGCAGGAACATCTCATTCTCGTTCGAAGACTATTCTACAATAGGTAAACAACTTCTACCAGTGGACAAGACCCCAGAAGTGAAACAGATCTGTGGATTATATTAATAGTTTGTAGCAGTGGACTGTAACTGTATTTTCAAGTAACCATTATTTTTTATAACACATTATCTGTATTTTCATAATATACTGTTTCAATATTCTTTCATTAACTTGGATTTTTACTCTGATATTTCGTAGATTTATCGTACTCACTCTTAGTTCCCCCTACACCTTTGTTACCTTGGGATTTGTATTTGCACTGTATTTATTAATTTTAAAGAAAAATAATAAAGCAGTATTCGGGATAAGAGACGTTGCACACATCCGGTTCCTAATAACTAAACAACGGTAAAAGTGGTTATATAAATCAGATTTAGGCCCTTTAACTTCAACGAATGAAAAGTTAAGGAAACCTAAGTTCAGACAGCAAAACAACAGAAAATGCCACAAATAATAAATAGAAAAGAACTAACTTTGCTGATTACTTCATTCTTAAAAGCAGCATACGGATCGTAGGCAAGATCTTTAACATTCATGGATTCTCTTTCGCGATTTATGTCAATAAGTTCGGTTGTATCTCTCTCTCCGCCAATAAATCCATTTGGAGTTGGACCAGTCCCCAAATCAGTTGGAACTTCATAAGGTTGCATGTCAATATCCCAGTCAAAAGAGGAAGGTTCGTCGAAAATCTCTTCCTTTCTCAGTGGATCCAATTTTTCCCATGTACGTTGATCCGTATGGAAAACTAGACCTGAACCACCCTTTTCCCAGACGAGTTCAACTTTACTTTCATACTTTAATTGTGCCTTGTTTCCTCTGTCTAAATTGTATGGATCATCATGTAGTGCCTCAAAACGATCCCATTCTTCAGGAACATCATCATCACTATCAATATCCACCACATTAGCAAAATTGTCATTGGAAGTTGGATCTGACTGCAGCAGAAAATTAAAAATAGTTTTATGAGACTTCAGTGAAGCGAAAAGAAATATAATAAACGAAATGAAATAAGACGTTTAAGAGGAAGGACTGGTTGAAAACAGAGGGATATTTAATTACTGTGTTAAGTGCTGTAACACTGGATTACCTCAAAATATCCAACCATATTTTTCCCGAACGGAGATCATAGTGACTCCTGGAAATATTTAGCGATAAGTTAAATCGTTCGTCACATGAAACAATAAGTGCACATAAAAAGTGCATTCATGTTTCCTAGTCACTTTAACAACCTGGTTATTCATCCTTTGGTTGAGCAGCAATAAAGAAGATATAGGCATACTGTAATAAGCATATTTAAAATCAATGAGCAACATGCATCCATCTGTGCATTGTTTTATTATCTTTCTGTCATTGAACATACATTTTAATTTGAATATTTTTTGGTTTCAAAAGGAAACTTTGATGAATGTTCACCGCAAATGCAGTTATCTACTAATAACAAAATTTACTACCCGATCGCTTAAGTAGGTAGCCAGAACTCCAGTGTTCTCAACTGATTCTAATCAGTTAGCTGGAGAAATGGTAGAGTTTTGTAACTCAGGTAGATGCTTTTGGTGTCGTTATGTTTTCTGAGATAGATGCTTTAGCTACAAAGGTTTCAACGTCCTTCTGGACAAATTTTCAGCAGTAAGTTCAATACGAATTCACAGCTAAACCAAAAACGTCCCAGTTATCTTAATCCACTTAACAAGGACAAGAAGAGCTTTGCAACTAAATCATTAGGCTCAGTGGAGGTAACACCAAAAGCTACTGACCAGCTCCGTCTCAAAAGAGTGAAAGAGTAGTTATGTATTTAGACCGATTTGTTTGTGTTTGCAAAAAGTACTGGACGACGTGGTTGGTCTTCAACTTCTCATTACAGTCAGGAACATGTCTTGTGTCCAACCAATCCAATTCACTTGCAGTGAAAATTTATTGAAACAAGATAGGCTTAAAGACTTTTCCATGGCAAACAGTATTTGAAAGTCAGTTTCCACTGACAGATCCAGTTTCTAGTGATGTAGTACGAATAATTAAAGTGTATGTTTACTTCTGAGCAATTAGTTAATCACTATAAAACTCCAGCTTTGGATAATGGAAAACATTTTTTTTCTCAGCAGTCATTTGATATTTGAGTTGCATGATCCAAACATACAGTTTAGATTCTCAATATGACAACAGTTAGAAAAACGAAAAAGCACTGAAGCGAATTGATCGTATCTTCAACCTACAAACTTTACTTAATGAAAAACAAAAACCCAACAAGCCTAGCATAAGTTTACGCTATCCTTTGAGATAAACAAACATACCTGAGTGTGAATGGTCGAGTTGTAAGTCAAACCACACTCTAAATCCTCCGGAGAAGAGTGTGATTCTACATTGCTGACAACTGAATTGCCATAATCGAAAGGTACAGCACCGTATTTCCGGTTTCTGGCACAGACAGAGAAGTTCAAACCAAGTTTCGAAATTAGCGAGCTCTCCAGTTTGCATTCCTTTATTAAGTTGAAGAAATGTAGGGTAGGTGTCCCAACGTTCCCCCAAGGCATCCACGACAAAGGTTTGAACTCAAGCAAGTTTTCAACACCTGAAATTATTACTAATTAGGTACAGAATAACACATACCATCCGTCTTTCCACATTTCACGACATACATGTTGCATTTTGAATCCAGAGGTATGTCATTTGGATCCAACCAATTTGCACAGTTATATAGGCGAAAAAATTCATCGACGTGCTCTTCGAAAACCAAGAGAACTGCACAACACGTTGCTGTACTTCTGGATTTCTGCTTGATACATTTAAGGAGTTTAGGGCCATCAAGTTCAGTTCCAGCCTCTACCTCCACATCCGGCCTGTGACGATAATGAAAACATGCAAATTTAGATGACTCCACAAACTGAGAGAAAAACATCCTTAAGTCAGAGGCGTGGAAACATTTGGGAATGCCACATATTAAAATGACCTTGGTTGGCTTATTAGCATGTAAGCCAAATTTATCTGAAGTAGTGATAGCTGCAGAGCTCATCTGAAACTCCGGATACTCAAGACTTGAATTTTGGTGGCGAACATCCTGGTGTTGTTTACTCTTAACTGTTGCCGAATACTGAATAAAAATGACTCACAAGGTCAATAATTCATATATAATAAGTTATGACATTCCGAATAGCAATTAACAAGATCGTAAATTAGCACAATATTAAAGTCAAGTAACGCTACTTACAAGGCCCCGCCTACGAAGACTTCGGATTTTCAGTTGTCGATAGAATGCTTCAGTCCTTCATTAATCATTTTCTGTTATTAACCTGTGCTTATTGAATCGCTTATTCGGCAAGTCGATTGATGATGTAGATACACTCTAGAGGTAGGTGTCAGGAGGTAAACACATAAGAGGAGAACCAGTAGTCTATAGCGGTATTATTCCTCCTAGAGTTTTGAACTCTTCTCCGTCTGCATCGAAATATTCATTTGCTCATAGTCATTTCGTTTTCTCCCACCTACTAGGAGTCATTTTTTCGGTTGAGGAGTCTGTATTTACTCCTAAACCCTGCAGTTTCATGAGCCATGTTATATGAAGCTCCTCATCGACAGCCACAACTATTTACAAATGAAAACAGTGCTGTAGAGGTTTCCGTCATCCTCAGGCTTCGACAAGCTTTCACGGCTGAGAAAGGATTCGTCAAAAACAAGAGGTCTTTCCGAAAGCTCTCAATCATATAGCAAGTCATGGTCTTCCAATTATATTATAATAGCTTTCGTCAGTTTTGCTTCCAATATCTTTACTTAGGGGGTCAATAGTGAATCCGTAGTTCGAAGGACTTTACTTAGATCCTCCCACACAGATACAGGGCGCTATTAAATCACTATAGACACATCGTAACTCTCCGTGTAAGTAGGATATCTTGAAGATGGTTGGCGGTAGGTCTGCTATTTAAGCTGCCAGTTGATCATGAACCTTGGGTAAAGATCACCAAGTCGCTCTTATTTAATTATATTCAATTTGCTTAGAGAACAAAATATGGTACTTTGGTAGATAGCAACAGGATCTATCCTGTTTTCTTATTTCGTCGTCGTAAGTGGTGGAGGCGTACAGTGTGTCAGGATTGTAGGGAAGTGATTCGCAAACCTAAGTCCCGATTCTTCTAGATTTAAACATTGGAATCAAGACACTGCGGTAGCATATAATTCCATATTGCATAAGTCCAATTTATATAACAGAGATGAAATGTCACTAAAACCATGACGTTTTGAGAACAAAACACTGACAGTGATCATACTAATGAATTACCATAAATACACACTTACGCACAGGTTCAGTCAATAAAATTAACTATTCTACTTGTTCGTAAATCACGTAAATGTTTTTCGAGCTGGATGGTTTACTTGCGAAGCTTTCATTGCCCTACTAGGCAAAATCTTCAGCACATACTTCAGTTTGAAGTGAGCTTTCAAATTTCTCCACGAGTTTATTGGTCATCCCTCCTGGTGTCCTTGGACGTGATTGACTGCTTCTTCCTGCTTCCCCTCCCTCTAGTCTAATTGTAGTGGTATTGACTTTTTCCTTGATCTGAAGTTCGACTTCTTGTGTGTGAGATTTTACTCTTATATATTGGTAAATTTTGCCTGTGCCCGTCAACTGCCGATTCACTGGAATACCAGGCTTCCAAGAATCTCCTGGAGTTCGTGTTGTTTCCTCTGGCTAATATTTGAGCGCTGTCCCAGTCAAATTGATGTCTGTAGTTGTCCGTACGTAGCGTTATGAGGGAGTGAATATCGTGTCTTTTGACGGAAAATTTGTGTTCATGGATGCGAGACGAAGTAGTAGTAGCAATTTATTTTGTGGATGATGTTGAGTCAACAGGGAAAGAAAGTTACTAGGTTAAATTGACTGCTATTGACTTTAGTTGTTAGTTGCCTACGTGTTTTGGTGATAGGTGACTGTGAGGCAGACTAGCAGACTCAGTCCAGACTGATTTTATAAGTGTAACATACTGTTGGCTTACTTGGTGTTCCTGTGCTCCTTTCACAGAGAAGTGGACATCCCACTACTTCGAACCTTTATCACCCGATATCATTCAATAATAAGGCTTTTCTTGCTACTGCGTCACAGGCCACTTATTTACGGTTCAGTATACTGCTTTTGATGGGGTTTTCTAGACTTAATTTAGGGTCCTTATTCTCCTACGAATAATACGTATACCCTTAACACTGGCTGCATTCCTAAACAGTTATAGATTGCAACAAAACAGACTTGCATTGACAATAACACTGAAACCCTACTGGGTATTATGTGCTAGACAGAGCTTTGCAAATACAACAGATGCAACAGGAATCTGATATGCAGCAAACCCTTAGTAATTTTTTTGAAGCAGTACTACTGCGATAATTAGGCGCATTGGGTATTATGGTCCTATGGATGCAATGAACTATATTTAAAAATTCCGTAGCGATACGGCCAACATCTCTTTCAAAAACTGTTAAGGCAGGTAGTCATAAAATACAGCAGGCGAAGTCAGATGCCTACGGGGCGAAAAAACAATGAAAATTGCAAAAATTTCTTTATTTTTGTATTCACCCACGTGGGCGCGTATGTTTTGTAAAAATGATGACCCATTTGTTTTTTGTGTTGACATCAGACCCGGATCCACGTTTTGAAGGGGAGCAACGGATATTTTCCAGGTCACAGGCTCCATCCATATTAGCAGTTGCGGCACTACAACCAATCATTTGTCTCAGCACCTCCGTAGCTCCACTAAGAAAAACAGCATGGGTATCGTTTGATGACATCAAACCATTCGTATACTGCACGTGTAATCCGGGCAAAAATAGTTGGTCACGGATTACTCCCTGAAAGACCAATTAGAGAATAGTATGGTTGGGGACTGATAATAGTTAACCCATCGATATGTTTATGTTTTTCGAATGACGGATAGGTGCGGCGTCTTCCAGTAATGCAGATCCTATTTTATTAAAAGAAAACAAGGGCAGGCAACAGATTGTTCATTTAGAAAATCAACAGATATTGATAAATTTTTATGTACATTATTATTCGTTATTGTTAGCAGAGAAGCAACGTCTTCTTCCTGCTGGAGGTTATTCTGTCATCTCTTCGTTGCCGTTTCTTAGACAGTCCGGTGGTATATTTGCGAATCGTATCCGCCCACGCTAAGTCTGTTGTGATTAGTTATTGAGTTCCTCAAGGTTAGTCTTTGTTCTTGTTTTTTCCCATGACCCAGATTTTGAACGTAAACAGCGACGTAAATTGCTGTCTACAAATTTTAGCTAGCAGCTCTCACCACACTAATATATTGGGAAGGCGTACGGTACGTTCGAATTTGGTGACACTTTTGCACGTGTTTTCGCTGATATTCAATTTTCCGGTTCTATTATATTACCGCCAAAAATAATGGGCCAAAACTCTAAAGAGCGTGTTCTTAGGAACACTAGTAATTTAGTTAATAGCTTAAGCTCTTGCAGATTATATTGCTTAAAACATCGTTTACGGTAAACTAACTAACGTTATATAACCCATTTCTATACATTTGTGAGTAGTCCATCATATCGACCAAATGTAACGCAACACTCATTTGTTACGCTCGTTTTCGACAAATTCAAACAATAATGGTGCCTAGGATTACATCATATAAATTGTTTTAACTTTTGCAGAATGTGCTCACTGTCATTATTCGATTACCTTTCCTTGTATGTACATTTTGTGTCAGTGAAAAATTGTAAACATGCTTACTCCATGTATACATTATTATCATACTGATGATGCCTGTAAGCTGGAGTCCCTCATATGCATAAAGTGAGAATATATTATTATAAGATGCATTTTATTGTTACATGAGGGAGATGACTTCAAGATTTATTTTTTCCCAAGTATCTGTAATCCATCCAACACATACTTGGGTTTTTGTTAATGCGAAGTCAATATCTCTGTATTTCTTGATATGGTCCAATGAATCACTAGTGGTCAAATTTTTCCCACAAACTACAGATGAAAAGACAGCAACCATGTAATTTAACCACAGATCAAATTTATGTAATTTAAACAATACTTATCCATGCCTGTACAACTGGTGTGTCCTACATTTGTAGGAATAAATATGTACCTTATTATATTATCCTTACTGAATATGCTTACTAGTCGTAAACGTAATTCATCATATTTCTGATGCCTGTAAACTGACGTCACTCATGTACAAAAAAAGAGTTTTCCTTGTTGTCCAGATCCTAAGCAGGTTCGTTACTATCTTTTGCGTTTCTCTTGTTGGCTGTGCTGTTGTAGATATCGTTAGTAAAGTCATTCACAACGCAAGTATTTTGAGAGTTGGCTTTTGATTAGTTGAATGGAGTTTTCAGGTAACGTGATTTACTGTATCAGAATCTCAGTATTGCCCAAAGGGTATTGCTTCCTGCGGATGTTTGCGCTGCCGAGTTTCCTCCATTTACCCTGAGGTTTTATACGGTTTATCGATTTCTACATTAGTGTTTTACTTTATAATGAACAACATATGCGGGCTCCCACTGATACACTGCAGGGAAAGGTAAGGAAATGAGCTATGGATATAAGCAGTTGATTCAGTTTTACAACTGTGGGATACATCGGCAAGGACTATAACACTAAGGTTTGCTGATGCAGATGCGTCTCTTTATATAATTTTAAATGCATATTATGAGGCTCTAAGAGCAGTCGTAATTCAGTGTTTTGGTAATATCTAGGAAAATGTCGCATTCTTTTCTTAACATCCTAAATCATTGGAAACAAGTTATTCCACCTCTTGCGGACGGTTGCTAAGATTTCGCCTGGCCGTAAAAACACTTCCGCCACATGGTAGAAGGTGGGTCACCCACGAGATTTACAGACCAAACCATCTCATTTACGCACTCAGTGCAAAACTTCAAAATCCTTATCACAGGATATTCGCGACCTCGACTTTATATCACAGCTTAACGTTGATATAAGACGCGCGAATGGGGCATGGCTGATACAGTGTCCAGGATACAAGTGAATGCAGTACAATAAACCACTATAGACTTTTAAAAAATCGCAGAGCATCGAAGGAACTACGATGAATTGAAGCATTTGCTCACTGCAAACAACTCCAGCTTCGTATGGAAGCAATTAGCGTTTCCTGTAAGTGGCAACTTAACATACTGTGTCATAATAAAAGATTTCTACGGACTCTTCTTGCTTAAAACTATTAGGAAATCTGTATTCAACACTTTCCAGTCTTTATCACACGCTGGAGCAAAAGCCTCGGCCAAAACACTGGTTTTATAAAGTCCAGGTTATGTATGACTTGACACTTGGGACTATTTGATTTTATAACTGGACTTACAGGCCAAAAATTCGTTGTACTCATTATGTATATTGATCTTAAGAAGGCATTCGATCAAGTATGTCATAGTTAACTCCTGAAAAAACCAGGGGCTTACGGTATAGCTGGCAATCTCTTACAGTGGTGTAATTCATTTATATGTGGTCTGTCCCAATCTGTTAACATCAACGACACTTTTTCTAGTACCACCTCTATATCAAGTGGCGTAATTCAAGGTAGTGTACTAGGACCTCTCTTCTTTCTTGTATACCTAAATGACGTCTGTGATTTTATAAAGCATGGCAGACTCTTCTTACATGCCGACGATTTGAAGTTGGTATACCAAAGTGCAACCCAAGAAGTGACAAAACTGTTTCATAAAATTCAATCGGATGTTGATAATATTTAGACTTGGTGTAAGTCGTGCATGATGCAGATCAACGTGGAGAAGTATGATATGTTATGTTCAGCTCGCTTTCGTATCGCACCACACATAACTATAATGGACAATCTAATCACCATCTTTCCTTCTGTACTTGACTTTGGGCTCCGTTACCCTGCTGATTTTAAATGTTACTAAACAAGTTTCTAAAGATAAAAGATTACTTGGATTTATATTTCATAACTTTCAAACCCAAGAATCTAAAATACTAGTGTGTAAAACGCACATACGACTCATCCTTCAGTACTGTCCATTTATCCTAGACAGCACCTCTGTCAAGGACAAACTAAAGATTGAAAGTGACCAAAGGGGATTCACAAGTAGAATCTTAGGAACAAGTCCAAAAGTTCCCTACAGTTATCGTTGCACAACTCTTAAGATAGAAACCCCTTTGGCTCAGGCGCCAACGACTTAACCTCATACCCCCATTTTAAATTTTCAAAGGAATAGTTTACTTACCCAATAATTAGCCTTTACTTCTTCAACGTATGAATTACTCAGCAACGAGTCTTCCCTGAGTCATATTCTTTGTCGAGCGACGTCTCGTTCCAACTTCTTTACAGTTGAGCATAGGGAAATATGGAACTTCTTGCCAAGTGAAGTCAAAGCCAGCACCACAATACAATGATTCACCTATCTACTAAATAATTATTTCTCCTGAAACAGTCTTGACACAGTTTGCCACATTCTGAAAATTCATGATATTGTTTCTTTCCCCTTTGACTTGCGCACCCAAACAGCTCTGTTCACTCAACGCAGTTACAGAAACGGTTAGAACTATCATACTTATTTAATATAATCAACGTTGCGCCAATGCGGGTCTCAGTTCCTTTTTTAGTTGATTCAATTATTTGCTTAGCAAGTCATATCTCAAAATATTCGCAACCATTTCATACAAACCTGGAGTGGAATATGCAGTCTAACATACTCACCACGAAAGCCGCACCAAATCTGCATGAATTACCCTCTCTGAAAACGCATCTCCATCGCCTGTAAAACTCAACCAGCCTCATCTGCCATACCCTTTCAGTCATTCAACTCCATTTAACCGCGATTACTGGCTGTCAAATCAATCAAGTATTATAGCAAATGTCCCTGGAAACTCTGTGTTGTGGGCATTTCAGCGTGGTAAGAGTTCTACCTCAAAGTCGAGTTGTAAACAACCTGGATCCGGCCGGGATTAAAATCTCCTCTGGTGACTTCCTATTACTGTACATAAATACCATCTACATCTGTGCAAATCCTAGCCCCATGGGGGATCGTCTAAATAATAAAATTAGCTACACATTGAGTCTTAGATAGTAACGGATTTTATTTTACTGTTCTGTTATAATAATCCTGTGAAGTTGAACTCTTCCGAACCATCTATTATAATTGACTGCTGTCTCTTTCCATGCGTATATATAATTATATACCTTTATGTAAAATTTTTTCGTCCCTTTTCATATTGCTCCTTCGTTTCTACATGTTTATATCTAAAATCTAGTAGGCAGATTACAAATTTCTGACTTCTTTCCGTTTTTATTGTACATCTATATTTTTCAAATGTTGTTAAAGACGACACACGAAAAATGAATGACTGAAAATAGTTGTTCACACCATGAGTTTCGTTGAGTTAGCTAGTGAATGCGGAAACAGTCTTTGTGACACCTAGCAATAAAAAACATATATCTTAAAGTCAAACAAGTATTTCACCAGGACCAGTTGGGAGGGTGATAACCGCTATCCAGCGGATATGATGGTGCAGAGTTTAGACAACCACCCTCATCTGTGAGTAAGCGCTCTAGTGCTAAGGCTCCCGAGTTTAGATAACTTTAATAGAAAGAAAAAGAAAAGCTGCCTGCATACCACAGCTTGCTTATAAACTCTCTGAAAACAAGCTCATGGTATGATTTCTCTACTTCAGATGGACATCTAACTGTATATATTAGAACAACAACATAGATAAATATTATCATACTTTTGCTTTTCTTCTACATATTTTATGTACTTAGGCGTTTGGATATTACTTCTTCAATATCTATTTCCAATGGAACAACCTTCATCATGAAATATGTTTATCACCGCAAAGTCGATCCCTTGAATCTACTAATACAAAATTAATGCTGTACTTACTCTCTACTGTGGAGTTTTATAAATTTTCAAACTCTTATTAATTGACCGAATGATAGGGATGGTAAGCGGTGCACCTTGTGTGTCTTACTCTAGCGCCTATGTATCACCTCTCTTCTTAGCTTCCATTAACGCAAACTTTCGTAATTCCCACATGAAGTTGATTGACTACGAGTATATTAAAGATTAAAATCTCGGCTTAAACTAATATCTTGCAACTTATTCGATTAAAAGTAAACATTACAAACTTCTAATAAAGTTTCTAGAGTCTTGTTTTCCACTTTTCCAATTTTTAATGTCATAAAACAGTGTTCCATTTCAAATTGCACTTGTCAAATATGATCATGCCTGTACAAACGGTATGTCAATCATGTAAATGCTCAACTTATGTGAATAAAATATTATCATTAATCTCCGCAAAGATACATTTGGCCGAAAGTAAAACGGGACGTGGGGAAATGGGAAACAAGAGTATACCATGTCATAAGGAGAAAGTTAACAGACACATGGTATCCCTTCTGGGATGATTCCATCAACCTGATGCCCGTCTCTCTCATGTTCTCGTGAATTTGGTAGCTCCCTGACTATACTCTAATGCACTCAATTTCCTGTTCACATGCATTTGCAGGTCCTCTGGTTACTTAGTGGCCATGCAACTTGCTGATATCGCTGCTGAAACTGTGTCAAAAACCTTCCTACAACACTGCATAGCCACATTCGCCGATTTTACCTCGAGTTATGTAATAATTTTCAAATATTGATTTCTTCAGTGTGCTAGAAACCAACAACTCCCCCGTAGAGTGTAATTCTGTTCACGTATATGAACTAACAAGATTATTTAGTAGGATAGGAAAAGTCACGCTTGATAGAATTCAATCACCATGGAATAGAAGAAGAATCTAGTCTCTATAAAGTTCATTGCAAATCCAGGTTAATTATCCGCAGTAAGAAGAATGATGCCACCTCTTCCAGAAACCGTTTGTAACTTGCTGAAGATGCTTCTATTTTCTGGAATACCTTCTCAATTTCCAGTAATACTGATCAAATTTCTGCAATCGTGGGTTGCCAATGATCTCTTTTATCATTAGGTGTCTTGCATCTACCTCATTATGATAACAATATATTTATTCCTATCTCAGACGAGCATACCAATTGTACAGGCATGGATAAGTACTGTTTAAATTACATAAATTTGATCTGTGGTTAAATTACATGGTCGCTGTTCTTTTCGACTTTCGTTTGTGGGAAAAATCTGCTAACTAGTCATTCAACGGAGCACATCAAGAAATATAGAAATAATGTCTTCGCATCAACAAAAACTGAAGTGTATATTAAAAGGATTACATGTACTTGGGAAAAAACAAATCTTGAAGTCATTTCCCCCGTTTAACTTTGCTATGTACAGCATCGAATCTTATTCTTGATTTATATCCAAATTAGGTATTAATTCAAAACAAGTGATATATTTGCATAATTTTGTAAGCAGTTTTATGGTCAGTAAAACCAGAAGTGAATTGCATTTGATGAAGACTGATACCGGTCATCGCCATGGAGATCTGTAGAGTGAAACAGTCAGTGAAGAGAGCGTTTGAAACTTATAACCGAGGTGCAGGTTCTGATTTCTAGGGGCAAACTGTTCCGTATTTTAGAATACAAGACTGTGAAGACGATTTCGCAGAGTGATGATTTAAAGGTCTTTATTGCCACTGTTCAAGTTTGGTTAGCAGATCGTAAGAGCCTTCCGGTGAGAATTGTGTGTCCTTATTGTTTGAGAATGATATTTTGTCATAGACTTCAAATTGAAGCATGCGCTGAAGATGTTGTCTAGTAGGACGACGAAAGCTTCGCAAATTAACTATCCAGCCTAGAGAAAACAACCACATCAAAATGTCAAAGTAGATGACAAGTATTAGGTGTCATCTGTCGGCACTACCAGTCACAGAATTGAAGAAGTCTAGGTGGCATGTTAAACATGATCTGGATCTTAGGAATCCATGGTGGTCCGGACTTACAATATTGCAGCTAAGCGTATGCTTGAGTATGTTATCTTCAACTAGTCTTTTCACAATTCTAGATGCTGTAGGTGTGATATTGATCGGCCTGTAGTTGTTGACCCCTGTTTTCGAGCCACATTTGTATTTAGGTGTAATAAATGCCGTTTTCTGTCTATCAGAGTAAGTTTGAGTTCCTGTGAACATTATGGATATTTTGAGCAGTAGTAAGGGAATGTGATGGTCACCATATTTATAGAAATACGATGATACACCGTAAGTGCCAAAATCTTTCGAGCTTATGAGAGTTCTAGTAGTTTGGTTAATGTTAGCATAAGTGAACCCAATGGTACTAATTCGTTTTGTTTTTGGTAAATAAGTAAGTTGAGACATATTAGTAGGGTGTATACCAAGTAATGGGAATGTAGGCTTAGAGTAGTTAGCTGAAACCTTTTTGCTGAATAATTCACACATGTCTGCAGGGTCAATGCACAGCCTACCTTTGTCTACGTGGAGAGAAATGCTGTGATTTTTGCAGTTCAGTCTCTTCTTTACGATTTTTGTGAGAGCATACACTCTAGCAGGACTGACTACTGTGGTGCGTTCTTCGTTTCTCATACGCAAATCTCGAGCTTGTGAGATGGTGCTAAGGGTGTTAAGTATTAAACCTGGTGTGCCAAAGTTGTGGTGTTTGAAGTAACTTGTTGAGAGTCTCTTCATTTTCGTACGATCCTTCCGTTTTATGAACAACTTTCTATTTGAGGAAACCTTTAGTGTTTAGAGTGGAATGACAGCATCTAAGCATGTGCTTGATTTATGGTAGAAGGTGTTCAGAGCTCTCGAGAGGTCATAAGTAGAGAAGTATTCGCCCCATTCGGAGGATCTTAGCATTGATTCTGCGAAGGCCCAGTTTGCCTTCCCATAGTTCCTATATATGAGCTGCATTGTTACTCAGTGGAAGTGGCAGAGCACACATCACTGTTTTGTGATCACTACCTGAAAACGTAGAACCCACTAAGATTGAGAGGGGATTTATTTCATGACAGAATATTAAGTCTAGTACACTGTCACCTCTCGCCTAGATTACTAGGTCACTAGTATTCTAGCCGGTCCCAAGCCCGGATAAAGAGGGAGGGTTGGGGCGTGGTGCTAGCAACTCCACCCCCAAAACTTAACCAAATTGCTACTAAAACTTCAACGCACAAATATATTCAAAATTCTACAAATACAAACAATGACCTTATTTTTCGCTGGAATCGGGGAAGTGAAATGACGCAGGCTGGTGAAAGCCTTCGGGAAGCCAGTCAGCCGATGTGCCTTCTTTCGATGAAAGCAAAAATAAGGATGGGGACGTGGAATGTTCGTACAATGTACGAAGCTGGGAAGGCTGCTTAGGTAGCCGCAGAAATGAGGAGATATAAAATAGAAGTGTTGGGAATCTGCGAGAGCAGATGGAACGGATGTGGAAGGAGCCAACTATCAACTGGAGAGACAATAATCTACTCCGGTCACCCAGAGGACAATCACGAGCACATCGAGGGAGTAGCCATCATGATGTCACCAACAGCGGCTAAAGCTCTCATGTAGTGGGAATCAATCTCCTCCAGGATAATGACAGCCAGGTTCAACTCAAAAGGAAAGAAGGTTACAATCATTCAGTGCTACGCGCCTACAAACGCCTCAGAACATGAGAAGAAGGAGGATTTCTACAGTCAACTACAAACAGTAATGGACAACGTCCCAAAGAGCGATATCAAAATCCTGATGGGCGACATGAATGCGAAACTGGGAGGAGACAATACACAATGTTCTTGGCCAATCACACTCAATGGAGTAACAGATTTTCTCCTTCCACTTGATTTATATACATGTACTTATCATTTTGAAGAGTTTTATGGTGCTGCTCATCAAGGCAGAAAAATGAGATGGGCACATAGTTATTCAACAGCAGAAATTCAATTACTTTTTACCGACAAAGCCTATCAGATTCAAGCTCCAGCTATTCATGCTGCTATTCTACTGTACTTCGATCATGTTGATTCAGATCGTATAACAGTGAAAGATTTACAATTAGGTTTACAATTAACAGTGTCTGGTGGTAGGAATACTACTACTACTGTTGGTAGTGGAAACAATCCTGCAACTCACCATGGGTCGTGAGGCACTCGGTGAAATGAACGAAAATGGCGAACTCTTCTCAGACTTCTGCGCCTTCAATGATTTGGTGATTGGTGGCAGTGTGTTCAAACACAGGGATATACACAAGGCAACATGGATTTCACCAGATGGACACACCAAAAACCAGATAGACTTCATTTCAATCTCAAGGAAGTGGAGACGGAGCCTACTGGACACAAGATCCAGGAGAGGAGCAGATGTGGGTTCAGACCACTATCTAGTACAAGGGACTTTCAAGGTGAAGCTAAAAGCCTCGAGGATACCTGGGGATAGGCCACAATGCAAGTTCAACACGCAAAAGCTGAAAGACACAACCACAAAGGACACTTTCCCTGCAACTGTCAGAGCAAAGCAGGAAACACTACGTGGCACCACTGAGGAATCATCCGTGGAAGACCATTGGAACTCTCTGAAGGTAATTTTCAACGAAACGTGCTCAACGGTTTTAGGAAGAAAGAAGAAACAAGACAAGGAATGGCTCTCAACAGACACTTGGAAGCTAATAGAGGAGAGGAGAAAGGTGAAAGAAAAAATGATTCAATGCAAAGATGGACAAGAGAAAGAGACGCTGAACTCAACTTACACAGCACTGGACAAAGAAGTGAAGAAGAGTGCCAGGAAGGACAAAAGACAATTCTACGACAACCTGGCTACTGAAGCTGAGAAGGCAGCAGGCAAAAGGGACCTGAGGACATTATATCAGATAACCAAGTCTCTATCCGGGAACAGATCAACACAAGTGAAACCTATAAAAGACAGCCAAGGGAACCCAATTACCAAAGAAGAAAGACAGATTAAACAATGGGCGGACCACTTCAAAGGACTCTTGAATCGACCACCACCTACAACCCGTCCAGTAATACCAACAACACCACGTACACAACTGCAAGTTGACACCAATCCTCCAACGAAAGCTGAAGTCATGAATGCAATCAAGCTTCTGAAAGCTGGAAAAGCAGCTGGACCAGATGGAATACCCCCGGAAGCACTGAAAGCGGACCCAGAAACGACAGCAGATATGCTGACTCCATTATTGCAAAAGATCTGGAAGGAGGGAAAAGTGCCTACTGACTGGAAGAAAGGTTATCTAGTGAAACTACCAAAGAAGGGCAACCTGGGACTCTGCAAGAACTGGCGAGGAATCATGCTCCTGTCGACGCCAAGTAAAATCCTGAGTCGCATCATCCTGGAGAGAATGAAGGACGCACTGGATACAGAACTCCGACCAGAACAAGCTGGATTCAGGAAAGGCAAATCATGTTCTGAGCAAATTGCAACTCTACGCATCATCATAGAACAAAGCATGGAATGGCAATCAAACCTCTACCTCAACTTTATAGACTTTGAGAAGGCCTTCGACAGCGTTGACCGCGAAGTAATTTGGAAACTACTCGAGTACTACGGCGTACCCCAAATATTCATCAACCTTATTCAACAACTGTACGACAACGGCACATGTCAAGTGATCCACAACGGAAAACTCAGCGAAGCGTTTGGAGTAAACACAGGAGTCAGACAAGGGTGCTTATTATCACCAATGATATTCCTAATTGCGGTGGACTGGATTATGCGTCAGACAGTGGGAAACGAGAAGACAGGGATATCCTGGACCGACGTGAAGAACCTAGAAGACCTGGATTTCGCGGATGATTTATGTCTGATGTCACACAAAATCGAAGACTTACAAGCAAAAACCGACAGACTGGTCGAAGAAGCAGCCAGAAGACAGGACTGCAGGTGAACATAGACAAGACGGAGGTCATGAAAATAACCAACCAACAACAGCAGCAACATCCAGTGCCAATCACCATCAACGGGAGGGATTTGAAAGAGGTTACTTCTTTCACTTATCTAGGGAGCATTGTCTCAACCACAGGAGGAACGAACGAGGATGTCAAATTGAGAATCGGGAAGGCGAGAAACACATTCATCAACCTGAAACCAATCTGGAAGTCTTCGTCACTCACCATCAACAACAAAATTCGAATTTTCAATACAAACGTGAAGTCAGTTTTGCTTTACGGATCAGAAACTTGGCGGGTCACCAAGAATATTTTCAACAGGTTGCAGACCTTTATCAACAACTGTCTTCGTTCTATACTGAAGATTAGATGGCCGGAAAGAATCACAAACAAGAAGCTATGGGAACAAACGAAACAGGAACCAATCGCCCAACAAATATGCAGGAGGAAGTGGAGATGGATTGGACACTCGCTGAGGAGGCCGTTGAGTGACATCGCGCGTCAGGCCAGTGCTCGAGTGGAACCCGAAAGGGAAGCGGCGAGTGGGACGTCCAAGGGTGACATGGAGGAGATCGTGTGAAGAGGAAGTGAAACAGTATGGAATAACATGGACGCAAGTGAAAAGTACAGCACAAGACAGAAGCAAGTGGAGACGTGCAGTTGAAGCCCTATGTTCCACTAGGAACCCAAGGGAACAATAAAATAATAATAATAACACTGTCACCTCTTGTAGGGATAGTGACAGTGTTTTACAGCCAAAAATGTCCAGTGTACCTAAGAGCTTGTCATATTTAGTTGAGCCTGTTAATAAATGCCAGTTGATTTCGGGTAGGTTGAAGTCTCCACATATGATCTCATGCTCGTGCGGAGGAGTGGATACTTGCCGCAGTGCACTAATGAGTTGAATCTCGTGACCAATAAAGGTGCCAAGTGCTCTGCAGATAAATCCTATTAGTAGTGTAGCGCTTTAGAGGTGTACGTTGACGCATAGGGTGTCGTGCATGTCACTGAGTTCCCTATTTTCTAGCTGTAATGCAGTAAGTGTGTTCAGGAAGTAAATAAGGCATTCTCCTCACTTACCACTGTTCCTGTCACATAGAAAGTGTGTGTACCCATCGATGCTTATCTCTTCGTCTGGTATATTGGAGTGACACCAGCACACAATAATAATAGTTTGGGTCCTATATACCAGTGTGTGCCCTGAGCATCGGTAGTTTGTTTAGGATAGATCTAGCATTAATAAGGATTAGGTAAATTTAAGGATTGAAGTAGTGTTTGAAGTAGTTGAACTCGTCAATCAGGCTCAAATGTGGATCGGCATCCACTGGTTCCGCGCAGCATAACAACCCTCTGTTACAATTAGTATGGGTACCATGTTCACCTATGTCTATTGAATTACCATCTATTTCTTTTAGTAAATAATGAGTTCTATTATTGGTTTCACTACAGGATAAGGTAGTTCTGGGCTTGGGTAGGAGTTTTATTTAGTCTACGTTTGTACAAGCACTGGACGTGATTAATAATTCCTTGTGCACTAGACTTTGACTGTTTTCTTCCTAATAGGGAGTCGGCGTTAGTGGTATGGGTTCAGAAGACTTGACATCCTCATCGAGTGCTTGGTCGGCGCTGGCAGGGAGGTGGCGGATGAAAAATCATTGGTACCTTTTGATGCCTATGACCTATCAATCTGCCTAATGTTTGGAGACATTCTATGTTCCTACGTGGGTTTCATTATATACATTGCTGCACCGTCACAGCACACTTGTGCCATATATTCTGTCAAAGTTTGTTTGTGTGTCATACTTTGAAGACCCAGAGTGGCTGGGGTCTGAGTATTTACACTTGCACCATTTTGCCTGGTGGTGTTGCTACACCATGTATTAGTGTGGGCATTAGTGTGGCCTAGCATATTATGCCGGCATGTTCTGTGGTTAGTGTCCGTGGACCACATGGCCTTATTTCTGCTCTTGATGTGGTTTTTAGTATAATTTTATATACTATTTACCTTACAGAGTGGATTCTTCTTAGGGGTTTAAAAATGTAGGGGATTTTTCGTTACGATTGGTGTATTTTGGCATGTTTTGTTACCGAATTCCATTTTAGCTCTCACGTTATGGCTAGGAGAGGATGTTGTCGACTTACGAGAGGCATTGATTTCTGTCTCAGGGCTATACAGACATATATCTGGATCCATGGTAGAGAGTGGAGAGGCTAATTTAGTTGAAGGGTTATTATACACTAGGCTTCCGGCTGGTGTCGTGTTCTACGGTTCTACTTTTGTGAGATCTGAGAGGGGGATGCTATGAGCTCCACGGTGTTAGCCGTGGGTTTATCTATTTCGGTGACTTGCAGTGTTTTGCTCTCCTTGTCATTAGGCTTAGTGAGGTGATTGTTAGCACGCCTTTCAATCACTGTCTTATCTGCTACTATTTTTATCTGTTTGTAGCTCGTGTCACGCGATGGGATACGTTCTGAATTGATGAAATTTTCAGCCTCAGACTGTTTCAAACTCAAGGCGTATAGGTTCAGCAGTAGTCGTGCTGACTCTTTTTCAGTCTGTGACACTATGTCTATGAGTTAGGCATTTTCGCCGCCCTAAGTAAGCTACTTTGGACCTTTTTCAACCCCTCATTATCTGGTAAATTGTAGACCATCACACTCAGTTTAGTATCTGGTCTTTTGATAACCTCTGTTGTGGCGAAGTTCATCAGGATATCTGCCTTGGTTACTGATTGTGTGCCAAGTTCGCCGGGGTTTATGGTTTTGATCAGGATGCTCGGAGGTGTAAGTTCACAGACCTGCGATTTTATGCCATTATTCTGTGTTGATAATTCAGATATGCTGGTCGAATTTCCTGAACATCCTGCATTCATCTCCATACTACACCTTATATCCTGCATCTCAGTCCTCAGGTCCTTCACAGACAGCTTTAGTCATACCATTTCTGAAGTAGGTGTTGAATCTGGAATTGGTATCTGAAAGTTTGTGACACGTAAATAAGGTGAAATGAGGAGGTCTATTTCAGGGTCAAGTGCTGAGTTTGTAGAAGCGATGCTACTACTAGTTGTCAGCATATATTTGCTGTCAGTTCCCGCCACGGTAGACAGTAGTGACACGGCAGCTCGACGCTTGCAGCGCAATGACAAGCTATCTGACTTACCTCCATATTTTGTGAGAGTTACACTGCTAATTGTTGTAACCATATATGTGTTGTCAGTCATCAGGTTGAAAGGTGACTGAGTACGTGGGTTTTTTATATGATTAGACATAACTAATTAGTGAGACAGTCAATGGTAACAGTTAAGGGACTAGAGAAGTGCTTGTGCGAGTCTCACAACAAATGTATATATATGTAAGTAACTAAATCACGCTAAAATGTAACTCAAACGTTGAGAGAAACACACGGAATGTATGCATTTATAAGAAGGAGACTATACATGTGAAACATGTGTTTACTAACTTCAGAATTTTGTGTGTAATGACCACCACTAATAGAGTACTACTACATCACTACACTGTTTTTGACTCGCTCTCCCTCATTTAATTGAAAAGGCTGTGCTGATCGATAGAAATATCTGCGCCCCAAGTTCTTGGTTATTAGCTCAGGACTATCAGACGATTTCAAGCAAAGTCGGCGCAATTACTTGCCAGGATAAACTCTCATCCAGTAGTGAGTTCGTATTCTGAGGTGTACCAGTCTAGCATCCAGACTACAAATGAAAGCGTTGAACTGAACGCAAGGATTTTATTGTGCAGCATTTAAGGTACTAGAAGTGTGCTCTTTACATATCAAGAATATCCTCCAGATATCTGCTGACGTTTCTGTAACACTGACTGCAATCTTGTCTCTCAGGCTAGCCAGAATTTTGGCAGTCTGGCATCATGTTCTCTGTCGTAGGGACGCATCGGTCGCATGGCGACACGAATAGGAACACTGTCAGGTGCGCGGAAAGTAACCGACTAAGTTTAGAGCCGAAAGCTTCACAAAACGCCACTAACTGGGGCTGATAACACAGCTATCTGGGAACCTAGCAAACCGGCGAAAGCTGGTTCTAAAACGAAAACCTGTAACATATGTCGACGAAGATAACAAGGTGTCGTAGATGTCATACAAGTGTATCTACATGTATCCAGATGAATCTGAGTTCATCGACGGTTATTCACGAAAAAGTAAACACTCTCCTAGTTGTCCTTTGAAGTTACGTAGGACCTTCTAGCATGTCTGTGCTTATAAGGATTCTAAGAGACGCAGCTAATTTCGCGAGGTATCATAGACATAACATATTCCTTCTAGAAGCGTTGTTGTTTGAAGTTTTGCAATGAACTTTGTCATAGCCGCTGTATAAATGATTCCCTGGAAATAAAGACTCAAAGTTCTTCTTGAAAATCGAGAATAAAACCAAACTGATAGATATAGACTTATTCTGACACCAAAACTGTCCAAGAAAGTGCAAGATGTATTTCTTGTTTAACGAAATTTATCAGGTAGTCAAGGTGAAGACCTTCCAATATGAGATTACTGGCAATACAAGTACCAAGAACACAACACCTGAACAAAAAATGACTCGCCGCCAACAAAATTATGCATTCAAACAAAAATGTACAACAGTCCAACGAATCACAAATGGTCTAATTGACACAAAATGCAAAACAATATAAAAAGTGCAACTTTGTTGTTTGAAGACGTAACACATCTCACCAGAAGGAAATTAGTTTCTTTTCCAAACAGTCAATAAAATGATATTAACAATAATATATTCAGTCATCAAACTAAATGATTTAACAACACACTCATACATTAAACTACAGATGAAGAGAAAAAATTCACTAACAAACCATTTTAATTCTCTGTACTTAAACAGGCGACCTTTGCACAACACAAACACAATCATACTTGACTATTAACCACTGCCCTGCTTTACCAGGACATATGCTAGTAATCCTGGGGAACCCTTGATCTAGCTATTCATTTTAGGTATTTAGGGCTTACACCAGTAGGACTAGATACCGCCCCAATAAGCCCTATTATCTCTATCTTCCAAGAGACAGACCTCCCTAATATCCTCTATCCGTAATCCCTAAGCTATCTTCACCTCTACTTGTCTGACTAAACTATATTTACTAGGCAGCAGCCATCACACGAACCAGAATGGTTAGTGGTTCCTACCAGTAGAATATGATACCACAGTAGTTAAGTCTCTGACCTGTATATACTTAATTGTATTCACCCACTATACGTCGTTTTGTAACAAGGAGGTATATTCCATGAACCAACGCTTTCAAAAGAAATCTGGCAAATAGCTGGCTTGTCTCCACCTTATGGAGGTTTCATCACTAAGATGGGTTACACTAATGATTGTCAAGTTGTCCCTTAGTAATGGTAGCCTCGCGGGTGCTAACACATAGAAGTCTTCACTTTCCGAGTTGAGTGAAATCAGATGTCTTTTCATTCTCTTGATAGGGTTATACGGCTTTCATCAGTCAACGGTCGTCTGTTAACAAGTCTACCTAAAACCCTACGTGCAGGACGAATCATACGTTCCCAGACGTCACCCCAATGGCTTCCAGCTAAACTATCCTTCCACTCACCAAAATGCTGTGCATACTTTCTTGTTTCCATTCTGTAAAGAAATTATCTACTTTCCTTTTCGTTCCAACCAGATTGGTTTCACTGTCACCGAACATTTTCTTTGGATGTCCTCTCCCACCAATAAAGCTCACTAATGCCATTATTTAGGTGCCCGTGGTTAGATTGCACGCTACCTTCTAGATGTACGCCTCGTAATTTCGGATAGGTTAGAATACAGCCGTAGCGTTTATATCCCTTACCCAGTGTCCTTGTTATCGGCCCGAAATAGTCAAAACCCGCTGAAGATAACGGAGAGCTGTCCACCTTGCTTCTAGCTGTCGGCGTGGGTGCCATCAGCTCAGATAATCTGACCTAGCATTTCTCCTCTAACACCGCATACGGTTTTCGATGACTACTTCATTGCTACACCTCGTTACATCCAAAACCCTTATCTTACAGATGCCAGCACCAGTACAGCACATACATGCACTTCCGTATTGCGGTACTGTCTAGGAATCAATTCCATTATATAATGTTTTAACAGCAGTATAACCTGGCGTTTCTTCTAATTGGGCCAAGACGAATTTTGTGATCGATCATCTACAAAAATCAAGCCATTCAATAAGACTGGGAGAATTTTGAGTGGGGATGAGTCCAGTATTCGTACTCCTGGACTACCAGACGACATTAACAATTTAAGCTCTTTCTTAAATTCTACCGCCTGCACCGTTCTTATAATGTCAAGACTAGAATGTTATAATTCATTTACCTTCGGCAGGCCCAAATAAAGAGATGTGATAGGGCACCTACAACACGCTTTCCTATGGCCACCCAGATGTTTTAAGTAATTAAAGAACTCAGAAGGATAGAACGAGCAACAAAGTAGGAACTATATATTCTTTCTTATTTTCAATGCTTTTCTTACCTATTGAATGATGAATGCCCTTCCGTTTGTCTAAATAGGTATTCTTCTCTTCACTTGCCCTCTGCCGTGCTTTTGAAAATAAAGGTTCACAAACTCCACTGGATTCTTCAAAGTGGCAGGTCGTCTTCGGTAGTTCGAGTAATCATCCTGATAGAAATGAAAAATGGTAGATAAAGTACAACTTTAGAGTTTGAAGGTGAAATATTAGACGGAACAAAGTTTTTACATGCTAACTACTGACCTTTGGCTTGTGTTTTCGCAGATTCTCTGATTATAGGAGGTAGCTTTACATTTGCCCGTGGGAAATTTAACTCTTCTGTAAGTGGCGCTCATCAGTATGAGCACCTGGCCATTAAGTTGCTGTTGCTCATGAATGCTTGTCGACCCATTCAACATGACTATCTCACTTAGTTATTGTTGAAAAGTGATCATCGAACCCGAAAAATAAGAATATTAAGTGAATAACTTCGTGTGATGACAGTGAACTGAGCGGCATACTTAAACCTTCGCAGTTGTATTACTGGTCTAAACATTGCTGATAAGTTCGTATGACTGTCTGAAAGGCAAATCAAATCAAAGGCAAATCGTCTGTCAGTGTGTTGATCGAGCGGCTGAAAGTTAATTCTGCGCACGAAATACCATATACGTAATCATTTATGAAATGTTTTCCACAGCTTCACCAAAACTGCAGAGGATCAAAAGAATATTTGTGTTCTATTATTAGTTACTCAATTAATTAGTGTCAACCCTTTTGACTACGTAAGATTATCTTCGATTTTTCAAATGCTGGTATTTCACGCACACACTTTTTAATTCACTTTGCTGCTAACTGAAAATAACCTTTGATTTCCATTGTCAGGCTACATTTTATATACAAATCTCCTACAGAACTGCACAGCTTTGAGGTATTGTTACGAAGTTTTAGCCTGGACCGCCCAACATGGTGGCCGCACCACAGTGCAAGAGCTGCGCTTTCACTAGTCGAAAACTCAACTATCCTCAAAGATAAACAGTGACAGTTGAATGCTACATGGATGAGGTTCAATTCAGTTGACTTATTCCTCGAATCTCTTGCCCGTCAGCCTATATTTCTGCGTTCGATCTGTATATAGAACACTGCCTAGAACCTCTGTCGGTAGCTTGTGAAGCACGTCATTTTAGTAAAGCGTCACTCCTATCACCTGAATACAGTGTTTTAGTTTTTCATTTGGAAAAGCAGAAATTTCATTGTCATCTAAACAATACGAATGATGACTCGATAAAATACCTCCATTGATTTAGGGTCTTTAACATCAGTTTTGGCTGATATCCTAGAGGAAAGTTTACAGCAGACAACCCAGCTGCGTAAAATGTCAGTGTAGTACATTCAAAACAGCTGAATGTAACTTTTGAATTATCAAAGGGAGTTTCCGCACGCAAATTACAAAGTCACATAAGAGTGATCATGGAACCCATCAGCAGAGAAAATTCAAAATTGCTATTGACCAATGTTGTGCTACCTTCTCAAGGTCGCGAAGCAGAAAGCGAGCTAAGATTGTTTGGTCTTTAGTAGAATTACTGCTGTATGGCTAATATTCCGCGTTTTGGAGTTTCAGCTAAGTACAGGAGTAAAGGTAGTCGATTCTCGTTTCTAAAATTGCTTTGTTTTTAAGTTGATACGGATGAGTTGAGCGCAACGAAAGGAGCATCCCGGTATTATTCTGGTTCATCCACAACTTCTTTAACGAGTACTACGAGGTCTGACGATGTGAGTAGGTTTTATGGAGTTTACAGTCCATTTAATGATTCATTCCACCATTCCGTTATATTTTGTCGTTTTCATATCAATATCCCAAATGTGCATGCTCACGTTTTGTATTGACCATAACATCTCAGATAGCATTTTCTCCCGGCGCATCCCAGAAAGTGGGGTAGTTATCTGTATTCTTTCGAAAAGTATCCGCAGGGCACCTGAAGTCTTTCCCAGAGTTTTGGCCCGAAATCAATGCTAGCTGGGTATTATGACTACATCAAACTGAAGAAACTAGTGTACAACAGTGTACAAAATTTATGTGCAGCTATTGATTTGATAACCAGTCCCAGGATCTGATAAGGTATAGTGAGTGATGCATTCTGCCACGAAGTATATCGCCATTAACTTTTCACACCCATAGTGTGTGCAGTAATTTCCTGCATCAGGAATCAGTCCCTGGTATCCAGAATGTTTGACTGTTACTGTGTGGTGCAGTATAACTTTTGTTCTACTTGGAAGTAGCTCATATCGGTTGTGCGAGGTGCACCCAAAACAAAATATAAAGGATTGAGATGCACATAGAACTGCTTTTAACGTGGTGTGCTAGCGTATTTTTTAAGAAACTAAATTTTCTTCATAAGATGCTACAAATAGGTGGAAAGTTACTAAGTTTACAGTTCCAATGTCACGGGACGGTTATTACTTCCACTGGCCTTTTGGTAGTAAAAGGTGCAACTGTAACATGCGTATCAACACACGTAATTGGGCCCCCAGCTTTTGATGTTTATACTCCCTTTTATTTCTCCTAGTACCGCCGTCCTGTCGAATGTGTGGTGATGCTGAAGGACTGGTCCACATGCACTCCCGTTCTATAGGTAGGAAGTGAAATGATTGGGCGTATCGCGTACTTCACTTATTCGGGAAGTTGTATCAGCCCTAAAGCACTGATTACTGACGAAATCTCAACGTACATGCAAAAGACTTGGTTGGCGCTTGCCAGCTTACGTCATCTCTGGCTGTAATATGATATCCGAATGTCGATTAAAGGAAGCATGTACTGCGCAGCAGTTCGTCCTGTCCTTTTTAATGATTGTAATACTTGACCATTGAAGGTGGGAGATATGGAAAGCGTAGTTGTCTCTGACCACAGATGTTTGCATTCTCCTGTGTTAAGTTTTACAGTGTGGTAAACAATATTTAGGTAAGGTAAGGAAGGAAAGTCAGTCGATGATGTTGTGATGACGAATCAATTGAGATCGCTAGGATACGTCCTATGCATGCTCAGCTATCTTTGTCGTCAAGCAATGCTAGCCGACAAAGGATTAAGTAAGAAAAGTTATGGGTGATCAAACCAAAGCCTAAAATTAAATCATGAAGCTTCTAACAGTTGGTTTGAGCAATACAGGGAAATGTAGATTGCCTGGTCAGTCCTCGAGACGCTAAGAATAGATGACTGGAGGCTACTGGTGATATGGCTCAAAATCGTTCTCAGTGGCTCAGATACTCTCCTTGTAGTCTGCATGGTCCATTGAATCCTGATGTTTCTCCATGTTACTATTCTCTCTCCCATACCTTTCTGCTTACTATAGTCCTTTTAAACTTTTTTCCTCTTTTGTGTGGTATGTTTGGCAACTATAACTGTTGTATTTCTGCGAAAAGTTCTGTGTTCACACTTAGTCATTCCGATAAGTATTCTTCCTCTAAAAGGCCGTTTCACATTCTTTGCAGGTGTTTACGGCTTTATTTAAGTGTTGTCTTAAGGCTGCATCTATGGGAAAGTCGGGCGAAGGTTACCTAGATAGTGTCTCATAACCTCGGTTTTTAACGTACGTCCTTGATAAGCCGAAAGACAGTTACCAGTTTTGTCTCTGGCTTTCCTACTCTCCATTAATTAAGATTGCCTCATACTCTGATTCAGTGAACATCTAAGCTGTCTCATCCCTTCGTTTGCTTATAGGAGCTACCGTGATACGCAAACTAATATTTTTGATATTCAGCTGACGCCAACTATTTCAGACAAGGATAGTCGGTGGTTGTCCTCATAGTTTCCTTCTAAATACTGCCCCTATGTCACGATCATCCACATAACTTTGTTTTACAATTGCTGACACAGTCATATCCCGTCCAATGCGTGGTGACAATTTGAGCACGTGTTTCATAAGAATTAACGGACGACAGACTCATTATAAATATTGTTTACATGGTATATCGCTCGGTTAGTTGAACTCGATGTCTTCCTCTGTTATAAATCTATGCTAGTTAAGAATAAGCAGTTATAAGTGCACTTGTAGCAAGAGATCACAATTATGAGTGTATTGAACGTGAATTTGTAAGATACAAACCTGTCTACTCGTACGTTAATGTTGTCTGATGTAAAAAAAACAAACGGAACTATTCCTTACAAACCAATCATAGAAAATTAATCTGATGCTCGTTAGTGACTTGCTACAGGATGGAGTTTCCTGGAGATCTAGTGAGAAGTCGTGACCAGTGAGGTCCATCCAGTCACGTGTGAGGATGGATGTCCCACCAACGACATTGGTTGGGGTCGCGCTAAATCACGAATTGGTAGAACAGGCCATTGAATCGGGTCCCAGTGGTTGAATGGTATACGAGCTTGCCTTGTAAACGGAACGTCCTGGGTTCGAACCCCAGTGGGTGCGTACTGTCGATGATTCCCAAACTAGGACGAAACAGCCGTCCAGTACTACCTGGTTTTCAATGGTTCTCTAACTGATATCAATTCGTGATCAACTCGTAAGAAACAAAACTAATCCCTACAAACCAACCATGTAAATGTATATATATATATATATGCTTCCTATTGCCCAGTCTCTGGTCAGCTGATGTTTATAAGTTATTCTTAGTTCTTACGGTTATTGATTTTCCATTGTTACATGAGTTTTGGTTGCTTGTGATTACATTCTTGATATTGTCTTAACAAAGTCCGTACTGTGTATACTGTTCTATAGTAGTCGTGGTACTGGTTGGGGTGGGGATGAGAAGCCAACTGATGGTGTATGTGTGATGTGAGGCTGTATGAGGTAGGATGAATGTGCTGCGTTTATGCTTGTTAGTGGATTGTGGCTGAGTTACGGAATGGGTGATTCCAAGAATTGATTGTTGTAATCCTGAGAGTCCCACCTAGTTGGGCGATTCCTCTGTGCATGGCTGAAATGGGCTGTTTTCGTGGATTGGTGTTGTGTTTTGTTGTGACTACTCCTAAGTCTATGGGCTAATCTCATTTCAGCTAATACTACCTCGAGGAAGGTGGTGGTTTAACATGCGTGGTACGTGTCCTAGCCATCTTGATCGGTGTAGCTGCAAAAACTGACTGATCATATTTTCCTACTTATCTACTGGTTTATGTCTGACTTGATTGTTACTAACCATACCGCCTCACATAAGGTGAGGAAATGAAGGTAACCACCTAAAGTAAATAACATGATATTTTCATGTCTTCCGTTTCAAAGGCCATAGTCTCCATCTGAAGGTTAGGACATACCGAACGGCCACGTAGTGCACTCGTGCTTTACTGGGTAACTGGAAGTCACGCATCCACCAAAGGTGACATTTTTTTTTCCTTCACGTCCCCCAGTGGAACATAGGGCCTCAAGCTAGTGGCTTGAAGTTTCTGTAGCAGTGTTTATTATTTTACAGGATGGGGTTGCTAGCCGCATGCCCAACATTTCCTCTTCACCAGCATTATTTCTAGCTTAGCGAGGTAAAGGAGTGCGTCGACGGGGGTTTGAACCCCGGACCATGTGCATGGTCGGCGACAATTTGGCAAATACTAAACAAACCTTTGTGATTATCCTATCCAAGTGGGCTGACAAAATATGCGCAGTTGAAGCAGTGAGCATATTTTACCATTTTATTGTCTAATCCTAGATGAGTTGGTTTAGACCAATCTAGTACCACGATTTTACACTTGATATTGATTAATTGATATTAATTGATATTCAAATTTTTACTGTGTTTTTAAAAGATATCTTGCTGGCGTCTACACGTAGAAGGACTGAATCATATGCGTACTGTAAATATATAGTACCTTTCCTTGAAAGAGACATCAAATGTAGTTCTAATTTGAGACCAGTGACTATCGTGCTGTACTCTTTTTATTTTTATCATCGAAGTAGTACGAAGTGATGGACATTCCTTTAAATGTTTCCTGGAATGGTTGGTTGTTTCTGTTTTTTTGTAGATTTTTATTTGTTTATCCTGTATTTCTACTTTTGTTTTGTGTTGTCCATTTGTGATGATGTACAAGGTGTATGTTTATATAAGTGTTAACACTTTTTTGTGAGTTAACTTTCAAACACAACAACGAAAATATCCTTACCTTCTGGTGACTTTATATTTTCCAAAGTAAGAATACTTCTGAAACTTTAGTACGTCATTCTTGTGTTTCGTTTTTCTTATGGTTTTAAGGCATGTACTCAAGTAAGTTGTGCTCGGTAACATTTTTCTAGTAATTCAAAAATTCCCATCTACATATTGAATAAGAACAGCATATTGAGTGAAGCATGTTCCTTCTCAGTTGGTTTCTCATCAACGTTTGTACGCTAATATATAGTTATACATTAAAATTATTACATCAATCGTGCAATAATTGTGGAAGTGGTTTTGAATTCTCTAATTATTTTTACCCCTCCTGAACCTCAAAAGTTATTATTTTTATTGATCGGTATAACTTTTATGTGTAACATTTTTAATCGGAGTAAAATGCCACCTACTTTTTGTGTATGTAGACTTCATCGTTAGATTATTGACAAATTTTAGACAGTATTCGATGTATAAAAACATAAAGATTCATCAAGTATAATCATAGGTTTTATACCGTGTCACTTAACTTTTAAACCAAAGCAGTCTGAATTTATAGTGTTGTTTTTGAATTTCGGAGGTTATCGTGTACCAACAGAACAACAAGTATGTCTATTTAATTTTTTACCAACTAATTTATAGTATAATTACTAATTTGTCTAGGTATCTTTCAGAGAATATATTTGTCATCACTTGTTGCGAAGCTAAGTATCTCTGTGGTATATTTTCTGTGTAGAATGATTAGTAGTATCCTCAAGCAGACAAACATATGTGCTGTTCACAATTTATGAATTGAGTGAGAACAAATCCTTTACGAGGCCACTTTACTTCAGTTTTTAAAATTTCAATGTCAATAACTCTGTTTACAATCATACTTAAGATGCTAATTTGGTCAGTTTATATGTACTAGGTCATGCAAAACACATGAATAAGAATTGATAATACTACCCAGTTGTTCAGTCTGAAGCAGTAGGAGCGGGTTTCGAACTCTGGACTCACTGACTGAAAGTGGTACTGTAGCCAATGAGCATCATCTACTAAATGTGGAAGTAAATCAAATTAATAAATTACAATTCAGCGCCTGAGATGTGTCTAATTGTAGACAATATGGTGTATGTTATGATTGACTTACTGCATTTGCACACCTTACATCACCAATCTCTATCTTGCTTGCGTGTCTAACACATTGATGTGTCATAAAACTCTTCCAGTTGTAACCAATCGGTTTGTAGTTATACACTTGTGAATATTAATGAGGTTAAATTATTCACCTTGTTGCATACTAAGTATTCAGATTTGTTTTCACTACTTTTCTCATGTTTCGGCAATCAACAGATAACAGTTCAGGTGTTTCTCTGTCAAGTGTTCAATCGAGAACATCCACACTAACTAGTCACTCAAATAAGAAAAACAAATTACCTTATCGTATTTTCGGTAGTGTTCAAAAATGGGCTTTTAAATCTTCCAGTCAAAAAACGTCTCATACATCAAGTATTTCTTCACTAAATTCATCTCGATTATTAAATGATGACGACTTGAATCAGACCTGTGATTTAGCATCTTTCACTATATCTGAGCGCGGAGAAAGCATTGTATCTGAAGTCATTCGTAACAGAAAAGAACTGGAATCGTTGGTTTGTACCCATTCTGATATGCGCAGTCAGGAAGAAGCATCTCTAGATGCAGGTATTATTGTACTTATGCATTACACTCAGGTGTTGTTCATTGTTATATATCTGCTTTAGAAATGGCGGAGTTGGAAATGCGTAGTCATGCCCCTGTAGATCCTAGTTCAAAATCACAAATGGGACAGGTTAATCATTCGAAAAACAGTTTAGGTCGTATACTAAGTGTTCGTAATCCATATAGGAGAATGCGATTACTGAGCAATGTGCCCTGTGTTTTGATGGCCAATAAAAATATGTTGAATTCGGTAAGATTTTTCGAATTACTTCTGTAAACTTTTAATGCAGCATAACTATTTTAATGACGACTGAAGTTCTCTTTTTTTTCTTAGCAGAATATTGAAGAAGATGCAAGGCTTGGATTTGCCAATTTACCTGAACAAATGCATAGAAAAGCTGTTAAAAAGGGTTTTAATTTTACGCTAATGGTCGTCGGTAAGTTCATCCAGTATATCTCTGATTCATGTTATGTTGCAAATAGTTCTTACAAAGTTTACAAGTGTATAGTAAGGTTTGCTCATGTTAATTTAAGATATTTATTCTTTGTATTTTGTACAAAAAAATTGTTTGCACTAGCAACTATTGTAATTCTGAATTATATTCAAGCGGTTTCAAGTTTCGAAAGTCGTTTGCGTAGTGATCTCTTCAGTATACACCTGAAAAGAATGAAACTTGACACAGTTTTATTTCATGTATATGATCTGTGATTTTTATCGTATTATTTATAGGATGGAATAGTGTGAGAAATCACACCTTACTCTCAAAATTTCTCAAGTTCTTGTATGCTAATATGACACTGTAACTTTCGGGGCACAGTGAAAAGTCGTCAATTTGAAAACTAATTCGAACGCATAACTCAGTACTAGAATTCATTACGATTATCTCAAGAAATGACCTTTTTGTTTAGGTATTTTAAGGAAATGTTCTAAATCTGTAAACAATCAGATAACGACATCCTATTGATTTTGGTTATTTGTCTGACAATTGAAAAATATAAAACAAAATAACACTGCAAGAAACACTTTTATTGCACATGATTACACTGTATGTCTGATACGAATTACGTAAGTCTTAGTGTGTAACACTTGGCTAACTAAATGGCACAGAATCAAACGCTTTAGTGCAGTAATTTAAGTTAAAGTACATGAAAATGCATTTGGTTTTTTAAGTTATATCTTTATCTTCCCAAAATAGTAGCACCTACAGGAACATTTGTTCCAGTTAATATAGCCTGTCGGAACATTAAGTACACAAAACTGACCACGTCAAGATGGCGTCCATTATTGTGGCAGTCTTCTAGTGGTTTCGTTGTTTCGTTTTTCTAATTGTATGCTCACTTTTGCTTAGTTGTGCAACTTGAACTGATTAGTTTTGCTTCAAAATAATTTTGACCATTACTTGTGTCTGAGGAGAAGTAATATATTATGACAGCTTATTGCCATCAATATGGTCATGTAGTTACTTTGTAAATGTTATGCAATTTTCAGGTGAAAGTGGTCTTGGCAAATCAACGCTGATTAATAGCTTATTTGTTCAAGATTTATACAAAGATAGAGAGATCATTGAAGCGAACAGTCGTATTCAAAGAACAACTCAGATTGAAAAGCGTCAGATCGAATTGGATGAACGTGGTGTCAAATTACGTCTCACAGTTGTGGATACTCCTGGTTTTGGAGATGCTGTAAATCGCACTGACTGGTTAGTTTGTCATCTCTGTACTTAAAATCTCAATATCATACTGTAATATAATGTTAATTTTTGATTGAATTTTCTTTGTCGTGAACATTTTATTATAACTGTGTAAATCGTTTACATTATAACCACATGTCCCTTCATCCAAGTAATCGCACAACAGAATATTTTGTGCTTTTTACTTTCATTTGCAATAAACATTCAAAGAGTCACCTATAGTATTCATTCCCATTATCTGACTGACTTTCCAACGTAGAACATTTCACAAAAAGACAGCAGTTTGAGTTACCACATTTCAAAAATTATACATAAAGGTAGAGGAGAAAACAGATACAAATAAACGATAATAAAGGTAAATTTGCGTTAGAATAGATAATTACTGGTAGGACAATGAGTTTTTGATGAATTTAGGAAATCACAAAGAGTGAATTCATCTGCACCACGGAGAAGAGTTTTGACCCATGTTAGCAACACTCTCAAAGTTATTTGTTCTTACCATCTCAGAGACACCAGTCAGACAATCTGCATCCCCCAACATGGTTCAAATCAAACTTCATGAATTGGTGCCAGATTTTGGTTTTACCACCCCTAACTGTTTTCCAGCCTAATCCTATGTAAGCTAACATTATCCGACGAGGAAGGCAATGGCTTGGTATTCATAACTCGTGTCTTAATCATCTCAATCAATGCAGCTTCACAACCTTACCCTATTATTACTGACTATATTGTATCGTCTATGATAAGGGGTGGGAGGTAGACACATCTTTAGTCGAGGGCGGCTAATTTCTTCATTTTCAATGGCCATCTGTTACCTGTACACACGTTTTTTAGTAGGTAACCGAATATCACGTTCACATTAAAGATGATGCCAGTTGAAAAATGCCAACCGAGCCTTTCGCATCTGTGCTGGGATTTTATATGAGCTCATTCCATTAGGGTTTATGCAACTTCCTCGATAAGTAAAGTGATCGGCACTTTTAACCATTTAACTCCTTATCTTTAAAATAGTACTCAGTGCAAACTAGTACTGCAATATCATATTGCGTTTGACACACGGGCGGGGGGATCACATGCTACATATACTGAGGTTTCTAATCAAGGTGTTCAGAAGACTGCATTTTGTCAGCTTTTTCGTCTAGAAAAACCATATCATCAGCGTACCCTAAATCAACAATCTTTAATTCGCCGAAGTCAATCAGGGTCATATCAATTACTACATTTATGATGAAATTAAATAAAAATGGCGACATTGGGTAACCACTAGTTTTAGTCACTTCAGACAACAACTCTCCACAAGCTCTTACACCGCTACGTGATTTCGAGTAGAGTGCTTTGATTAATGTAATATACTTTCTTGACACATCCTTCACTTTCAAATATTGTCACAGTACGTCTCGATCGACAAAGTTTAGTGCCACTGTCAGGTCAAGTAATATGGCAGGTGTTGGACGCCGGTAAATATACCTACGTTACAGGATTTTTCGAAGGGTGTATATATTATTAATACGCCCATTTTCGAGTATAATGCCTACTTGGTTTTCATAGGTTTGTTCCTCCTGATTACCTCGTAGTTTACACAGGATTACTGGATATAGAATTTCAGTTACTATATTAACAAATCTGGCCCCTCTATGCTTGTCACAGGAAGATTTGCTATCTCTTTTATTAACTTATCCTCGGTAACATAAAAAAGAATTGCATTCTAAATACATCTTCCTTTTGGTGTTGATTCATTTAATATTGTTATGAAATGAAATTCAATCTTTTTTAAAGACGGCACTTGGCAATTGATGCTTTAGTCACACAGCTCTAGTTTTTGGACGCCGCTTGACATTATATGCAAAGAAATGTGGCTCATTGGCTTGAGAACTCAACTTTCAGCCAGTAGGTTCCAGGTTAGCATCCTGCTCCACCTACTTCAGCCTGGTCAACTAGATAGTATCATCAGCCTTCACACAGTGTGTTGAAAAACAGCAAGTCATTTTTTCTTCATGGTATGGTCTTACTTGGAAAGACTTTCAATGTCTGAAGAGTATTGAAGCAATTTCATCATGAAATGACATCGGTTAGAGGACCATTGGAAAACCTGGGAGTACTGGACAGCTGTTTCGTCCTAGGTTAGGACTATTCAGCAGTACGCACCCACCGCCAGGGTTCTAACCCAGGACCTTCTGGTTACAGGGCGAGCTGGTAGACTATTAAGCCACTGAGACCCGATCCAATGGCCCATGAATTGCAACTTTTGCCAATTCACGACATAGCGTGACCACTAACCAATGTCTTCGGCGAGTACTTGTCCTCACACTCGACCTGCTGTACCCCACTGGTCACGACTTCCAATGATCCTCTAACTGATGTCAGTTCATGATTAAATCTTGAAACCAATCAAATCCCTGCAAACGAACACTTAAGTATTGCAGTGGCTGTAAGACTTAAAGGTCCTGGACCTGGTCTCGTACGAGATTGTTGACTAGTGACTAGTGAGGGGTCCCATCATGGAATCAAACGGCTCTGCCATCTCCTTTTGGTCTCGTTAGTTCCCCGGCTGATATCAGTTAGTGTTGCAATCTTGATCTATAACAGATTGTTAGAACATTTTATCTTTTTGAAGAAATAGTATGCGTGTATAAATCCTTAACACTTAAACCCTTTGGTTCGTTTGTCCAAATTTTGCAATGTGAAATTCCCTGTACCGCTGGGCTGCGTATCTAGCTTTTACATAATAGTATGTCTCTTGGTAGGATACAAAAGCATATGGGTTTTTCGAATTAGGTCGTACTGCTTTTTTATTGTTTAGTCTGATTTTTAACTAAAATGCTACAAATTAAGGACTATTGTTTCAATTTAAGTGTTTTTCACTTTCGAATTTTTATATTTTCACAGTTGGAAACCAATAGAGGATTACATAGATAGCACTTTTGAACAATATTTCAAGGATGAATGTGGCTTGAATCGTAAAAATATTCACGATCATCGTGTTCACTGTTGTCTTTATTTCATCTCACCTTATGGTCATGGGTAAGTTATGTCCCTTATTTACTGACTTATTTTCACTGTATTATTTAAGTTATCAAGTTATTGTTTTTACTGTGTGAGTATCTTAGCTGATATAATTTGAAGTTAGGTTTGATTAGACCTTTGCATCTACTCATTCCGTTTCTAATTTCTTACTGTTGACTGTTGCATTTTTAATTCTGTCTCAATCTTCTATGATTATTGTTGTGATTCTCTCCCGTTATTTCATGTTATTTTTATTTTGAAACTAACACAAGTAGCTGATATATTACTATGCGTACATAAATTCCTAGTCAAAGTGTGAGTCAGACTTGGTTTGCATCTATGATCACCCCAGTTAACAAAATATCGTTTTGTCTTTATATGAAAGATATTTATTATTATTATTATTGTATCCTATAATTCCTAGAGGAACATAGAGCTTCAGCCGTGCGTCTCCATTGCGTTCGGTTCTCTGCTAGAGTCTTCACCTGGCTCCATGTCTGCCCACACGTTTTCATCTCCTCTTCACATGACCTCCTCCAAGTCACCCTTGCACTGACGACCAACTCGCCGCTTCCCTTTCGTCCGGCTTCCACTCGAGCAATGGCTTGTCTAGTGATGTCACTTGATGGTTTCCTCAGAGTATGGCCAATCCATCTTCATTTCTTCCTGCCTATTTGTTTCACAATCGGTTCCTGTTGGGTTGGTTCGCTCATTGCCAGAGATCTCTGTTGCTGATCTTTTCTGGCCGGCCATCTGATCTTGAGTATTGAGCGAAGACAACTGTTAATGAAGGTGTGTAGTTTGTTTGAGATGCTATTTATGACGCGCAGTGCAAGTCTCTGATCCGTATAGTAGCAGTGACTTCACATTGGAGTTGAAAATCCGGATCTTATTTTTGATGCTGAGTGCTGTCGACCTCCACACAGACTTGAGAATAGTGAAAGCTTGTCTCGCTTTTCCGATTCTTGCTTTGATATCCTCGTCAGTTGCGCCTGTAGTTGAAACGATGCTTCCCAGTTACGTAAAAGAGGTTGTTTCTTTCAGGTTCCTCCCATTTATGCTGATCGTTGTCTGTTGTTGTTGTTCTTGTCCAGGAATCTTCATCACCTCTGTTTTCCCTATGTTCACCTGAAGTCCTATCTTTGATGCTATTTCTGCTAACTTGTTGCTTTTCGCTTGCATATCTTCCAGTTTGTGGGAAATCAGACATATATCATCGGCGAAGTCCAGATCCTCCAAGTTCTTTGTGTGAGTCTATTTTATGCCTGTTTCCTCATTGCCCACTGTTTGTCGCATTATGCAGTCTACTGCAATCAAGAAAATCATTGGCGATAGTAGGCAGCCTTGTCTTACTCCTGTCCTCACTTCGAAGGGTTCCGTAAGTTTCCCGTTGTGGATTACTTGGCATGCAGCGTTGTCGATATTGAAAGATATTTGACCAACATATTTTGTAAAATACTGTGTTATATAATAACCACAGTGTCCAGGAGTGGCAAATTCAACAAAAATAGGCTTCTTTCTGGCCTAGGGCTGAGCGCATCTCCCTGATATTAACTTAAAATCGTGTAATGGAAAACTAACAAGAAATATGCTCAGTACTGTACTAAGCATATTTCTTGACTTGTTGACACCATATTGCAGTGAAAGGGAAGAATTTCTGACAAGTAGATTGTTACTTGACATTACCTTCTCAGAACCTTGCTCTGATTTTGAAAAGGTGCATTAAACTATCTTATAAGTTTTTCATTTTCCCCCCCACCTGTTGGAGATTTGAATTGTGTTTTCTATTGTATCGTAAGCATACTTTTTAAAGTCATGCTTTTATATGACTTTGTAAAGTGGTTTTCCCCTCCGTAAGTTTCTTACTCAGCTTAAAATGTATGTATAATATAATCTTGTGACTAATTGTACTAACTATTTGGAGATGTTTTGGATCATCTTGTAACATCCAAGGTGTCACTTGTTGTCTCAAGTCTGCTCCTGTGTAGATATTACATCTATCAATAGCGGTGCGGGGTGGGGGAGAAAACATCTTTTGCTCACTGAATTCTTGCATTACATGGTAGCTCATATCACCTGTGGGGTGTGCTTTTGTCCAAGCGAATTTTGGAAGGACTATGAAAAGCTCTATCAACTTTTGCCAATTTACACCATATAATAATAATAATAGCTTTATTCCAAACAGTATTTGTGGTACAGGTATGGAATCTTCAGCGTGCATTACAATATTGCATCTAATTACCTCATAAATTTCATAAGATTTTAAAAATAAAAAGCCACAACAACAAAAAGAAAAAAAGAAAAATAAAAGAAATAAAAAAGAACAGCATTGCATTCACATTTTAAACAATGCGCCACAGGATGTAAAATATAAAATTAGTGTGTAATAGAATATGTGAGCAACAATATAATAGTAACAAAGAAAGGAGAACTAAAGCTAATGGGAACTATTTGTTAGAGTGCCGCAGTAAGGTGATCGTGTCATGCCTAACAATTTTCTCATCACATAACAGCTGTACCAGATAAGGTATTGTGGAGTTTTTGTGCTTGGTAGTCCTGGCATATAGCCTCCTATAGTTGCTTCTAGTTCTACCAGATGAAATGCAAGGAGAGAGCTGCGTATAGAGAGGATGCTCGGGGTCTGACAATATAGTATTCGCTAGTTTCTTACATGACATTATATGTCTATCCACAATGGTGTTAACCAGTTGGTTTAACGAAATCCCACTTGACCTACTAACAGTTTTTAGTGCCCTACGCAGCAAAGCAAAATCTTTCTTAAGTAGTCCAGGAAATATTAATGGGGAGCAGTAAAGAGGGATGGTTAGAATACAAGATTTGACAAACTGAGAAAGCAAAGACTGCTTTATACCAGACTGCCTTAACTTCCTAACGTAGAACGTTAAGCGAAACATCTTTCTAGTGACTAGCAAGATGTGAGAGGACCAGGAAAGATCGGAGGAAATACTCAGTCCAAGGCACTTGACATTAGATGTAGTTTCAACCTCTATGCCGTCAATGATAGTGGGACCATGTGAGCTAGCTAGTTGTTGTAGGTCACGTTTTCGTCTGAAAGTGAAATTGACTACCTGACATTTAGACGGATTCAGCTTAAGACCATTTGAAGAGGACCACTGACTAATTTCCAACAGAAAGTTATTTAATTTGAAACAAAAAGTAATAAGCATAGCCAGTTGGTAATACTATGAAGCTTACACTACTGGAGGAGTGTATTAGTTGTTCATCAAGAAGTAACCAGTGTCGTGTCTAGACCTTAGTGTTGGTTCAGATTGATTGATTGATTGATTCGGGTAACACTGAATAAGTATATTGTAGTCATTCACCAAGACTTCGTGTTTAGCAAGCCTACATTTATTAAAGATTCATTAAGTAGTTGCGTATTACATTGGCAAAACCAATATCACTGGACTTAACTGTAGTAATCACTGTAGTCTGCATACACGAGTGTTTTTCATTCATCTATGAACTTGTGACTTTGCATTTGTGTGAACTGTTCCAGTCACATGACTGGCATTGATAATGAGTTTCAGTGTGTGTATACATTCTTTTTCACAGTAACATTTTTAAATTCTTTCTTTTTTCGCTTTCTATGAATTTTCTAAATTGATTATGTATATATTTTGTCACTTAAAAGTGATGTTCGAATTCATTTGCATAAGTAAAATCATGTAGGTAGGTAACTGGCACCGTTTGTTTTTGTATCGTTTGTTATTTAAAAAAAATCTATGTAACTACCAATTTATTCAAACAAAAAACTGTGCTATAACGTTTATTTAGGGTAAGAAGTGCATTTAAAGCTCACCGTTCATTAAAATTATAGTTTGAATAGCAAACGGTGATTTGTATGCCAAACCTGGTTTCCATCTTTTTTCTAATAGGTTAGAAAAGATGTGTTAAATTTGTTAGTTATATTATATTCAGTGAGGGAATTGAATAATAGGTGTGTGAATACATAAAATAATAATAGTAGTATGACATGCAATTAAAATTAAATGTTAAATGTCAAGTGGTGAAACAATTAATGTCATATGTCGAACAGTTCATAGGATGTATAGAGCTTGGAAGGGGTGTGAAATTATAGGATTAATAGGCAAATAGAATAAAAATAAAAACGCTGCGTAACATTGTGTGAAATTCGATAACATAGAATTTAACATTGCAAACAAAATTGATGTAGAATGACAAGTGGGACGAGTGAAATAATGTCTGGGACAATTTAAAGTGAGAATAGTAATAGTAACAATTGACGTAATAAAGGAAGATCCGTAGCCAAGAAAATACTGTACATGATCTTGGAATTCAAAGGTGACTTAGCTTCCGATATCATTAAAAGCAGGATCTCACAGTCCCTGCTGCATCGTTCAGAATAGCGTTTTCCAGTTGACCATTACTGTTCAATAACCTGAAGGAAAGATCCTCAGTTGACCGACTTTATGTGCGCTTATCAATTCACCTGCTCGTGTGGAGTTAGGTGTATTGATCATTCGACTCGGGTTTTGTCCAAGAAGATACAAGAACACTATCCTGCATGGTTACGAAGAGGTAGAAGTGGAGCTATAAGAAGCAGGATCATTGGACATCTCGTCGATAATGATCACCCTATCTCTACAGCCTCCGCCTTTGAAGTCATCTGCAAGGCGAAAAGTAATTTGCCTAAGTCACCGTGCATCCGGCTCATCTGTATTGCTGAAGCTTTGGCCATCGAAATAGAGAAGTCATATTTCTGGATACAGAAAAAGTCCTTTCAACCCCTCAAACTTTTATGGTCTTAATCCTTCTGTGCTAAAGTATGATAATCCCTAATCATATTTCCGATCTACTTAATTTTCGTTTTGTTTATTCAGTTCGTATACTGTTCCTCTATTATGTCAACTGTTACTATTACTATTCTCACTTTGAATTGCCCCCAGGATTATTTCACTCGTCCCACTTGTCATTCTACATCAATTTTGTTTTGCAATGTTAAATTCTGTTATCGAATTTCACACAATGTTACGCAGCATTTTTATTTTTATTCTATTTGCCTACTAATCCTATAATTTCACACCCCTTCCAAGTTCTATTTATTATTTTATTATTCCCTTGGGTTCCGAGTGGAACATAGGGCTTCAACTATACATCTCCACTTTGTTCTATTCTCTGCTGTCGTCTTCAGCTGGGTCCACGATTGATCACAACCTCTCATCTCCTCGCACGATCTCCTCAATGTCACCGTCTCACTGACGACCCACTCGTCTCTTCCCATTGAGATTCCACTCAAGCGATGGTTTGGCGCGCGATGTCATTCGACGGCCTCCTCAATGTATGCCCGATCCATCTCCATTTCCTCTTACATATTTGTTGAGCTATCAGCTCTTGGTTGGTTTGTTGCCTCCCAGAGTTTCTTGTTGCTAATTGATTCTGGCTGGCCATTTGATCTTCAGTATGGAGCCGGCGAAGGCAGCTGTTGATAAAAGTCTGTAACTTGTTAGAAATGCTTTCTGTGATACGCTGGCCAAGTTTCTGACCCATATAGAAGAACTGACTGATTTCACATTTGTGTTGAAAATCCGAATCTTGTTCTTTATGCTGGCTGAGCGCAAAAGATTTCCAAACTGATTTCAGGTTGATGAAGGCGTATCTTGCCCTTCCGATTCTGACTAGCTTTGACATCTTCACCCGTTCCTCCTGTAGTTGAAACGATGCTTCATACCTAGATAAGTGAAAGAAGTAACCTCTGTCAAATCTCCCCCGTTGGTGATGATTGGTGCTGTTTGTTGTCTCTGTTGTTTGGTTACCTTCATCACCTCCGTCTTCTCTATGTTGATCTGGAGTCCTGTCTTCGCTGCTTCTTCAACGAGTTTGTTAGTTTTCGCCTGCAAGTCTTCGAGATTATGTGACATTAGACATAAATCATCCACACGCGAAATCCACATCTTCTAGAGTCTTATTATCGGTCGTCCACCGTATTCCTGTCTCTTCGCTCCCAATGCACAGTCTGACGCATAGTCCAATCCACCGCAATTAAGAATATCATCGGTGATAATAGACAGCCCTGTTTTACTCCTGTATTCACTTTGAACGCCTCACTGAGTTTCCCGTTCTGGATCACCTGACACGTGGCATAGCCATATAGGCAGCTGTTGAATGAGGTTGATAAAGACTTGGGCATTGCACACCGTAGTGTTGAATTAATTTCCAAATTACTTCTCGGTCAACGCTGCACTATCGAAGGCCTTTTCGAAGTCGATGAATTTGAGGTAGAGGTTTGATTGCCATTTTATGTTTTGCTCTGTGATGACTATGCGTAGAGTTGCAATTCGATCAGCACATGATTTGCCTTTCCTGAATCCAGCTTGTTCTGGACTGTCGGGATTCTGTATCCAGTGCATCCTTTACTCTCACCAGGATGATGCGACTTGGCGTGGACAAGTGCATGATTCCACGTCTGTTCTTGCAGAGGCCTAAGTCGCCCTTCTTTGGTAACTTGACAAGGTAGCCTTTCTTCCAGTCTGTAGGTACCTTTCCTTCCTTCCAAACCTTTTGGAGTAATGGCGTGAGCACATCTGCGGCAGTCTGGGTCGGTTTTCCGTTCTTCGGGATGGGGGAATTCCCTCTGGTCCTACTGCCTTCCTGGCCGGTATCCAGTAGCTTGATCGCATTCAGTATTTCTACTTTTCTTTGGGGATGGTTGTTCACTGGCAATTCTGTACTTTCTGTTGGTGGTGGTATTTCTGGGAGAGTTGCCGGTGGTGGTTGACTCAAGTCTTTTATAGTGATCAGCCCATTGTTTGATTTGTTTCGCCTCCTTGGTAATTAGGTTCCCTTGAATATCTTTTATTGGTTTCATCATCTGGGTTGATCTCTTCCCGGATAGGGACCGAGTTCTACATACAGCCTATGAATTGTTCTATGTATGACATTAATTGTTTTGCCACTTGACCATGATAATAATCACAAATACTTTATTTGTGATTGCATTCATATTATTATTTTGTGTATTCGCACCTATTATTCAATTCCCTCACTGAATACAATTTCCCAAAAGCCATATATAATAATTAATCTCATTAAAGTCCACATGACGAAAGAAGCTGTTAGTCAAATATCTCTCAAATAGGAAGATTTCACTGCACAAATAGGCTTGTGTTGTATGAAAAATGAAACGAAAGACAAATTACTAATCAAACAAAGCTTTTCACACCGTATTTTGGTAGCGTGTAGTAAAAAGCTTGTTCTCATCATTTTGAATAAACGGTAGGATTGTTTTTCAGTGTATTTTTCGTTGGTTGCGGTGTGTGCTACTGATAAGATTTATCAGTAGTATATATATTTATGTTCATTAGCATAAAAATATCAAATAGCAGGGAGATAGATTTGACGTCAAATACTGCAAATGATTCAGCGTTGTGGGGAAACGAAAAGAAGACAAAGAAACACATTCGAAGGACAGAAGTAGCACAAAACGGAAAATATGTGCGAATGCCGATTTGAGGATAAGATGTACATAAAATCACCATATAGAGACACCAAATTCCAAATAAACATTCCTTTACCAAATCTCTTGTCTTCTACAATTATACACCGGCATCCATTAGAGAATGATTGTAAACCAAGTGGTATGGAACATCTGTTTTGTCCTACTTCTAGACTCTTATGTAGTGGAAATCTGTTATCATAGCGGGGGTCGAAACCCCATGGTCTTCAGAATAGGAGTTGAACTTGTTGATCATTTACCCACTGAGTTGGAGATCATTGGTGCATGAATTCAAACTTTTGTCACTTTGCGGTATGAATTTATTGCTCATAGATGCCACTGATGAGTATCCGCTTTACTATGTCGACGATTCTCAAATTAATGTCAGTTTGTTGACGAAATCTGCTTTTAGATTATTGAAAATCCCTACAACACCTGAAATTTTGAAGATTGTTTTTTTACTAAGACTCTGCTATTTATGCCATTATATTTATTGAAGAAATGGTAAACTGAAAGTTTAAGGTATACTAGTGCATACTGGATAACGACAAAAGATCGTTTATTGAGAAAGTTAGGAGATGCTTATAGATTTTTATGTACATTATTATTCGTTATTGTTAGCAGAGAAGCAACGTCTTCTGATTGGTTTTTCTTGCTAAAGGTTATTCTGTACTGCTTGTCACCGTTGGTTACAAAGTTGTCCATATATCTGCTGATCGTATTTGCTCACTCTAAGTCTGCTGTGATTGGTTTTTGAATTCCTCAAGGTTAGGCTTTGTTCTTGTATTTTCTCATAACCCCGATTCGGGACGTAAACATTGACGTCACTTGTTGTCTACAATTTTGTCTTGCAGACAGCTCTCACCACAAGTGTATTTTCCAAAATGATCTCATTCACAATCAGTATGCAAGCATTCCGTACACTATACTCATCTTTGAACTTGAGTCAATGAAAGCTTACTAGTCACTCGTAAAGTGTCCATGTTTTTTCTTCCTGAAAAAAACTAATAAAGCTGTTAAAACAATTAGTCCCTTTGATAAATTTGAATAAGGCATTAAGAAGCTGTGACAATTTGTTTCTACATTGCGGATAAATGTAGAAATGTATGTGAGCTTTTGCATTCGGTTACAGTCAACTGATTTGCTTTTCAGATGTAAATATTTTGTCGCAGCTATTCCAGGTATAAAATATGCAGAAGATTGTAACTGCGTTTGATTAGTCCTCCATTAGTTAATGTCAGTTATTATTAATTAACATGAATTGCAGCGTGTTAAATGCTATATAAAGGTAGGTATTACATGTTTCTTAATTAATCCATCATTAATCATAGATGTTATCGTTTTATTTATTAGCTTACGGCCTATAGATGTGGAATTCATGCGTCGACTTCAACATAAAGTGAATATTGTCCCGGTGATAGCTAAAGCCGATGCTTTAACTGCAAATGAATTACGTGCATTCAAAGAACGCATTATGGCAGATTTTGATCGTTACAAAATTGATATTTATCGTCTACCAGAGTGTGATAGTGATGAAGAAGATGAAATTAAACGCTTAGATAAAGAAATTAAGGTTAGTCAGTTAGTTGTTCATTGATTACCTGGTCATATGTCGATAAACACTACTTATACTGAAGGTTCTATATGTGCTTTATGTATTTGTTCAAAAGTAATTCGTAGGAAGGTAATACTGAACGATATCTTGTTATAATTGAATTACCTGGAACAGATTTCTCATGTATCAGGTCAAGAGCTACACGCGGGATGTGTGAGAGCTAATGATACTACTTAGTTGCATAGGCTAAAGTAGATAGAGCGAGATTTGAACCCAGTAGCTATTTGGCTGAATGTCAGGTACTTAAGCCAATACATTGATTGGACACTAGTAACTAGTGTGATGTGTCTAGTCCTTTGTTTGGTGCAAACTGAATTCCGTCAGTCAGGTTTGCAATGTGGCCACCATTCTAGGTTGCTCGCCATCACGGTGCACATTGATTTGATGATATTAAATGGTTGGAGGCAATCGGCAGGAAGCCTTGGACCTAGGTTTCGTGCTAGTTGGCACTCACCAGTCAGCAAGGCGCATCTGAAACCTTGAAGGAACTCATGTTCTTTCTGAGATTTGAACCCGCATTACCCAGTGCCGCAGTCAGAGACGCTACCAGTGAGCTGTTCACGCTCGCGACTGACCTCCTGTTGGACGGTATAGGATATTTTGACTGGACACTAATAACTAGTGTGATGTGTCTAGTCCTTTGTTTGGTGCAGACTGAATTCTATCAGTCACGTTGTCAATTTGGCCACCATTCTAGGTAACTCGCGGGTTTGAATCTCAGAAGGGACTTGAGTTCCTTCAAGGTTGCAGATACGCCTTGCTGACTGGTGAGTGCCAACTAGCACGAAACCTAGGTCCAAGGCTTCCTGCCGATCACCTCCAACCATCTCATACTTAAGCCAATGAATAACATCTCCAATATTCAAGAATGTACAACGATTTTCAAACTGTTTTCGATTTACGTAACGTGCTTTTTTAATGACTGCAATTCATTCTTTTAATAAAGATGTTCACAAAATGGTCATTTATTTGATAGAGATAAGAAATCCGTACTTTTGCATAGATTTACTGATAAAGCAGTTCACTTTGTTGCTTCCTTGTAGCTTCAAAACCTTGGAAGTTCACTCCTCTTCACTATAGACAGTTTTATTGAACAAGTTACGTTTCGTTCAGTTAATATATTATTTTGTGTTTTATAGATGTCTGAATGAATATTTTTGCAATATTATATACTTATCAATAAATACTGACATGGATTGTTAAAGTATTAGTGTGATAATCCTCCGCATTTAGATAATTGCTTTCTGTATCGCATTTCTGGCTGCACTTATCGGCTGTAAATAGTTCTGTTTTTTTTTGAGTTTCTTTTGACATTTTCATTTTTGCTTTATTTTCCTTTAGGCTGTTCTGCCTTTTGCTGTAGTTGGCAGTAACTGTGTTATTGACTTGGATGGTAGTCGACGAAGCCGTGGTAGGCAATATCCTTGGGGATCGGTGGAAGTAGAAAATAGTCGTCATTGTGACTTTAGCAAATTGCGCATATTTTTACTGAAGTAAGTGCACTACTTTGCAAATAATCTACCCTGTAACAGGTATTTCAGCTTCGGTATTCTTGTAGATAAAATTGTTTTTTTCTTCCGTATTTCATCAAAAGCCAATGCAATGATTAGTTAACCAAGATTATTTCTTTTCGAGAACCTCCTCTTCTGATTCTACTGTTAGACATTCCTATTACTTGTAGAATTAATGCATATCAACTAACTGGTAAAGGATTTTTGTAACAACGAAACACCTATGATGTTCTCATGTAGTGCAGCACAAATCACAACCTGTTCTATTGTGCACCTATTACTTCAGCAAAACATCAAAGCAAGCTAAATCCAAGACTAGCTACTGATCTACCAGAAAATATAGAGGAAAATTGATGACACTTACAGGACACTATGGAAATGTTGAGTGTATTCGCTTGAAACAATGAAGAAAATCTTGCTAAAAACATTGGTTCATGTCAGTGCATTGTGATACCTTGACACCGTTCGGTCTGCATTTAGCTACTATGTGTATGACCATGCGGTGTTTACAGAAACCCACAAGGCTTGGTTGTGAGAGCGTTCAAGTTAATCGGAGGCAATAGCCTCTGAAACATAGGTCTGTCACAACATATGCTAGCCACAAGTAGTGAGGACACACTGGTGTCATTGGAACTGTTAAAAACAGAACATTTCTAGCTTCTTGACACATATAACTCACTAGTAAAGGGAATGAAATTTACATTTGAATCGGAAAGTGAACAAGGAGAATTAGCTATGTTAGATTGTAAAATAAAACGAATAGAAGAAGTAGACTGCACACTAGCGTTTATAAAAAAACAACGCATTCCAATAGGTATTTAGGCTTTATTTCATCTCATCCGTTAACTGTTAAGGCAGGCTTAGTTAAGTGTCTAACAAACCGAGCAATAGCACTAAGTAGCACAACAAAAAACCTAAACGATGAAATGAAACAGATAGAAGAAGCGTTGGTGTCAAATAACTATCCTATAAAATTCATTAGGAATATCAGAAAAAGTCAAAAGCAAAGTAAAAATAATGGGGAAACTAATACTGATAACATAAATAAGAAAGAATGTAAGGAATCTACAGTTTTACCATATAAACAGGGGACATCTGCGACTCGCGTAGGATTCTTAATAAAGCAGGAATTAGGGTGGCATTCAAACCTACAAACTCACTCACGCAGGAGTGCTTTGTAGGTTAAAGGACTCTGTCGCCTCAATTACACGTCGGTGGCACAGTAGTTAGGACTCTCGCCGACCATGCACATGGAGCGGGATTCGATCCCCTGCTGACGCACACCTGATATCTATGGTCGGCCTGCCAAATTTGGGCTACCGATATCACATGCTGAAAATTCCATACCTCTACCAAAAAATACGGTGTGGAATCAAGCTGTAATCAAAAATCGAAAAAAATAAATGTAATTTACAAAATACCTTGCAGTAACTGTGAGGTCAACTACATAGGTCAAACTAGTAGATCTGGGATAGTCAGATTGTCAGAACATAAGAATTTAGCTAAGGTAAGAATGGTTGACCCCGCGAAGATAAGTAATTTAGTAAAAAGCTCAGCAATAGCACTGCATGCATGTGTGTTAACACAACCACACAATAGGCTGGGAGGGGGCTAAAATTTTAAGAAGTATTATAGTTAGGTGGAGAGAGAGAAAGGGGTTGATTACTGAATCCTGGTTCATCGAATCTACACCCAACACATGCAATAGGAATGATTCATCACTCATACCCGGCCAGCCTATGGATTCTAACTCCTACCAATTCGTGATGTTGGTCCTGGGTTTTAACCCCAGTGGGTGCGTACTGCCGATGATTCTCAAACTAGGACGAAACAGCTGTCCAGTACTCAATGGTTCTCTAACCGATATCAATCCGTGATCAACTCGTAAAAAACAAAACTAATCCTTACGTACCAACCATAAAATATATATATATATATATAACTTGAGTTCATGCTTCCTATTGCTCAGTCTGTGGTCAGCTGATGTTTATCAGTTATTCTTAGTTCTTACGGTAATATTTATCCAAATGCCTCACATGCAGCTGTTTGTCGGTATTCAGTCGACTAATGCACTGATATAAAACTGACAATTGGTTGTCGAATTCTTAGAAACTCCGCCCCATTCAGAAATTACAAGTTGTGTGTTCAACAAGTATATTCATAAGACAAGATCTTATGTGGTTACGACTGTAAAGGTGTCGGAAATACGATTGATAATATACTGTAGATATTAGAAATAGTATTTTATAGTTTTGGACACATTCTCATAAGTACAGTGTGCTACTCTGTGGATTCGAATCGTTGGAACAGTTTGCACAACTGACATTTTCTAAACTCTCGCTGAAAAAGGGAATGCGTAGTCACCATAGATGGAATTATTCTTTGCAGATTTCTTAATTCTGTTACACCCCATTACAACAAGTAAGATGAGTTCGTTGTAGAATCTCAATTTTTGGTTTGTTGGTAAACTGCTTCTGATAAATAAATGTGGAATGACACAAAGGTCAATAAAGAGTTGATGAACGTTTTGCCGATCATTGTATCGCTACACTTTTTTGCAATTGATATTTGTGAAAACTGACCTCCTATTAGTAAAACAGTTTCTGGTTACTAGTTATAACAATCAAAGTAGGGAATTTAGTGTCATTTGTTTATGTTGGAAGTAAGTAAACATTTGTTTGCTAGTGGAAATTTGAATATCCGAATGAACGAAGAAAAAAACTGGATTATTTCTGCTGACATTTCACTGTCTCCCGATGCTACGCTAAGAATCTGTATTACTCCGAAGATAAAGAGGTACATTACCGTATATTAATGCACCCAAACAACCTACAGGTAGTGGGATTCAGTTGGGGAAGGTGTTTAGGTTGTTTGAAGGAGTCTAATTATCTCCCATATCATTTAATTTTGAAGTGTGCGCAGGTGAGATGTGTTGAATGAGGAGATCCCATATTTAGAAGGTCACCTGTCAGTAATTGATTTTCCATTGTTACATGAGTTTTGGTTGCTTGTGATTGCATTCTTGACATTGTCTTAACAAAGTCCGTACTGTGTATACTGTTTTATAGTAGTCGTGGTACTGGTCGGGGTGGGGATGAGAAGCCAACTGATGGTGTATGTGTGATGTGAGGCTGTATGACGTAGGATAAACGTGTTGCTTGTGTGTTTATGCTTGTTATTGGATTGTGGCTGAGTTACGGATTGAGTGATTCTGAGAATTGATTGTTGTAATCCTGAGAGTCCCATCGAGTTGGGCGATTCCTCTGTGCATGGCTGAAATGGACTTTTCCTGGATTGGTGTTGTGTTTTGTTGTGACTACTCCTAAGTCTATGGGCTAATCCCATTTCAGCTAGCACTGTACCTCGAGAAAGGTAGTGACTCAGCACGCGTAGCGTCTGTTCTAGCCACTCTATCTAGTGGAGCTGCAAAGTCTTAGTAATTGAATTTCTTTCTTCTCCAACACTACATCTAACATCATTGTTACTTATCATGTTGTTGCACCTAATATGGGCAACTGAAAGAGGTCATTCTTTTCGCCATTCTGTTTATATCCCTTAGTTTCGGCTTTTGTTTCAGGTGTAAAGCAAGACAGAACAACCATTTGATGTAGGTGAACTGCATTCAATTCATACTCACATTTCAACTTATTTTCACATGTCACCACCTTTTGAGTTATAGAATTAGCTCCCACTGCTTGTAACTTAGTCTATATTCCATTCATGCCGATGTTAGATGACGCCATATTGTTGTGTAACTACTGTATAGCAATTGAAGTGTTCCTTAATGTACGCTGCCCAAAATCCATGTCATTTCTGCTGAGAAGTTATTGAAGTTCTATCCCTCTTGGAGTATATTTCTCTTACCACAGATTATTTAACCTTTCATTAATAATCCCAGGTGATTGACGGGTATTACTTTTCGGTGATGCCTTTTCCATTCCGCTACTTTGTTTCGTTGTTTTTACTCCTTATTGTCTTCCAGATTTTAGAAGTCCTCACTAGTTTTCATCCATGTCTCCACTCTCTTGTTCATTTGTATTCTTCGCAGTCACATTGTTTTTCTTTCTGGGACTTGGAAAATTTAAGTGATGCATTTATGTTCAAAGTTACAAGTTGATAAATAAGTCTTTCAGATGTTTTCACTTCCCAAATGGTACTATAACAGTGTACATCTGCACACGATCTGAATATGGATATGAACATATGTGAAAACTTGGGCACTGTGGTAGTATAAAATTCCATGGTAATTTGTTTACTAGATGTATCACACAGTGACGTTCCAAACACAATTTATTGTTTATAATCATGTCCGTAACGTTATCCAGTAAATAATGCTGTTTTACTGTTTGATATATCTAGTAAACAAATTGACATGAATATGGATATATTCAGTTTCGTGCAATGCGTCTCTTTTCTGTGCTTATTTTTGTGTATCTTCGAGAAATATTGAAATTATTCAGCTAATGTTTGATGTGAGCTAAACACATGTCTTGTGTTCATTACAATTTTTATAATATATACAATAAAAAAGTGTCAAAATGTTATATACTGACATCGATCGAAAGATATAGTGGAGTTTTAGCAATTCATTTTACTTGGGCCAGCCTTTATTGATTTTACTTGATCTTTTATTTCATGGCGTAACGGTTGAAGACAAGAGACTTGATAAAGGAATGTTTATTTGGAATTTGGTGTCTCTATATAGCGACTTTATGTACACCTTATCTCCAAATCATCATTTGCACAGATATTCTGTGTTGTGATACTTCTGTCCTTCGTATTGTGTTTCTTTTTCTTCTTCTCGTTTCTCCGCAACGCTGAATCATTTGCAGTGTTTGACATCAAATCTATCTCCCTGCTATTTGATATTTAATGCCGATGGACGTGTCTTTATACACTACTGATAAGATTTATCAGTAGCACACGATACAATAGTATTGCTTTGTTTGATCATTATTTGACTACTTTTCCAATAAATAATCAACCTTTCCATGATTGATGATCACATGTTTTTCGAATTGTTGTTTTCATTTTTTAGAACACATATGCAGGATTTAAAGGACATGACATTGGATGTTCACTATGAAAATTATCGAGCGAAATATATCACTGAACGAATGTCCAAACGCCACAACGATCGTCGTGATGGTGCTGTCACTGGAGCGTATGTGATATATAAGATTTATATATATATATATAAGAAATAATTATCAGATATTTTGTTTAAAGTTCAAAGTAAATTTATTTTATTCGGTATATTAATGACTAATTGGTAAGACCTGTCAGTGTTGCTTGGTTGCGACACAAAACGCACACTTGAAGTTAGCAAATTAACATTCCTTTGTGCGTTTCAAATCATTCCTTATATGGTAAAGTGAGAAATATTTAACTACCAATGCAACTTTACTCACGTAATGAAAATGAAAAACAGATTTTAGTCTTGGCTTCCATTTATGTTGTTTTTCTGCAAAAGATCTGATATTAGGGAACAATTAATCTAACCAGTTGAAATCAACTGGGTTATTGCAAAGCACTATCATATCAATATAGCGTTTTGATGTGAATAAGCAATGTCAATAAGTGATCTTGCTTTCTGTTATTCACGTGCTATGCAGAACGGCAACCTTATATACAGTTTTTATTCGTCCTTGTCTATACAGCTCTTCAGAAAACTGTATAGATAAGAAAGATATCCCAAACCTAACTGAAAATGTTAAAGTTTTTTTTCTAACTGATATTACATCTCTTCATACATACAGATTGTTCGTCGATGTTTTAACGCGTAAGTGCCTCTTTAACATCATTCTAGTAAAAACTTCGTCTTATAATGTAAATTACTGTAGTTCTTAGTTTTACTGCCATTAGTCAGGTGCTCACCATGTTACCTAACTCACTCATTACCTTACATTTAAAAGGAAATTATCTAAAATAAAAAACGCTGAAATTTCTGTACTGTGTTCAAATGTTGTCAGGAATAAAGCTTTATTATTATTATTAGACTACTGATATATTACTGAGTAGCATAGTGAATCTAAATCAAATTGTCACCCTTCAGGTAATTCAGGGTGTAATAGTAACCTGCCGGAATCAGGCTAATTCCAACGCAGATTTCTTCACAAATCTACATCACTTAGAGAGTCTTTGCCGGTTAGTTAGCAGTTCTTTCTTCAGCTGTTCACGCCCTGAACCAGTTTACGAATCAAACATGGTTGCCACTCAGTTACTGGTTGGAATCGAATAACCGATGAATTCCACTCTATTCCAATCCACGTCATGGAGTTATGATTAGAAATACCTGGCCAAGTCCGTTGAGGTGGATGTTAAAGAGAGTGTTCGCCGACTGTATTGACTTGGGCTGGTTCTGTTTTGCAAATGCTGAAGTCATTTATAGAAGTGTCTCCTAAACTAATGCGAAACAGCTGTCCATTGCTGCTTTGTTTATTGAAGGATCTCTAAATGTTGGTTGATGACAAAAGCTCTATTTTATGATAATAATTGAATGTTACATATCATCTGCAAACTATTCGTTTCCTACAACAGTTGCACTTCTGGTGTGAGGAATAAACTTCAAAAGCACATACCACTAATTTCATTTATCACTGTTCACACTTTCTTTTCGTACTTGCTTGTTACAGATTAGCAAGACTGGAAAAAGAAGGTGGTGCTAGCTTTGAGGCTATCGTTGATCAAGACAGTTTATTAAAACAAAAAGAAGAAGAGGTTAGTATTTCATCTGATCAAATATGATTTTTTTTCTCTTATTATATTTGTCGCTTCGGTGTTTCATTGACTGATATCTAGTGACAGAGATAGTTGTGTCACTACAAAAGGACACCATTTCTCCTGACAAGTTTTTGATCTGTGAAAAAGGAAAATTAAATATGCACCAGATTTTTTGTTTGAAATAGATCATACACAACAGTTGTCTCAAAATAAAGAATCAATTAAAAAGGTGTAAGATGCTTTAAACTATAAATGATTGAAATAGTGCATAATTCGTTTTCAGAAGAACTAATCATCCTACTGTAACGACAGAAGGCAAGAGTCAGGCAACAGATCGTTTATTAAGGAAATCAACACATATTTATAGATTTTCACGTACATTATTCTAGATTATTGTTAACAGAAAAACACAGCCCTCTGATTGGTTTTTTCTCACTAAAAGTTAATCTTTCATCCTTTTGTGGCTGTTTCTTGAATGTCAGATCATCTATCTGCTAATTGTATCCGCCTACGCAAAGTCTGCTGTCAGTCTTTGTTCTTGTTTTCACATGACTAATATTTGGGACATAAACATTGACGTAAATTACTGTCTACCAATTTGGCTAGCAGTCAGCTCTCACCACACTACTAGTTGTCTGTGATGCAAAGCTTACGAATAAACGATTCAAACCACTAAAAATTCGTCGAATTTTTTCAATAACACTGAGAGTTTTCGGCAATCAAACAGCAGTTTAAATAAAAATTCTTATATATCAAATGAAGGTTGCCAAATGTGTGAATTAACTCCAGCTCACTGTCTGTCTGTCTGTCCGTTTTCAACATAGAACTTTGCACCGATGTGCTGCAGTTCAAGTCACCACACCCCATATAGCAAACAAAACAAAAGAAGAAAGCAGAATATATATGCAAAGTAGAGACAGCAGACTCCAGCTTAGTGCCTGAAGCTGGTGTCCGATCTATATGGACATAACTATCTCTCTGTCTGGATTCAACATAGAACTTGGCACCGAAGTGCAGCAGTTCGAGTTGCCACGTTCCAAATAGCACACAAAGGTAGACAAGAAAATGAGTGAAGAGAATCAATAGAGTTTTGACAAGTATAAGAGTGAAACAGAATGAGTAATGGTAGAAATGAATATGAAAGATTACAGAGACTGAATACATCTGCGTAAGCCATTGACAACGATTTTGAGCCATGTCACCTTTTGTCTCCAGCCATTGATTCTTAGAGTCCCGAGGGCCCCAACCCGGAAGTCTGCATCTCCCTACCTGACTCAGTTTAACTGTCAGGGATTTCATGGATTGATGCCATACCCAATTCAATACTATGATTCAAACAAACTCAGAAAATATCATGCCGGATCGGTCGGGGCCCGGATTAACAACGACCGCGCTTCCTGCTGCCGTGTCACAGGGCAGAGTGATAAATATACTACTGAGACACACCAAATGAAAAAGAAAAAACAAAAACAGGCAGTGTGTGACTGGCCTCAAGCAGTTGTCCCCTTGGGCTCTGCGGTCACGCAACCAACTTCCACGGTGTGGGCAGCCGGGAAGTAACAATCGCCCTCACAATTCGAAGTGCACGCGAAACCTCTGTAATCCTCACTCATCTTTGTCTCCATCTTCATCTCTATTATCCTGCCTTCCTTCTACTAATGCAACTCCTCTACTTGATATGGACATAACGTAAATTAGAGGTCTGAATAAAAGCTCTACTGCCACGTATATTGTTTTTTTTGTTAGTGTATATCAGTAGCACTATGTTTGCTTTTAATATTATTTTACTTTAGTTAAGTCAATTAGTTTCTTCAGGTCATATCAGATTTTGCTTAGAGTTATATATAATTTGATTTTAATAGAAGATAAGGAATGTGTTTTGTATGCGTAAAATATATTTTCTTTCTCTCTTGTCTGTCTCTTTAGACAGTGAATAAACTCTCCAGTTTGGTTCTTTGTTATCAGAAGATTTCACGTCCATACAGAATTAGTTATACATGACCTTTTTAATTATCAGAGTATTTTGTTCTTATAATAATGCTCATTAGTGCATATATCATTTTTCTTTTATGAGATATGTTCGTTATCGATTTCGAGATATTCTGTTTCATCTTGGTGGTAGTAGTGATGAATGTGAATGCATAGTTAAAGGTGTTGAATAGACTATACAAATTTCACTTTAAAAGTAAAGGGTAACTTAATCATAACTTTGCACTCTCTAATCGATTAGAAAAAATAAAGTCTTACAGATACGATATGCTAACGATACTACTAATATCACTAAAATAATCGTATAGTTCAAGTTACTAATCACAAATAATGATGTACTTTTGAGATGCTGCTGCCTAATTTTTTCATAATAGTGTAATTGGGAAGGATATACAAAATAAATAGGGTCAAATTAGAGATGGTAATTATGATAGTTTAGCACAGGTGGATTAAGACCATGAAAGAAGGAGTAGTAGTTGAACAAACGTTTTCTGTATACAGAGGTGTAGCTTTTCCATTTTCGATAGCCCAAGCTCCAGATTAGCCGGATATGTAACGATTCGAGCAGGTTATTTTTCGCCTTGTAAGGTAATAACTGTAGAGAAAGAGGCTGTAGAAGTAAGAAGACCAGTAGAGACCAGATGTCCAGCTATTGCACTTCTTATAAATATTTTAATGCGTAGTTTTTTTTTTCATTTATGTAGCTTCAAAGGATGCAACAACTTATGAATAAAATGCAAGAGCAATTGAAACGCAACACAAACATTGCTTTGAATGCAACAGCCGGGATAAATAATGGTACAAATAGCATTCAGCCTTCTGCAGCTAATCCACAAGCATCATGAAGACAAACAAACACATCGACAAATAAGGTGTTGAAATCTCTTCTTATCTATACAATATGGGATGAAATCGGTCAAAAAAAACAAACAAACAGGAACTACTTCCAGTATACACCTATAACCGCTTTTATTTTCGCTTCTTGTCGCCTATAATTTTGCTCCAGTGAAAATAACTGAAATCTTGTTTTATGTTTGTTGATAAGACTTATTGAGTTATTTGCTGTTTTTTTTTTTACTGCATTTGCATTTCCTTTAAGCTTAACTTGCAAACTACTAGTCAATCTGTCTTATAATTTTATCTTTTTCGTTGTTTATCATCTGATTTCCATTGTTCACGTACTACATTGCACAAATGGTGTGTAATCATTCAGCAAAAATGTATTATTTACAACTCCTTTTTGTAATGGATAGTTTTTTTCCCCTCAAATAGGACGAGTAATTAATGAGATCGCCTCATCACTACGTGTTACGAGTTTGTATGTTGTGCTAAAATTTTAATAATTTTATATGATTTAATGTACCAGGTTGAAACCTTGGGTTCTCTTACTTTAAGGTTTACTGCTCTAATATATTTATTATAAAAGTTGTGTTGATTTCATGACAGTTTCTAACTTTTTATTTACTGTACAAATAGTGTACGGATGATTGACTGACCGAGTCCTTATGAAGGTGTGTCTACTTCCCGGTTGCACACACCGTGGAAGGTGACCTTTTCTTGAAATGCCTAAAACAGAAGAAGCATTGGATTCGCATGACCATAAAGTCCAACAGACTACTGCTAGAGAGGCTGGTCACACACGGCTTATTTGAAGTGGCATTCTGAGTTGTGTCTATATGAAGATCTTACTGTCGTAAGGTAAATCAAAGTGGACAATTTTCCGGAATGACCTTTTCGAACCACTGCCTCTCCAGCATAGAGTGGCAGCGTAACTGGCTTGCTACAGGATGAAGATGCTTGAAGTTTTTAGTGAGATGTGACCAGTTGGATCTAGCAAGGTGGGTATAAGGACAAATACTCGCCAATGATATAGCTGTTAGTTGTGCTATGTATAGCTTCTGAGCAGAAGGTAGAATCCATAGGCTATTGGATTGCAACCCAGTGGCTGAGTGATCAATAGGATCGCCTCCTAACTCGAAGGTCCTGTATGTGACCCTCGGTGGGGTCATGGGTGTGTATTGTTGACGAATTTCAAATTGGATTGACAAAGCAATCATCTGAAGGCTTAAGATTATCATACTAACTTTATAATAATCAGTGCCAAGATCTATTGGTACATGCTTATTAACTGGATGAGGATTAACTTTTTCATTGGAACTGTCGATAGGGAAGAAGAATGAACTCTTTACATGTCGAAGATACTTGGAAGCAACAAAGCGGATTACTTTATCAGTGAATCTATACGAAGGTAAAGATTTCTTAGCACTATCAAATGTATGACTATTTCAGGAACATCTTTATTTGAAGAATGAAATGCAATCACTGCAAAATCCATTATCACTACCTTAAATTGTTGGAGTAAATTAGACTATATGAACCAGAGAAGATTTCTCAATATAATATTTAGCTTTCGTGCATAACAATAATTTTTTTAGGAAAATAACCAGCCTAGAAATCTGCGCATTTTCATCCTAGAGAACAGCGACCGGTATGTAAGTCTCTGGGATGACATTCGTAGCACATATCCAAGCCACCAAAACTGGTTTTCAAGATGACTGCACTCAATTACTGGTGGCTTCCACTGTGTTCAAACACACTGCTGGATTTCAGAATTATTTACACGATGTTGGCATCAGACGCAAGTAGTTCTGTGTAGACAGCAATGATCGAATATACAGAACCACTGCATATTCTCTTCTCGGAGAGGCCAAGTTTCACAGATATAGAAGCAGGATTGCGCGTGCTGAGACATTGTAAACTCAACCTTTGATGGCGCCCGAATCGGCGTATGCCAACTCAGCTTTCATGATACGGTTGGAAATCTCAACCGTCACACCTTCGCCAGCACTCATACAACTGCGTAGATACGCGAACTTATCGACAACTTCAAGCGCTTCACCAGAAAAGGTGAGTGCATGTACAGGCTGGTGCCAATTTTGTAACAGTACTTTGCACTTAGACGGCGCAAAGCACATAACATACTGATAGACACTGATCGCCAACTGATTAAATGCGATTTGGCCAGCCTGCATGCTATCGCACAGTAAGACGATTTCGTCTCCATATTCGAGGTCGAGAGATCTTTCCACAAAAATCAGGTCTACACTACCACGCACGTCCTTCAGAGGTGACTCCAGAATGTCATCGATGGCAAAATTAAAGAGAAATGGAGAGATTGGACAACTATGTCTAGCCCCACTGTTGGTTGGGAACAGTGATGATAGCTGGTTATATGCCCTCATTCTACTTGGGGAATTTTTGTATAGTGCTTTCAGGATGTTAACAAACTCCCCAGGTACACACCTCCCTAGTAGGTAGTCCCAGAGAACAATTCTGTCCAGCGAATCGAAGGCAGTCCTGATATCAAGAAACACAACGATTGTTGGCCTGTGACTGTGTTTAATAACTAACGAACGGTGCACACAAACTATGAAACAACAATTCCATAGGAGATTGCGATTACGCACCCACTATTACAGACTATAATCATATATTCAGCAACGTAATCCTTTTCATATTTTTTTATATATAGAACTTTGTGTTTTATTTTATATCAGCCTTACAATTTTCGGGGTCTTCACTTTCAACACTTTACTCCTTTGTCTGGAATCTTAGCTTATTTTTACCGTTATGAGTTGCTAGCTGCTACCTTGACGTGGTGGTCGGGCTTGCATGTAGCAATGACCCAACAAGCTACACTGGCTGGAACTATTGTTCTCCTGTAGGTTCTACCGTGCCAGGAAGCTTGTTAGGATAACGACTAGACTAAGAGCAGTTACCGGCATAGTGTAAGATTTTTGTTTTTACACTATGCTGGGGGTCTGTGGGTGAAGTCGTTCTATTGGGGAACAGGGATGCAATAGCAGTAAGTTGTTTCCTTCAGACGACCAGCATGCCAGCTATGCTGTCTCTCCACTCTGGAGAGAGGGGTTTAGAAAAGGTGGACCCCGAAAATTGTACTTCCCGATTTATCCTACGGTAGTCCGTAATCAGCGGTAAGTTTACTAATACGGAACTAATCCAAGAAACCAGTTCACACAGGCCGTGTCTGACTGGCCTCAAGCAGTTGTCCTCTGAGGTCACGCAACACTAACCTTCTTTCTGTTTCAGGTACCCGAAGAATCACTTCCACGATGTGGGCAGCTGGGAAGTAACAACTGCCCACATACTTCCGAAAGCACACTAAGCCTTCTTGAGCATCATTCTTCTTTACCCACATCGCCTTCATCATCTTACTTTCCTATTACAGTCAGTACCATTCTTCAGGTTACTGAGTCATCTTCACATCACTCTGTGACCACAAACAACGATGAGAGCCATAGAAACACGCCTGACAGCCTCTTAAAGCCACCAAACCAACTTCATATTGGAGCATTCAACGTCAGAACCCTCTGCCAAATCGGACAACAGGCATCACTAGCAAGAACTCTGGCGTCATGAGCCATGGATGTATGTTGTGTTTCGGAGACATACATACGAGACCCGAGTGCGGTTATTCGCTTAACTTCACCCGGCCAACAAGGTGAATCTGCGAAATTCACTTTAAGAGTATCAGGAGAACCCTCAGCTAGTTCGTGAGGACTCGCATTTGTAGGGATAGCTTTGAGTGTTAGGGCAGAAAATTATCTCCTTGACTGGATCCCAGCAGATAGTCGTATGTGTGCAGTCCGTCTGAACGGGTCTGTTAGAAGAAGGAAGGACGACGTTGCCCGTCGTTGTCTTTTCATAGTCTCCGCTTACGCCCCAACCGACCGCAGTTCGGATGAACTAAAGTATGATTTCTATCTGAAACTGTCTAATTTGCTGCATAAAGCAAAACACTCTGATATTGTTGTTTTAGCAGGCGACTTCAATGCCCAAGTAGGGAAGTTGTGCCAGACTGAGAAGTATGTAGGTGGTACGTATGGAGTTCCCTGCCAACGAACCGACAACGGTGATCGTCTTCTTCAGTTTTGCTCAGATAATCATCTGTTCCTAGTCATCACTAACTTTAGGCACAAAGAGAGACACTGCGTAACCTGGCGACCTCCATCACCAAATCAACGCTGGTCTCAGATAGACCACATGGCGATAGGGTATCGTTGGTGAGGGTCAGTAGAAGACTGTCGCTTCCTTTGGAACGCGTGCGTAGATTCCGATCACGCTCTGGTCCGCGCACATTTATGCTCATGGTTAAATGGACAAACAATTATTGGCAGCGAAACAGTTGCGTCCCCAACTAGATCGAGACACTGAGTCCTTATTTAAGGAAGAAATAGTGGAACGAGTATCTGAGGTTGACAGCAGGATTCCTCCTGAGGTAGCCTTGCACAACAAACAGTTAGCTGTAGACACAGCTGGTAATAACGTGAAACCTAAAGTTAGTAAGAGCCATTGGATTTATACCACCTCATACGAACTGATTGACACAAGAAGACTGATCCCAGCAAGCTGCGAATATGATGAGGAGGGAAAGCTACGCAAACGTAAACTAACAAGAAGCCTCCGTAACGACCGTGAACAGTGGTGGGCGACAAAAGCGGAAGAGATGGAAAAGACATCAGCGATTGGTAACTCCAGACAATTTAGGTTTATCAGGGAAACAGGTGGTAAAAGGGAAATGATAATTGAAACAATCTCGGAGAAAAATGGTACCATAATTAGCTCCAAGGATAGACGACTGGAACGCTGAAAAGAACACTTTGAGGAGCAGTTTAATTGGCTTACAGCCACGCTCAACTTACCGAACATCCAACATCCCTCCAAATGGAATATAGGCAGTTTCTCCGTCCCTAACTGAGGTTACTAAGTCTGTCACTAGTCTTAAACGAGGCAAAGCAGCGGGACCTGATGGAATGACTCCAGAGGAGTTTAAGGATGGCGGAGACATTTTACTCTCTGCGTTAACTGAAGTATTAGGCAGCGTCTAGGAATCAGAGGAAGTCCCGTCGGGTTGGTGTAAGTCGCTGATTATCCCCATATACAAGAAGGGAGACAAGTCTTCTTGTGATAATCACAGAGGGATTAGCTTGTCTAATATGGTATCTAGAGGTCTAGGCTCAATAATAATTCGTGAACTAAGCGGTGCACAGGAGGAACAAACACGAAAGAACCAGGCAGGCTTTAGACAAAGAAAATGGTGCATTAATCACATCTTCACCCTTCGACAGATTCTGGAACACAGGTGACATACTTACTGGCGGCATCCAATAATCGTTATATTTCTTGACCTAAAGGCGGCATTCGATTCTGTCGACCGAGAGGTACTATAGTGATGTTTGGTTGTGAAGGGAATGCCGAGAAAATACGTCACATTGATAATGGCACTACTCGAAATCATGCAGCTAGCCAGGTGACAGCCTACGGCGAGTTGTCGTCTGAAGTGGCGACAACTAGTGCTATTCGTCAGGAATGCCCACTTTCCCCATTTCTATTTAATTTCATTTTAGAAGTACTAATGGAATTAACCTTAACTGCTGACTTCAGCGACTCAGGGATTGACTTCTTACGAGGGAATAATCTCGTTAACTTAGAATATTCAAATGATGTAGTCCTCCCATCTGGGTCAAGATGCAGAGTCTTATGAACGCCTTGAGCTGCAATCTGCGAATGTTTGAAATGCGAATCGCTCCTGATGTCAAATGTAAGATGATGCTACACGACTGGACCACATTTACTCCTAGCTTAGAATTAGGTAGTGAAATAGTGGAGCGTGTTGATCACTTCACTTATTTGGAAATTTGCATCAACAAGTGACAACGGACTGATCGCTGACGAAATCTCAGCACGGATGCAGAAGGCTAGTTTCGCATATGCCAGTTTACGCCGTCTCTGACGTAGACGTGATATCCGACTGCCTATCGACCAAAGGACGTGTGTAATGCTCAGTAGAAGTTCGCTCCGTCCTCCTTTATGGCTGTGGGCAAGACATGACCATTGAAAGTGGAAGACATGAAAAGGGTGGCTAGCTGTCTTTGATCATAGGTGTCTGCGGTCTATCTCTCGTGTTAGGTGGTATAGTAGGGTGGGAAATACTGAGGTTAGGCATCGGTCGAGTATTAGGTAGGTGGGTGGTGGGGGGAAATCAGTCGACGAGGTTGTGAAGTTACACAGATTGAGACGGTTAGGACATGTGCTACGAATGCCTAGGTTAGCCTAGCCATCGCCTTCCTCGACAGCCAATGTTAGCTGACGTAGGATTGATCAGGTTGAGAAAGAGTTGGCTAGTGGTGGTCAAACCAAAACATGGCCTCATCAGTCGATGAAGTCCACAACAGTTAGTTTAAGCCAGCCATGTACGGAGGTGTAGACTACCAGATTGGTTGGAGTCCTCGGGACGGTGAACACCAATGGCTGGAGACAATTGGTGATATGACTCAAAGTCGTTCTCAATGGGTGGCTCAGATGCATCCACTTCTTGTGACTTATAATATCCAATAAAACTATATGGTTCTTCGATAATACTATTCTTTTTGTCTCATATCTCTGTTTACTGTCTCTGTTTTGCATTTCTTTTTACTTTCTTCTCTTTGTATGCTAAGTGCACATCGGTGCAAAGTTCTGTGTTGAAACCAGTCAGTCAGCTGGTGAGTAACCTTCAAAATGCCGATCTCCAGTGCGATATCTAACACTGATATTTTGAAACCGCGTGTCGGCTTCAAGCTCACCACCTAAATTGCTCGCACACTGATGTGAATCAGGTAACTGACAGATCTAACCAGGACATAGATGTCTGCTGCATTTTGGAGACCCGCAACGAAGATCCTGGTGAAGTGCTTCTAATATCTTCTGCATGTGGAATTTCAATTTGTGTACCATCTATGCTTATCTGGGGACCCTGTGGTATCGATATCTCAATAAACTCTAGAGCCTAAGCTGTATTACTCGACTGGGCCCCCATTAACAATCATTTAGCTGCTGTGAGGTCGGAAGGTTATGCGAGAGTAAGAAGCGGTCGTCCAGATATGCGGTGTCCATTTGTCATCTCTGCTTATGCACCGACGGATTGCAGCCCAGATGCAACCAAAGATGAATTTTACTATCAACTGAGTGAGCTTCTGAAACAGGCGCATCAGAGAGATGTCATAGTGCTAACTGGGGACTTGAATGAACAAGTCGGTCGTCTAAAGTCAGTGGGCTCTACACGGTAGCAGGTCAGATAATGGGAACCGTCTTCTGCAGCCTTGTTCAGATCGCAATCTATTCCTAGCTTGCACAAACTTCCGGTTTCGCCATCCATTTCCCACTCAGGGCTGTATATTCTTCAGGATCTCAGCTACGGTATCACCTTTAAATTCCACGCTCATAAATATCAGTTTCTTCGGCGCCGTCTGGGTTCTTTCAGGCTTTCGCTTTAACTTCATGTTTTTCTCGATAAATCTTTGAAGATATCCATTCTCTATGAGGACTTGTCTGAGTCGCTCCAGTTCCCCATCGATTGTACCCTGGCACATATCCTTCTTATTCTTGAGGATAAGGAGTGGATCAGGTTTCTATTTCTTCTCGAAGGGACCTAACTATGAAAATTTTTGTATTGACCATTCCATGTTGGTTTCTTGTAAATCGATCTTTGAAGAGAACCATCAGGTCTCCTTTTTAGAAAAACATCCAAAAAATAGAATTCCAAGTTCATTTCTAATTCCCACGTGAATTAGATGGTAGCTGTTGAACCCTTTATTTATTATTTCGATGTTGGTATTCTCGTCACATATGATGAAAGTATCATCCATTAAAACACGTTTAGCCTAGTTTTGTGAACTTTTCGCACTCTCACAAAACGGATGTTACCGAAGACAGTATAATCCTATTAAGGGAACACACTTTTTTCTCCACCCTCGAATACTACTCACTCTTCTGTTTTTATCCAATGATTCAGTGTTTGTCGACATGGATATCTCTTGTAACCCTAAATTGTGAGGCGATTGTGTACCCTAAACACTTAACTTATTTTAGAATTCTCATACAATAAAATGGCTTGGTGCTTAAGCAGGTTCGCAACTTTACTGTCACAGGCCTGAGTTAAGTAAGTCGGGTTCCTATTGTGTACGGGAACACGTAGTTTGACGAAGTGAATGATATAGTTAGTAAGCATTTAGGCTTTTTCTTCCATTTGTGTATTATATGCTATTTTTATTCGCTTTACTTTTTAGCATTATTGCATTTAACCGTGTTACACAATCGATTGAGAATAAGAATAGAAGTTGTGCACTGCGGTAGAGTATAATTCCATTGTGAATAAAATTTATATTGATATAGTCTCACTGTTCTATACGGTAATATTTACTGATGACGTTTCGACCACAATTCATTGCTCATAATCATATCAAGGTACTCACACAACTTTCTAACTTCGTTTATATAACTCCATGATTTTTCATCGCTTGACCTGATTTGGTAGTAGTATTTTCCGTATGAGTGATGAGTCATTCCTGTTGCACGTGTTGGGTGTAGACTCGATGAACCAGGATTCAGTAATCAACCTCTCTCTCTCCACCTAACTATATTACTTCTTAGAATTTTAGCCCTCTCCCACCCTATTGTGTGTTAATGCATGCAGTGCAATTGCTGAGCTTTTTACTAAATTACTTATCTTCGTGGGGTCAACAATTATACCTTAGCTAAATTCTTATGTTCCGACTACCCCAGACCTACTAGTTTGACCTATGCAGTTGACCTCACAGTCACTGCAGGGAATTTTGTAAGTTATATTATTTCGTATAATTGAGTCAACAGAGTCATTTAACCTACGTGAGTGAGTTTGTAGGTTTGAATGCCACCCTAATTCCTGCTTTATTAAGAATCCTACACGGGTCTCAGATGTCCCCTCTTTATATGGTAAAACTGTAGATTCCTTACATTCTTTCTTATTTATGTTATCATTATTAGTTTCCCCATTATTTTTGACCTTTTCTGATATTCCTAATGAATTTTATAGGATAGTTATTTGACACCAACGCTTCTTCTATCTGTTTCATTTCATCATATAAGTTTTTTGTTGTACTACTGCCGGGTTTGTTAGTCACTTAACTAAGCCTACCTTAACAGTTAACGGATGAGATGAATTAAAGCCTAAATATCTATTAGAATGCGTTGGTTTTTTGTAAACGCCAGTGCGCAGTCTACCTTCTTCTATTCGTTTTATTTTACAATCTAACATAGCTAATTCTCCTTGTTCACTTTCCGATTCAAATGTAAATTTCATTCCCTTTGCTACTAAATTTATATCTGTTGTGGTGAGAGATGACTGCTAGCCAAATTGGTAGACATTAATTGACGTCAATGTTTATGTCTCAAATATTAGTCAAGTGAAAACAAGATCAAAGATGGACAGCAGACTTTGCGTAGGCGGACACAGTTAGTATATAGATGATCTGACACAGCCACAAAGAGATGCAAGGTTAACTTTCTGTGAGAAACAACCAATCAAAAGACTGTATTTTCTACTAACAATAATCTACAACAATGTACATTAAAATCTATAAATATGTGTTGATTTTCCTGAATAAACGATCTGTTGCCTGACTCTTGCCTTCTGTCGTTACACTGTCGGCAAACTAGAGATATGTTCTGTTTTCAACACTTTGAAAGTGTCATCCACATATCTCCAACACTGTGAGACTTCATTAAAAATAAATTTTACCCACAATGAAACCGATTGAGAATTTTATCACTTTCTTATTAAACCCAAAGAGTTAGGAGGGCGGAAGGCTTTAGATTATTGATTAATCGGTATTAGAGTGTAAGATTGACAGTTCGATTTTTATTTGCAGCTTTGGAATTGGCTGACACATGCTGATTGATCACTATGGGTTGTCTCTTTGCTATACACTACTTGCATTACACCTATTTTTCTTTGAAAACATTCAAACATTTGCTATGATTTACTATAGGATTTCATATCAAGAGTAACAATACTGCAAATATGCTCCTGGGAATGAATTTCACCCAAATAAGAGCTAACCATTCTCCTATTATGATATGTTCAGACACCGACAAATTGCACTAGAATCACGTAATTATCTCACATAAAACAGTAAGATAGCTTGAACTCTAATTGGTGACAATCAGTCGGTGTGTCTACAATATATTTTAACCATATCTATCTATTCTTTAGTATTACACTTTTATTCAATACTTCATGTATATTTGTGTTGTTGTTTTCATTTCATTATGAGCTTGCACATTGTACACGTGTCTATAAAAGGTCATTTTTTTCCACCCTCTAACATGGAGTGTAGCGGCTTGAACTGCTGCACATCGGTGCAAAGTTTTTTATGTTGAAAACAGACAGACAGACAAACCCTTTAACACAGTAGAAAACGATATAGTGTACATGTAGAAGAAAAAGAAGAAATGTGCTAATGAGTAAAAACAATGAAAATAATACTAATTATACTAATTTTATAGACTATAATTTCATGACTATGTATAAACATTGAAATAAAAGAAAACCATAAACTTCCTGAAAACCTTTATTGATTACTAAAATCTTTAAATAAATATTTGTTTAAAATAGAAACAAAACAGAATAAGGTGGAAATGAATCCAGAGCATTAAAAAAAACGAGGGAGACTAAGCATAAAAAATGAATGAAGTGAAGTGTATGGTGGTGTCAATAACGGATTAGTCATAAAGACAAAGTGTGTTGTAAATAATAATCATTTAGAGACAGAACCAACCAAGAAGTAAGTAAACTTAAGAAGGTGAGGAATAAAAACAAAAAAAAAATTAAAACAACACTAATGATTGCTCAGTTCAATACGGTCGTCAATTTGTTGTATATAATTGCACGATTGATAAAATGAGTAAAAGAAAGAAGTCCAGTGATCAAACAAAAAATAGAAAATATTTTCTTATCTTAAACTTTTGATGACGACGGATGTGATTGTTCAGTAACATGTGCTTGTTTTTGTGCCTCACTGGCTAATCTCCTTAATTCTTCTTCATTAGTTTCGAACATATCCTCTTCATCTTGAGCCGTCTACAATGAAAGAAAGGATAAATAATGGCGAGTGAATATGATAATATAGTATGAGCAAAACATTTCACACTAAGAGTTGGGAGGAGGAGGAGTGTTAATCAAAAACTTCACAATATAGCCAGCCATCAAACATTTTCAAGTGTGTTCATTTGCAGGGATTTGATTGATTTCAAGATTGGTCACGAAATGACAGCAGTTAGAGAACACCACTGGAAACCAGAAAGTACTGAACAGTTGTTTCATCCTTGTTTGGAGTTCTTCATCAGTACCCAATTCATGATCCCACCAAGGATTGAACCCTGGACTTTCAGGTTACAAGGTCAGCTCGGTATCCAGTGGTCTATGAATTCTAGCTTCTATCAGTTCGCGATATATGGTGCGACCACCAGTCAATGTGTCATCAGCGAGTATGTGTTCAAACACCCAATTTGGTGGATCCCACTGGTCACGACTTCCCACAGTTGTCCAGCAACCCTTGGTTTTCAGTGGTTCTCTAACGTCTTTCTAAACATTTCAATGAATTCAAGTGTTTTTTCTCCAAAATTTGCCTGCAGATGACAGTTCTCACTATCAATACTGATAACACAGAGTCTAGGCTTTGTCATAGTTAAAACACAGGTGACGTACGATGAACTCTTTCTGATTCTAGAATATAAAAACAATACGATTACACAAAGGTAACGATACTAAAACAACTGTCATTCAAGGAAGGACAAAAACATACTGAACAGTACTGATGTGTAGAACAAAATTGATTAACAAATCACATTTAAATACACATAAGGGAATACACTATAACAGTCATAAAGGTCTACATCGAGTGGTGGGAGTTTACATTAACACAACGATTCATTGTATGACAATCACAACGGAAAGGGATGGGTCATATTGATTGGTGCGCCGCCATAATGTCTGTCTGTTTATCGCAATTATCACATAAAACACGAAATTGTTTATATCAACTTGTCATGCACACTGGCACAAATGAAATAGTTTTACTATTTAGGTCTGCATGAACTGACTGCTTTCAACGAAGAACTTCGCACCGATGTGCAGAAGTTCGAGTCACCACACTTCAATTAACATACAAAGAGAAGAAAGTAAAAAGAAATGCAAAACAGAGACAGTAAACAGAGATATGAGACAAAAAGAATAGTATTATCGAAGAACCATATAGTTTTATTGGGTATTATAAGTCACAAGAAGTGGATGCATCTGAGCCACCCATTGAGAACGACTTTGAGTCATATCACCAATTGTCTCCAGCCATTGGTGTTCACCGTCCCGAGGACTCCAACCAATCTGGTAGTCTACACCTCCCTACGTTACGTGGCTGGCTTAAACTAACTGTTGTGGACTTCATCGACTGATGAGGCCATGTTTTGGTTTGACCACCACTAGTCAACTCTTTCTCAACCTGATCAATCCTACGTCAGCTAACATTGGCTGTCGAGGAAGGCGATGGCTAGGCTAACCTAGGCATTCGTAGCACATGTCCTAACCGTCTCAATCTGTGTAACTTCACAACCTCGTCGACTGATTTCCCCCCACCACCCACCTACCTAGTACTCGACCGATGCCTAACCTCAGTATTTCCCACCCTACTATACCATCTAACATGAGAGACAGAACGCAGACATCTATGATCAAAGAGAGCTAGCCACCCTTTTCATGTCTTCCACTTTCAATGTTCATGTCTTGCCCACAGCCATAAAGGAGGACGAGGTGAACTGCTGAGTAGTATATGCGTCCTTTGGTCGATAGGCAGCCGGATATCATGTTTGTGCCAGCGATGGCGCCAAAATAAATTCTAACTGGCAGTGAACGTAGAAATTTCAAAAGATAATGGTTGTTAAAAAATAGTATTATCGTACTAACTAATCTTTTTGTCATTTCTAATGTCGGCAGCCTACATATGTAAATCATTTCATTGCACACAGAACTGCACTTCATGTAGCACGTGGAAAATAGACCATTCCGTATTAGTTTGTTTATTAGATGTATCACACAGTGAATAATACTGTCTCACTGTGTGATACACCTAATTAACAAACTAATATGGAATTACTTACTACCACAGTGCTCAAGTTTTACACATATATTAATATGAAAATAGATCATGTTTGAATAACTTGTTTTTATTCATCTAAATGAAAGCAGTTTTGATACAATCTCAAAGGAAAAATATTGCTTAATATCTGTTTACTTATTAGTATCTTATTAAATCTTGGATTTTTGGTTGGTGAAATGGAAAATCGTCTATTGTGGAGTGATATTCCAATTCGATTTGTACTAGTACATATTAGTGCTGATTGTTGCTTAGCAATCCATCACACTTGAGCAATGAAGTAATGATAAATAGTAGATGTCCAAACTTAAATAGGCCGAGGAGTGTTCGAGACTATGAACTGACTTGTTAAAGATAACTGGGTGTACAAATAAGTTATGACTGATTAAAGTTATGATAAAGATATTTCTAGTTTATGTTTATGTATACGATTTCACCAACCATATTATCTCTCTGGACGATTAGTCAATTTCTGATCCCAAAGTTACCCAACTAATGTATCAATAAGACATGAAATTCATTTCCAATCCATAGAAAACCATGGACCTACCTCTGATTATCATTTTTAGTAGAGTACTGTTAAACTGATAAATTCAAGCAAGAATCAAAAGTTCTTAATCAATTGTTATTTCCCCTTTACTAAGTGAATTGCGTTCACCTTCAGCTGCAATTTTGAAATGCGATTCGCTCCTGATGTCAAATGTAAGATGATGCTACGCGACTGGACCACATTTACTCCTAGCTTAGAAATAGGTAGTAAAATAGTGGAGCGTGTTGACCACTTCACTTGTTTGGCAATTTGCATCAACAAGTGCCAACGGACTGATCGCTGACGAAATCTCAGCACGGATGCAGAAGGCTAGTTTCGCATATGCCAGTTTACGCCGTCTTTGACATAGACGTCATATCCGGCTGCCTATCGACCAAAGGACGCATATACTACTCAGCAGTTCACCCCGTCTTCCTTTATGGCTGTGGGCAAGACATGAACATTGAAAGTGGAAGACATGAAAAGGGTGGCTAGCTCTCTTTGATCATAGATGTCTGCGTTCTGTCTCTCATGTTAGATGGTATAGTAGGGTGGGAAATACTGAGGTTAAGCATCGGTCGAGTACTAGGTAGGTGGGTGGTGGGGGGAAATCAGTCGACGAGGTTGTGAAGTTACACAGATTGAGACGGTTAGGACATGTGCTACGAATGCCTAGGTGAGCCTAGCCATCGCCTTCCTCGACAGCCAATGTTAGCTGACGTAGGATTGATCAGGTTGAGAAGGAGTTGACTAGTGGTGGTCAAACCAAAACATGGCCTCATCAGTCGATGAAGTCCACAACAGTTAGCTTAAGCCAGCCATGTACGGAGGTGCAGACTACCAGATTGGTTGGAGTCCTCGGGACGGTGAACACTAATGATGGCTGGAGACAATTGGTGATATGACTCAAAGTCGTTCTCAATGGGTGGCGCAGATGCATCCACTTCTTGTGACTTGTAATATCCAATAAAACTATATGGTTCTTCGATAATACTATTCTTTTTGTCTCATATCTCTGTTTACTGTCTCTGTTTTGCATTTCTTTTTACTTTCTTCTCTTTGTATGTTAATTGAAGTGTGGTGACTCGAACTTCTGCACATCAGTGCAAAGTTCTACGTTGAAAGCAGTCAGCATACTGTTTTCATTACAGTCACAGTGAACAATAATCGATAGTTAGTCTCCGTTCAAAGCTGGAAATAACTTGCTAAGAGTAGCTTTCTTCATTCGCCATGATATAAGCCACGCTCACTATCCGAGGACTCATGATATTACTCAAACCCTCAAGCTGAAGTAGGGGGAGCGGAATACGAAACCAGGACACAGTAGCTCACATTCAGATGCTTTATTTAGTATACCAATTATAATTAATTAGATTTTGTACATCTTCAAAAAACCGCCTCATACATCATGTAAATGCAGATAAACAAAATAGCGTTTTCTCTGAACAATTCTTCAGTTTGGTAGAGTTAACCGGATGTTGGTCATACACGTTCCAAAAAATTGAAATAAACTATGATCTATTTAATGGTAGCCCTGAGTGAATACTCATAAGAATTGTCTAAACATACTCGAATTTAATCCCTTTCCCATTGAAAATTAAGAAAGTGAAAAAAGTAGCTGACTAAAATGCATACACATACAATAAACTGTGATGTCAGAAGACACACTTTCGCACACATAGAGGAAGTCTATGTGAAATGTAAATGTGAAAAAAACATCATAGATCTTTCACAGTTAACTAACCTTCCAGTCTTCATCTCTTTTTGCATAACTTGATTCTATACCCTTTAAAAACTCATCAAGAGAAACAAAATAATCTCCATTTGTATCGTAATGTTCCATAAACTTCTGTCTCATTTTGTTCCGGTCGTATTTTTCTTCCAATGGATCGAATTCCGGATCTTTCATATCATAAACTTTATCGAGCTGAAAAAGGTAGAAACTATATAAGTCTCCGAAAGATATTTCCTTTTTAAATTATTCTATAACAACGAAATAACACCATAAATACATACAGGGCAAAGTTAAACTATCATAGCCAAAACCACAGTGACCTGAAGCAACCAATCAGAATTTCGACGCAGAGAAGTTGCATAATCGTTGAAAAATACACTAAAAAAATTTGTGAACTTGATATTACACGGTATATTTGTAGCTTATATGTTGCAAGAATGTCTCCCAGTCAATACACAGATGATCTATAGAGAAATCGTATCATGCGCGATATACCCATTTATCTAGATGACTGTAGGTCATGTTACTTTGATATCTATTGATGTTTCTGACAATAGTCTCCAACCTACTCCTCTAACCATAATCCTAAATTTAACCCTAATCTTAAACGCCATAACCCTACCTGACAGTACAGATTTGCAGAAAAAGTACCTAGTAAATGAGTAGAATACTGTATCTATATCCTTTCCAAGTCCAAAAAGGCAGACATGATTTGATTTGGGATGGTGTTTCATAGCATTCCCTATGTTTGATCGGTTCTTGAAGGTCAACTTTTGAAAGACATTGACTTTGGCTATGATCCTTTAAATTCGCCATACACAATTGATCAAAAAAAGCAGTGACTGGAAAGATGTTAGTCTAAGATGTTTACACATTTATTGAGTTTGTTCGCAACACGTGTGTAAAGCACAAAAGACACACTACCAATACTGCAACCAGTGTTTCTGTATGATATTAACATTATCATCAAACGATGCTACTGAACACTCGTAGACTATCTGAATTCATTTGAAAGTAGCATAACCGCGATTTGAGTTAAAATGTGATACACGACAGTTTTTTTTAAAAACTCGATATACCCCCATGCATCAGTAATAAAGTTAATATAATGCAGAAATCATTTTTCAATGAATTTCAAATAATGCGAATAAATTATAACACCACTTAAACCATATTTTAAGTATAATTGACAATCACTGTCTCAATGTGAAACCTTGCACTTGTAAGTGAAACAAAAAAAGTTGTTGATTCAAAGTTTTAAAGTGCTCATTTTGAAAAGAAAAGCAAATTATGCATTTTTACGAGTTTGGCCACGGATTGATATCAGTTAGAGAGCCACTGAAAACCAGGGAGTACTGGACAGCTGTTTCGTCCTAGTTTGGGGATCATCGGCAGTATGCACCCACCACAGTGGGGTTCGAACCCAGGACCTTCCGGTTACAAGGCAAGCTCGTATACCATCCAGCCACTGGGACCCGATTCAATGGCCTGTCCATGAATTCTAACTTCTATCAATTCGTGATTTAGTGCGACTGGCACCAACCAATGTCATCAGTGGGAAATCCATCCTGACACTTGACTGGTTGGACCTCACTGGTCACGACTTCTCACTAGAACTCCAGGAAACTCCGTCCTGTAGCAAGTCACTAGCGAGCATGAGATTTTGAGAAACTTTTGTAGATTTTTAATAAAATCTATCTAGTTAACCTGATCAAAGATCGAATGAGCCAAATGTTTGAATAAAGACACCTAATCCCTTTTTATTATTTTATTTTTGAATGTACACGAATATATCTACGTAAACTATGCATGAAAGACTGAAAAGACACGATATTATTTGTAAACTGAACAAAAGACAAATACTCGGGTAGTGGTTGATTAGGTGAGAAAAGATTTTATGATTAATCTTTCTCAGTACAAAAAATAGATTAGTTTTAGTATTTCGATAGAGTAATCCGGTTTTTAATTAATTTATAAAGTTCACTTTTAACAGTTTGAAAAAATTTGGGCATTGGGTATATGATATTCATTATAATAAAGGTTTTTGTATTTCCCAATGAATGAAAAACAAAACGATATTGTTTTCACTGACGTTTCGCTATTTAATGCTAATAGCTTTATCAAAGTATTATATTGTCGTTTTGTTCCACCCTAGTATGTTTCAGTGTTTATGATTCAACTTATTATATTAGACTTAGCTAAATGCTCATGATCTGAGAACATGAATGACCCTTACTTATGTACTTGACCTCATAGTTATTGAACAGAATCTACTATTAACTATAATTTATAGACAACAAGACATTTAATGAATTCATGAGTCATGCCTCTTTATCTTCTAATCACTATCCTGCCAACTGTACCAAGCGAGTTGTTAAGCGCTATCGATTATACAATGGCCAGAACATGTACTACGCATAACGATCCACCAGCTGCTTCGATGATCAATATTAACTGAAATAGGACTCTGCACTGCAAAACAGTTAGGTATAGTCACCATCATGATCATCATATAGCCTACTAAGGAAATAATTCAGAACGATAACCAATTGTTTATTAAACACAAAGTGTAATTGCTAATAAATTCAAAGAAATGATGGAGAAATTCAATTATCTATAGTTTGGGTTCGAATCCCAGTGGGTGCGTACTGCCGATGATCCCCAAACTAGGATGAAACAGCTGTCCAGTACTCCCTGGTTTTCAGTGGTTCTCTAACTGATATCAATCCGTGATCAACTCGTAAAAATCCAATTGTGTTACTGCAGCACAACTGAAAACCCTTTCGTTATCAAGTACAACTAATTCAATACTGTTAATTTCTGTAAAACAAAACTACTTCATCATTTATCTGGGGCTTCAGGACAGTCTATTAACAACAATAACAGGAAGAGTTTTACAGTCTAATAATCGATGAATTCCATCCTGGTAGTTAAAGTTTTACCGTCTACTCACAGTTCACATTCGTATGTATTCACACGCTTTAACATTCAACCTTAGTGAATATATTTTACTGTAAAAGATGAAATTATATTTTTCTTGTTTGAAAACAAACATTGAAGACAGCAAAATTCAGTAAAAACTTACTTCTCGTTGTAATACAGCTTCAACTTCGTGAACACTAAGATGACCATCTCCATCCAAGTCTATAGTTTTTATTGAATAAATTAAAGAATAAAAACATCAAACTTATGAACCAGACAACATTGATATGATTGACTACCAGTATACAACAGATTAATGAAGCCTACAAGTTCTTATTATCCCCCCCCCTTGATAATTATACTCAAATAATGCCTTTATCTCAATTCAAGACTCTAATAGCAAAAAAACAAAAACTAATCAACTGGATATTACTGCTAATACTACTATGAAATATAAACAGACGCACTGTCTACCTGATCACATCTACATTAATGGATAGGGATACGCTTGTGTGACTTCCCAACTTCATACAGTTAATTATGATACACCTCTCCAGACAATTCTGATATATGTGGTGAATTGATTATCTTTCGTAATTCATTGGATTCTTGCATTTAAGTAGTTGAAAGTTCGTTGAATTATACTGAATCTCGAGTAAAGAAGGTTTAGGCCTGAGGGTGTGAAATGGGTGTGCGTCGGTGGTACAGTGGTTAGGACTCCCGCCGACCATGCACATGGTCCGGGGTTCGATTCCCTGCCGACGCACACCCGATATCTATGGTCGGCCTGCAAATTTTGGGCTACCGATATCCATGATGAAAATTCCACACTTGTACTGAAAATACGGTGTGGCATCAAGCTGTAATCAAAATAGAATAAAATAAATAAGTAATATGATGCAACCAGTAATAAGTAAACCTGGTTAAGCGTGACAGAGCATATAATATGTGGAATAGAAGACGTATTGTAACAATTTTCATCATTTTTCCAAATGCATTTTGCCTTAGAGCTAAAACCACAGCCACAGAATCGTTGAAAACTAAACAGCATTCTTAGTTCACCATCACCTAAAAGTGTGTGTAACCTACACATCCTACGAATGATCTAGGCCTTGGTCATCAGCTTTCGCGAGGGAGCATGTTCTTATGATTTTCAACTTTTTCCAATTAGCAAACTCTCATTCTGACTATTTAATATCATCATCATGATCATCAGTGACACATCCCTTTATTGATCTCAACGGTTACAACTTCTCACTAGAACGTCCGAATATTCATTGTCAATCTACTTAATCTTATCATATTCCATTACATAACTGACAAAGAAACATATATGATGATATATGATAACGAATTCAAACTATTGGGGTACAGCAGGTTGAAGATGAGGCAGTAACTCATCGAAGAAGACATTGCGAAATGGTCGCGCTATGTCGTGAATTGGCAGAAGTTAGAATTCAAGGACCATTGGATCGGGTCCCAGTGGCTCAATGGTCTACGATCTCGCCTTGTAACCAGAAGGTCCTGGGTTCGAACCCCACTGTGGTGGGTGCGTACTGATGAAGAGTCCCAAACTAGGCTGACGAAACAGCTGTCCAGTACTCTCAGGTTTTCCAGTGGTTCTCTAACTGATGTCAGCTCATGATGAAATCCTCCATGGAATAATTTTTCGTTAAAAACATCATTATATTGTGAAATCAATCAGCTTAGAAATCAGTCATCATCAGTCTTCAAAGCATATGTAACTAAACACTTTACTGCCAGTCAGATTATTATTATTATACTGAAACACAGAGAAGTGTGCATTTACAGTACACACTAACAAAAGAAAAATGTGTGTTTATGCAGTTTACTTTGTCTAGTAATTCATTCTATTTCTTTTCTCAAAAGTGCGAATTACTATCCTACTACTATATATAACCACATGTGTTAATCCTTACAGGGTTTGGATTTAGTACAGAACTATCAAATTAATATATTATTCAAATTATAATTGCGAATCATAGTAGAAAAATTCAATATAATATACTAGAAAGTAAAATTGAAGGGTTCGAATGTATGATAAATTGAATTGTGCTACAGTGAAGTAAATTTATTACTTACCAATTTCAGAAAACAAAGTTCGAGGATTAAATGTTTCCCTTTCCATACCCTCTTGTTTCTCCCAATATTCTTTAAGCTGTTCATCGCTACCCTATTTTAAAAAGTATAAGAAAAGGAGTAAAGCATAGAAGCTTCTTCATAACTTCAGTAAATTAAAAGTTAATTGGATTTTATACTGTACTCAAAATAATAATTATAATCACAAATAATAGTTCTCTAGCTCGAAAAAAACCCGAAAAAATTTACGTGTTCGTTTTTCACGCACGCATACAACTACGAAAATCCAAGGTTAGTTAAATTTCCTTTGATCAGAGGGTGAGGTTTATTTAACTATACTGATGGGACGGTTTACTAGGAAAACTGTCACCAATAAACATAACACAAGTTCTTTGATTAGACACGAGTAACTAGTGCAGATTGAATTCTATCAGTCAGGTTTGCAATGTGGCCAGCATTCTAGGTAGCTCACCATCACGGTGCACATTGACTTGATGATATTAGATGGTTGGAGGCAATCGGCAGGAAGCCTTGAACCCGAATAGCTCAGTGGTAACGTCTCTGACTGCAGCACTTGGTGATGCGGGTTCCAATTTCAGAAGGAACATGAGTTCCTTCAAGGTTGCACAAGACGCCTTGCTGACGAGTGCCAACTGGCAAGATACCTTGATGTGATTATGAGCAATAAATTGTACTCGAAACGTCATCAGTAAATATTACTGTATAACACTGTGAGACTATCAAAATATATTTTACCCACAATGGAATTATACTCTACCACAGTGCACAAGTTTTATTCTTATATCAACGATATAATTTTAGGCGTTAAATATCTTCACTAAGTTGGAGTTAAAATCCGAACTAATCACAACTTCCACATGGACAACACACCACATTTACTTGAAATTGCAATTGCTTGTACGATGAAAGTAACTTGAGTTAATAATAATAATAATAAATACAAACAATAAATAATAGTTGTAATAATGATAATAGTATTCATAAATACCCCTAAAATCAAAAAAATATATTTGAGGTGACTGAATAAATAAGCTTAATCTGTAACACGGCTTACACAATGGAAAAGTATGTAGAAGGGATTTCAAGAATTCTCGGCATGTCAACACTTACTGAGAACACTGAAAGATGGATGTATGATATGTATATCAACTGAAAAGCAAGACCACTCGATAAAAGTTTTCTTATGAAAGTGGTAAATCACAACTATTTGGGAATTTATATCGATCCATTAGAAATCCGCCTCAAACACTATAAAACTATACAGCAGTTATACTCGATATTTCACGACCATTGGAAAGAAATCGATGAGGAAAAAGAATTAGAAATAAGGTCATAAACGACTACTAAAAATACACGAATCCGTTTTTATTGCCTACAATGTAATAATTTTCTGAATTGAATTTTTTAAATATAAATTTCCACACATACAAAAAATACACTCTTGACTAATCTGTCTCAAGATGATTCACTTGTACATGCCTTGCCTTCGGTACATGTAGCCATGTTTACGAAGCTATACTTAGAATCTCTATGAGTTATTTTGAAGCTATTTTACTTTGAAAAAGTCTAGTTTATTCAGTCACTTAATAACTGGAAAAGGAAAATACGTCTATCTATAACATTTGCTACTTTTTCAACTGTTTTGCTGTATAGGCAGATTTTCTGTCTACAACAACAGACTGATTTTGTTTAATTCTTATTTTTCTTACCTTCAATACTATGACCACCTGCTTTCTTTAGTGCAGAAAAAAACATCTGTCAAACGTAGATAGCCTTCGGCAATGTAATAATGAAAACTAATACAACTGTACTGATCCTATAAAAAAAAATCTTCACCTTAAGTTACACAAATTATTTGCGGTGAAAAAAAGGATTACATAGTAAGACAGTAAGTACCTGTTAAAATGAATTTATAAAACATTTCACACTTACTGGTTGATGGACTTTTGGGCGCTTTCGGTGCTTTTCAGCTTCCTCTTTGAAATGCTTAATCATTTCAGCACGTTTTTCTTCCGGTAGCTCAAGGAATTGTTTTACTCTTTCAGCTTTCTCTTTAGCCACATGCTCTTCGTACTGCTTCTCTTGCAAAGAATCGAGTTCTCTCAATCGATTAACAGCCTAAAAGCCAGCAAAAAATGAATTTACTGTTATATCAGCGTTACACTTTGATGTAGACTAAGATCTTTAACTAATACAGTTCCCAGCAACTTTTCTAATACGTATAGTAATGACATAACACGGTGTACACTACAAGTATAAACCATCTCCATTCTTAAATATCTTTCTTATAAATGCAGTCTTCTGACTGACTGACTCTATTCACCTTCAACTTCACATGAATTGATTTGCAGGCAAGAGAGCACTTAACTTGATTACAATACGAAAACGATGTAACCCTGCTAGTTAAAGATACCAAAAGCATACATTTCGCTGAACATATTGAAGGGAAATGTAAGTAAGTAAAAGAAAATAATCATACATTCTGAGAAGTTCTTATATTTTATAAGTTGCATCGGCTCAAATAGGTTGATTGCTAAGATTCACTTAATTTTTTCCAACTGGAGTCGTTTATAGAACAAGTTAGATATCCTACCTTCTATTAAATGATAAACACTACACTGAGTCACACACAACTGTCAGATATAGCTATTAAACAGGGATTTTCATGTGGAAATTATAGGTTTCCAAAGATGCGTTTCTAAAGAGTGTTGTTTTCATGTGGTGAAAGAGTGTAGGGACAAACATCGAGGCAGGACACGGAATGTTATACGAAAGGCAAGAAGGTAGCCGATGAGGCAGTTAACATATACAGACTAAGACGATTGACATGTGTATTAGGTACGATAGGCTATTCTTCAGTGGAGCAGAATTACAAAGATGGAAAGTCAAAGATATGATCAGGAGAAACGAGGTGCTGGTACTGTTTCACCTACTTCAGCCTAAATAACCATAAAGTGCAGCTCACAAACTACTACATGAAGAAGAACTTTCAAGTTTTGAACTTTTGTGATAAGAGATAGTTACCTTCTTTTTCCCATCCATGTGGATATGATATCATGAAAAAGACGAATCCCAGATACACAAACTTACACCAGAAGCAAACACAACAAATGATATACATTTAGAGTGTAAATGTAGGTACTCAACTGAAGCAAAGACAAATGTTCAGAAAAGCCTACTTAAAGAAATAATTTGAATACTATTGACTGAAGTGCGTCGGTGGCACAGCGGTTAGGACGCTTGCCGACCATGCACAGGGTCCGGGGTTCGATCCCCGGCCGACGCACTCCTTTACCTCGCTAAGCCAGATATAATGCTGGTGAAGAGGAAAGGTTGGGCATAAGGATAGCAACCCCATCCTGTAAAAATAAACACTGCTACAGAAATTTCAAGCCACTAGCTTGAAGCCCTATGTTCCACTGGGAACGTGAAGGAATAAAGAAAAACTATTGACTGAACATAACTAACATATAAAAAGGAATAGTACAGACTACCTTTTGCACTAATTCCATATTGGAGGGTTTCCTTTTACTACCAAGATTTTCACTATCAGAATCAGACTCATGTGACTTTTGTCGTGAACGAGCTTCCACAAGCTTTTCAACTATATGACGTTTAGATTCATCAGACCAATCGCGTAAACTTGAATTCCAAAGTCGTATATAATCAGCTGCAGTGATCTGAAATAAAAATATGTCAGGAACATCTATAAAATTAACAGTACCAATATAATCAATAAGACAAACAACAAGAAGAAAGAACCATGAAATTTGTGGGACATTGAAAGTGTAAAACCACGTATACGAATTCCTGGTATACCAACCGACAAATCGCTTAATGTTTATGTACATACAAATTGATATAAAGATAAAAAGTTAGAAAAGCTATTTTTTACTTTGTATTCCACTGTTGAGTATGCATAAAATAACAGTGCAACTAAAGAAGGCTGTGTAGACTCAAACGAAATGCTGATTAATGCGCTAATGGTACACACTAATACAGATTTGGATAGGCAAAAGGGAATTCACATTGGAGAACTATTGAGTAATATTTTAGGGCACTATACTGCGTAGCAGCAGTATTTCACATTCAAAACATAAATCAGCATGATATCTTTGGATTGTTGAAAATTTCTTTGTATTTTCAATCATGCAGTTTCTGGATGACATTAGCAAAACAACTAGTATTGAATAAGTGAAATAGCGTTTAATAAGCATCATATTTTATTCATTAGACAGGAAGAATCAATTCAAATACAAAACAGACTGAGACAATACAGTTTTGTAGGCAGATAAACAAATGCAACCTGCTGAAAGACTTTAAAAACAACTATACAGCAATTTTAAAAATTATGCAAACTTTACAGGAATATGCAGAGAATAATGGAGGCTATTGGGCTTTAGTAAGCTTACAAGAAAAGACCTCTACTTAGTATCCAAAAAGCAGAGTCCGTTCCGTGTATACCGACAGAAAAAGAGCAGAAAACTCCTATTTCATGTTCGTAAATCAGCAATAATTCCGTCTCTCATCAAACCATTCTGCGATACTAACTATAAATAGAATCAACTGTTTCGAAACGTGCATCAGTAAAATTGAAGGTTGCAATAAGACAACAACTTACATTACCGGCAAGTAGAGTTTTCAAAGAAGCCAAGGTTTCAGGGTCCAAGTGCAGTGATTTCGGTGCCTCCTCTAAATAATGTTTGTAGTTATCAATTTCTTCCTGCTGAATTTTAAGATGAATAATGATAATATTAGTTTGTAAAACAAGGAATATTTTATGTGCATACATATGAAAACTACACTGCAAGCCCAAAAAATCATATCCCTTTCGTCAAAAATAATTAAGATCAATCGTCAGAATTGAAGAATCTAAAGACTGCAAAACGGATGAATACGGAAATAAAAGTCTTCCACCATATAAAGGTACTTTACAATAATTATTTTGAAATAAAGTGCATTTGCTGCAGAAGAAAAGTGACATATTGTTGATTGAAATTGTTTATCACAACGAATACTCAAACACAGTCTCTAAAATGATAAGAGATCAAATTAGAATGTAACAATTTGAAATGACGCACTTTTCACAAAGTTCTGCCTAATTACGTCAGTCACACATAACACCACAATCACATTTCAGTCAATTAACGTCTGTAACCACCTATCTCGGTTGTCTTCTGAGGTTCAGACTCAGAATTAGACTTCATATCTGTCATAATCATGTAACATTTTTGACTAAGGGACGAGACTCTTAACCACAGGAGTCAATGAAGGTGAAAATCTCTGATTTGCCATACCTAAGTTGGAAATTACTATTACTTACTGTGGTTTCACCACATACAAGCTACGTTGGGAAGATAAACATCACTAGATTACGGTTATTTTATCATATTTACCATCTTTAACTGCTCCTTTTCACAGCCACAGAATGAAACAGATAGAAATCAAGAGTAAAACATTCACCTTCTTGATTAGCAATCAGGTATTTCACGGGCTCGGAAGTTCTCCCAATATACGTACTGAGATTTTGTCACTTATCAGTCCATTAAAGCATATACATCATCGGAAGCGGTGAAACTACTTGGCGACTTTACCCACAATGTCCACTCTGCGAGCCCCATATTAGTAAGCCCTATAATGTCAACTTTTACATACCAGGTGAAACATGCATGTGGAACGTATAGATATTTTTGTTCACAGAGTTCAGAAGACCTAGTATTTGAGCAGTAAGAAAATAATGTTAAATTACTCGAACACAATCAGAAATGGATTTCAAACAAACTGTTTACATAGTCACCTTCACCAATAGATCTGCAACAAGGTTAAATCAACATAGTGCCAGTGGGTTTTCCTGAGGGACACTACTTTAAATACAATCACCTCATAAACCTTTACACAGAAAAGAGTTATTTTCTATGGTATTTAAGCCTAAAATAAACACATACTTTGTATTATGTTGTATTACTATAGACAGCTACAGAGAATCGACCCACTAGTTTCTAATATCTCAAACATCTTGACTAAATAGCCTGAAATTCATTATGCAGAAGCCATCACGATACGTGTTATCCTAGATTGGTATCTCACAGTATTTCGCAGTGATGTCTTCTATGAGTCGTTCTGCTGCGACCCGTCCTTCTCTGTGATGCCAAAAGACCTTTTTGTCATTTAAAATACCTTTTGTTGAATCTATTCTACAATAAACTACAAGTAATAGAACTAGGGCAAATATATAATTCAATGAGTAATGAAAGACGGGAAACAAATACGTAAGAAAGTTTAATTTGATATTCACATGAAGGTGTACCATATAACTAATAAGCCCCGTTTTTGACAAGTGATGCTTTTTAGCATTCTGTAATTCTGCAGATTAAACGAATGACGTATAAGTCAACTATTAAATGCCTAGGCTGAGGAACTTGAAATTAGTGCCTCGTCAACTATCTACTTCTGTCTGTAAACCTAGTGGTTAAGTTGTAAGAATACAAAGATATAAGCTGTAGGTTTGATGGGACCAAAGATTGTTGCCAAGGTAAGATTTGCTGGCTAGATTTTGGCTTATGGATTTGTAAAGCGATGTGGCAGCAAATTCTTCTGCGTTAGTTGAATTTTCCGACGTATCGATAAAATGTTTCAAACTTTAGAACACAGTCACACAGAGTAAACATAAGTAGAATAGAATACGAAAGATTATATGATAAAATAAATTTGTAACCTCCGAAGTTTAGTAGTAAGTTCTATGACCTCAGGCTAAATAACGCAGATGAAAGTCCCATGACAAGTATAAATACTTCTTAGGGCAGCACTCCAGTACCACTCAGGAGTTTATTTGGAAAACGGAATCATCAAACACGAAGCTGAAACTACGTGGCACTTCGTTAGACAGTATTAAAAGACCAGTACTTTATTCATTCCTCCAATGGTATCTCGTCAAGGGATACAAACAGACTAAAAAGCGCAATTAAACCATGACATCCTAATTTCACTGCGGTAGATCCGTTTTACCACCTTGATACTTCACAGAAAAGTTGTTATACAAAGCTGGAAACAGATGCCCTGTAATAGTTTGTATGTTAAGAATACAATTTAAGATTACCTTGCTCAAGCCACAGTACAACACCCTACGCAATTTTCTTCTGTATAAAATAATGGACAAAACCTGCCTGAGTACCTCTAACTTAATTAAGACACAGTCTTGTCTGCCAATTGCACATAAAGTCTTCATTGCGAACAGATCGCTGAACAAACAGCAGTCGGGATTTATTTCGAAAGTTTACCATAGCGCAAACAAACTACATAGTAACTGTTGCAGTTTTACCATCAAGTGAATGGTGTGAAGATATTTTACAAACTGATTTAGGACAAGAGCATAGAGGCTCAATTCGTCGAACTGTGAAAAATACATCAATGAACATTCACTACTGCCAGCATACTACACTTAGTTATTGTAACAGCTTCTGAACTACATGAATCACTGATTGTATTTGAAGGAGAGAGTAATAAAAGTTTAAACGCCAACAATGATCTTATGTGTTACTCGATGAAACGTTGTAAGCGATGCATGCTACCTAACTTTTGTCAACAATTCCATACAAATGATTTATTGCGTCAGAAATTCCATAAGATTCTCCTTAAAATCCCAAGTCGAACTTTAGACAGACAGGATAAAATGAAAACCTCGTGACATCTTATAAAGCAACCTGCAGAAACACAGGCATTTACCCACTAGTTATCGTCCTTCGAATTTAGAAATCTATCAAAACCAAGTAGGGTTCATTTATGGATGAAAAACTGGTAACAATAACAATGTCCCATTTCCAATGCCGTTAACAACCCGCTGGAACACGGAATAATACCGGTCTAAAAGTAGTAAGAAAATGTAGAAAATTTGCTGCAACAGCCTTTGTTGCCACAGTTCCGAACAATCCTAGTGATTTGGAATTTTTGAATATGACAACATAGAGAACTTATCTAAGTAGCTAGTTTAATAGACGATAATTGGAAAACACAAGAATGCGACGGAAGAATAAATGGACGAAGAAAAACATCAAAACCTTGGAAATTTCTTACAAGATTTTTATGATTGTTACATGTATATTTAACCGAGTACTAAATTAATTCACAAACAAGTGTCCGTATTTTCAAAGACAGGTGAAAAACAGAGCGCACAGACAAGGAAAAATGTTAAATAATTAAAGCTACATGTGGCAAATATGGAATTATGGTGTAATAAAGGTGAAGTAATGTGATTTATAATTGAGCAAAGAATTAATTAGCGAATAAACAATTTAAAAACTCACCTCTTCATTATCGCCAGTACCACTTACAACAGGGACTGAAGTGATACACTGGACAGTAAGAAGAAATAAAACCAGGTAAATCTATAGAACCAAAAAGTAGTAAAGTCGAATGTAACAAACCATGTGTCCTCCAAATTGAAAAGCTGCCGACTGTAAGGCTTCACAGGTATGGTGGATATAAACAAACAATCACTGCAATGATATCGAATATTTAACCATGTAATAACTACTTGAAAGTTTTAAGAACCTAATCTACACTCACCATTATACATATATATATGGAATCTATTCAATGTGGGACCATCTCCCATTTGTTTATTATGCTTTGTTATGTCAAGAACACCAATACCCCTAGTGGTTGCGAAAGTTGTTTGTAACTTATTAGCTAGTATGCATCTCCATTCTGTAATTCCAGCGAGTAGGTTCGTTTCAACATCTGTATGTCTGCGTACTGCTACCAAACACATCAGTGACGAGTGCTTGTGGTTGATAATGAAATGCAGCATTTGGAAATGGTTGTTCGATTACATACACTATCAACACCCCAGGGTTTGTGGGCGTACTGCTGTTTGATCGCAAAGATTAGATCCTCCTGATAAACACTTTAGCATGTTCACATATGTGTCATCGTAACACTTCCTCCATCATATTTATTAAGGCAGTTAATACATTCAGTAAGTGGGATATTGCCTGACAAACTATATGTTGAGTGAATACATATCAATTCCCTTTAGATTTCAGATTCAGATTTATTGGTTGAGGATAGAAGGCTTGGATCCTATGTTAATCTTTTTCTAGTAAATTTCTGTGGTTGTCCAAACCCTTCTTGAACGAATCAGTTGAGGTTGCAGACACCACTTCTTCTGGGAGCCGGTTCCAAGAGTTTATGACTCGGTGTGAGAACCAGCACTCAACAGCAATATGATTTCTTCTTGGCTTTTGAACTCTCCTGCTATGTCCTCTAAGGTGTTCCGACCTGGTGGGAAGGAAAAGAGAGAATAGGACAGGTCCGTAGTCATTATTTAAAACTTTAAACATTGTGATGAAATCTCCTCTCTGCCTACGGTATGACAAGGAGAAGAGATTTAAACTGTCTAGTCTTTCCTCGTATGATAAATTAGTCATCCCGAGAACCATACGTGTTGCCATCCTTTGAAACCTTTCTAGAATGTGTGAGTCCACTTTTAGACAAGGGCTGGCGGCCTGGATGCAGTTTTCCAGTCTTGATCTCACCAGAGATGTGTATAAGGAGGTGAACATATCTCTGGTGATTCTAGTGAAGGCTCTACGAATTGCCCATAACGACCTGAAACTACGTGCAGCCACCGCGCGACAGTGTGCTGTAGTTTTTAAGTCGTGGCTAACTATGACACCTAAGTCCAAGTGAGTCTGAACTAATGGAAGTGTAATTCCCTCTAGTTCATAAGAGCTCGTGCTTGCTTGTCCAGTGCGCATGGTTGCACATTTTGCCACATTTATCGGGAGCATCAATTCTATGGACCACTCTGACAATTTGTTGAGGTCCTCTTGCAATGTGAACGTGTCACTGTTGCCCTTCAGCTCTCTCCAAATTTTTAAGTTATCTGCGTATAGGACCATAGGGAAGTCGGTGAGCAGAGATAACTCATTGATGTATAAAATAAATAGGAGAGGTCCGAGTACCGTGCCTTGTGGCACTCCGCTGCGTACTGTTGTCCAAGAGGAGAGTTTCGAGTTGATCCTAACCCTCTGCCTCCTATCTATGAGGAATTCCCTGAGCCAGTTTAGTAAGCTGCCTTTGATACCAAGACTTTCCAACTTCATGAGTAGTCTTTTGTGGGGTACTTTATCAAAGGCTTTGCTGAAGTCTATGAAGACGACGTCAACGGGTCTTCCGTTGTCCCTGGATTTGACGCAGATTTCTTTTGCAGTGAGAAGATTTGACAGGCATGAGAGGTCCCTTCGGAAGCCATGCTGTGCTCTTGATAATAAGCTCCTATTTTCTAGATATGCCATTATGCTTCTCTTGATGATTCTTTCCAGTGTCTTAATTAAAGTGCTGGTGAGACTGATAGGCCTGTAATTTGAAGGGCTTTGTCTTGATCCTCCTTTGTGGATGGGGGTTACTATGGCGTCTTTCCAGTCACGCGGTAACACTCCATTTTGGAGAGAAAGCTTGAAGATCGTGGTCAAAGGACCGGCTATGTGGGTTGATAGCTCCTTGAGAAGCCTTGGATGAAGATTATCAGGACCCATTGATTTCCCTGTATCTAGTTTCCTTGGGCAGTTGAGCACGATGCCATGGTCGATGTCAACGGAATCTATCCCATGTTCTTCTGATGCAGCCAGAGCTGATCCTATAGGCAGTGACGACTCCTGAGTGAAGACTTGGGAGAAGTAGTTTGCCATCGCTTCTGCTTTTTCTTGATCTTCTTCGATTGTATCATTGTCGATATTCAGGTTTGGGACACCATTGGATGTTTTATTTCTGAAGTTCATGTACGAGAAAATTTTCTTAGGTTGTGCCTTTGCATTTTGAGCCAGGTGTGCTTCGAATTTCATCCTTGATTGGCGGATTTCTGCAATAGCTTTATTTCTAGCAGTGTTGTATAATTGCCTGGTCTCAGAAGTCTCAAATGTGGTAAACAAGTTCCAACATTTGCATTTACGTCTGAGTAACTTACGAATCTCTGGGTTTATCCAAGGGGGGCAATGTTTCCGTCCTCTTGGGACGGACCAAGGGATGAAAGATTCAGTTACTTGGGTGTAAAGTTGTTTAAATTGGTTCCATGCGGCTTCTACTTGAGACTCTAGGTTGATGTACCAGTTTACTGAGTTGGCTGCTGAGACGATTGCATTTATATCAGCTTTCCAAACGTTTGGTCGAGATGGGGTTTCGGCCCTTGCTGCCGTTGCTGTGAACTTGAAAGTGAGCACAGCATGGTCACTTCTTCCTAAAGGAGGAAGATGTTGTATGAGATCCACATCCTCACCATGGGAGAACACTAGGTCGAGAGTTGAGGAGGAGTGCTGTGAGTCATAGCGCGTGGGCTTAATGATATGTTGGAGTAGGGCTAAAGCTATACTAGATTCGAGCAGTTTATAATCAAAGGAGTTGACTGAGGATGGAGTTGTTAGGCTCGTCCAGTCAACTGTTGGGGCGTTGAAGTCATCAACTACGAGACTTCGACATCTCGAGGTCCAGGAGCCTAGCTGCTCCATCAGGAAGTCATCTGCACTGCAGTCGGGACTGCGGTACATAGCAATGAGGTCAATATCTTGGCCTATGCATTTAAGTCTGCAGCGTAGAAGTTCGCACGACTCACTTTCGTGAGCGAGTGCTTCGATACTACGCACGGTTAAGCATTTCTTGAGGTAGATGACTACGCCACCTCCTTTGCGGTTTAGTCGGTCCACCCTATGAACTTCGAAGTTTGGCAGGTTAACTTCGTTGTCAGTGACATCGGGTGTGAGCCATGTCTCTGGGATGATAATTACATCCGGGTCTCCGGAGTCTATCATGTTAACCAGCTCAGTCCGTTTATTTAACAGGCTGTGGGCGTTTGTGTAGCAAACTGCCAATTCAGTTTGGTGCTTCCCCGGCCTACCCACAGAGGTTTCGGGATCATTAAACTGCGAACTTGGACAACCCGAAGACCCTTAATCTTAGGGTTCTTTTCGCCGTTTCGGCGTCGTTCACTTAATTCAAGGGTCGCAGACTGTCTTTTGACACGGTCTACTAGGCTTAAGTCGGCGCGGACATATATGCCTGATCCTTTTAGAATATGAGAGTTGCTTAGAATATCATCCCTCTCTTCTTTAGAGTTTAGTACGACTTTGAGGAGACGTACAGGCTGACTTACTGTAGGTTCAGGCTTTTGGCCTATTCTAAATACGCTATGTATAGCAATGGCTGATACTGTTTGTGGATGTAGCTTGCCTAAAAGGGGCTTGACCAAGTTAAGGTCATACTCAAATCTAGTCTTTGGGTCGAAGGCCAGTGACTCTTCCACTTTGTGGAGAATGGGCGACCTGTCAGAGAGATCAGGTTTGCTTGCCGTGGCTTTCTTGCTCTGCGGCGTAAATGCCTTTCTGTCCTTCGTGGGCAGTGTGGCCAATGTATTGTCCTTATCTCGCTTTTTGCGAGAGACTGCGTTACGCCATTCATTGGCGTTCTCCTCGCCAATCGTAGTAGGATTTATTTGCCTGCTACTCACCGGTGTGGATGATCCACTAGTCTCCGGGAGACTTGAGCTGCAGGTTTGCGACCTCTGGAACGCCTCTTCTTTGTGGCAGTCTTTCCATTACTGTCACTGGTGGGCTTATCCAGTATCGTAGGGGCAGTCTGGGTGTCTGGAATGTGGTGAGTGCTCTTCTGTGCTGAAGAACACTCACTTATTGACAGAGACGCATCGAGGACATGTGCTGTTTTGTCGATGACGCTAGTCACGTCATCGTTGTCTGAGTAATAGTCGGTGTTCTACTGTAGTGGAGGACGCTTGCAGTCCATGAGCTTTAAAACCCCACTGAGAGTGGCAATGGCTTCTGTAATACGGAATTTGGTGGTACTACAACAGTCATTGCACAACCAGTCTGCTAGAGGTTTGCAGCAGCGTTTGTATGCTGCAGGGATTAGGTTTGTGCACATACTGTGAAACCATCTCTTACAGTTATCACACTGCATTCCCTCATCCACTGGGAATTGGCACATAACCCTTCCGCAGCGGTTTTTTGATGGGCATGCTGTCTAGAGCGAACTGGCGAAGAAATTTAATGATAACTTTAAATGTCTATAGACCTTTATAAATCAGTGATAAAAACCAATGAGTGCACAAAAATAGATTTATATAACTATTAGGTTATAAGACACAACCTCCTATAATTTAATAGACTTAAATCTGAAAAGTAAACTAACTTTGATCAGAATAAACTGATTTAAAGTTATTCTGTAGACTTTTGGAGCGTATAACACAACAAAAGCCAAAACTAAACGAGAGCGTGTAAAATTCACTCCCTTTTCAAAGTTCGCGCGGTAGCGATTTGTCACTATATATCGATCTGGGTGTTGCTTTTGCACTGACAGTGTCTACTTGAAAGAAAGAAACTGTTGGAAGGAGTATCATCCACCTGGATAAACCACATCAACAGATCGTGACAACAGAAATGCATATCTGCCTGTTTCGCCACATGACTGCATTTCCTCCTGAGGTACATTTTTTTCCTTCGCGTTCCCCAGTGGGACATGGGGCTTCAAGCTAGTGCCTTGAAGTTTCTGTAGCAGCGTTCATTTTTACAGGACGGGGTTGCTATCCTTATGCCCAACCTTTCCTCTTCACCAGCATTATATCTGGCTTAGCGAGGTGCAGGAGTGCGTCGGCCGGGGATCGAAACTCGGACCATGTGCGTGGTCGGCAAGCGTTCTAACCGCTGTGCTACCGACGCACACCTGAGGTACATACGATATCAGTTATCACAAATACAGGCCTAAATAAGACTTCTGATTCTGCTACTGAACTTAAGCGAAGATGCATGATCGGATAACCACACGAAAAGTGGAAAAAGTCTTCATACGCGAAGTCCAGTGTTCCACCATTGTTTACCTGACTTTCTCGTACTTTAACCATTCACCTGAAGATATGCGATATTAAAATAATACCCGACAGGGTTTGGATCTGACTCACACGTTTAATTTTTTATTAACCATGAAAAGAGCAGCCTCACAGAGATTTATGATAGGTGCTTTAGGATAGGACTTACTCACTCACTTCGTTACTGCGGTAGCATATAAAATACAACTTGAAATCCCCTCCCTATTATTATCTTGTGCTTTCCTCTGTAATTTGTAGGGTAGGAGCACATCGCTTCTCTATGCCACTGAGATGCAGTGATAGTACTTTCACCGATGGCGTTAGGGCGTATTAGTAGGCTTAAGAAACAAAAGGAGAGTAGGAAATGAAAGAGTCTAGAAGATAGCTGCAAACCTCTAAGCTTTTAGATTCATAAAGCGACGCGACTTTTCACTGCAAGGAATGAATGCGCTATAGTTTTCATATAAACACCCTACCTAAATACTATGAATTCTTGTCAGAATTCTTGTCCCTGGCCTAAATAAGTCTGTTCGTTGTAAAACACAAAGCTTGCTGTTAGTACTCCAAAATGACCTACAAACTTGAAGAAAGCCTCGGTTTATCTGAGATTATCACAGCGAGCCAACAACAGTTAAATTATCTGACACGCTGGCGGTCTGACCAAAAACCTAGCAGCTAAAAACGTTCCGACACTAAATTTCGTGTTGCACAACCATCTGTGGCCGGAGTGAGACAATCGTTAGGATTAAAACGCAATTAGTGTGTCAAGCTGCTATTCGACCTCTATGTGCTGCAGAAGCTCTCTGATCGAAAGCCCAAAACTGTGTTCAAAAGAATCTATTCCACAATATACATTCACCCTGGATCTAATTCGGTTCGACTCCTTAAGTTTATTGATATGAGTATTAAACTTAGGCACTGTGGTGACGTATAACTCCACTATAGATAAGATTTTACTTTGATAAATCACCCAGTATTGTACAGTAATATTTACTGATGACGTTATGAGCATAAAGTATTGCTTATAATCATATCAAGTCACTCACACAACGTTTTGCTTCATTTATATACATGTGTGGATTTGACTAGGCATTTGAACAAAAATCAATATAAGATAACGTACATTCAGCAATAATAATATGAGTGTTATTGATCAAATAGAATCATATGGGAAATAGGATGCTTTTAAAGTCTTAATAAGTAACTTGTTAGAATGTTATGTTGTACGTGAATCGAAATAGAATTTAAGATTATTTATTATCCTCCTCTGATTTGACAGGCGGTAATAATGTCTTCCATATCTCTGGTATTTGCATTGAGTCATTTCTGTTGATTGATAACACTAATATTATTTCTGAATGTACCTTATCTTATATTGATTCTTATTCAAATGTCTAATAAGTCTCACTCACGTATATAAATGAAGTAAAAAGTGTGAGTGACTTGATGTGGTTATGAGCAATAGTTTTTGCCCGACAGGTCATCAGTTAATATTACGATATAACATCGTTTGATTCATCAAAATAAAACCCTTACTTTAGTCTGTGCTTCTGTACTTTTCTAGTACGTTTTTCGCCTTTGCTATGAAAACATCTCATTCAAACTGTCTTCATTAAAGACTGTTTCACATATTAAACAAACTATCTCCTAGTCCAGTGATGTTTCGTTTCAAAGCTCCCTGTAATCTATATTCCCACCTTAGAACTCTCATGTAAAGTTGAAAATTTTTATCACCTTTAATCTTCTGCTTAGATATGTGGAAGTGAGTCATAAGTGTGTCTAAATATCTGACGGAATAAGCGCTTGGAATATCCCTCCTGAAACATCTAATCACACTATTTATACTTATTCAGACGTTTCCAGTATTTCATTATTTTGACATTCGCACACCATATGTTGATTTCATCTTTATCATTTGTCAAGTAAATTATAATTATATTTTTACAGTTTACACGTAGTGATAAATCTTTTACTCGAAACATAACCGAAACAAAAAACTTCTAATTGTGTAAACTGTTGAAATATAATTATAGTTGATTTGATATATTCCATATTGCCCTAACATTTTTAATGATGTTAACTTATTATTTGTCTTTGTCACTATTTAGTCTCCGATTTTACCGCTTCTTTTTGTTGTTGTGCAATCCAGAGATAATGTTTTGCCTTACAATGTGATTTTTTAAATGAATCAAGATTATTCTTGTCTTTGGGTCTCCTGCAGGAAGCGTTGGTCTATAATTCTTATGGACAGAGTTCGCATATCACCTTGTTGGAAATATTCTGCTCGATTTTAAGTATTTTTTGTGATTAGAACGTTCGCTTGAGTATGTAGAGCCTCTACAGCACAGCATTATGTGACCACTCGAAGGCCGCGAGCGTTTAAGGAACTCGGAAGGATAAGAAAAGAAACCAAATAAGATCTGCATCTTCCTAATGATTTGAATAATTAAGTATATATGGTCATGCATGTTGATTGTGTAAATGCTTAATTTATAATAATAATAATGACTGAATATATTATTGTCAATATTATTTTATTGACTGTTTGGAAAAGGAACTAATTTCCTTCTAGTGAGATGTGTTACGTCTTCAAACAACAAAGTCCCACTTTTTATAAATAAATAAATAAATTTCTCATAGTACATTACATGAGGGACGCCAGTTTACAGGCATCATCAAATTGTTACAGAAATAGAACCATATAATTCAATCACGACTTACAGGGGGTAGTAAGATATGCCTTACACGTTCACTGGAGATTATACATACACTTGATAAATGTTAATCCCAGTAGTGTAAAACAGCCTTTTCACTTATATACAATCATTTCTGTGCACAGTTGGAAAAATCTGCTAGATTGTCAATGATTGCAACATATCAGGAAATACAGAAGTATTGTCTTCGCATTAACAAAAACACAGGTTTTTGGTGGATGGATTATAAGTGCCTGGGAAAAAGTAAAGCTTGAAGTCAATTTTCACACATAACTTTGTTGTGCGTAGAGTCCTTGAATTATAGTTCATTGACGTGTTATTTTGAAATCAGTGATATGTTTATCCCATTTGATCTGCAATGTCATTATTGGGAGCAAATACATAAGCTTTAGACGCATTAATTAATGGATTTCTACTGCTCGTGGGTATTTTCTTAGCATAAGGAAGGTTTATGAATTTCAGCTGTTCAGACGGGAGTTGAGAATATTAACTGCTCAGCAACATTATGGATATAAGTTCATCATATTAAATTAGGAAAGGTGGGTTGTAGTTGGTGAGGTATATACGGTGCCCAAAGAGCGTACATCTGTCCATGTTGTGGTGAGTTATACCTTTTTCATGTTGTCGGTTTATATCCATTTTGTTCCACTTATTGTGTTCGGGGATTATTCCGCCCTCGTACGGTCAATGAGCTTTAACCTTACACACTGTGCCTTATAACGGGAATGTTTGCTGCGCTTTTGGTGATTAAAGAGCACTAAACAAGCAGGCTGTCCCAGATCGGTATCCAGTACTACACATTCAAGACTTCATCAACAGTTTTTGGTGTGCAGAAATATTTAGTAAAATTGAATTTGTTCATGCCTATCTCAAATTGCCAGTGCCTGAGGAAGATAAACATAAAACATCCCTTTCTATCCCATTTGGATTATGTGAGTTTGTGCGGGTTTCGTTTGGTCTCTGAAGTGCTGCATACTCTCCAAAGATATATGCATGACCTACTGCATGAACTGCCGTCCGCCAAACACACATAGATGAAATACTCATTGCCATATCAGATGTAAACAGACATGAACATCAGATTCTAGCAGTATTGCGCAAACTGGAAGACGACGGCTTGACAATCAAACAAAGCAAATGCAAATTTGGAACTATAACAATCGAACTCTTGGAGCATGTCATTGACAGTAGTAGGATCTCACCAGTTCCAAACGGGGTGGATACCATCCAGCAGTATCCCCTACCAAAGTCTCTCACACAGCTCCGAATGTTGCTCGGATTGATCAGTTTCTATCGACGCTTTATACCCAATCGCGCAAAGTAAGTGCCGACCTTCACGGGTACATAAGGGGGAAAACCAAAGGACTTTCAGTTGTCATAAGAGGCATACGACGCAATTGAACAGATGAGGGAAACGTCGGCGAAAGCTACAGCTCCGAAATATCCTGAATTAGATGCTTGCCTTGTAGTGATGGTGGATGCACTAGATAATGCTTTGGGAGCAGTTCTATACCAGCTAGTAGGAAACAGCTGAGAACCAATGGCATTCTTCTCTGAAAGGCTTAGCCCTACAGAAACTAGATATTCTGCTTTTGCCAGAGATTTGCTAGCAGTTTGCCTAGTAGTTGGACACTTCGGCTGCACGGTAGAGACCAGACGATCCACGATATACACAGATCATAAGCCTCGCACTTAGGTGCTCAACTCTGAAAAAGACAAATACTCTACACACGAAATTCTTCATCTTGACTTTACATCAAAGATTACCAGTAACATAAGACTCATGAAGGGGACGGAGAACTATGTGGCATACATACTGCGCAGAATGCGTGTGAATACAGTGCAACAAACCATTGTGGAATTCAGAGCACTGGCCGAGAGTCAAAGGAACGACGGGGAGTTAAAGCATATCTTCACCGCGAACAACTCCAATGTCAAACTGAAACAGTTGTCATCTACAGGAGATGGTAACGTTATGTACTGTGACACAGAGAAAAATTCACCTAGATCCCTCGTACCTAAAATTATGTGGAAGGCCGTATTTACTAATTTTCACTCCTTATCACGCCCTGGCGCAAAAGACCAAGCCAGAGCAATCTCAGCGAGATATATTTGGTCAAACCTGCAAAGCGACGTGCAGAAGTGAATGAGAAAGTAAATGGCATGCTAGGGGCTAAAATGAGCAGGCACATAATGTCAACCTTGGAAACATTCTCTTAGTCAGACACCCGTCTCGCCCACGTTCACGTGAACTTGGTACTCAAACGGATTCACTTACTAGTTCATATGCGTCGATAGATTCACTAGGTTCTTGGTAGCTGCCGAAAATACGGCGAAAACAATAGTCAGAGTCTTTCGTCAATACTGGGTACCCATGTTCGGTCTGCATATAGCAGTAATAAATGACAGAGGAGTACAACACAAGTAGGAGATTTTCAACAACTTGTCGAAGTTCCTGAGATCATACAGAATCCGCTGCACAGCGTATTACCCTCAAGCTAACTGAATGACGGAACGCTTTCATCGACAGCAGAAGGCTGCATTAACATTTCCCCTTAACCACACCCGCTGGACAGAACTACTGCTGTGATACCGAGTGTTCGAACATCCATAAAAACTGATACTCAATGTTTCTCTGCATAAATGGCATTCAGAAGCACACTTAGACTACTTGGCGAGTTTACAATTCCTGGTGCTGATAGGGCCAACCTTGACCAGGCTTCATACGTTGAAAAAAGACAGAAGATAGTTATTATTTTTTTGAAACCAGTTTACATCGTTACTCTGTAAGTGTTAATTAACAAAAGACTGAAACTGCACCTACTGACGAATTATATGATCCTGAACCTTATGAATAGACATGGTTGATACATGTCACTCTCACTGCACGGCTGTATGAGTCGGTTTTTCTCGTAAGCAGGCCAAACCCCTGTAAGTACAAGCCAAATTCACCCTTTTCTCCCCATAATCAAGCATCTTGGAGTGTGCTTCAAAGGAAGAAACAAAACAAAAGAAGAAAACTTTACACTATAGATGAGGTGAATGTGACTAGGTTCATGAAACTCAAGGTGAGTTTTACCCATGTTGTAGTAATAAAAAATTTCATATTCAATTTATTATTGCATGTGTATTAAGCATGACGACCACAATAAGTACAGGATTTGGTGTCTTTTACAAAGAGAGGCGTTACATATTCATAGCTCTTATGTAAACAAGAATGCAGTGTGCTAATTAACCTGTCAGATGTTTTGCTTCATACGTTGTCTCAATTTAGTATGAAACTCTGTTTAGATCACATCGATCTCTACCCAGGATTCCCAGTTCCGTGTTCATTTCCTGTTGTTAGCTGTATCCAAATATGTCGATTTTAACTGAAATTCTACACATTTATTCACTTTAATACACCATACTTTAAATGTGTACAGTATGGTTTTGAACAATTGTGGTGGACTATAGGATGCCTACCTACGAATTAGTACTGGTGCAAACGTATACTTATTACTGTTATATGCAAAACTACTATTTCAAAATAGCCTTAGGGAAGGCACGTTTGTTGCCACAACACAACAGTCTTGCGCAAGCATATTAGCTGTCATTGGAGAAGTAGTACAGTAATGGTGCAACAGAAAAACCTATTTATTTACCTACTCATTCACTAAACTGTTTTGTTTCAGCTTATGCTACCTGAATAGTAGTGAGAGGAGGACATAAAAAGGACTTCTAAATTTGTACTGGAAACATTGACAGTGACAAGAACTGTCCTAAATAGAAAACTCCTCCAACCTTCTTACCATACCAACAGTGTCTGGATATGCGAATGCCTTGGAAACTGCTTTTCTGATAAACGTGGAAATCACTAGTACAACTGCACTCATTTGAATGATAACAAAGAATAACTGGAATAATTGACTTTCTTCTCACGCATCTTCATGTATTCAGTATTCTTACTGCATTTTTACCTTTTCGTATATGCATATCAAAGCTTTTCACGGGTGACTGGCCCAATACTGCAAAATCCTTCGAACTTTATTGATTGCATTTTTGTATTAGAAAGTTAGCAGGAGCTATATTGTGACATTTTGTCGTCTGTAGCCTTAATAGTTATCGATTAAGACCGAAATAGCATACCTGAGACAGCTTAAACCATGTATTTCGAAACTTTACATTCTACGAATAAATAATCTGTGACATTCTTGGTGCCTCTCGGCTTTAAAAGACCGGTCAACCCTCAGGTATAGGATAAAACATATTGTGTGAATTTCTTCTGTGAGGTGAGGACAATAAGGTTTATTTTTTGCAGATACCATCAGGCAAACAACACACCTACACTTGGTTTCACTTTCCTCCTTTCAGATCTCAGAATAAATTTGCAAGTCCAAATTTGTGAGAAAATTACAGGTCGTCGGTTGGTAATTTGAGTAATCGTTCTGACTGCAAAATCGGTTTCTAAAGGTGAATAGCTGGCTAATTTTGAATTAATTTTGAGTTTTTAATGTTATTTTTATTGGATGCAAATAAACAAGTGTAATCACGAATAGTCGTTCTTTCCCTGTCTTTGTAACGTTTTACGGTTGCACAACTCACAGTGAACTTATGTTAGCTATACAGTAGGATATATATATATATACAAAGTGGTATGTATTAAACAGGAGATAACAAGACTGCAATGAGAGGTTGATAAGGAAATAACGAATGTGTGAAATGAAACAGGTGAAGGCATATATTGAGCAAAGAGATAGTATTACTAATAATAAGTCCGGATAGTATAAATGAAAAATTCGATAGTATTGAGAAAATGCTCGAATGAACGGTATAAATTATAACGAGGAATGACAGTTATTATTATTGCAATAATAAGCGTTTGAATATGTTCAGATTGACTTGTCAATTTTCCTACCCCACACTCTACAAATCTATTATGACTAATCACCACCATTGTCTCCCACTTTACAATATTTCGTAGTCGATTTCAGCCTAGCACGTTTGTCACACAAATGCTACTATTTATTTTGACATCCTATAACTAATCTGTTATTCTACGTAAAAAATGTATCCGCCACATAACTGACTATTATCGTAACGACAACAAATATTTTATTTTATAATTGTAAGAACATGAAGGGGGGAAATAATTGGAAAGAATATTCTTCGTTCACATCTTCCAACTGATGACCACTTGGTTAAAGAAAATGTGCGAACATGAACACCATTAGCCGACAGACACCACGTAGTAGAGTTGTTAGGCCTAGTTATTGAGAGTTAGTTAACTGAGGATCAAACTTTGGCGTAGGCCTGACCAATTAAATTGATCTATACGTTGATGGGATAAGTTATGTTGTCATCGTTCCGGCAGAAAATTTACTGCTCACTGGCAGTAAATGAGTGCAGAGATTCGGTGGACAGTGTTGTCAAGATTGCCACGAGAGATAACCCCAAGTGTATTTGTCGATTCCTGGCACGAGGACAAGTACCAACTAGTGAGTGCGTTGTAAAAAAACGCATTCAGGAAACAGTGCAATCTTGGGATAACTGAAGCCTCCAACAGTCATTCTTGAGATAGTTCAAAAAAGGGAATGCGAACCGTAAAATTACTCCTTGACAACTCACAGCTCAATGAAATATCATAGGAATTACTGCTGTACAAATGACACCGAGTATGATTCTGACGAGATTATCAAGCTTCCGCCCCCAAAGTTTCTAGAATGCGAAGATACCACACCAGTATCTATATATGCAGAAACTCTGGGTCCAAACAAGTTAAGCTGATTAAACTTTCACCGATCGATATCGGTCACCGAGAAATTAGAAACGGACTACAGTTTCTCTTATCTTTAAGCAAGGGATCAATAGGATACACAATTCTATAGGTCGATATCTTCAGCTGTCAAGCTTGATAGAGAATCACACAGGGGGATATCTAAAAAGGTCGATAATCTGCATGAAGCTCAACGTGGTTTCAGGAGAAATTTTTTAATTATAGCTTTATTCCACACCGTATTTTTGGTACAAGTATGGATATCGGTGATATCGGTAGCCGAATTTGGCAGGCTGACCATTGATATCGGGTATGCGTCGGCAAAGGATCAAACCCCGGACAACGTGCATGGTCGATGAGAGTACTAACCTCCACGTCACCGACGCACAATACCAGTCTGAGGAAGGCTTGAACTAACTGCATAACATTTTAGGGCCAGAAGATTCAAATCCATATTCTGTTTCTGGATCTTGTGGAAGCTTTTCCCTCTGTGCTTCTATTTTGAGAAGTCACCCAAATGGAGGCTGGCGACCCATTGCTGTTTTGGATCATAGCCTATTTGAAGGACTCGAATTTTGCCCGTAGTTGAGCCAAGTGAGCTCCATATGAAGGACAAGATTCACTGAAGTGTCAAAGGAGCAACTGCCAGTCCATTATTGTTCTTGATTTTCATATATAATATACCGAATTACGCAAGTTTTTTAGCATTCCAGTACACAGATGACGTTAAAGTGAGAATGAATATATTAAGAAGAACAAATTAAGTTGACGAGAGACCTGAACGGGCTGAGGAAGAGACTTAATTTTAACAAGGGTGAGTGTTCATCCATTTAGCGGTAGGAATAAGAATCTCCTACCATTTATGTGAAACCAGACTATCCCATACGAAAACTACCTCAAGCGACTAATGACCGTGTAATTGGGTGAAGACACCGACTTCGCTGATAAAGGCACTAAAGCATTTTACCACTTGCGCAAGCAGCTAAGCGTACTTATACTTTAACTTTTCATGCAGCTGTGAGAAATGTATAGAGGGCTATAACTGGAAGCACTTAACTCTACTGAGCCGTTATTCCTAAAATGTCACGCTAAGGAATTCACTGTCACTGGTCAAAAGTGCCAACGGTGACATGGTCGATTTTGAAAAGCAGGAACTGTACACTAACGATTATGGCAGGACTATGAGCGAACAAATTAAGTCACCGAATCTGACATTTATTGGAAGGTCAGCGCGATACTCTTCAGACACAGCCACTCATCGCAGGACAGTTACAATGGTGTGGTCTAACTTCCTTTCCATCAGAGTTTTCCTTCTAAGAAATTCACTGATGGCTGATAAAATTGTTTGACGAAATATATCCATACCCAGAAGCACCACAGTTCCACTTAAAACCCCACTTAATAACTTTATGAGCAATAAATTGTGCTCAAAACCTCATACAGTTGGCAATACTGTGACACTGTTTGTTACATCAAATAAACTTATCTGTTGCAGCATTGCAAAACATACTTTGCAGACAAAATACTTTTACCTACCAACTCTTTTGTGTTCGGTAGAGCCGCATTAGTCAAGGGAATAAATTATACATGAAAAACAGAATTGCTACTATAAGTAGAGAGTGTCGAAAAATTGATAATGTTTTACGAGCCCATCGGAAGTTATTGGGTGTCGGGTGGCCTTGAAACCCATTCGGAAGCCAGCATGACCTTAAGAAATCTGGTGTTGGTCTTCTTCATTGTGGCATATGTTGACTGACTTATGCCTCGCTGTGGAGAAACACCACACCTCGCGTATGCTGATTTTCATTATGATGCTGGGAAATTTAATACAGCTGTCGAAAAATTGTTTATCTAACGACATTTCAGAAGTCTTTCACTTTTTTAATTTACCGCTACCGAACCACCCAGGTATTCTTTGGAGTATTATTTTTCTATAGTTTATACAGAGGTAATTGGGATATCAGGAATTTTTCGTAGTGCAAAAACACAAATCGGTCTCTTGGATGTAGTTTTGTATGCAGCCTGCACATTGGATAGTAATCTTCTAACTTCCCGACAAGCAGGCTTTGGAATGGACCGGTATGACTGTAGGTTCATTTATTCTGATGTTCGCAGTCTTCCTAGGGGGTGCCTGTAATCCCACAACATGGAGGAAAGATGTGGTGATTCCTATTCTCGAAAGTCTCGGTTTGTCGTATTATAATCCAGTGGGTACCGTTTTGTTTTTTCCTCATTTTAGTGTGATTTGTGTTGGAAAATGAGAATCAGTTTTGATAAGCACCATCTTATCTTGTCTGTATGGTTAGGTGTATTGTGTTCGGTTGTAATGCATCAGAAGGCATTATACTTTCTTCTATTGTACTCGCGTAAAGTTCATTTTCAGCCACCATAGTACGTTTAGATGTTGAGGAAGAATTAGCGAATAATAGTCATCACCAGAATCTTTGAATTAATTGTGACATATCTTGCCCATTATTAATTTGACGGTTTTGGAGAAGTACTACTTTTTCGCCTGTTGCTTCTTGATTTTGATGAACGGTTCAGGGTCATAAGAATGTTTTATGGTATGGCAAATGTTTCCATTCGCTTAATACAGGTCAGTCAAACAACATAGATTAGGTGGCAGTTTATATTCAGGGGTTAGTTAACGATAGCTTTCATCAGTAGCCATGAAAGAAATAGGAGACAAATTAGAAAGTAAGTAGGAAGCAAGGGATTAAGGGACAGAATCAGAAGCTTACATAGTAATCATAAGAGAAGAACGATAATGAAACGTACCTTGTAAATTTACATTATAAAATTAATGTAGGTATCCATAGATAAAGACAAAACAGAGTAGCAATAAGACACTACTAATTCACTGTTTCTTCAACGGACAAATAGACCATGCAATTGTACCTAGTGGTGCTGGTTCCGTTCGGCATGTTTGACAGATATGTTAGAATCATTGCAAACTTGTATCACTGAAACAGTCAATCTTCAGTGCTGCAATCTGCCTCCTTGTTTTAGAGGCTGCAGCCAAAAGCTGCACTACTTTCGGAAACAGGTTACTGTCTAATGTGGGATTTATTCCTTAGTGATAGCTTTACCTTTGAAAGTTTCTGCCATACTCCAATATTTATTGACATTTTGGGTAGAATGCTTATGAAATAAATATCAGCTGACGTGTGTCAGTGTTCGTCTTTCTGGAAAAATTTTCTAAATGACAGGAGCTTAAAGTACTAAGACGCGTTTTAGGGATCAATATCCAGATAGTGGTACAATGATTATCGTGAAGGGTAAGATTATTCCTGTGGAATTTTTACGTAGCTCCTAATCGCTGCTTTAATTAGCACAGAGTATGACTAATTTGTGACTCACAGTAGCGTAGTAGTGTCCTCCGAGTGATTTGAATCAACTAAGCATACTTTTATTATACATATTCCTAAATACAGGTAAGAAAGAGATGCAAAAGTCACCAGTGAGAAAAAGATGAAGGACCAATGTAAGAAGTTTACAACCTTACCTTCGACTATCTAATAGGGTACCTATGGAATTCTAGCAGTTGACCTACAAATTCTGGTTGCACGATTGTTGTGGTGGGTTAGTGTGAGTTATGCAGTTACAAAACCTGCCTTCATATGTTTACAGATTGACTCGCCGCACTGCTCTCCAATTCAGTGTTGATGGTATATTATCAGTACATTTTGCAAAAATCCGTTTGTAAACAAGATAAACAGAGAGAGATTTAAGGGAAACGTAGTGGGTTCGAACCTATGTATTCTTCTCTCCTCGTTTCAAATGGTCTCATTAAGTTATACTTTTCTGTGTTAACCCAAGTTTTAAAAAGAATCAGCATGAAGTTATTTCCATTTTAGAATTATGGTATAGTTAGAGAATAAAATGAAATAAGGAGATCAAATGAGTAGTCACTTGCAAAAGATGTAGGTAATGAGTAACTATTATGTCGCTAATTGTTCTGTTTAAAGTAAACAGTGCATGCTGATCGCAAATTTCTTTACACACCTGGGGCTGAAGTTGGTTGTTTTGAGTATTGGACCAGATAAACACGTATTCGTATTAGCCTGAGCGGATCGAAACTACTGATAGTTGTTTTTAGGGACTTATAAAGAAGGAAGTTCAGTGGGTTTGTCAAAGCATTTTAGATGGTATTTTTCTAGTGTGACGATGGTCATGATGAGTTTATATTCAATAATTACGGATAAGACTTTGGATCTCAACTTTTGCATAATATAATTGGATTTCAATAGAGAAGAAATCCCCATTTAGACATTTAGAAAGCAGGACTGAGAAAAGAAATATTTACTTTTCAGTTAGATCCTCATCTCTGGCTCTACTTTAATATAAATAGCATTTTTATTACAATACACAACAATTTACCAATAAAGTGTCGATATGTTTGTTAACAATGATTAGTCAGTGTCAACATGTCAGTGGGGTGATAATCAATGAAGAAAATTAATACAGACAATTAAAAGGTAGAAATGGTTGAAACATGTGGATTGCGTAATGCATAATTTTGGAAAAATGGAGAGTAATTAAGGAATAAGCGTGTGCACAGGTTGATTACGTAACAGGTTGTTAAAGAAAATAAAACGATTTCGATTTAGTGGGAGGCGGGCGAAGTAGTCCGGTCTATACATTCATGTAACGATGGCCAAGGTAAGGAAAGTGGCTGTACAAATTTCTTCTGAACACACAGATTTGACTCCTTCAGGTGGGTCCCTATTGCTTCAGCTGTATGTAAAAGACGACCTCTAAAGCAAAATTAAGGTTAGTAGGTATGCGATAAATAATTTTAAATGCTGTATTAACGTCAACTTTATGCTCACTATCTACAAGGTGTGCTAAAATAGCGCTAAGAATAGGTCTTGTTCGTCCCTTGCTTAACCATGCTGGATGATGTTCGGAAATACGATGATGAACCTGCCTAATTGTACGCCCGATGTAGCTGGCTCCGCAGCTGCAGTCAAACTGGTAGATACACATAGAGGAGGCGAATTCAGATGTATCCTCCTTGTTCACCAATGCATCGTTAATGGAGACAGTGGATTTTATATGTGATGAGATTACTACGCGAAACATAGACATCGGCATTTCTGTATCCTCCTTGAACGAACTTATTGTAAGATGTACAATGAATGTTCATTTCTTATTCAATAAGGAATATTACAGACAAACTAATGGTGGAGCTATGGGTTCCCCATTAGGTCCAATTCTAGCTAACCGTTATTGCCAACTTTATTTTTTTCGGTTTCTGATTCAGCTAATATGAAGTGTATTGTATACAACTGCATACTTTTTTCATTAGGATGCATATATATATATACATATAATTGATCGTTGACTAATACTTTCTTCCTCTTCTAATCTTTAGTCATTGTTTCTTATTCATCTAGCAAGTAGATGTATGGTCACCAGACCTTATAAAATTGGAGAAAAACGCCAAGTTATCATCTGACATACTGTTATTTGTTTTTGAAAACTGGAAGACGAGAGGGCTAGTCAGTCTGCTGGAAGTTATTTATCTTGCTTCCCAAAGAAAGCCTTTGGTAGTAACCGTATCCAAAGTTGAAGATACTGGTCCTCTTTTAATAGCTGGTGAAAGTATTGATAAGTTGTGAGTCTACTGTTTTTATTCTTATATTCTTTGCATTTCGATGTTATAATTGCAGTTATTATTATAGTAGATTAACAGGCAAGTGAATCTTAATAATCTTGTAGAGGCTTTTTTCAAAATCTAATCTCATATATTTCTTATTTTCCGAAACAACTAGCGACTAATTGGTCAAACAGATATAGGCCATTTACTCATGGACTTCAAATTAAATCTGTAATTGATGGCACTTGTGACAAAGTTTTAACAAACAACATTTCGGTAAACACTGGATTCAGAGTTGGACATACATCGTATGTACTTTATTAATCTGCCAGTAAAATATTCTTCGTGGCACTGTAAACTACCCTTACGCTTGAACACCTTCAAATCTGATTACCTTGCGAAATAGTGAAGGGAAAAAGTGGTTTATATTTTACGGGGGAATCTTCAATTATCACTAAAACACATCAAAACATTTGATGGCTTTCAGTGTCGGGTAGGAGTTGGCATATGGTAAAGTTTGTGGGGGCGAAGTGTATTTCCAATAATTAAGTATCTTTCTCTACAACCTTTGCACGTATTTTTCACTCTCCTGTCTGCTCGTTTATTCTAAACTAGGCATTTTATGTTTTCCTCCTCTAGTAGTTAGCGTGTGTTAACTACTATGCAGGGTCAGGTGTAATCATTTGATGTACACACTCGGTCTTCAAATAATAGGTAGTAGATTCAAACAATTTTTCCCGCACTCTGTTCTTAACTACCGAGCAATTCCACGAACCATTACACAATAATTATGGCTAGAAATATGTGTCAGGTAACCGAATTTCACAGGAGTATCATATTTTTATGCTTATCAGACATTGTGTTCTACGTTAGATTTATTTCAGAGCTATTTGTTTCTTAGCTAATTGTTTACTTGAAAAATGCAGTATGTAGGGAAATGATCATATGCACAATTTTAGGTTTACATCCTTCAGGAAAAATGAATAGCTAAGAAAAATTTCATATGGCGTCGAAACTTTGAGAATTTTTACTTTGTGGTTAAAGCTTTTTCCATAAATTATTGAAGCTGTGTAACCTGTACCGATAGTCATCGGTATGATCTCAGTTATGACTCAGAGAATTTCCCTGCATTCTTAATTCACATCTTACTATTCACAAATACTGTAGTGGATAATTTTAGTTACTGATATGTGCTGTATAAATTTTTGTATTCTAACGAGTTAAATTGTCCTGCCTATTAATTTGATTCTCTTCACCTTTTATTTATCTTTTTAGAGAATACTATTATCTAGAGGAAGCTATGAATTATTTTCTGAAAACAATCAAGCGTCTCAGGATTCCATGTTTTTCGGATGTTGAAACTGCTGTAAATCATGCGATCCGCAATAGCTATTTGGTAAGTTTTCCTTGTTCAACCTTACTTAGTTGATGTGTGTATCGGTTTCCTTACGATGAATTTAATAAGCTCTGTGATGATATAGTCAATGCATCATGTGTTTGTGGTGAGTCTGTCCTAATTCTCCGTGACTTGCTGTTGTCGAAGAGCAAAGCTTAACACAATAGTTATTGAGGTTAAGCTTTTCAGAACTGTGTTATTCATGCCTAACATTCCTACACAAATCTCTTTCTAATTCCGTCAAATTCACTTTGCCTTTTGAAAACCCAACTGAGACCTTAAGCTCTGTAAGCAGTTGAAGAAATTTCATCTGGATATTCTTATTTCTCATACTTTAAGTAATAGTACTTTGTCATTTTAAAACTAGTGGGCTTAAGTTTCTATTCATTTCCAGATGGTAGGTAAATTTTCAAGCTGCTTCAGTTTACACTTTAGACTTTTCTACACATGTGTAGTTGACTTTCGATAATCTCGTCTCGTAAGACATGCCAGTCAACTAGTTGAAGTGTTTGTTAAGGATAGGAAGTAAGGTGGTTGATTATGTTCATGATTTCACGTAATTGGGGTCCTTATGGACCAGATTTTACATTCTTCCACTTTAATGTAAGCAGGATATCCTATTATCTATCTAATGGTATGTGTACTGCGTGGCAGTCCGTTCTGTTTGAATCTATACCTGTGATATATGGACACTGAATGTAGAGGATGTAAAGAGACTAGAGGCTTTTAGTCATAAATATCTCTGACCAGTCGCTCGCGTTAAGTACACCAAGATAGGTGATAATGAGCTTATGGTTATGTTAGGTAAGGAGGAGATTAGTCGATGGTGTGAGGTTACATAGATTCAGACGGGCGAGGCATGTCTTATGCATTCCGATGTAATGTGTCTCTTGACGGGTAATGATAACTAAAGCAAGGTGTATGTTGGGTAAGGGTTGGAAGTAGTCAGACCAAAACATGACACCCATGGATTCATCGATTGTTGGTCTGAGCCACAAAGAGTGATTACTTACTTTTACTTTACTTTACTTCGGCTATCTCCTACGGGAGGATGAGACGGCTTCATGAACATCTCGAATCATCGCTGCCCAGGCGCGGCGATCTGATGCAAGGTTTTGCAACAGGGTTATCCAATTCTTGTTCCACAGACGGAGTCCGTAGACGGTTTGTAGCCCCAGGCACTCCATATCAGCCTTGACTGTACCAAGCCATGTTTTCAGCTGTCCACCCCTGCGACATCGCCAAGATGGTAATGGCGTAACCACTGTGCGTCGGTGGCACAGTGGTTAGGACTCTCGCCGACCATGCACATGGTCCGGGGTTCGACCCCCTGCCGACGCACACCCGATATCTATGGTCGGCCTGCAAAATTTGGGCTACCGATATCCATGCTGAAAATGTCATACTTGTACTGAAAATACAGTGTGGCATCAAGCTGTAATCAAAATATAAAAAAATATAATATAAAAAATATTTAGAACTGATTTGACCAGATCGTCATCTGGTCGGTGCAGAACATGGCCAAACCACCGAAGGCGACGTTGTTGGACCAGTACTGGAATTTGGTTGATGTTGTAGCAACGACGACGCACTTCTTCGTTGGAGAGTTTGTCCTGCCAACGAACATGCAGAATGTACCTGAGGCACCAATGGTCTACTACCTCGAGTCTGCGTACATCTTCCGCGCGAAGAGGCCAGGTTTCACAGCCATAGAGGAGAACGGATCGTATGGAGGCTTGGTAGACCCGAATTTTAATCCTGAGACTGATTTCCCTCTTGCTCCATAGAACGCTCCTCAGCTGTAGAAACGCATTCCGGGCATTGGAGATTCGCGCATTCACTTCGTTTTTCGCTTGACCGTTGGGAAGCATTATGGATCCCAGATATCTGAAGGATGGCACAATTTCAATAGGTGCTCCATTCAGGTATAAGATTTCATCATTGCTGGTGGATGTGTTCGAAAACATTTTGGTTTTGGAAGTGTTAATTTCCAAACCGATAGTAGACGCGAGGTGGTTTACCTGATCGAGCGCCTGTTGCATATCGGGGAAGTTTTCAGCTAATAACACTATGTCGTCAGGGAATTCGAGGTCGGTTATGTGAATATCGGGCGAAAGTTGGACGCCGTGGTGCTCGGTTAGGGCGTGCCGCAAAATCCAATCAATTGTGAAATTGAACAGGATGGGGGATGCTGGACAACCTTGCCGGACACCGCTGGTTACCTCAAAAGTGCGAGACTCTTCACCGTTCACTCGGACTCGAGCTCTGGTGTTGGAGTAGTATGACCTGAGCAGGTTGATTAGCTTGGTCGGAACTCCGTCGAGCTCCATTAGATACCAGAGTGCTCCTCGATCAACTGAGTCGAATGCCGCTCGGAAGTCGATGAAGCAAGCAACCGTCGGCTGGTGGAATTTGTCCCTGTGTTCCAAAATTCTTCGCAGTGTGAATAATTGATCAACACAGCCTCTTCCAGGTCGAAATCCGGCTTGATTTGGCCTTGTTCGCACGTGGCGTTCGGCAGCGAAGTGGTTCAGGAGAATGGAAACAAAATCCTTAGCAGCGATATCAATCAGACTTATGCCTCGGTAGTTCTCGCATAGTGACCTGTCTCCCTTTTTGTGGAACGGTAGCAGAACTGAGGTGCTCCAATCGGAAGGAATGGTTTCGGAATCCCAAATTGAACAGAACAGCGAGTGCAGCGAATCGGTTAGCGCTGGAGTGCAGACCTTGTATATTTCTGGAGGTAGACCATCTTCGCCCGGAGCTTTTTTGTTTCTGAGTCTGTTAATTGTTTTAGCTATTTCGGTTGGAGTGGGTGGATCGCAGTCAACTACGTAGGGTGTTGGTAAGTGTCGTATCGGTCGATGAGACGGTTGACCAGTGTTGCGATTGAGTAGCTGCTTGAAATGTTCGGCCCATCGTTCCATCTTACCATTGGTGTCTGAAATAATTTCTCCTGATGCTGTGCGTAACACAGCATGGCTGTTAAGGCGTTTGCCAGACGATAGGCGTATGAGACGATAGAGTTTTCCGAAATCGCCTACATTTGATGCTGCTTCCATGTTAGTCGCCACATTAGACCAATAGCGATTTCTGTCATTCCTAGCAGACTGTGTAGCTTTGCGCCTGAGGGAGCGATAAACTGGAGACTTTGCTAGGCGAGCGTCTCTGGCTTGCGAGGATAGATGCATAGTGTGCTCTGAAATCCAGTCTTTCTGCTTGTTGGATGTGGTACCCAAATGTGACATTGAAGCTTTAGAGACTACTTCTTTGAAATGATTCCATCGTGTCTCAGGTGTATTAGAAGATGTGGATGTTGGCTCATCTGCGGCGCTTAGTTCGGCCTGGATTTGTTTGGACAAGGCTTGTCGCTTTGTCGAACATTGAAGCGGGGCAACATTGATACGCTTCGGAGGTCGCGCCTTCTGGCGTGTTGTTAAACGAAGTTTGAATTTCGCCCGAACTAGAGTATGGTCTGATCCCCCTTTATTTCCGGCCTCTGCGCCACGATAGGATCGACAGTCCTCCACCGAGGAGATCCAGCGTGAGCGTACTAGGATGTAGTCAATCTGATGTGCAGTGCGACCGTCGTTCGAATACCAGGTGAGAAGATGTTTTCTAGGGTGTTGAAATCGAGTGTTGGTGATATATAATCGATTGTAATCAGAAAAAGCTAAAAGTCTATCACCATTACGGCAGCGCTGATCGAGACCGTGTTTGCCTAGTATATGTTTTGTCGCGTCGTCTGAAGGGCCAGTGCGGGCGTTCCAATCGCCGGCTACTATGAGAACGTCACGCTTTGGGATTTTGTTGATTGCCTCTTGAAGATTGTCATAAAATTCGTCTTTGATACTTTCATCAGAGTCGAGGGTTGGGGCATAGGCAGCGAGAACAGAAATGTCGAGCGGGGAACCCTTGAACCTAGCGATTGCAACTCTGGAGTTGACCGGTTCGAACGATATTAGGGCATTATTGGCTTTGTTACTGAGAGCAAATGCTACCCCATGTTGTCCCGAATTATTCTGGGGTCCACTACGAAGCAACCAGAATGAAGAATCTGTTCCAGGTACGGCTATTCGGCGGGAGCCATGATCGGGTAACCTCACTTCAGATAGACACGCTATGTCCACCTTGTAGTCGTATAAAGAACGCATGGTGATAGACTGGTTACCAGGATCCAACAGCGTCCTAACATTCCAGCAGCCAACAAATAGTTGGTTTCCAAGTGTTAATTTCCCAGCTGGCTTACTTTTCACACTGACCACCGGGTGAGCACAGGGCGCGTCGCTTACTGGGAACGCCGTAGCATGGTGAGAGTCGTTTGTAAGAGAGTTCATGAAGTTTCATGGGAATTCGGCACGAGTGATGTCCCCAGAATCGCTCGGACTTTTGTTTGAGAGTGCAGCTCTAGCCTTTACACAACCAGGTGTGACCTACAAGGCAGTAGGAGTGGAGAAGGGAGTCCACTATCCATTGGCAGCCGGTGACCGGAGTTCAGTTCATACGCCTTTTTGAATGGGGCCAGACATCCAGGACATCCAAACAAAAGTCCGAGCGATTCTGGGGACATCACTCGTGCCGAATTCCCATGAAACTTCATGAACTCTCTTACAAACGACTCTCACCATGCTACGGCGTTCCCAGTAAGCGACGCGCCCTGTGCTCACCCGGTGGTCAGTGTGAAAAGTAAGCCAGCTGGGAAATTAACACTTGGAAACCAACTATTTGTTGGCTGCTGGAATGTTAGGACGCTGTTGGATCCTGGTAACCAGTCTATCACCATGCGTTCTTTATACGACTACAAGGTGGACATAGCGTGTCTATCTGAAGTGAGGTTACCCGATCATGGCTCCCGCCGAATAGCCGTACCTGGAACAGATTCTTCATTCTGGTTGCTTCGTAGTGGACCCCAGAATAATTCGGGACAACATGGGGTAGCATTTGCTCTCAGTAACAAAGCCAATAATGCCCTAATATCGTTCGAACCGGTCAACTCCAGAGTTGCAATCGCTAGGTTCAAGGGTTCCCCGCTCGACATTTCTGTTCTCGCTGCCTATGCCCCAACCCTCGACTCTGATGAAAGTATCAAAGACGAATTTTATGACAATCTTCAAGAGGCAATCAACAAAATCCCAAAGCGTGACGTTCTCATAGTAGCCGGCGATTGGAACGCCCGCACTGGCCCTTCAGACGACGCGACAAAACATATACTAGGCAAACACGGTCTCGATCAGCGCTGCCGTAATGGTGATAGACTTTTAGCTTTTTCTGATTACAATCGATTATATATCACCAACACTCGATTTCAACACCCTAGAAAACATCTTCTCACCTGGTATTCGAACGACGGTCGCACTGCACATCAGATTGACTACATCCTAGTACGCTCACGCTGGATCTCCTCGGTGGAGGACTGTCGATCCTATCGTGGCGCAGAGGCCGGAAATAAAGGGGGATCAGACCATACTCTAGTTCGGGCGAAATTCAAACTTCGTTTAACAACACGCCAGAAGGCGCGACCTCCGAAGCGTATCAATGTTGCCCCGCTTCAATGTTCGACAAAGCGACAAGCCTTGTCCAAACAAATCCAGGCCGAACTAAGCGCCGCAGATGAGCCAACATCCACATCTTCTAATACACCTGAGACACGATGGAATCATTTCAAAGAAGTAGTCTCTAAAGCTTCAATGTCACATTTGGGTACCACATCCAACAAGCAGAAAGACTGGATTTCAGAGCACACTATGCATCTATCCTCGCAAGCCAGAGACGCTCGCCTAGCAAAGTCTCCAGTTTATCGCTCCCTCAGGCGCAAAGCTACACAGTCTGCTAGGAATGACAGAAATCGCTATTGGTCTAATGTGGCGACTAACATGGAAGCAGCATCAAATGTAGGCGATTTTGGAAAACTCTATCGTCTCATACGCCTATCGTCTGGCAAACGCCTTAACAGCCATGCTGTGTTACGCACAGCATCAGGAGAAATTATTTCAGACACCAATGGTAAGATGGAACGATGGGCCGAACATTTCAAGCAGCTACTCAATCGCAACACTGGTCAACCGTCTCATCGACCGATACGACACTTACCAACACCCTACGTAGTTGACTGCGATCCACCCACTCCAACCGAAATAGCTAAAACAATTAACAGACTCAGAAACAAAAAAGCTCCGGGCGAAGATGGTCTACCTCCAGAAATATACAAGGTCTGCACTCCAGCGCTAACCGATTCGCTGCACTCGCTGTTCTGCTCAATTTGGGATTCCGAAACCATTCCTTCCGATTGGAGCACCTCAGTTCTGCTACCGTTCCACAAAAAGGGAGACAGGTCACTATGCGAGAACTACCGAGGCATAAGTCTGATTGATATCGCTGCTAAGGTTTTTGTTTCCATTCTCCTGAACCGCTTCGCTGCCGAACGCCACGTGCGAACAAGGCCAAATCAAGCCGGATTTCGACCTGGAAGAGGCTGTGTTGATCAATTATTCACACTGCGAAGAATTTTGGAACACAGGGACAAATTCCACCAGCCGATGGTTGCTTGCTTCATCGACTTCCGAGCGGCATTCGACTCAGTTGATCGAGGAGCACTCTGGTATCTAATGGAGCTCGACGGAGTTCCGACCAAGCTAATCAACCTGCTCAGGTCATACTACTCCAACACCAAAGCTCGAGTCCGAGTGAACGGTGAAGAGTCTCGCACTTTTGAGGTAACCAGCGGTGTCCGGCAAGGTTGTCCAGCATCCCCCATCCTGTTCAATTTCACAATTGATTGGATTTTGCGGCACGCCCTAACCGAGCACCACGGCGTCCAACTTTCGCCCGATATTCACATAACCGACCTCGAATTCGCCGACGACATCGTGTTATTAGCTGAAAACTTCCCCGATATGCAACAGGCGCTCGATCAGATAAACCACCTCGCGTCTACTATCGGTTTGGAAATTAACACTTCCAAAACCAAAATGTTTTCGAACACATCCACCAGCAATGATGAAATCTTATACCTGAATGGAGCACCTATTGAAATTGTGCCATCCTTCAGATATCTGGGATCCATAATGCTTCCCAACGGTCAAGCGAAAAACGAAGTGAATGCGCGAATCTCCAACGCCCGGAATGCGTTTCTACAGCTGAGGAGCGTTCTATGGAGCAAGAGGGAAATCAGTCTCAGGACTAAAATTCGGGTCTACCAAGCCTCCATACGATCCGTTCTCCTCTATGGCTGTGAAACCTGGCCTCTTCGCGCGGAAGATGTACGCAGACTCGAGGTAGTAGACCATTGGTGCCTCAGGTACATTCTGCATGTTCGTTGGCAGGACAAACTCTCCAACGAAGAAGTGCGTCGTCGTTGCTACAACATCAACCAAATTCCAGTACTGGTCCAACAACGTCGCCTTCGGTGGTTTGGCCATGTTCTGCACCGACCAGATGACGATCTGGTCAAATCAGTTCTAAATCCCTCGCCATTACCATCTTGGCGATGTCGCAGGGGTGGACAGCTGAAAACATGGCTTGGTACAGTCAAGGCTGATATGGAGTGCCTGGGGCTACAAACCGTCTACGGACTCCGTCTGTGGAACAAGAATTGGATAACCCTGTTGCAAAACCTTGCATCAGATCGCCGCGCCTGGGCAGCGATGATTCGAGATGTTCATGAAGCCGGCTCATCCTCCCGTAGGAGATAGCCGAAGTAAAGGAAAGTATGTCATATTTTTTTTTAAGGCTTGGGAATGCCTTTAAATGGCAGTAAAATGATAGGGTGTATCAAGATGTTTGAACTCAATTATGCGGAGGTGACTTTTCATATACGACTACTTCAACGGCTGATGATGCTATCCAGTTGCCCATACTGAATTAAGTGGAATGGGACTCGAACCTGTGACCCATGGGCAGCTGAAACCTAGTGCTTAGGCCAATGAGTTATACTTCCAGAGCGGAGTGTGCGGTGAGATAAATGCCGATTGATTTGGGGGTAGTACGTGTTGGTGTTCACGGACTCTGGATCTCAAGAAACCCTGGGACTCAATAACTCTTAAAAATTAATTCATTGGCACCAGCACTGCTGGATTTTTGTTTCTTCTACTATGGAAAAGGTACACACAAAGTGACTAACGGTCTCAAAACCATGATGTCCAAGTAGGTAGTGTACATTGAACATCGGAATGCTATGAATCAGTTGTTGAGAACTCAATGATATGGTTTAGTCGTTCAAAACAGGTCAGATGTATCTAATCCCTGATACCATCACGAATCTGAAAATCTCCACCAATCCTACTCTAATAATTCTCTGTCCATTACATTTCCTTTTGTAGTTTCACTACAGTTTTCTCCTATTGTGTGTTTGTCTGAAATATGGCAACTGGGACTGATTCCATTTTGTGTAGTTTCACGTTGATAAGTTGGTTAATCATTCATGCTAAACGAAATATTACTCAGAGGACTAATTACGGAGAAATTTCAGGTACAGGAAGTAACAGCCAACATTATAGGTGTACTCAAGACACATTGGAATGCTAATACAACGAATCCTTGAAAATCACCATCAGTTGTGATTACTTTACATAATATATGTACTTATTGTTTTCTAAAGCTTTGTATATCAAATTAATCTGTGTGGTAGAATTATTCTTTAATCTATGTTTGAGGGCTTTTGGTGTTATTGTAAATATTATCATTCATATTTTCTTGAGGACTAACTTTGCACAAAGTATTGGATTACTTCAGGTAAAGTGTATCAGTGACTGCTGAATCATATTGACGCAGCACTTTGACTTAAATGTCTGTTTTGGTCATATCATCTTCTTTGGAGTAAGCTTTATGTAGGTTATCTTTGGTAGACACGTGTTTTTGTGTAGTGCTCAGCTTTTCCTGAGGTTATTTGTTCGAATATTCATATGCTTTTCAACTGGCAATATGTTACGTCTTAAATGGAATCTACAAAATACGTGGAGTTTGTTTTCACCCACCAACTTCATGACTGATTGCATAAACATATAACAACTTACTACTCCATTTAGGCTCAAATTGGTTTATCATCCATTTGTTTTTTCTACAGACGTTAATTGGTCAGTTTTAGGTGTTGAAACTCAGAATCATCATACAACAAGAGACAAAAAGAAATACTGTTTAGTCTCTCGACGATCATTCAATTGATGTTAGGTTTTCTTTTGCTACTTAAAACAGAAGGAATTCCAAAGAATACAACCCTAATATGGATTATTCATACCTCTCACGTAGCATTATTTACTGTCAGTTGTTTTTCTTCAGCCTTGTACTTGAGTTTTATGTGTTGTCGTTGATTATTGATTTGAATATATGATGATGAGTAGGATCTGTTATTAGTTGTGGAGCTGTAGCTTTTAGACTCTTCAGTTATTTAGCCGTAGAAAAGTTCATTGCCGACTAAAAAATAATGACTAATCATCTCAGATGCTGCACATTACTCCAGTGTCTGAAAATAAAAACGAGTTAAACAAGTGGAGAGATTTTAGGCATAGTTCTAAGTCGTCATGCAGTTGATTGTTTCTTATCGGAGATACGTACCAACTTGCAAAAAATGTCCCTTCGGTCAAAAGCTAATTAAATATTGAGGTTTATGCAGTTATAAAGAGTTAGTGCAAATTGTGAATATTGTGGTAATAAAAGGTATTATTGTTTTCTCTTTTGTTTTGAAAAGAAAAAGAATTATTTGAATTTTTTATTTCCTCCACTGAATTTTATATCAAGAGGTTTAAATCGTCAGGGAATTTGACTCATGAAGAGAAAAAATCAATTGATAAAATACAGTAAGCGCTTTTTTTTCAATTTTATGTATTTGTAAAATTCGTTAGATTTTTTTTCAAAGTTATCAAGATTTGCTATACACAATAATTACTGTCCATTAGTTTTAATTCCACACTAAAATGGTGTTTTATTTTGCATGTTCAATTACAGCTTTTTCTTTAAAACATCCTTGCTTATTCAAATCTGGTAGGGATTGCTTTAGTTTATTAGGTTGCATTTTCTACTCATATTCCCCCCTGGTTCTGAGAAGCTGAGTATGAAGCTTGGTTCTTAAGTAGTAGATACGTGTCACACGTGTTGGTTTCCACGAAGCTATAAAGTTTTTAAGGGTAATATATGTTCTCAAGTATTGGTTTTATAGGGATTTTGTTTGATTGGTTGGAGGATTTCATCATGAGTTGACATTGGTTAGAGAATCATTGGTAAACCTGGGAGTACTGGACATGTTCTCACATTGCGCAGGTATGACCTTCACTTGGCTTATAATTTATGGGTCCTGATTTCACTTGTTTCTGTCTGGGCCATCAGATAATGATAAGCACCAATACAGTGTGCGTGGTTTACCCTAGTACATATACTTATTATGCGGTTTCTGAGTAGCACAGTATCAGCCAGCTCAGAGAACACGGCTACATCTCGTTTGTTATTCGTTGTTTGTATCGAACAACTAGAGCCATTAGGCTGATTTAATTCACAATGATTTATATATAAAGCAGACCGGGAGCAAATACCTTACCCATATGCTTGAACACCTACACACGAGGAAAACTTTCCACCCAAGTATCATGTACTTGATTACGTGGTGTTGTAGCGCAAGAAAAAGAATGGTTTGTGACTGTAAAAATATGCACAAAGAAAGAAGAAACATTAGCGCAGAATAATCTGGATCCATTTTATTTCGTCGGTTCTCATCAGCTGCGTACAACCTGAATTCTTTAATAAAATAAAAAGTGTACAATTTTAACAAACTTTTGTCCATTAGCAAGCATATTGTCAGAGCGTCATAGTGAAATAAGGTGTTGCGATTTACAAAACGTTACGACAAATATATATATATCTTGCTAGAGAGAAGTTTCTTGAAAAAATTAATTAACAGTTGTGTTGTTGGGGTGGTAACAAAAGAAAATTAGTAATAGTTACGTAATTAGATAAGGGAAGATCAAAATTTTGGTGCACATGAGGACAGATGAGAAGTTGATGATGTAATAGAGTGAGCAGAACTCAGGAGATCAAGAAAAATGATCTCTTAAGAGAGTCAAGCGAAAAATAAAGGGGCAGGGAGTGAAAAGATAAGTTAACAAAATTAGAAAACAAAGAATTAAGAGGTGAGTCACCAGGGTAATTGAAGTTCAACAACGGATTCTTTTTGGACACATGAGTCAGGCTTCAATCGTTTTATTGCTATAGCTTCAGCAAACCTGAGAAGACTTGAGGTACTTTGTCTGTCAATTATTTTGAATGATTCCAGCACATCTACTCGGTGTCCTGTGTCAATCAGGTGTTTGGCGATTGAAGGGCTTAAAGAATTCGTTCCCTTTAATCGGAGGCTCCTTGGTACATGTTCGCAGAATCTGACGTAGGCCCTCCTCTCTGTTCTTCTAATGTAACTGCTCCCGCAGATACATGTGAATTGGTATACACAGTTGGAGGTAACATGTGAGGGGTACTTGTCAATCTTTGACTGCACCAATGAGGAGGTTGTTCGGGGTAGAGAGACTAATAATGCTGCAGGATACGTCCTAGACAGGGCTGCGCTTAATCTTTTATTTACCATACTCATAATGTCGTCGCCCTTGTAGTCGAGTTTGATGAAAATAGGCTTCTTATTGGCTGCAGCTGTATCAAGCTTCTTGAGTTCATTCTTGCCATATTTGTTAATGACACTTTGTGGGTAACCATTTTCTTTCAAGCATTTTTCAAGAAGCATTAGTTCACTGTCTAGTTTGTTTGGTGAACATATTCTCTTCGCTCTAGAGAAAAGCGTTTTCATCAGCGTTCGTTTGTATCTCACTGGGTAGAAGCTGTTGAAATTCAAGTAAAGACCACTTTATGTGTCTTTACGATATACAGATCTTTCGAGTGTCCCGTCGTATTTTCTCTCCAACTTTACGTCCAAAAAATGGAATTTTTCATCATCTTCATGCTCCATCGTGAAAGTGATGCTTTTGTGTACATTGTTGAAAGAATCTAATAGAGACGAAGCGTGACTCAAATCATTACATACAATGAATGTGTATCTATAGTACGCTGTTGTTTCGCCAATTGCACACTTGAGCTTTGTCTGTTTTAGACTGGCCATAAAAATATCAGCTAATATCGGACCCAGTGGACTCCCTATCGCCACTCCATCAACCTCGTGATACATTTTGTTGTCAAACTGGAATTGTATATCATTAGTACATAGCACGAGAAGCTGCTTAAATTCCAGTTTTGGTAGAGGAAGAAGATCAGAGTGTTGACAGATGATCTCTAATTTCTCATGCAGAGGGATCTGCGTGAATAGAGAAGTCACATCGAAGGAAACCATGATTTTGTTATTCACCTTTTCACAAAGTTGCTCGCTGGTTAGCCGATAGGTTAGAAGCTGTCAGACAACGTCTAGCTAAGCATACTCTAAAAGACTCGTTCCAATTTGTTGAAGAGGTGAATTACCTCAATGTTCATGACAAAATCATGGTTTCCTTCGATGTGACTTCTCTATTCACGCAGATCCCTCTGCATGAGAAATTAGAGATCATCTGCCAACACTCTGAGCTTCTTCCTTTACCAAAACTGGAATTTAAGCAGCTTCTCGTGCTATGTACTAATGATATACAATTCCAGTTTGACAACAAAATGTATCGTCAAAATAAATGTATGCACACAATGCTAAAGGAGTTACGTAATAAAGACGAGAGATGCGTAAGATGCTGAGTGACTAATAAATTAGGTAACAATGTACTGAGTTCAACTCAAATCATAGAAACAAGAGACAAGCAAAATTACACTGTATCAAAGGGGTGAGGTTAAAGTCAAAGATTACGTAATCAAATGAAAGAGAGAATAAAGACATCCAGTTACCAGGGCAAGGAAAGACTAATAACTGCTTCTTTCTGAACACATATTATTCTGCACAAACCACTGGTGTTCTTGCTTTATTCAAATTCATCAAGGGGAATAAATGCATGAAAATTCTTGGGAGTTAGTACCACCTGTTGTTTTCAAATACGCTGCACTGTATCTGAGAACGGAAAGAAATAATTCTTGACTGGTTAGTGTGGAAGTGTGCAAACACATAGCATACTCTCTATGCGTTCTGGTGGTTCTGAGCTCAACTGTTTACTGAGTCATGAGTGACCTCTGCTAAAAACATAAGTGTTATTTCGCTCCCTCTTGATTTTAAGTGGTTTTCTAGTTCCTATCATTGGAGGTGTGTTTCATTGGCTTTAGCACTTGATTTTTAACCAGTGGTCTGAGTGACTACGTAATAATATCACCATTTACACTATGTGTTGGCTGATAACCTGGTGTATGAAAAATCTGTTTCAGATTATTAAGTTACAATTACCTGAGCTTTTATGGGTTCGTAATGAGGTCTACTTCGTTATTAAGTTTTCGTTATAGATTACTAGTGGTTTTTATTGTTTTGCTGAGCTGCCATACACACAGGCCTACTGTAAATTGATTATTCTAAAAAATATGCTTACTTGTTTTTGTCTGACTGTCAATTTTATTTTAGATACGTATCTCATGTCCTTCGTGGAATAATTGGAACGATTCCCAAATCAGCCGACAGTCAATTTGTTTACGAGCAGGTATGATGTTATGTTGGCATGATTTCAAATTTATTATTTATTATGTTTATAACTCGTCAATATTCACGACACGTATTTTCTGTAGGACTAGTTTTCATCAATACAGCTACTTTGTTTTTGCCTTGAAACGAAACAGTATTAGAAGTAGTGTAGTAGTCACAAGTAAACTGAATATGAAAGATTGTTTCATTCATCATGTATTTACCCGTTTTTTCAAAATACAAGCCCCAATTTTTACTTAGTTTATTATAAATCTGGGAGGAATGTTTGTTTCTCTTTGTCAGCTTATCAAATTAAATCCCTTTTTTCTCTCATTACATTCTGATTTAGAATTTATGTATTTCTCACTCGAATTTATTTGAATAATGTCAGTCCTGACTGATAGCTAGCTATTCTGAAGTGGTGGTTCAGCTTCCTTATCTCAATGACTGAGTGAACTATACTGGCTGAAAAATTTTTCTGCAGGCTCTGCCATGCCAGAAAGGTCGGTTAGATAGCAGTTGTACAAAGATGTTAACTGCTTTTAGTCTAGGTCGCTTAGGAGTCTTATTTTGACGTTATGCTGTTGACACATAAAAGTGTATCAGCGGGTAAACTGTTCCCCTTATAAGACGAGGGTTAGAAATGTATGTCTGCCTAAATTGTGCAGGCTGTTCGTAGGCTGTGGCAAGATTATCTGTACCGTCGAAGGTTTGTAACCTATGTGCAGATGAAACCATGTACGACTGGCGTCAAATAGTTGCCTCCTGGGCTCTGCAGCCAGATAAAACTCATCCTTTTTCTCTTTAAGATACTCTAAGAAGAAATCAACTTTCATAAAGTAAAGAGGTTCTTTTCATCATTTACCCGTTTCATTTTCTCTGTTTACTAAAACTTCACCTTCTCCAATTGCTAATATTATTCTCTATGCCGCTTTTTCATCGTCGCTTGACTCTGTGATGATTACGGAGTGATTTTAATAGAGTAGGCTAAAATCATCAGCAAACTTCACATTAGAGCTTTCAGCTTGTGCCAAATCACTAGCCGAAATCTTGGCTCCTGGAAGTTTCACTGTATGTTGTATCTTTGAGACACAAGAAGTACCCTATGTGTGTCAAGAAAGTTTGTGAGTAGTTCTTATGAATTTGATGGTGTACAGGAAGGCTGAAAACCTCCTACTCTATGTGGCAGTTGTTTGTATGATGTTTAATGGGATAAATCAGTAAGGAAAAGATCTCCGTGCATGCATTCATTACTGCAGTTCGGACAGAGTATCACGAGATGATGTCATTTCGTAGTTTCTGTACAACCCTGCTACAACCAGAATGATTGATAAAAATAAAATGCTTAGTAGTTAATTACTTATATAAGATAAAAGGACATATTTATCAAGTAGTCTATAGTAGGCGAAGGTTAAAATGTGTTGTTTTCTGTACACATAGTCTAGGATGCATTTAGTTAGTTAATTCAAAATACTTCTATCACTATAGTTAGGGTATGCGATATAATTGGGAAATCGGCATTATTAATTACTGATTTCATGATCGCTTCTTTCAAAAGACCTACATTTTTATGCTACATCCACCTGTAGATGTGTTCCTGCATGCAATTGTAGGTGAAATTGTAGATACACTGTGAAGTAAAATCAATAGAAATTCTCTCCCTATTCGTGTACACAGAGAGAAAATAGTGTTCGAGTGATTTGGAGGGAAATGCGGGGATATTGTTATTGTTATTATTATCCTCACTACTATTAAATTGCATTCAGGAAGTCTGCAGTCAAGTAGTCAGGGTGTCTCTTAATTGTGTAGGCGGGTATTTTTTTTACTGCCATGATTTATTATTATCTCGTGTTTAAATTTGATACAAGTTCGCTCTGTTGGTTGTGTATTGCAAGCGTCATTTACGTGGTGTAGTATGCGAACAGCTTTGTAACTTTTTGTTTAATAGTTTAGATTTCATACTTCAAAGTGTATACATGCTTTTTCATTTGATATATTTTAAATATCAACAATGTTTACTTGTTTTTCTATATGGTTAAGGTACGCCAAGGTTTTCAGTCATTAAACATAGAATTAACAAATGACAGAGATTTTGTCAAATATTGGAATAAAGTTGACCGTTTGGATTTGTTATATTCCCTGTATGCTGAGCATGTATTGAACCGAAAATCTCCTGCATTACTTTCTAATTTCAATGTATACCTTACATCCAAATTATTGAATAATTCTGAAACGTCTGAATCTTGTCTTTCTAACAAACGATTAGTGCAGTCGTCAGCAGAATCGAATTCACTTATTGATTTAATGGAATCTCAATTCGATGAAAGATTATTATACTCCTTTTCTCAGGTAATCATATACTTTATTTATTTTTTTCTGAATATCAACTAATGCATCTCTTACAGATACTGTTACTGATCAAAACAGGTAAGTAATCAGACAAATGCATAAACAGATATGATAACGACCAATATACCTAGCTTGAAAGGAACAGCTGAACTAGTAAACGTATAAAATCAGTCAACTGCGGGATCTTATCCTTCAGGTTATTGAACAGTAATAGCCCACTGGAAAACACTATTCGCAATGATGCTGCAGCTAACTTCGTTTTTTAGGGACTATGAGAACTTCAGCAGTTCAGTCACCTTTAAATTCAAAGTTCATAGGTAGCATTTTCTTGAGTACAGACGTTAAATCATATTTCTTAGGTTTTAACTGTATATTTTTGTCTATAAGACGTGGCTGATATCCATTTTTGATGGAGATGCTTCGTAGAAGATTTAACTCTTCTTCAACAGCATCAAGACTACAAATGAACCGAACGCGAGTGACGAGTGATCAAACCAAGTTTCGTTTTCGACCAAAAGAGCTACCCAGCTGTAGAAAATTGTCAGTGGACCATTCCATGACAGTTTTCTATAAGTTCATATCTTTGGAGTTCCATCGCTCCTCTTTAATAACTTCACATCAAGAAGAGGAATGCTAAACACGTTTTCCATTTCAAGTGTGTGAATTTTATCACTGGAGGATGACCATTAAATGCATTTAGTATATTATTCAAATCACAATAATATTACCACAGATAATAAAGGTTTCATCTGTATGCCTTTTATACCATTGGAAACCATGGACTGCTGACTTCAGTTGATCATTTTCTAGGCTGGTCATAAGACGATGGCACCGAAAGGAGATCCAATGTCAATACCATCCTTCTATCTGTAGCTTCTTTCATTGATAATAAATTCCACACAATGTGCATCTCAATTGTAGTTCTTACAGATATGTAGTTGGTGTCCCTATATTCAGCTTGGTGTCATCAGTCTATTTACATATAAAACATATGATCTCTGTCGATGACACGTCAGTAAATAGGAATTCTACATCTGGAGATAACGTGTTTATTCGAAGCATTTATATCCTGCATACAGTGAGCAGTAAACTTGGTGAGAAACATCTTCGAAACGGATATATGCGACAGCACCGTAAGCGAACTCTAAAGCGTCGGCGAAACAGTGAAGGTGAATATTTAACGGTTTACAGGAAGTAGGCATAATCCATCGTGGAATCGGAATTTTATTCAAATAATTAGTATTCTTATACCGGTTATTCCAGAAGGCAAGACAGTCTTCGGGCAGGTTTGCATCCCACTGCTATCTCCTTCTACAGGTGTCTTGCAGAATTAATTTAGCAGGCAATAGCATTGTCACTATAATTCCAACTGGGTCAAATATCGAAGCTACATATGACAAAAGAGCTCTTCTAGTCAGCCTTGCTCTAAATTCAAGCGTTCGGGAGCAGATATTATCACTCAATATATTCCATTGTATGCTCGACGTTCTCTCGTTTTGGTCTTTAGATAGAAGAATGTTGGTGTTTCTCTAGGCACGGTCTTCTTCAGGGATGAACTTCATTAATTCTCGGTTGTTGTTAGTCCATTTAGTTAGATGAAAGCCTCCTAGTCTTAGAATTTGCTTCAACTGGGAATAAATCAGCTTATCCTCGTCCGATGTGCTAGCACTAGTAAGCAAATCGTCGACATAGAACTATTCTCTAGCTATTTGAATAACACATTTATCAAACTTATCAGCGTTGTCCGAAATGGTTCTTTGCAAAGCGAATGTCGCACAACTCGGCGAAGAAGTTGCTCCGAAAACATGCACCTTCATTCTGTAAAGTGTTTGTTCTGTTCTCATTTCGTCCCGGATCACCATAAGAATCTAAGAGCATTTCTATTATGTGTGGGAACGATCAATTGAAGAAACATAGCTTCTATATCTGCAGTGATGCTTATTGATCGCTGCCGAAATCTCATAAAAACATCAACCAATCGTTTACCAGATCTGGGCCAAAGTATAGATTCTTATTCAGAGATATTACTGCATACTCTGACGCACAGTCGAACACTATCCTCAATTTATTCGGCTTCTTAGGATGGAATACTGGGTGATGTGGCAAGTACCAAACCTGTCCGCCAGCATGATCCTCCCCTATCATTTCAGCAAAACCTCTTTCAATATACTATGACATTACGTTGGTATACTTTTCGTGCTAGACTGAGTCTTGGAATAGGCGTTTCTTCAACGAATTCAATCGACTCCTTGCCATTTTTCTATTATTGGGTAATCCTCCTTGTCGACGCTATGGAGGTGCTATTTGATAATGTCCATCTACCAACTGTATGGATTCAGACATGATGCTGAGAGCCCTACTTTCTTCAACAGACATGGGTACATAACTACTGGCGTCGTAAAACTCCTTCTTATAAAACTTTTCGAACATAACCTCAATTTTTTCTGTAGATAAAGTATAATTCACCAGATTAGTTTCTCCAAGAATCTTATTGCATGGTCCCAATAATGTCCATCCTAAGGCAGTTTTTATGGCACAGGGTTCATTAGCTCCATCGAACATTTTATCAGTCGTCACATGTACCTCTGACACGTTACAGCCAATAAGCATCTTAATCTCTTACTTCCTAACATCTGGTAGGACTACATAGTGTAAGTGGCTCCATGATGATATCTGATCTGTTATCGGCACAACTCTTCGCAACTTGGGTAATTCCTTTACTGTCCATGTGCGTCGGTGGCACAGTGGTTAGGAAGTTCGCCGACCATGCACATGGTCCGGGGTTCGATCCACGACCGACCCACACCTGATATCAATGGTCGACCTGCTAAAGTTGGGCTACCGATATCACATGCTGAAAATTCCATACTTATACCAAATACTGTGTGGAATCAAGCCATAATAAAATATTAGACACAGTAACTTGAGTAGAGGAATCTAGCGGAGAAACTCCCAGTCGTACCTGCCTACATGACAAAGTGGACTGTGAATCCAGTGTCTTGAGAGAAGTCACCTTGTGTTCTGCACCCTTCTGAACAACGTCTAGGGAGTGATCCGTTGCTAGGTGGAGGGTCCGAATGTTTCATGGCATTCTTTTTATGTTGTAGTGCGAAGTTTTCCAGCAATATATCCTGTTGCAAACCGCTAGTGACTGTTTTACCTTCGGAGGATGCACGTCGTGTTAGTTGGTCCTTAAATCGCGTCCACGTGTCCGATCCGATTGTGACATCATATATTACCTTACCAGGTTTACTAATAATCACTCTTATCCATCTATTGTGTTCTACTCTGTAGTCTTTAGTGAACACAAGTGTTTCGATGTCGAAGGATTTTAGGGCCTCTGGCAACTTAGCTGCAGGTAGCTCACCTATCAGAGTTTCATCGGTGGTTCGTGGCCCCCACCCCACCAGTGTGCTAGAAGCTGTGGCACAACCAAGACCGCGTTTGAGAATATCTTATTGTTGGAGACGGGAGATTTTGGCTCCAGCCTACTGTAATGAAACATATGACACAGGTCTATGGCAGGAAAAGTTGTGAAACAACCAAGACCTGGCTCGAAAACATTTGGGAAACTCTGACTGAAGTCAGAAACCGTACCCGAGTTTTGCATTTGGTTAAAAATAGCATTTATAAGTAAGTTTTTTAACCCGAGACTGCCGAACCAATCGAGACTCAGAAGATTTAGATAATCAAAATTTTACATTATTCCAAAAGAATACATAATTCACATTTTTCGATTGTGTCTTCTATTGGTATGCAATATCTTTTATAATTCTCTTTTCCTCCTGTTTATTGAAACAGCCTGATACTTCTTCGCATGGTGATTCACGTTGTGCATCGATTAAATCCAGTGCTTGTTCGTCATCATCACTGCCACCACTACAAATACCAGATTTAAACAATACTCGGAATACTGTAGATTTAAAAACAGATATATACATTGCAGGGATTTCAGAAGAAAATAAACATAGTCAATTTTTGTGGGATAATAATATAATGCCGAAGTTGGCTAAAGTGAATTTATCACACTATAGAGCAATAGAAAAGACTGTTTGTCCATCCATTGGAAATAACGAGGATTTTCTAAATTGTTATGAAGATTTGGAGAGCAAACAATTAGAAATTCGTCAGAATAGTAAACTTTTACTGTATATAATTGATAATAACTCCTTCCATTTAGTTACTATGTTAGAGGTAAGATATTTTATAACAGTTTTGTTGTTTTATCATTTACATTACTACCAGTAGACTCTGAAACAAAGTGTAATCCCTTATCCAAATAGTTATAGCGATAGACGATTGGGTTAGTCTTGTAGAAATGGATTTTCATTGTGATACTGACTCAATATTGACGAGACATTATTTATGCTAGATTGACTGGAAGCATCAGTAAACTGCAGGAATATAAATCATGTTTTTTGTGAAAGATATTCATCCGATCTTGTGTTAATGTACGCGTATAGTGTTTTCATTAAGTCAGTTATGTAAAACGAGCAACAGTCTGTGAAGTCTGTATCAGCATGGGTTCATATTGACCCTAGTACTAATGCTATTAATTTCCTGGCATTCTTAATATTTCTTCTGTCCGAAATGCCCACAATGGTGTCCATAGTTGTCTACATGAATTGATATGAAAGAATACAGGTGATGTCTTTCGATGTTCAGCTTATGATCGTGGATACGAAGAGCGCTTCGGACACCATAACTCAAAGTAAAACGTGAGAAACTTTACTATTTTCCCAATTTGTGTTGTATCCCTAATTTTACCTTTAGGCGGTTTATTCAATGGGATGTCATTTGCCAGTCGTCCTTTTTGTACAAATGTTCAATTCTTCTAGTGGCTGTGAAATTCCTCTTGAAAACTCCAAGCCTAATTCTCTGCATGAATTCATCTCCAATGATTTTAAAACTCAACAACTCCCGGTAGGTTTATTTTTTAATTTAATACTTATATAGAATAAATTAATTATAGATGAACAGTTTAATAGATATGAAAATAAAGAGTAGCACTACTAGCAGCAGCAGTAGTAGTGGTGCTTCAAGTGATTTTACAGGCACAAATTCATCTCTATCCGAAGAGGAGTTATCACAAAGATCAAGTTCTCTAGAGTTTGGAATTATTCGTGATATCTATAAATCGACTAAACATTCTAGTAATAGTAATAATTTGAATTGTTCAAATGTAAAATCATCTGAAATTCTATCATTCCAAGCTAATGCTAATGTACATATGAACAACACTCATTCATCAGCCAATATTATAACTGTTCACAATTCATCGATATCACTTTCACAGCAAGCTGTCAATGATTATAATCGTGTTCGTATGTATTTAATTGATTTAGCTGAAGAGTTGAATATCCCTGTGTTTTATGATATTGAAGCAGCAATCAGCTTTTGTATTCATAAATTGACTACATTATGAGGTATACGTTTGACTTTCTGTTCCACATTAGATTATTTATTTTGTTTAATGCAATCAAAATACATTTATCTAGTGCATTTTTGCAGGTTTTCTTTGTGTTTTGGATTTCTCCTTCTGTGATGTTTACTGTTACTACTACTATTATTACTAATATTATTTTAATTTATAGATTATTGCTTATTTTCTAAATTGTCTTAATCATTTAATACTTGTTTCCTTTTATATATGTGATTACTTTTTTTTTCTCCACACATAATATCAAGAGAAAGGATTTTTTAAAAGGGATCGCTGTACAATCATTTTATTCATTCTCAGTCCTATAAGATATAATGAATGTGATAGTAACCTCCTTTATTCCAGGATCCATTTTGCTTGGACACTGAACACAGTGAATCACTTTCTTATAAGGTTAGGTAATTTCGGCAAAAAACCACTTCGAAGAGTATGCAGCGGATGTTGATTTCCAAGAATATACTCGGATGAACAAGTAATATCATATGATTGATAATAACACTTCATGTTTAGTAAAATATGCCCTTAGTTAATTCGCTTGACAGTTGCTTATTGTGCATACTTTGTCAACTTATTTCCCAGCCAATAGGAATATCTTATGCAGGCACGAAGCTTATCAGAATATTCAATGAAACCCTTACTCTTTTCTTAGACTATCCATCGTGTACTGCTATAAAACGTTTTCATGTAATATCTTGAATTTTTTTCGCTTAAAATTCTGGCCATTCAGGGTCATCTGTCAATTTGATATTGTAGGGCTAACTATTTTTGAATTCAAAACGTTTGATATTATAGTGCAGTTATCATACTGTTTGTGAATCTTCCTTATAATGGCTGAATGAATTGTATTTTTATTTCTAATGGTTTTTTTTACTATTGTCTGTTGTGCTTTTGTAATATACATTGCTTGCTATGTCTCTGTCTTTACAATGTTCAACGTTCATTTGTCCGATAAGTATGTACACTTTTGTGTGTGTTCGCTTACTGTCTAACGCCTTCATCCACTTCCTATTCTAATCATTTAGCTGTCTTTTTCTTTCATGATTTGGATAATGAAATCTTTTTGATGTGGTTGTGTTCTCTGAGCTGGATAGTTTATTTGCGAAGCTTTCATTGCCCTACTAGGCAACGTCTTCAGCGCATACTTCAATTTGAAGTATGAAGTATAATGAAATCTTATCGGTTTTGAAGTTATCTCGATTATAACAGTCATTATTGTGGACTCGGTTGACAGTTTCAGATGTTGAAGTCGAATTGGTCTGAAATTAAGATTATTTTACTTGTCTTATGTATTAAGTAATAATTTGATATCATGCAATTTTGATTTCAAGCGAGGATCGGGAAAGCAAGGCAAGCTTTCATTACTCTCAAGTCTGTGTGAGGATCAACAGCAATCAGCATGGAAAATAAGATTCGGATTTTCAACTCCAATGTGAAGTCAGTTCTACTACACGGATCAGAGACTTGGCGCGTCACGTAGGGCACTTCGGACAAACTACAGACCTTCATCAACAGCTGTCTTCGCTTAATACTCAAGATCAGATGGCCAGAAAAGTTTAGCAACAGGGATCTCTGGGAAGCGATTGTGCAACAAATAGGCAGGAAGAAATGGAGGTGGATTGGCCATACTCTGAGAAAACCAACCATCAAGTAACATCACACGCCAGGCCATCACTCGAGTGGAACCCGAACGGGAAGTGGCGAGTTGGTCGTCAGTGTGAGATTGACATGGAGGAGGTCATGTGGAGGGAAGATGAAAGTATGTGGACAGACGTGGAGCCAGGTGAAAACGTTGGTAGAGAACCGAACGCAATGGAGACGTGCTGCTGAAGCCCTATGTTCCTCTAGGAATTAAAGGAAACAATAATATAGTGATAATAATTTGATTTCGCCGTCAAACTATATTTTAGAAATGAGATGTGCAAGGAAATTACTGGGACTCTCTAGATGCTGGGAAAATCATTTTTTTATGGATTACTCATAAGCTGTGGCCACGGAAATTGTATTGTTTTAACATGCTGTTATAAACTTTCATCGTCTACTCCAATAGTACGAAAGTCACTCAGAGTGCAGCAATGTAGCACTGCTCTATGGATTAAACTGTAGGTCAAATGCTGGATGACTTGTTCTCTTCAGTTTAAATCTCCGGGTAGTAACTGAGCTCTCACACAAAATATTGTAAAACAATTGTAATAGAGATTTTACAGGTTAGGACAAACTTCAGGAACATTCACCTTTTTCTTATTGCGGGATGTGCACTTGTTTACCTAGATTATTTTTTTATGTCGTTATTTTCTTTATGTATGAAGTGTATTGGTCTGCTGTTGTCATTTTTCTTGTTTTCACCTTATTTCAGTTGTTCGTCATAGTCTAAGATTTTGATTTTACTGTGTTGTTTCGATGTGTTGAATGGCCGTTTTCACGTAGCAGCCCTTCAGCAGGACACGTAATTTGTCTATTTAGATGTCGCACGTCAACTTTTAGGTTAGATCACGAACTGACTTCAGTTGGGGGGGGGGTAGTTGAAGATTAGGGAGTACTTGGCAACTGTATCGTTCTAGTTTGGCGATCGAACTCAGGGACATCAGCTTAGGAGGCGAGCCTACTGAGTATTCAGCCACCGATACGAAATCCATTAGCTCCTGGTTGATACATTCTGCCAATTTACGAGTCATGTTTTAGCTAGGATATACTAGAATGCTTCTCTATTGATGTAGGCATGCGACATTTCATGGATACACATACGAGATCATGGTGAAGTATCGCGAACAGCTTCTGTACCTGTGAAGTTTAGAAGTACTTGACGTACGTGTTTATCAGAGTCCCCTCATCGATGTGACACTAAGCACTAGAGGTGGAGCTGAACAATTGGATTTGACTGTTTTTGGTAGTCTTTGGTATATGGTTTGGGTAGAAACTTTGGCTAGAGTAGAAAGTATGTGATATTGTAACGACAGAAGGCAAGAGTCAGGCAACAGATCATTTATTAAGGAAATCAACGCATATTTATATATTTCATGTACATTACTATGGATATTTAAACAAACAAACACAGTCTTCCGATTGGTTGTTTCTCATGTAAAGTTAATCTTTCATCTATTTGTGACTGTTTCTTGAATGTCAGATCATCTATATGTTAACTGCATCCGCCTACGCAAAGTCTGCTGTGGTCGGTTTTGAATCAATCTTTGTTCACATTTTCTCACGACAAATCTTGACGTAAATTACTGTTTACCAATTTGGCTAGTAGACAGCTCTCACCACAATATGAAGCTATGTCCATGTGTTTTTAAGGATTGCAAATAAGATTTAGTCCTAAGTACCCTTCCCGAAAAAGTTCGCTCAGTAAATATCCGTAGTGTTAACTGGAGACTTAAACTCACGAGACTGGCATCTGGACTCATTTGAACCATAGACTTATATAGACCACATTTCAGTTATCTACAGATGTGTCTGTTTTTGGAGTACTTGATTTCTCTGTAATCAGGCTTCGTTGTGTGGCTTGAGCCAATTACCTGCAACTTCTTGATACCAGTCACCACTCTTTAGTGGATAGCCACTTTGATATCCCATGTAATGCTCTAAAGTGGAAAATTGCACATCGAATACCTAAGACCGTTATGGTGGTCAGAACAAGCGAGCATCAGTATCTGACGATAACTAGAATCTATTCCAGCCTATTCGATACGCATAAGAGGGGGGAAGATTCGAGAAGAACTCAAAACATTGAAGCGTCATAATGTGGCGAGTACTACTGATAAGATTTGTCAGTAGTATATGAAGAGACGTTCATTGGCATAAAATCATCAAATATTAGGGAGATAGATTTGATGTCCAAGAAAGCAAATGACACAGAGTTGTGGAGATATATGGGAGACGTTAAAAGAACACAAATGAAGTTGAAAAGTACCACAACACGCAGATATGTGCAAACTGTGTGTTGAGGATAAGGTATTTATAATTTGGCTATATAGAGGTAACAATTTCCGAATAAACAATCCTTTACCAAGTCTCCGTCTTCTACCGTTTTAATAAGTTACTTGATTCTTGAAATTACCACCGATGAGACTTCTATCAGAAAACTGCTCCGATTGTTCAAGAAAGTATTGCAGATTGGGTCTACCATCATTCTGGAGTGAGGCCATCCTTTTGTGTATCTTTGAAAGTATTACATACAACCAATCCCCATGATTAGTTCAAACAAAGCAAGAAAAAATATACTTGAAGGATAAGAAGAGGTCACGTGTTTTCCACAGCTTTTTTTCAACTGCTAACAACCTAAAAATGACATAAGTTATTATTAATGCAAATATATAACATACTTTTAAGCATTATTTCAGCTTAAAGGGCATAGTGGTGGAACAAGAGATATGAACACAGTATAGCTTATTATGGATTGTGATAGTGTTTAGTCAGTATTTTTCATTTCTAAAAAGCATATTATCGGAAATGCAGGTCGTCATATAGTACATTAGTTTTAAGCATATATTGAAGTTGTTACAGATTTATAGATATGAAAATATTTTCAGTTATTGGTGACTGATCGTTATTAAGATTACCCTTGTAAATTTACTTTGCATACCTAAGTTATATTTCTCAGAATCTATCATTTATATTATCAGACCATGAACGTCATGCAAATAAGTATTAAATTGAAAATTAGGGGGTAGAATTATATATATATATATGTGTGTGCAAGTAAAATTGCATAAAAACAAAAAAAATAAGAAGGATTAGGCTTATTAGTTAGGCGCAAATGAACATGGGTAAAATGATTTAAGACAGTATGGATTATGAAGCCATGTACGTAAGTTGTTGAAGATCAAAATTAAACGGTTTCATGTTCATCAGAATTTCTCGACTTTAAGGCCGGTTTTGTTGGTGGTAGATGTTGTGCATGTTTCTGGTATAAGCGTAATTCGGGCTGCTTTTTTATTTCATTCGCTATCTATTCCACTGTTTGACGAATTCGAAGTCTAACCACTTTTGTTAAGTTGGTAGGAAGACGGTAAATCACAGAGAAAGATTAATCTATATTAGCTGTGGGTATGATGAGCCAGTACTCAGCTACTTTGAGCCCTCAATACACTTGTTTAATCTCACTGGAATTATGTTCACGAGCCCGGCCAGATAAATTCCTAGAAGAGGTGCCACAGGAGCAGCCATGTTGATTAATATAACAACAGGAAGTGACTAGTCAGTGTAATTCAGTATCGGTTCTACCACTGAACATGTGGAAAACGTAATTTGTAGTTTTCCTACAATTAAACTTGTTTAGCCAGATTCGGGTGGTTCGTGAATCACCATTGTCGTTACTTCTGTCTTGACTTTGATGTGTTTCCTTACAAATTCACTCGAATAACCACTTTGAAGTAGGGTGTTTTGTGACTGCATGAATTCTTCTATTGTACCATCACAACATTAACCTTTATTCTTTTGCTCAGAGTATTTATCAAATATCACTTTTGTTTTGCGGGAAGGGAACTAAAGAAGTGTGTACAATGCTTAGCCCACATAGTTTTGTTACATAAATTCCTCTCTATTGACCCATCTATTCTTTTTAATAGAGGGGTATCTAAAACGGCCATTTAGCCCTACGTGCAGTTTATTGAATTTATTAAGTATCTCCTAAAAGTCCATTTCTTTTTTACAAAGCTGAAATGTGTCATCCATATATCTCATATAGACTGCTAACTTTTTGATTGAACAGTCGAGCGAAACATTTTCTTGTTTAGGCTTGAACATGTCTGCCAAAATATTCATGGATCTACTTATTTCTTTAGGTTGGTGAATAATTTAACTATGCCAAGTGTAATGGAGGCTTTGTTATTCCTGCAGTACTGCAAAAGTTCATGACAAAATTACTTAGTGGAGTTAAAAGAGCTTAATTGTTGCATAAAAGTCTTTAGTTTGGTTCTGAACATTATACCTGTATGAGATACTGTGGAATTTATATAAGAACCTTCACCTTGATCGTCATCTTCCTCATGGCAAAGGTTTTCGTTCTTCTTTGGTACTGGAAAAACTTCATTGGTTGAACAGTTTTTGATATAAAGGTTTTCCCCAATAACAAACCTCACCTGAAGAATCATCGAAGGTTGGTATGAATTATATAGTTATTTAGATTTAATTAAAGGACTTTCAGCAGTTGACAATTGCTAATTTTTATAAGGCCAATTCTGGGACAGGGCAAGAGATAGGAATGGTAAACGTTTGTATTCCGCTGCCGTACATGAAGATCATATGTCTAATTCTTGAAAGGATCAGCCTATCTTAGCCTTAGTATTACAATACTTAGATAAGGACATTTACAAGTTTTCAGATCTAATGATGACTATCAAGAAAACATTTGCTACAAATATCACAAAGATTTGAAGAAATAAACCAGTTGTAAACATTTTTAATATATTGAAATATACAAAGACACGTGAAAGGATATGGTTTTTTGTATCTTAAGATGAATGTTATTGATGAAATCTACATCGGAAATGCAGTACACCTCGAAAATGATATCAAGCGTTGTAACTAATCAAATAAAATAAAAAGTCATGATAGGAAGTTGCAGAATGGCCTAGTTTCTACAGTTAAGTAGTTGCTGTTAGCCTAAAATGAACCTGAGTTTCATCGACTTTGTCGCAGAAAGAATATACTAAGTATAAAGTACGATGACGCAAATAAATGTTTTTTTAATTTCAGGAATCTGACACCTAAAACACTTTTCTAATAATTTTAGCCTACTTTTTGCCTTGTGGAGAGTCCTAGACAGGGTTGGAATGTCTGTGCAGTGATTTGCAATGGTCTGCTAGCTGAAATTGTTTCGTGAGCCATCTTCCCTAATTTCCCTCCTATGGATTCGGGTATTTTGAGAAATACCTGTGCAGGCGATTCACTAACTTTGATATAGTCGCTGAGACGAAACGGATATCCTGCATTCCTGCACCGTTAAACTTAGTATTTCAACAACCTTATCCATAACAGTGAGACCACTTCATTGTTAGCAAAAAAGATATCTAGAGTTCTATTCCCTACAGTTTTTATCGCTGAAATTTTAGTTTCTGACCCAGCTACTTCTAATTTTAGACAAATTGGTTTTCTTACTCAGTTCATTTTATAAATAATTACCGCCTTCACTTAGCAATCTTTCAAGTGAAATTTCGTTACAGTATGATTTCGAATGAACACCTGGAATAATGTTTAATCATAATGTGAAATTATTCACCAGTGAGCACTTGTGACCCTCTAAAGTTTCGCTATATATATATATATATATATATATACATATATGATCGTTCCCTTGAGTTCCAAATGGAACATAGGGCTTCAACACCACATCTCCATTTTTGATTGGACACTTGTCAGTAACTGGTGTAATGTTTCTACTCCTATATTTCATGCCGATTGGATTCTACCAGTCAAGTTTGCAATGTGGCCACCATGCTAGGGGGCTCTCCATCAGGGTATCCGGTGGATTGTCCCATTTTCTGAGGTCCCCTTGAGCTGACCTGAGGATTGCCCGTAGTCTCTCATCTCATCCATATCACACTCTGACCACAGACCAACTCGTCATTTCTCACTTAGATTCAACTCGACCGATCAGCGTATGCCCAATCAATCTCCATTTTTTTCTACATATTTGTTGAGCAATAGATTGGTTCTCCGTTGGTTTGTCCCCACAGTTTCTTGTTGCTAATTTTCTCTGACCGGACGTCTGATCTTCAATATGCAGCCAGTGTAGGCAGCTGTTGATAGAGGTTCGCGGAGGCCTGTTCGAATTACTTTTCGTGACGCACAAGCCATCTTTCTGACACATATAGAAGAACTGACTGACTTGACATTGGTGTTGAAAATCACAATCTTGTTCTCTGCACTGGCTGAGTACACAGGATTTCCATACAAACTGATTGATTTCAGATTGATGAAGGTGTATCTCGCCTTTCCGATTGTGGCTGGCTTTGATATCTTCATCTGTGCCATCCGACTGTGGTTGAAACAATGCTTCATAGCTAGATAAGTGAAGGATCGTTGATAGTGATTGGTGCTGTTTTTTGTTACTGTTGGTTGGTTATCTTCACCACCTCCGTCTTCTCTATGTTGTTCACCCGGAGTCCTATCTTCGCTGCCTGCCTCTTCTGCTAGTTTTTTTAGTTTTCGCCTCCATTAGAGTTACAGCTGACATAAAATTTATGTTAATTATGATTACCTTCTATTTTCTAATATGATTAGGTGAAACAATAAGAAGAGTTACATCTGAATCTATTAAAATGCTTTCCAATATGAGAATGCTTCCGGAGACGAATAATAATTTAAGAAAACCATTAGTTGAAATGCAGTCCGATGTGATTACAACAACTGATTTTGGAAGTTTCTCAGCGAAAAGTTATCATTCTTAGTGTTTTGCCTTTCTGCATTTCCTCGGAAGGGTATATCTAAATAGATGTTTTAATTATTGGATGACACAGGTGTTCAAAACACAGAAACATCATGAGTATATACAAGGCTGCTAACACACTTTGCTGATAAATGTCAACAAGCACGAAACTTATTTCGTATTGATTGTCTTCTGTGACCTGGGCATTCAGCAAAGTACTGATTTTCATAATAAAAGAGCCATAAGTAATAGACAGTTGCAGTAGTAGTCTCTTTGTAATCAACTTGCTTATATGCTGTTATTTCTTTTTCTGCCTGGCAAAATCCAATGAACTGTGTGGAAAGCTTGAACACTGAAGGGCTTCCGGAGACTGATTTTGTATAGATCAGTCTGGATGAATTCATCATTTGGTATATAAATATTCCATTGTGGAGTATTAAATGTTCTAAACATTGTTTTTACTATATGTAGCACAATTTGTAGGCCTGCTCTCCGTGCACTCTTTAGATTTAGTTAAAATTAATTGCATTTCTAAGTCACTCAGATCTTCATTGGACTTAAAGCCGCAAGAATGCCTAGGTAACAGCTAAAGAAATTATCATAATAATTCAGCATTCAAGTGTTGGTTTGTAGGGCTTTGATTGGTGCAGTAGGGTGCAGCAGGTCGGATGTGAGGACAAATACTCGCCGAAGACATTGGCTAGGGGTCGTGTTATGTCGTGAATTGGCAGAAGTTAGAATTCATGGACCATTGATTGAATCGGGTCCCAGTGGCTTAATGGTCTACGAGCTCGCCTTGTAACCAGAAGGTCCTGGGTTCGAATCCCGGTGCGTGCGTACTGCTGAAGCGTCCAAAACCAGGATGAAACAGCTGTCCAGTACTCCCAGGTTTTCCAATGGTTCTCTAACTAATGTCAGCTCATGATGAAAATTCAGCATTCATTTGAAAACAAACTCACATTTTATTTGACACATTAGGAACTGAGATCCCAAAGTATCATTTGTTTGCCGACAGAATACGGGTACTCTGTGTATTGCATGAGCACAGTAAACTAAATTTCTCTTACACTCTTCGCGAAAACCGAGAACTCAACTGTTAAGATCAGTTTGAAGTGAATCACAGTGAGGTGAGTTCACTACCTAGTCATTTTTCATTAAGCATTACACAGCTCGTTACTCCAAACCTAATACTGTTCCACTGAAAGCAGATCCTTACATCATGTATATATATATGCCTCTCTTGAAAGTAAATCAGCATAGAATACACAACTTTAATAGTTGAATCCACAAAATGTTTCAGCAAACGCATAGTAAGGCAGTTTGCGTAAAAAATACCAAAAAACCTAACAACTAAAATGACAGTGGACACGAAAAACCATCTGTTGTTTAGCAAAAGTCCATTACAAGATATCTGTGGTAATATGCATCGGCATAGTAAATTCACACATTATTTAACTCAAATGTAACAAATTTAGTCGGACAAATTAGTATATTTTGGTAGAAGGATAATTCATCTTCAGTTGTGCGCAAAAAGCTTTTTTTCCCAAATTTCGATTACAGTGTTTTCACCTAGAGTAGTTTCTGCCTTTCAGTCAATAAATAAGCAAAACACAATGGTAGCTTGAAGCAAACAGAGGATTAACAGCCTACACACTTCCTCTTATAAATTATTTTTTATTCTACTTCGATAATTTTGTGTATATAAAGAAATACCAAATCCAGGGTGAACATAGTCTATTCATTGGATAAAAATAGCAGTAATTGCGCAATTTATTTATATATCTCTACTAATAAAGCTTCCATCAATGGGACTAACTACATTTACGATAATAAAACAGGTGTTAATCATCAGTACAAATACCAGCCTAAATGAAAAGCATTCAATGCGAACAGCAACTTTATTTGAAAAAGAAACAATGCAACAAATCGATGAAATTACTTTGTAACGACAGAAGACAAGGGTCAGGCAACAGATTGTTTATTGAGGAAATCAAGAGATATTTATATATGTTTATGTACATTATTATTCGTTATTATTACCAGATAAACAGCGTCTTCTGATTGGTCATTTTCTCACTGGAAGTTATTCCGTCATCTCTTTGTGGCCAGCTCTTTGAAGGTCAGACCATATATCTGCTAATCGTATATGCCCACCCTAAGTTTTTGTTCTTGTTTTTCTCATGACCAAGATTTGGGGCGTATAAATTGACGTAAATTGCTGTCTACCAATTTTGGCTAGCAGACAGCTCTCACCATATATATATATATACATATGTATATATATATGTATATAAATATATATGGTGGACTGGATTATGCGTCGGACTGTGGGGGTTGAGAAGACAGCAATACACTAGACCGACAGAAAGACTCGAGAAGATCTGGATTTCGAGGATGATTTATGTTTAATTTCACACAAACAAAAGCGAGATACACCTTCATCAATCTGAAATCAATCAGTTTGGAAATCCTGTGTACTCAGCCAGTGTAGAGAACAAGATTGGGATTTCCAATACCGATGTCAAGTCAGTTTGTTCTTCCATGTGGGTCAGAAAGTTGGCTTGTGCGTCTTAGGAAGAAGCATCTCCAACAGCTTGTTGCAGACTTTCATTAACGGCTGCCTTCACTGGCTCCGTATTGAAGATCAGATGTCCGGTCAGAGAAAATTAGCAACAAGAAACTATGGGGACAAACCAACGAAGAACCAATCTATTGCTCAACAAATATGTAGAAGAAAATGGAGATGGATTGGGCATACGCTGAGGAGACCGTGGAATGACATCGGTCGAGTGGAATCCGAATGGGAAATGACGAGTTGGTCTGTGGTCAGAGTGTGATATGGCGTAGATTGTGTGAGGATGAGATGAGAGATTATGAGGAATCGTGAGGTCAGCTTAGGGGGACCTCAGAAAATGGGACAAATGGAGATGTGTTGCTGAAGCCCTATGTTTCATTCGGAACCCAAGGGAACAATAATAAAGAAAATTTAACGCCAAGTGATTGATGAGAACTTCCTATCACAATTAATTTTTACATTATCACAAAGATACAAACATTCTGATATTTAGTTGCTGTTCGAAAACAAAGTGCAAACACCTACGATATAAATATCCAATCTTGCATCATTAGAATCTGAGTATTTGGAACAGAAATGAACTATATTTACTGACAGTTAAGTGTTTTTTCTTATTTTGTATCCTTGTAAACTCGTAGGGATAATAGTTAAAGTCCTTTTGTTTTTCAATTATGAAATTTAGTTTCCATATGTTGATAGTGAAGCAGTTTTTTTAGTTGTGATTTACTACTGGTTTCAGTAAAAAAGTAGTCAAAGATACCTCACATATAAAAACAGAATATGAGACAAATGAAACCACAGTGACAGAAAAGAAACTGTTTATAGAATAGATAAATTTCAGGCTCTGTTTTTTTCAGTTTTTATTATGAAAATGAGACAGTTATATCAATATACCTACATATTTATATAGTGTCTGTATAGAGGCATATCTCTATCTATTTATTAAATTTATGTACATTAAAAGCTGTTTCTGATTTTTGGCATTGAACACACTGAATATGAAAGTTCATTCATTTTCAATGGTAATGTCAAAATCTTGACATATTTAATGTTAAAATATGAAAAGGAAAAATGTAGAGCAAAGATGGATAGACATCACGAAAAAAAGATTCATTCTCATGCTTTACATTTTTTGTATTTCATCTTGATCTATCAAAGTCCAAAAAAAAAAACAAGAAAAACAAACAAACGGAAAGACAATAGAGAAGCAGTTGACAAAATGAAAATGTTTATTTCTGAAGTTTATATCTCGATACTTGTTATTAAAAATGTAGCTTTCTGTAGATGCTTTTGTTCCAACGGTATGAGGATGACAGTCGAAGTATCAGTTGTTTGTAATGCATCAACGAGAATCTACTTTATGTAGGTGGAATAAATGGCTGACTGCTACGAAACTAAATATATTTCAAATATTCCTTCTTGAATGCATTTTTATAGTGTTCATTATATTTTTGTGTTGTTAGTGAGGTAGCATTTTAGTTTCAGAAATATGACGTTTCATCTGTATTGAACGATCAGTTTCAGTTAAATGTCCTAATGACATACTTGCTCCTTCATTACCTCTTGATAGGTAGAATGAATTTGAATCACATCTAACCAGTGTTTCTCGATTATTTGTTTGTCCATGCCAGGGTAACTTCTCTCGAAAACTTTGAGTACGATAATTTTCCATACTGGCTGCCTCACTACGACCAATAGTATTCAAGCCTTGATTGCTGTGATAAGTAGTACTCATCGCATCCACTGAATTATGGTTGTTATGATGACTGTCGTCATCATTACAGTTATTGTCATTACTTAGATTATTACTGGTAACAACTGTATTCATATTTTGATGATGTTGGTGATAATAGCCGTGACAAGCTTGATTTACATCGGATAAATTAGATGGATAACATTCTGATGAGAAGGAAGACGATGGACTTACGGTACGTGATGTCGATTTACTATTACGCTTACCACCATTTGGTGGCTTCACTTTTGATGGTCGACATTCTCGACGCAATTGATCAAGTTCTGATTCTAATTGTTCAATTGATTTTTCTTGTTGTTTTATCACTTCAGTTTTAGAGGCTACTACTTCTTCAATTTCTTGACGTTCTAGTTGAAGCATTTTTTTCAATTCTTGCAATCTAAATCATGAAAGGAACAGATTTTTAAAATGGGACACTGAAACGAATAATGAATGAAAAAACTTAGGATAATATAACAACATTGTCATATAACAATCGTTTACGTAAACAGATTCGTTGGTGCTATTTAAGACCATTCCATTATTTTGGACTGTGAGAAGTGAACTGAGTTCTCACATATCGAAAAGTTTACAGAAATGAACTGTTATATGCACTTTTGGATAAGAATAAATTCTCGAAATCTATTAATGAAAGAAACGGAACTGATTTAGATGGAAAGCAACTTAGAGAGGTTTTAAAGGGATTGGAAAACAATCATTTAACTAGTCAAGACCATTATGAAAATTGACTAGTCATAAGGACATATCAAGGTCAAAGTAACAATGAAACCACTACCACTAAATCAAAGCAGCTTGATAACTAGACAAAGACTGAACGCTGCTGTCAAAAAGACTTTTTATGCAGCCAATATCATAATAATAGAGAATGTAAAGCAAATATATCTCTCTAAGCCCTTCGAACATGAGAAAAATGACGTCACATCCCACTGTATTTACCAATTTGAATGTACGTGTGGACACACATACATAGGGAGGACTCATCGATCTCTGCAAGTAAGGGCTTCAGAGCATATTCCTAAATGGCTCCAGAAACAAATGGAATCTTCAGAACCCATTAATAGTGAGAACAGGAGACCTAGCTCCTCTATTGCAAAACATATTATAGAAACAGGACATAAAATTGACGTTAAGAGATCTTTTAAACCTATCTATAAAAGGTGTTTGGGGCGTATCCAAAAGTTTGTGGAAGCCCTAGCAATTAGAAAGTTTAAGCCACCTTTATGCGTTCAAAGACAATTTGTCATCACATTAAACCTTCCTTGGTATTGTTTGTTTAGTGGTCTTCATTGTTACTTTGACCTTGAATATGTCCTTTAAACTTGACCTAATCTATTTTCACTCTTACTTTATTATATTATGAAAATATTAACGAAACAGGATCAATAGTGTCATCGATCTATGATTTATTGAAGGTACACATAACTGGCTTTTCACTGTGTCCAATTTTGGATATTGCACGATCTTTCTATCGTCCAATAACAAATACGTTAGCTAAAATCGTGGATCCTATTAAGAAACAATTATCCATCCACTCCCTGAGTGATATCTTCAAACTCGTCAACTATATGAGGGATATGAGTACATCTATGACCAGATCCGACCAACAGGTTCAATGATACCAAGACTTTATTGTCTACCAAAGGTACACAAGGTTGGTCTCCCACTTCGTTCAATTCTGGATATGTCAGGTTCCCCTTACCACTCTGTTGCAAAATGGCTGGCAGATATTCTGGAACCTGTGAGGAAACAATTATGCACGCACTCGCTCCGTGACATTTTCCAGTTCATCGACTGCATACAAGACCTGAATGTATCTAACAAAATTATGCTGTCCTTCGACATTGAGTCACTTTTCACCAATGTCCCACTCACGGCCTTTTTTTACTAACACAAGCTTCACTGCAATACAGATGAAAACATAATGGTGTAGAATGAAGCAGATTGACTATTAGTTGCGCTTACTACTAAAGTAATCATGAATAACAAACTAATCATCAAAGTTGAATGTGGTTATCAGAGGTGACAAGAGATTTATAAAACAGACATAAATAATAAAAACAGTAGAAGTGGTTCATCAGTTTTCTTTAGAGTGATTGTGTTTGGATTTGCGACGCAGGTATTCTAAGTATCAGTCGAAATCCGTCTACTTAGTGTTTGTCGTGATCACTAATTTGAGAGGCACAATAAAGCAATATACTGGTTGGAGCTAGTTGGTACTTGCAGGTAAGGCTTCTAATCTCAGCAATCAGTGATGTATTTTTAAATTCAAATGCTGCATATGTGTATGTATGAAATATCGTAGTTGTATGGATTTTACACTGAAGTGGCCTATTTTCTTTGTCGCTTAGGCTCACTATGTATGCAAACATTCTAACATATTACTATTATTTACAGATTGTTTCATCATTCAAGTTGTCTAATTTGATCATATTACTAATTTACTAATCGGTGCTATCTGAAAATATATTTTTCGTGTCCTTTTGGTTTCACAGTTTCCATTTAGTTCTTCTGGTTTTCTTGAGAACCGTTCACCAGTGTTGACTAATACTCTTACTTCATCACTACCCTGCTTCTTGTGTGGAGTTGTATTTAGTGTTTAGTATTTTTCAACTAACATTGGCTTTCTAGAAGGCAGATGGTATTCCAAACTAAAGACTGTGTCCGTTTCTTCGTGTTATATGGTCTTGTTACTGATGACAGATATTAGGCTGACAATAATCAGTTGAAAATATTACCATATCAGGCAGACTAACGTAGTGTGTTAACACAGTCACTAGTACCGCTCAGAGATAAGAATATCTTCAATCATACATAATTTATCATATGTTGATACTGATGATTGTAGTAGTGTGGTGAGAGCTGTCTGCTAGCCAAAATTGGTAGACAGCAATTTACGTCAGTGTTTACGTCCCAAATCTTGGTCATGAGAAAAACAGGAACAAAGATTTGGCGGGAACGGATACGTTTCGCACATTTATATATATGGTTTGACCTTCAAACAAATGGCCACAAACAGATGACAGAATAACTTCCAGCTAACAATAACGTATAATAATGTACATACAAATATATAAATATCTCTTGATTTTTTCAATAAACAATCTGTTGCCTGGCCCTTGTCTTCTGTCGTTACAGTACTGCATGTGATATACACCTAGTTTTGCCTAAAACCTTAAAACAACTATTTTAAAGAGTTATCGCGCACCGACATGAGCTCTTTTTCCCTCTATTTGGATTGCTGGATTCCTATCGGCTGTTAGTGCTTTTAATGCATCACTGAATTACTGCATTTTAAAGGTCGTTTTAACTGTAAATATACAGAGTTTCTGTGTAGCATTTTGACTGTTGTTTGAGACAGTAAAAGCTCTCTTATCGACGTCCAGTCTTTTCTTTTGTCTTTGCGTACCGACGGTGTTACTGTTGTTGTCGACGTTCGATTAGGACAGATTAGCCAGCGCATTAAGTTAGTATTCGCTCACAGTCTACTAAGTTGTAGTTCGGGTCACAACACTGCAAAATCCTTTCGACAGTTTTCGAGGAATAATGAAAAATTTTCGGTTTTCATATGTACAAAATACCGTTCTGTATCGCTACACTAGAGAACTTTAGTCTTTAAGAGTAAGATTTCTGAGGATAGCTCTCTATCGGTTCGAATGTTTTTCTTGTCAATGTTTTATTTTCACTGTTTGTTTTATGTAAAATGTGTCTGAAAGTATTAATATCACTGGCCTATTTTATGCGTTTCATAAAACTGAGTTGCTATAAACTTTCTGTTTTTTTAAAATTTTTATTATTATAACTACTCTTATCATTATTTCTACTTGGACTATCTTGTCTAATGGTATTTGTTTGTCTGTAGTAAATTTTCTAGTCCATATGTGAAGTTTTTATAGGCCAAATCCGTTCATCCATTGCTTTTTTTCTCATGTTTTGAAGCGTCAGAAATTCCTTAGTCTATTGTTTGAAAATTTTCCCATGAAATTATATGTAGGCATAATAAATCTATTTCATTATTACCTAATTTGTAGATGCAATAAAAAGTTTAAAGCAGTCACTTTGTTTTCTATGAATTTCGATAAACTGGTAGAAATAAATAGTTCATCGAAATGGTGTAATATATACCTGTGTTAGTGGATTTCAAACAGTTTGGTGATACCATCCGTTAATACACGTTTATTATTCGTAAGAAATCACGTAAAAAGCAGTAGAGTCAAACTATGAGAGAAGGAGAACAGATGAGATAAGAAAGACATAGTGAAGATCAATTAAGTAGCACGAGAATAAAGAGTAACTTTGTCTCAGAAACCAAAATTATTAAGGATTCTTTAGTATTCAAATGAACTGTCGTCAAGATTTGACCGAATATTTATAAAATTATATTTGTAAAATCTCAGCGAAATTGAAATGATTAATTATTTCAATTTCGCTGAGATTTTACAAATATAATTTTATAAATGTCTACTTCTCACTCAGCGCTCAATTATTTTGCAACTATCCGTCAAATCTTGATCACAGTTCATATGTGTGAGAAGTAGACATTTGTAAAAAAATTATATTTGTAATATCTCAGCGATATTGAAATGAGTAATTCCAACGTTTCGTTCGTTTTGATTAATTTCCCTGAAGAAGTTCGAACCAGATTGCCGAACGAAACGTTGGAATTACTCATTTCAATATCGCTGAGATATTACAAATATAATTTTTTTTACAATGGTTCTTTACTATGATAACATTCGCCAACTGCGCACTTGGTCCGAGGTTTGATCCCCGGCCGACGCACTCCTTTACCTCTCTAAGCCTGTAATAAGACTTGTGAAGAGGGAAGGTTGGACGTAAGGCTAGCAACCCCACCCCGGAAAAATAAACACCGCTGCTACCGAGACTTCAGGCCTCCAGCTTGAAGCCGTATGTTCCACTTGGGAAGTAAGGGAATAAAATGAATAACGAGAGGTTATTTGTAAATGCGCAAACGTGACTTTGGCCTCTGAATGGCTTAATTTTCAATAAACTTGAGGATTGGCCTCAAACGAATTTTTCCCAAATAGTTTTATACAAAATTATGTCGGTTTGTAGAGCTTGGGGTTGGACAACACAATCTGCTTCTGAAGCTACCTAGACATTGGCTTTGAAAGCTATTCCTCCATCCCTAGATGTGTAACATTGATATATTTGTTAAAATCTCATGGGATAGCTGGAAGAAAAGTTATTCTTAGAGAGGTTTTATTTTCAATGGACTTTAAGTCTATAGATTACATCTCTGTTTCTTCATTTTTCCTAAAAGCTTATTTTCACTTATAACTATATCAGGTGAAATTAGTAGATGAACATGATAGTATCGTCTGTACTGAATGACCGAGCAGTCACATTTACCGATGAAAAGAAAAAAACACACGCTAAAATTAAAGTCTGGAAGTACAATGGCACTAAATGGAAATAGAAATAGCAAGAGCGAATTACCTTTCAGCCAATTGATCTAAACTTGGTGATTCAGACAGATGAGTTTGTCTTTTGCTAGAAATTTTCCTAGGTGTATTTTTCTTTGCAGTGACTTTTCTTTTGCATTCACTTGTATTCTCCGTACTACAGTCTGTTATCCGATCATCATCATTGTAATTATAGTCACTGTCACTTGTGCTTGTTTGATCTGTATTAATGGATGTTGAATTTATTGGTATCAATATTCCGTTAATATCATCTTCACTAGTACTGTTGTTATTAGTATTATTATTATTATTATTAAGTAGTGAATTAACATTCATTGGATTATTTGACCTTTCATGCAGACGATAGTTATTGCCCAACACACGACCTGTTGCTATCGGTGTAGAATTATCTGATTTCGAGTCAGTTATCTTTTTTCTCGTGTGATGATAATGATGACCGCGTTCGCTGATATTTTGTTTGAAAAAATCCTTTTCAATTCTGTCATTAATTAAATGATTTTTGATTGTTGAACCGTTAACGGTTGGTGTGTAGGCATTATGCGTAATCATCTCTCTTTCTGAAGGATGATACTTCGTCTTATGTACAGATTGTGTTGATTGACTTAAATTACGCGAAATATTTGAGACAGGATGATAAGAATTCGGCTGAACCTTTTCAATACACTCATTTAATTGACGTAATTGCTCACGATACTGACTCATTAGCTCTTCCATGTTTTCCGAATTTTCAGGAGTATTTACATTTATTCGTTTCAATTTTACATCAGAAGAACTAAATTTACGTGGTAAATAGTCTTTTTGAAGAACTGAGGAACTCCATGAATCTTCTTCTTTTGTAGCTGAAGATCGTCCACTTTCATTGTTGCCATTAATCGATGAAATGTTTGAATCTTCATTGTTGGTAGTGTGTGTGATTTGTTGATTTTGGACTGTTTTCATATTGGCGGGTAATTCTTTTCTGTTGACTTCATACACATTAGTCACCTGATGAAATCATTATGACACAAAAATTAATGCTTATGAAGAATTGCAAAATGGAATGAAGTAACTAAGTTTTGTGGAAATTTAGAATTCAATATCGGAAACTAATTTTTGCAACTAAAACTTTTACTATGATGAATTATTATTTCGTTCTCTTCTAAGGACTTTCTGTGGTATGAAATCATAAGTTTTGTTGAAATTGGACTTAGTTTGTAATTCAGAAAACAAACTTGATTGGTCAATAGGCGAAAACTAATGCCATATTGTCTAGTCCTTAGTGTTGTTGCTGTCCTGTATTTTCAGTAGAAATTTTGTCTGCCCATTTACTTAAAATAGCTTTAGTAATTCAAACGTGCTGCTTCTTAGTGGCTAAAATCATAAAGTGGGAACCATGAAATTTTTCACGGTAATCAGGAGACGTTAAATCGTAATACCTGCTAGCTAGATAGAGTTCATCTAAACCCTGGTACACTGATGATTAGCTCACCCTTGAATGAGATAAACTGTCGTCCGGCTAACAAGCACTACTGGTTCACAGAAGTGTTTCTCACCTACTTATGTCAAACAGAAGTCTATGCCATAATGGTACTTCCCTTGCTTTCTTGATTGCCTTCCAGATCTCATATATTTTAGATTTTCTGATCAAATCATGGTGAACTTTCACCTCGAACCGTTTTTATTTGTGAATGAAGAATTTAACTTTGTTACTGAATGTTATGAAGCTAAAATATAATTTAATTTCTTATAGAGAAATAGTTATAAGCCTTTGTTTTCTCCTGTAACTTGACTTCATACGTTTTTCTACTTAAATTTGAGATGGTTAAGATTTAAGATGGTTAGGACATGTGTTACGTATGCGTAGCCATCGCTTTCCTTGACGGGCAATGTTAGCTGATATAGGATTAATCAGGCTGGAAAAGAGCTAGTAGTGGTCAAATCAAAGCATGGCCTCATCAGTCAATGAAATCCACAACATTTAGTTTAAGGCACGTTGGGAGGTGTAGACTAGCTTCTTGGTTGGCGTCCTCGGGGTAGAAAGAACCAATGACTGGAGACAACTAGTGATATGGGTGAAAATCGTTAGCAATGGCGCAGATGCATTCACTCTTTGTGATTCATAATATCTATTAAAACTCTATTGTTCTTCCATATTATTATTCTTTTTTCCTCACACTTCTGTCTATTATCTCTCTTCTGATGAATCTCTCTTTACTCTCTTCTCTTGCTTTGTGTGCTACATGGAGTGAGTGTGGCAACTCGAACTGCTACATATCTGTACAAAGTTCTATGTTGAAACCAGTCAGTCAGTCACTTAGATTAGATTTCTCTGTTTTTCGATTCATGAAGAACTTTGGTTTTGTCATATGAATTTGAGGAGTTATATCATCAGTGAGTTATCTGTTGATTGTCGTCAATCTGTATGTTCGTTAATCTCTCTTAATTAAACTTCTATAACAACTGTCTTGAGCCGTTTTTTATCAGATGTAATACATGATAATCACTTCATCATACTGATTGTTAATTATTTTTAAATATTCATGTCCCTGGCTTCGCTGTCATTCTTAAGTGGCTTCATTTTAATAAAGTTGGAATAAAAACGTGAGTTGCAATCGGACTCAAATCAGGCTCATCAGGATTACTAGCCTGGAACATTACTGACTGAGATACAGAAGGCAGCTGCTCACTACATCTTCACTCCACTACAGTCACTGCCTCAGTCCTTCTTTAATCAGTATTCGAATATCTTAGCCGCAAAATGCAAATGTACCCACCAATGCATTAATATTCTTTGAAGGAGCAATCAACGACATCTGCACTGATAAAATGCCTAGCCATAAGCTTGCAGGGGACTGGTAAATGAAACGAGTCACTGTGAATAATATTTATTGCAAAAGATACTTTGTTCACAATACTTCTCATAGATACTTTAAAAATATAATTTACTCACAGGTGGGTTAGTTGTGATCGTTTCTGATTGTCTTCTGCTACCTGCATTTGAAATAGGATTTTGTACATCAAAGCTATGGTGTCTTTGCATTCCACACCTACAGGCCATTGAATTTTGTAGATTATTTGTGTATTTTTCACAATTACACGTTCTCTTATGAGTCCATGATGTTAAAATATGATTGTTTAATGCGTCTGTTATATCTTGTAAAAGACTTGGCAATTCTGCAATTCTAGGAGTGATCTGAAACATTTGAAAGAGAATAAAGAAATGAATGTAAGCCTAAATTATTTTTCAAAGAAATTCTTAATATCGTAGTTTCAATGTTAATTTGTGATCTTTTCCTACATACACTGTTATCACAGAACGGATATGATTTGCTCCCTATGCAAATAATTCGAAAACAAAGATATGAATATCAGAATACCGACTCCCAGGTTAAATGAACTTCTACTTAGATGCACTTTGAACGTCCAATTCACATTCAGTAGTGTTATCTACAAACACCAAGATGGCGTAGCTATGAGGTCACCATTGGGTTCGATACTTGCAGATGCTTTTTTTATAAGCCGTTTCAAGTGGTAAATTTCAAATAAGACCCTACTATCAGCATACTGGCAGGTCCCAGTTTGGCGTTCATGTCTCCCATTAGTATTTTAATGTCACCAACTGGAGTATTGTCCATTGTTGCCTGTAGTTGTCTGTAGAATTCTTCTTTCTTTTCGAGGTCTGCGTTGTTTGTGGGTGCATAGCATTGTATAACTGATACTTTCCTTCCTTTGGAGTTGAATCTGGCGGTCATTATCCTGGGTGAGATCGCCTCCCATTGCATCAGGGCCTTCGTTGCCATTGGTGACATCATGATAGCCACGCCCTCGGTGTGCGTGTGGTTGTCTTTTGGGTGACGAGAGTGTATCACTGACTCTCCCGTTGACAATTTGATGAGTCCATTCCCGTTCCATCTGCCTTTACATATTCCCAGTACTTGAATTCCGTATCTTTTCATCTCGTTTGCAATCTGGGAAGCTTTGCCAATCTCGTACATGGTGCGGACGTTCCATGTCCCCACACAGACTTTTTCTTTTGGCGCAAGGAGATTCATCGTGCTGAAGTTTCTGTAGCAACTTTGTTTACAGGGTGGGGTTGCTAGCCTCACGCCTGAGAAGGGGATTGTTACATTAAAATCGGGAAAGTAAGACAAGCTTTCATTACTCTCAAGTCTGTGTGGAGGTCAACAGCACTCAGCATCAAAAATAAGGTCCGGATTTTCAACTCCAATGTGAAGCCAGTGCTACTATACGGATCAGAGACTTGGCCAGCGTGTCATAAAGAGCACCTCAAACAAACTACAGACCTTCATTAACAGTTGTCTTCGCTCAATACTCAAGATCAGATGGCCAGAAAAGATCAGCAACAGAGATCTCTGGCAATGAGCGAACCAACCAGGAACCGATTGTGAAACAAATAGGCAGGAAGAAATGGAGATGGATTGGCCATACTCTAAGGAAACCATCAAGTGACATCACTAGACAAGCCCTTGAGTGGAACCCGAAAGGGAAGCGGCGAGTTGGTCGTCAGTGCAAGGGTGACTTGGAGGAGGTCATGTGAAGAGGAGATGAAAACGTGTGGGCAGACTTGGAGCCAGGTGAAGACTGTAGCAGAGAACCGAACGCAATGGAGACGCACGGCTGAAGCCCTATGTTCCTCTAGGAATTAAAGGGAATAATAATATAATAATAAATCAGCATACTGATATAATACTACTCTTTCATCATATAAATCAATATAGCTTTTGATAGCTAAAACACAAGACCCCCAACACGTTTGTGTGAATACAAGTACTTGGTCTCGCTGTATGATTGTGGAAATTTTTCAGTAAAAACTAAGCATGCTTAAGGGATAAAACAAGATTTTCCTGGACATATCTATGTTTGAAACTATTACTTCCACAGTAGAAGGTTACTTTGGTGAAACTTTAAAGTAAATGACAAGAATACACATAATTATAATACAAATCTCAGAAAATAACTTACACTAATTTTATTTACATGAACATTAAGTAATTGGGTAAGTTTTGCAAATTCATATCCTAATTCAATAAATTCATGACAGTCAGAAACAGGAGACGACTGGTAACTTGAATCATCAGTTGTTGAGATTGATCGAAGAAATTTATACATGACCGGGATTTCTTGTTCAACAAATGAATTCAAAGATTTCATATGAGGCTCTTTATCTTCAAACAAGGTTAAATTAGCTAAATTCTGCAGAACTTTAGCTATTAATGTTAAATTTCTGGGTATACGATTATCTTCTGGTATTGATGAAGCTAGACCAAATAGAACTGGACCGTGAATAGCTGGACATATGAAACGTAGAAATAAACAGCTTGAAATAAGATGTGCAGCTGACTGAACTCCATGGGTTTCTTCGACAGCAGCTGCTAATGCAATAAAGACTTCACGTAATTCTCTGTTGTTCAAAAAAGGATAGAAATTACAACAAGTTAGTTACTTCACGCATCAAGATGACGAAATTTGAACATGTAATTAAGCGAAGTTTAATAAGCCATCAAACTATTTAATAGCCCTATTAAGTATGTCTTTTGATATTCAAGTGTTAGTTTTCAGGGATTTGAGTAGTTACAGGATTTCATCATGAGCTGACGTCGGTTAGAGAACCACTGGAAAACCTGGGAGTACTGGACAGTCGTTTCGTCCTAGTGTGGGACTCTTCACAGTATGCACCCACCGGGATTCGAACCATAGGCAGCTCATGATGAAATCCTGTAACCAATCAAATCTCCGTAAACCAACACTTGAGTATCAATCTGATGCTCACTAGCGACTGGCCTTATTCAGGTAGGTAGTTACCTGGGTTCTAGTAAGAAGTCGTGACCAGTGGTGTGCAGCATGTCGTGTGTGAGGACAGATACTCGCTGATGATATTGGCTAGTGGTCGAGCTATGTCGTGAATTGGCAGGAGTCGGAATCCATGGGCCACTGGGTCGGGTCTCTGGGGCTTAGTGGTCTACGAGCTCACCTTGTAACCAGCAGGTCCCGAGTTCGAACCTAGGCGTGGGTGCTTACTGTGAAGAGTCCCAAACTAGGACGAAACGGCGTTCAAGTACACCTAGGTCTTTTGATATTATTTAATAAGATTGGATATAGTAATGTCGGATCACACATCTACTGGGTTAAAAACAATCAATTTAAATGAGCCTAATACTACCGTAGTACTGCTGTATTTAACTCAGTTATAAATATTCTCTGAATTGTATTATCTCACAGTCATAGTATTTGTGACTATCTACTATTATAATGAGCAAAACGACTCTTATTTTTAACAATTTTGTTAGCTAGTACAAAAATATAAAACAACCGATTCTGGTTTCTGCTTATAAAAATCCCCTCTGCTGCATAATTTCACTTTTCTAGAGAGAAAAGACTGCATTAATTGGATCTGTAATCACTTTAGTTATAGTCACCTTGATTTGTGAAAGTTGTATGAATGTTCATGATTTCCAAAGGTTATTTCTTTACCATAAATTGTGCTAAGCAATTTATTACTGTTTTATTTCAGCTTGACTAATGTAGACAGGTAAAATTAAAGGCCTCACAATATTCCAACTGTTATTTCACCAAAAGCTTATTCAAATGTCACTAGATAGTGGGTGAATGTGAATACAAGGAGATTCATATAAACAATTTAGAATTTCAGTCAAAATCTACCCATAAACTCTGAGATTTTAGGTGCACAAATGGATGACCAACATGAATTATGTATCGCACAAAATTTACACTATAAGTGGTGATAATATATGTCAAGCTAACACTCAATAAACAGTAGTTTAGCTTCGAAGTTTGGCGAATAACAAGATTGGTTTCGCTGTTAAATGTTGAAAATGCTCCTTTGGACTTTGAAATAATGGACATTAGATACAGTGAGTATATTTGAAGGCACATTTCGCAGTTTTTGACTGATCAAAAAATTTAGGGTCTTAAAAATTGAAGTCAACCCCTTTCAAAAACTAGTAGTAGTTATAGTAGATAGGATTATGATTGGCAGAATAACTGCTTCATTGGGCTTCAAAGTTTAGCGAAGTACGGGATTGATTATCCTCGTTTGATATTCATTACGAATGTTCTACTAATCATCGTTTTTTAGGCGGTTTTAACTGATGAAACCACCTTTTAGCACACTGTTGCTGTATAGGGATACTGTACAGTTCAACATCACTGACATGACTGATATCAAAAGCAAACTGGAGAGCTTTATTTAATTGTAAAAGCGTTTTCAGTCTGAGGAAAGATACTAGCAGAGGTAAATTATATTTATAGACGTTTAAACTTACCTAGGTATTTTACATTGACTGGCCTCAATCCTTCGCCATATCACAGCAACATATTTCAATAGAGCTGTGCGATTTCTTTCTAATATAGTGTGTAATGGATTGCGGTTATTTGATGCATTTGATGTATCATTCGTGTTCCCCAGTCTTGAAGGATCTACTTCAAATTCATCTTCAATGACAAGTAACTGATCGATTGTTGAACTTAAAAGGTACTTCAAGTACTGAAAACAAATTATAAGATGAGAAAAAAGGTTTATAAAGTTCTCCTATGTAGAGCATAACCATCTGACAAACAAATCAGTCTCACCAGAATCTATCCAAATCAATGGTTAAGTGTAATAGGTTGTTTTCCCCTTTAATATCGGTGACTGTTTGTGACAGCTTCAACTTACAGTATTCACCAGGTAGTTTCAGGTTTAGAAAACGCTCGAGCTATTGAAATTTTAATTTAAAGTCAAACAGTTTATTCTTTGTAATCTTTAAATTCGCTAGAATGTTTCTTGTAACGTGAGTGGGTCCACTTAAATAGTAACCAATATCAAAGTTAGTAACATCTAGTAGAATATGAATTCGGTGTGAGTTAAAAGTTGTTGTCAAGATCTTCTAACTGACCTGAGTTATGCGCTTGATGGCCTCATTTTTCGGCACTGGTTTTCAGTATCTAACACAGTTCTAAGTAATGTCGATTTCAACTTTAATAGCTCAATGTTAGCACTCATTAGGTTTAACTTCCTGGTGAGTACCAAACAGTACCTCTGGCTGTTTCCACCTACCTAAATTCAAACGAAAATACACCGAGAGAGAAGGATTTCAGCATGCCATGCATGACACAATCCATATATTGTTGTGATACTGATACCATTGGTTAATGACTGGGTAATTAAGGAATTAATTAATTAATGTAGTTGGAACAATGCAATCAACCCCCACTAGTATAAATTTGTCAACTTTATTCATACTACTTGTAAGTAGCCAGGCTATGTTTGCGAAACTTAGAAGTGTAACATAAATTAGTTGAAGCCCTAACCATAAAAGGGCTGAAATCTAATTGGTTTTCAAAAATTATTTGACGTTTGCATGCTCCATCAATTTTTTATGCATGTGTATAACAAGTACACTTGTGACCAGAATGTTCCAAATGTGTTGCGCATATACACCACACATTTCATATAAAGTACTACCTGTTGTTTTATCGAAATTCATATGTAAGAATGTATTAGTTACGTACTAACACTATACTAAATATTACTGCTGGCATTACAGTCCATGAATTTATTACATGAAAAAAGTGACTTTCGTCACAACCGATGGATAACTGGAACTCAAAGGGTACTAGATAGTGAGCAGTGAGCTCAAGACATCATTCGAAACAGTGTCCGTGACTACTAGCTTACACGGGTAGGAAATTAGCCTTGAGATACTTTCTTCCAGGTTTAAAGTACACCAGCAAGGATAGACAATATTTAAAGAACTTTTTCCCAATTTTTATTAATTTGAATAAATTAATATTATTAATGTTGAAAATTACTTTTCTGGCGTATAATTATTTCTAGTAGCATTTATCATTGTACCGAGACGATAAATATCGGCGAAAATGAAGGGGAAAGTAATATATGCATATTATCCCCTCACTATTCTAGATTCTTGTTCATATGCATTCTCATTAAATCATTGAAGAAAAAAACCAACAAAAGTTAGTCGTGTAGACAAAAAGGAAGAAATTAGGCGCATGTTTTTACTAGGTATCTATCTTGTCAGTAGAGATAAGTAATTATAAAAAGGAGATATGATAAATAATTAAGTAAAGATAAGTAATAAAATGTCGCTTGTAGGCGGAAAAAAGTTTCTCTCAGTCATTAAGTATTTTATGACTAATTTTGTTTCCTTACTACATGATTCAAGGAAGCTTATATCAGGTAAACTTACAGATCTGTTCGCATTGCAAAACTACCATTGGCAAAGAACTGCTTATACACATAAGTGTGGCCCTTTATTTTAGGAATAATTCTTTTAGTTACTGTCTGTGAAGTATATAACCAAACAGATGTTAAAAAGTTAAAACAATCCTTAAGGTGAGTGATCAAGTAAGAAGACTGGCAAAACACTGATTTCATAAGTATGAATAAATCAGGTGGTCAGTGTAATCAAAGACGCGAATTGTTTATATCCCGAAACCTTCAAACGAGAAAAGTATAATGACAGCATGAATTGTTTTAGAAAAATAAAACGTTTTAATTTATTTTTAACTTTGCCACTTTGAATGTTTCTAGCATTCATTCAGATGCATACGAGACGTAGTAGTCAATGTTCTATTGTGTAAGGTATAATTTTTATCGAGCTATAACGAACAGGTTTCCTTTCGGGGGATTATTGCTCGCCTTATTTACTGTTAAACTACTAGTCGACAAGAATCTTTGAGAAGAGACTATTCTGCATCATCCAGAATACATCAATGAAAGTGGAGATTTCAAACTTATCAGTAATCAATTAAGTTTCATCATTACTTCAAGTCGAACTTTAGGATGTTAGGTACTCACTAGTGATCAGTCGATGTGTTTGATATCATTCTCATTTTGTATTGAATAGATATAGTTCTTTTGTTTCTTTTTATCTTTGGGAACACATCGACCACATCATAGACCCTCTATCGTTCTCTAATATATGAAAACTTAGTGTTCTTACTTAGACTTCATTCATTATGAGAGCTGAAAATGATTCAACACTGCTACGACGATAAAATATATAATTTTCATTTATTTTTAATTATCGGTTTTGTTTGAATAATTCTAAAAACGAAAACAATATTTACTAGACATTAAGTGAATAATATATTGCCTTCATCAAATGCAAACGTTTTTTGCCGATAAAAAGTTCTGTGAATTTTCATAACTGATGTAACAAGCATAGAATGAAAATTTATACGCGTCCATATTCTAACTTATGAATTTTATCAAGTAAATATTTACACTATTCGCCTTCTTGAATTTATATCCAATGTAAGTTTAACTTGATGTCTGGTGAAGTTAGGTGTTTATAAACTCTTTGTTTGGAAGCTTCTAGAAAATTCATTCAACTCATCATTAATACTGAAATTTTAAATTGGTTACAAAAATAACAGTTATTTCACGACACGTCGTCTAAAAGAATGAAAATCCGGTGTACATATGTATACTGTTTGGAGACGGATTCCTTGTTCGACCGTTTAAGTTGGATAGGATAATAATAACACACTGGTGACAATAGGCAGTAACTATCAACATCACAATATAGTGTTAGTTGGCATGGATACAACATTGTTATTAAATTCATTTGTTGAATGGTTATGTGTGCTTATGCAAGGTGTGACAGACATTATTAAACTTAAAATAGAAGTAACAGACTAAGGAGGGGAAAATAAACAGTGCTACTTAGTCTTCGATATTTCCTTAGTTCAAGTGTTGGTTTGCAGGGATATCATTGATTTCAGGATTTCATCATGATGTGACATCGGTTAGAGGATCATTGGGAAACCTGAGAGTACTGGACAGGCGTTTCGTCCTGACTTGGGACTCGTCATCAGTACGCACCCACCACCTGGGTTCGAACACAGGACATTCTTGTAACAAGGAGAGCTCGTAGATCATTAAGCCACTGGGAAGCCACATCATGAATTGGCAGAAGCAGGAATTCACCAACCGTTGGATCGATTCCCAGTGGTGAAATGATTGGTCTACGACTTCACTCGCCTTGTAACCAGAAGGTCCTGGGATCGAACCCAGGCGGCGGGTGCGTACTGTGAAAAGTCTCAAACTGGGACGAAATAGCTGTCCAGTACTCCAAGGTTTTGCAGCGGTCCTCTGACCAATGTCATTTCATGATGATTTCCTTAGTTGATGATAAATTGAAATGACTCACACAGCTGAATATCGTTTTTGAAGTATTTAGCATGCATAGAAATGAGTTTGAAACAAAAAGGCTAAACTCATTGCCAAACTGTTCAATAGTAAGAGCATATGATAACTTTTGATAAGATGTCATGACTTATGATACCCGATATCTACGATGTCCTTTTTGTATTGTCAGTCTAGAAGTGAGGATAACCACGTGAACAGGATGCGTAATATGGATGAATAAATGGATATTTTCAGTGTCAGACACTTTTCTACCTGAGGGAAAAGTGTATAAAGTCTTTGTTCTCAAAATTTCAATAAACAAACTGCAGAGTTACTTCCAGGCTGAAGATATTACTGATTAACACTTTGGTTGGATATCTAAAAGCCTACGCTTTAAACCAAACATATTTATCAACTTGACATCAGTAAAGAGTCACACTATTGATAAATTAATTTTCAAACAAATTATTAAAAAGAAGTTTTGTTTTTACTATTTGATCGCGGATTGATATCAATTAGAGAACCACTGAAAACCAGCACTGCAGTACTGCACAGCTGTCTCGTCAGCCTGGTTCGGGATTCATCAGAAGTACGCACTCACTGCCTGGGTTCAAACATAAGACCTTCCGGTCACAAGACAAGCTCGTATACCATTCAGCAACTGGGTCCCCGTTCGACAGCCAGTCCATGAATTCTAAATTCTACCAGGATGGAGTGTCCTGGAGTTCTAGTGAGAAGTCGTGACCACTGAGGTCCATCCACTCGGGAGTGAAGATGGATTTCACACCGATGACATTGGTTGGTGCCAGTCGCACTAAAATCACGAATTGGTAGGAGTTAGAATTCATGGACTGGTCATTGAATCGGGTCCCAGTGGCTGAATGGTATACGAGCTCGCCTTGTAAGCGGAAGGTATTGGGTTCGAACCCAGGCAGTGGGTGCGTACTGCCGATGATTCCCAAACTAGGCTGACGAGACAGCTGTGCAGTACTCCAGTGCTGGTTTTCAATGGTTCTCTAACTGATATCAATCCGTGATCAACTCGTAAAAAAAAACTAATCCTTACAAACCAACTATAGAAAGAAAAGGTTTTGTTGACTCAGTGTTTCTTTGGATCAAATTTGCATTTCGCAAAATTAATTTTCAGTTTACACAGTTTCAGGTGAAATTTTGCCATAGTTCCCATTGGAAACTGAAATTGCTGAGATCACAATAAGTGATGTGCTTGATACCATAAATAGCAATCAAGAAAGCGAGCATAAATACAGGATGGTATATACTACTGATTGACTGATATGAACAGCTGGATACCATCCACGTCAACTAGCAGTGTCAGCCAGTCAGGCTGAAGTGATCTAAGTAATGAATTCGGATGGTTTGAACCGATTTTACTATCTGATCTGAGCTCGACCTTAAACGAGTGAAACGACAGTCCAGTGTTTAAGATCACTATGATCTGGTGAGCAAGCACTACTGGTTGATGTAAGCGTTATCCAACCATTCATACTAACCAATCAGTAGTATATAACGTCATGCATCCACGTTTCGTTTGTAACAATCAGAGCTTCATACAAACTATAGAAATTACATTCGAATCGTATATAGTTTGCAAGGCGTTTACGTGACATACCACTATGATTAGAAGGCTCTTTAGTCAGCTTAACATCACTCAGCATCAACAACAAAATTCGGATTTTCATACAAACGTCAAGTCAGTTCTTCTATACGGATCAGAAACTTGGCGGGTCACAAAGAATATTTCCAACAGGTTGCAGACCTTTATAAACAACTGTCTTCGCTCTATACTGAAGATCAGATGGCCGGAAAGAATCACCAACAAGAAACTATGGGAACAAACAAAACAAGAACCAATCGCTCAACAAATATGCAGGAGAAAGTGGAGATGGATTGGACACTCGCTGAGGAAGCCACTGGGTGACATCGCGCGTCAGGCCCTCGAGTGGAACCCGAAATGGAAGCGGCGAGTGGGACGTCCAAGGGTGACATTGAGGAGATCGTGTGAAGAGGAGTTGAAACAGTATGGATTAACATGGATGCAGGTGAAAAGTACAGCAGAAGACAGAAGCAAGTGGAGGCGTGCAGTTGAAGCCCTCTGTTCCACTAGGAACCCAAGGGAACAATAATAATAATAATTAGTCAGCTTAAAATAGGCACTAAATAGTTAGACAGGGATTTAATGAATTCATAGATTTCTCCAGGACTTGTAAAAGCGTTTGACTCTTAACACATGGCTTTATAAACTGTTATACAGTGTACGTATATGTGTATTTACGCATCTTCCCATTACTTCTGAAATCACGTACATAGAGTAAAAGTTACTCCAATTTGTACATTCACTGACTTATGTTCTAATAACTTTCTTTTTTTGGCTTGATTTTGTATCTGGAAGCAAAATTTTTCAGTTCTATGAATACCTTGACAACTTTAATATAAATACGCTGATATTTGAACCAATTTTTGCTTTTTAAAAAATCAAAATCGTCACCATGACTTCAAGTTCTTTCCGTATGAAATATGAAATTACTACAAAACCAATACTTGAATAAAAGAGTATTTATCGTTTCAAATAGAAATGAAGGGTAATAACAAGGTACAATTCGATCAGTAAACAAATGTGTACATCGGGTTACTTGTTTATCTCTTTATGTCCTTTTCTAAATTCATTTGTTTGTATTTTTAAATCATACCTTCTGTGGACAACATATTTCTATGTTTTTGCATATACCATCTGTTGAATTCTTGTCAATATTTCAATGATAAATGAATTTAAACTTATTAGATGGTTGGAGGCAATCGGCAGGAAACCTCGGACCTAGATTTTGTGTTAGTTTGCACTCCTCAGCAAGGCGTATCTGCGCTATGGTTAGAAACATTACACTAGTTACTAACTAGTGTCCAATCAGAAATATCCAATACAGTCCTACAGGAAGTCAGACGCGAGCCCAAATAGCTCAATGGTAACGTCTCTGACTGCAGCACTGGGTAACGCCGGTTCGTATCTCAGAAGGGACATGATATCCTTCGAGGTTGCAGATACGCCTTGCTGACTGGTGAGTGCTAGCTAGCACGAAACCTAGGTCAAGCAAGGCTTCCTGTCCGATTGCCTCCAACCACTTAATATCAAATATTCAACGTGCACCGTGATGGCAAGCCACCTAGAATGGTGGCCACATTGCAAACCTGACTGATAGAATTCAGTCTGCACTAAACAAAGGACTAGACACATCACACCAGTTACTAACTAGTGTCCAATCAAAAGAGTTTACACCTAGTCAGGAAGCAATAAATAATTACTTGATGATTACTTTTGACCATTAAAGGCACGAATCACCTACAGCTATATCTTTGTGTCAGAATATTTTTCAACGTTTTGTAGGCTGTTCTAAATCGATTATGCGTGAATTCACTGCGCATGTTTGATTAAAATTACACCTGAGGGATAAACATATTCACATACAGACGTATATATATCAATATGAAGGACATATGTGTTGATTAATATACTTTTTCTCCTTCTTTTTCCTGACTTTTTCAAATGCAGCTGTAGAAAAACAACTGTCAGATGTATTGCTCTTTCTACTTCACACTGATCTGTTTTTATGTCTTTCTATAAAAGACAAAATGTTTTCATCAATATCAGCGGACAAAGAAGTGCACTGTAAGGCTGAAATTTCTTTCCGTTCTCTCCTCTGTTTCTATTTTGTTGCTATTCACATCAAAGGAAAATTATCGTCCAAATAAATAAAAATGTGTGACTATTTCAATGTATCATAAAGACTACTGAAGGCTTTTACTCAAAACTATGATAATATTATTATTACCGCTGACTATCAATCACTTTTTCCATAACAAGATTTCATAAATAATATTTGAAAAACAGTTGAGTTCAGCAAGAAAGATAAAATTTTTAATTTCCCCAGTTAATTTCAAGTCATATTTTGTCACGAATGGATTTCACGAAGAAAACCATTAAAAATGAAGGCTGTTTAGTTTTAGTTCAAGTACTTTTCAGTGGCTTTCACATACCGGAAAACTTAGGAAGGCGAAAATCAGCTAAGTTAATCAGTTTCATATTGGATGAGATTCACTAAGGAAATTTGAATTCAGATGAAACAACACTTCAGTGTTTCTTACTTTTCAATCGTCCTTCCCTTCCTGGTGAGATATTTTTCGAGCATCATGGTTGGGTAAACTGATTTTAACAACTGATTCGTTAAAGAAGAACAAGGGGTTCTTAATTTAAATGAAGTTTATAGTCAGTGTCTTAAATTCTTATGGTACAAGCATCCATATGCATGTATGTGTGCTCTTAGTTATTAAGGTTTCATCACATTACTGCTTTTTATAAATGTTTATTATTATTTATTTTAATCCTTTACGTTCCTAGTGGAACATAAGTCTTCAAGCTCCAGCTTTGAAGTTCCGGTAGCAGTGTTTTCATTTTACGGGGTTGGGTTGCGAGCCTTACGCCCAACCTTCCCTCTTGACCGGGATTACTACCGGCCTAGTGAAATTTTTGAGTGCGTCAGCTGAAGATCGAACTCCGGACCACGTGTATCAGAGTGGCGAGCGTTCTATCGCTGAACCATCGATGCATAAACGTTTACTAACAAGTTCTTATTTCAACAACTGTTTGTTTAAATTCTTTCATTTTGGTAATGAAACTTTCCACGGTCTATTAAAGCTTTTGGTCGTTGTATTTCTAGAATAAAATCTCTGTTTGATGTTTATGTTACTAGACATTAAGGGAAGGAAAGAAACATCTCACAAAAACTAGTACTGTTATTAGACAGTACTCGTTAGACATTATTTATCACAGAATAAGGTATTTTATGATGTTGCTGAGTTACTTCGATCTACAGTGGTAAAAGTAATTTGTTTTAGCAGCTTGCAGTTTCATGTATACACTATATTGTGTCTTTGCCCGTGTCGTTTCATAACAAGCTCTAAACTGTTGCCAGTATTGCAGCAGGGAGAGGGATAGAGCATATTTCAATGCAAGTAGAGTCAGTCACTCTAAACAGCGCCTCCTCCAATCTCTGTCCAGGTTTTTTTCTCTTTATTTTAATGACCAAAGCAGATCATGTCCCTTGGCATCTCCCCAAGGCTATGAAATCAGGAACATCTTATTAGGATTCCTGCGCATCGGAGACATGCTAACATGTCTCGTGGAAATGAGATCCCACCTCCAATCCACGATTCACACAACCTCGCTTCATCATGTACCTTGGCGGATAGCGTATGCCCTTACGACTATCGTATTAGGATCACCAAGGTCTTATGACCCATACTAGCCGTCATTCAGTCCACATACATACTACGGCCCCTAACCTCTGTCACTACATCTACTCTGCCTGTCTGGGACCCCACACTCTCATATAGCCAAGGGACAGACAGAATATGGACAAGAGGTCAGATCGTATGGTTCCACGAGGCGAGTAAAAGAATCTTACTCATGTTTTCAGTAGTCTAACCTCTTACAAACATATGATGTATACACATTCGTCACAGTGATGAATGCGAGATGTTTGTTAACAATAAATTGCCAAAAAATGATAGCTAACACCTAACTGGTAAAGTAATCTGACCTTTTCAATGAAAAATACCGGCTATAATTGTAAACGCGACGTGGCTTTCTTCATTGCTTTAGATAAATCTTCTAATGAGTCACAATAAGTATGATAACTAAGTTCATGACTGCGTGTAGTATAACATTTGAGGTTTATTATGACTACTTTTCAGTAAGCATACTTTTACATTTAACAAAAATTATATGTACTGAATATGACCACTCAAAGATGGTCATACTGGATAAGTAGTAAAAAAGTTAAGCGGTAAGAAAAAACACTTTCTCTTTTCTTGTGACTTACATCAGATCCTACCAGCTTAATGTAACACTCCATTGCTTTTGAACCAGTAGAATTGGCGCGAAATATCATTGATCCATTGCCTTAATTTAGAATAAACAAAATGATGAATTTCACACCAGTTAGTTAGTGTAAACTGTTTAACAAATATAAAATAATACATTTGCATTACAGACCTGCTAGTGCTTATTTGAATGACAGTTAGAGAAAAAAAAAATAAAATGAGCCACATAGTTCCATAGTATTTCGAAAATAAAGGGCGGTCTCTGATAATTTAGATTTCATGCTGTGTATGTTATGTTAAGTATATCTTCCCGTCCAATAAGACAAACCAGCCTAGTAATGCTTCTTATTATTCACCATAAAGTATTCTGTTAAGAGGATTTTTGCCCTTTTCTTAATAATACGGCACGTGATTAGTTAATGCATAATCATATTCGAGAAATATTTAGGCTTTCTTAAGTAGTACGTACAAACATGTTTATTAGCATATCGTTGCGTATTGAGAAAGCGAGTGCAAGATAAAAGGAAACATTAGAAGAGAAAATTACTACCTACTGTAATTTGATCTGTCGGCTAACTCAATGGCATTTGACAGTAATCATGCTCTCGTCATTGTAAAGACTATTATTGTCTTTGAAAAATACAAAGAAGTTGGACTTATGAATATGTTATCAGAAGGAAGGAGATGAAATTTCCCATAAATATTGAGAAAAATATATTCAGTTCATTTGTCCTTTAAGTAGACGACTGACATTAAAAATTCGCTTGATGAAATCCACAGATGGCGGGCTAGGATACCCACAACTTTGGAAGAAAGTAAATATTCACTACCATGGCGGAATAGAAGTTCATATAGATATTTATGTGATTCTTCTTAATTCCTAATGTGTATTTCAGAGGTTGTTTTACCTTATTAATCATTATTGTTATTGTAACGGGAGGGATATTGGATTTGTCGGTTCGTTCCACCGTTACTTTAGCATAACGACAATATCCTACTGACTTATGCTGAGAAGACAAGATTTATTTCTCCATGCAAAATGCAACGTCACTAGGAATTGCAGCTATTAATACAGTCATTTTATAATACCAATAAATTACTAGTTTAAGAAATTATAACTATTTTTCGACCAGTTAGCACGTACCAAGAAAAATCCACTGACCTAACCCTTACTCGACTTTAGAGTCAGATGTCTAGTTTGCAGGTCACGTAAACAATGAGTCACAATACACCTCTTCTAATTGGTGGGATACAAAGGTTAACTCAAGAGGACAAATAGCTCTAAGAAGGTAAGTTCTTTACTCAGATCGAACTGACCAAAACACCTGGAACGTATTTTATCCGAGAAATCGCATCCAGAATTACTTAATAAGTCAGTTCAGTTGTGCCTGATTATTACTGGGGATTGCAAAGAAGAAGAAGAAGGAGGAGGAGAGGAGAATACACAAACTCACCATTGTTATTGATATCTTCACGCAGCAATTCTGTTAGCAATTCAGCTACCGACAAGTCTGATGACTTTTCAAAAATATTCACAAGACAACTAGCTAATTCTTCTTTTTGTTTAGCAGATAATTTTACTTCTAAACTCTTGATTAAATCCAAATATTTTGTCTTAATGAACTGAAAAGCAAGAAAAAAAACTGTCTTTAGAATCACAGGGGTTGTTAAAATTTGTCTAGACATATTTACTAAAAAAAGCAATATAATAGGCGAAATTCAGCAAAGTTATAGCACAGAATTTATAACAGTTATACACATATTTGCTGAAAAAATGTGGCTATGAAAGAATGAAAGACTAATTTAAAGTTTGGTTGGAGGATTTCATCATTAGCCGACATCGGTTAGAGAATCAGTGGAAAACCAACAGGGAGTACTGGACAGCTGTTTCGTCCTAGTTTGGGACTCTTCAGCATTGCGCACCCACCACCTGGGTTCGAACTCAGGAACTTCTATTTACAAGGCGAGTGAGCTCATAGACCAACCATTAAACCACTGAGACCCTATCCAATGGTTCATGAATTCCAACTTCTGCCAATTCACGACATAGTGCGACCACTTGGCAATGTCTTCGATGAGCAACTGTCCTCACCTTCGACCTGCTGTAACCCTACTAGTCACGGCTTCCCACTAGAATCCTAGGTAACTACCTGAATAGGGCCAGTCACTAGTGAGCATGGGTGGGTGCGTACTGTTGGGGAGTCCCAAACTAGGATAAAACAGTTGTACTGTCAGGTTTTCCAATGGATCTCTAACCTATGTCAGTTCATGATGAAATCCTCCAATGAAATCAAAACAAAAATCTCTACAAACCAATACTTGATAATTTGAAGTTGTAATCCCCTAGCCTATGGAACAGATTTATAAATTGTGGACGTCAAAATGGAAGTTGTCAGATATTGTTTTACTGATTTACACTTGCTATGTCTTTACAGTTTACTATATATGAATATGAATAAAAATCCGTTCATTTCCATCTTTGATAAATAACTACTGAAGATTGGAGAGTGCTGAACAGCTGTTGCCTTGCACTTCGTAATCTGAACAGTAATGTTAGTTGAAGAACACAGAAAGAACTGAGTGAAGGACTGTATCCTCCAACAGAAGCACTTAACCCCTTGAATGTTATGTAACACTCTAGTTTTCTGGGTTTCGTTTCAGTTCGATATACCACATAGCCGTCATATGTATCACTGATGAGAAAACATCCTACTTCCTCTAATAAAATTAAGCTCATACAACTAAACATTTGATTAGTTTGTGGAAAGCAACCATAAACAATCATCTGGAAAAGTATTTAATGTGATGATGAATTCAGAAATAAGTAGCTCCATGTTCTGAAGTCATGAAAATGCGAAATGTCTTTGCAATCTCTGTTTCTGCATGCTATTCAATTTATGCAAAAGTATGATGTGGACAATAAATGTTAAATTTTTTAAAGTTAAAACACTCATTTAATACTGAAATAATAAAAAGCATTAGAGGCTTAAATAATGCTGTTCCTTAAAGGAAAAAAGGATGATAAGTTTACCTCTTTTAGCGCATCATAGCATACAATAGGTAGAATGTCAACGACTTCATAATGAATTTTCATTCTTATTTGAGGTAAAGAATTTTCGGGTAGAATAAAATTTGTCGTACTTGAATTGCTGTTTGGTGAATGACATGGAGTATTATTTGTAACAAATGATGACTTAGGACTACTTTTATTATTTTTATTCATATTTATATCTGTACTAATACCAGCTGTCCATGAAGTTTTCTTCTTCGACTGTTCAATAGGAGTATACTTTGCTTCATCATTACTTGGTTTGTTATTTGAGCTCTGTGAGTTATTTATTCCTGAAAATGCACTGGAATAACCAAAACATGTAGCTGGAGTAGAATGTTTCCTAAAGCGTCCAGATCGTCCGCTAACTGAATTCATTAGTGAAGATTGATTTGTGTCATTCTGTTCTTGTAGTTGGTGCTGCTGACTACCTTGTAGGCTCTCGAGATAATTTAAATTTGGACCCAGTTGTGGAGGTTGCATTGTGAACCATTGTTGTACTTCGCATTGTTTTGATTCATCATTGAGTGGAATAGTGACATAGGCTATTGTAAAAAAATAACAAATATAGTTATGTAATCATTATTTTGTTTTAAACTAGTTAACTTAAAATACTATATTTGAATTGTTTGCTTATTAAGTAAATGATAAAGAACTGGTATAGCTTAGTTAAGTCTCTGAAGATAATCAACTGCAAAAGCGTGAAGATAACTGTACTCTTCTATGCAGATATTTATACAGAACGATTCTGGGGAGAGTCAACCGCTAATTAAAAGACTTCCAATCATATTAAGTTGTAGACTGATAAGGAACATCTGCGTACTGCAGGGATTTTCTGTGTGATGAACAGTAAGAGTGTTTCCGTGAAATGTCATACTCCCTTGTTCCAGGTAATCTTTCTATATCATTCGTACTTTGACCAGTATGAAACATGTATTTGATCACAAGATATATATATATATATGCAGTGCCTTGCTATTTCTACCTACAAAGGACTTTTAAAATAATATCAAAGCTGTGAGTTTGTATTTCTTTACCTAACTTTATAAACCAAGAGTTTATCAATTGTATTGCGATTTAAATATCAAAATATTACACGATGAAGATAAAACCTTTGGTACCACCCAAAATAAGTCTCAACAAAGAAATAACAACTTAGAGACATGTACTCCATGAATACCAATGCATTTTACTTCAAGATGGGTTTGATATTTTTTATATTTAAAAAAAGTAATAATGATATTGGATGGTTGGAGGCAATCGGCCACAGGAAGCCTTTCCTGACCTAGGTTTCGTGCTAGTTGCCACAAACCAGTCAGCAAGGCGTATCTGCGACCTTGAAGGAACTCATATCCCTTCTGAGATTCGAACCCGCGTCACCCAGTGCTGCAGTCAGAGACGTTACCATTGAGCTGTTCAGGCTCGTGATTGACCTCCTGTAGGACTGTAGTGGATATTTTGATTGGACTAGAAAGGACTGGACACATCACACTAGTAACCAGTGTATCCAATACAGTCCCACAGAAGGTCAAACGCGAGCCCAAATAGCTCAGTGGTAACGTCTCTGACTGCAGCACTGGGTAACGCCGGTTCGTATCTCAGAAGGGATATGATATCCTTCAAGGTTGCAGATACGCCTTGCTGACTGGTGAGTGCCAACTAGCACGAAACCCAGGTCAAGCAAGGCTTCCTGTGGCCGATTGCCTCCAACCATTTAACATCAACTATTCAACGTGCACCGTGATGGCAAGCCACCTAGAATGGTAGCCACACTGCAAACCTGGCTGGTAGAATTCAGTCTGCATCAAAGAAAGGACTAGACACATCACACTAGTAACCAGTGTCCAATCAAAAAAGGTAATAATCCTTGATAAACACAAGAAGACAAAGACTCCTAATAGTTTGTAGCCTATGACTGTGAATGAACAAAAAAAGAGTTAAATTTATATTCTATGAACCAAGTTTTATCAATAACAGAGTTAGGAGTGAGTTACTTCAGTTCATCATTTGTCCTTAATTCTGACAACTTGCATCATGAGGCTGTAGTTTGTTAATCAGTAAAATTCACTAATGTTTATATTCAAGCGCTAAGATTCCTACAGCTTAGGCATATTTTTATAACTATAATTCTTTACTTTCTGACAATAAATAACCATCGCGTTATATTAGACATTTTTGAAAATCACCTAAAATACTTCAAAAACAATGGCGGGATCATTGTGGGATAAACTGGTGTCTAGAAATGAGGAAGATTATTAAGACGATTACTAAATGAAGTCTTCATGTCTCCTTTTTTGCCATTTTGTAGATTACAGATAACCTGCATGTTGCTAGCGTATGCAAATACATTAGAATAAGTGTGTCCAAATACTAGTTCACTCATAATCCTTTATCTTTTGCATGACTTAGCAACATATCGTTTACTGCCAGTCGAATTTTGTTTGCCTCATTGTCATCTGTGAAAAGATGACATACCTTTTCGTTACTGAATATTGTTTATTGTCAACTTATGTTTATTCGTCTTTTATTATAAATGTTTCATCAATTTGTTTATATAAATATACACTGAAAACTACAGTGACTTGTGTATTTACATCAAAAGTATTATGACTGGAAATGCAGTAGCATTCGATCAATTTCAACTAGATAAATGTAGATAAAGGTGAAGTACTGTACCGAGTAAAATCAGAGGCCTGTTTTACTGACCATGTTTTGCCATAATTCTAACTAATCGATATGATGACTTTATAAGTATGCTATATAACTGCTACGTATTTTTTGGAAAAATAACTTCACCAATAAGGCATGAACAATACTAGAAAGAGTTCCATTAAGTTCAGGTGAATTAGCACCTGAGGACAGACTAAAAATCGTAATGTCCAAGTAATGTGAGGAACAGTGTTGTCAGTTCAAAAATTAAAACAGATTATTGAAAAGAATATGTTCTTTCCAACAATTCCTCCTCAGGCTCTACAGTTAAATATGTCTACGTTCATTAGATAATAAGTTTTCAAATAACATAGATTTGTAGCTCAGGTGGATGATTTAAACGTGTTTGCGTTCTCTCAGCTGAGTGGCTTAATTGCTAAGTTCTTATTGTCCTTCTATACAACATCTTCAGCAGAAGTTTCAGTATTAAATGAACCTATTTGAAATAATGGAGATTTGTAGCTCAGTGGAATGATTTTGAATTAGTTGTGTTCTCTGAGCTGGTTGAGCTCTCGTCATCCTTCTAGACAATATCTTCAGCGCAGGTTTTAGTATGAAATGGATTTATTTGAATTCTCCATAAATGATCTAATTGTGTCTCCTGGCAACCATTGTCGTGACTGGTTGTTAATTTACATCTCTATTGTTCATTTTCATTGACTTGAATGATGAGTGTGCCTTATACGGTGTTGAAATTAATTGAAAGCAATGATTGTTAGTAGGGTTACAAGGCGTATTCTAATCATTCAGACTGTGTCATGTGAACACTATAAAGCTGAAATAGGATTAGATAACAAAAATAGGGGGCAGATTTATAGGTATGTGTTAACGACACTGCATAAACACAGATAATAAGGGAGAATGTAGTCCTAAGTTAGTCTCAATTCACGCGGGTACAAATTAAATTAAAATTGAAATGAATTAAGACACTATGGACTGTGAATCTGTGTACGTAAGCTGTTGAAGATCAAAATTAAACGGCTTCATGTTCATCAGAATTTCTCGACTTTAAGGCCGGTTTTGTTGGTGGTAGATGTTGTACATGTTTCTGGTATAAGGGTAATTCGGGCTGCTTTTTTATTTCATTCGCTATCTATTCCACTGTTTACCGAATTCGAAGTCTAACCACTTATGTTAAATTGGTAGGAAGACGGTAAATCACAGAGAATGATTAATCTATATTAGCTGTGGGTTTGTTGTGCCAGTACTCAGTACTTTGAGCCCTCAATACACTGTTAATCTCACTGGAAGATGTTCACGAGCCCGGCCAGATAAATTCCTAGAAGAGGTGCCACAGGAGCAGCTATGTTGATTAGTATAACAGCAGGAAGTGACTAGTCAGTGTAATTCAGTATCGGTTCTACCACTGAACATGTGGAAAACGTAATTTGTAGTTTTCCTACAATTAAACTTGTTTAACTAGATTCGGATGGATTGTGAATCACCATTATCTCACTCGGTATATTACTTATCAGATGCATTCGAACTGAATGTATAATGGCATTTCATAATCAGCTGGTTAATGTTACTTCATTTTTTTACTTTGATGTGTTTCCTTACAAATTCACTCGAATAACCACTTTGAAGTAGGGTATTTTGTGACTGTAAGAGTTCTTCGATTGTATCATCACAACATTAACCTTTATTCTCTGGTTGAGAGAATTTATCAGACCTCACTTTTATTTTGAGGGGAGGGAACTAAGTGAGTGTGTATACTGCTCAGTCCACATACTTTTGTTACTTAAATTTCTCTTTGTTGACCCATCTATTTTTCCTGGAAGGTCATCCAAAAAGTCTATCTCGCTTTTCGACTGTTCATCACGTGTAAACTCTATTACTGCTTGTAGTTTAAAAATCGATTAGGTGTCTGATCTACGTCTATTTTCTCACTAAGGTTGAAGGTGTCATTCAGCTGTAAACTTTATGAATGGTCGAATAGACTATCTAGTTTTGTTGAGAATGTGTCTGCTAAAATGGAACTCAAGGGAGATTCCAGCTTCACTTGTCTGCGTAATTCTCCGCTAAATTTGAAAATAACTTCATCTTATTCTTAAGCAGTAATTCGTTAGGCTTATTTAATGGAATGTCAATGTTCATAGATTATTCCTCCAACTCTTTATACATGTAGTTGAAATTCTCTATCAATAGAGAGCTCAGGAATGTAGACGTTACATCCAAGGATATCATCATTTCGTTCTTGATATTGACATTTTTGATCTTACCTCTGAATTAAAACACACCTTTTACCTTCTGTCACACTACCTGTTTGTATAAATTTATCAGAATAGTCATCAGTCATTTCACCAGATTATAGTATTGGGAATTTACTTTGTTGGGAAAGATTTTTATTAGCATGAATCAGTACCTGTCAGTTTAACTGTTTCACACAGAGTTAGTGAAATTAACTTTTCTTCTTTCAGTTTTTTCAAAGATGCAATAAGTTTATGCTCAATTTTATCATTTAAATCGTTTTGGTTTTTTCAGTTTATGAAATTTTTCGAGGTGGAAATGTGTGTGTATATATGATGTACATGGCTACGTCAATCACAGACATTTGAAGGCCTAGAGATAACACTTCAAATTGTTTTATGTCTAAATCAGTGGTAGGACATTTATGCGCTTAAATTCTAGGGTATTTTGAAGATTAGCTATTGGTTATTTGCTATTTTTAATCCTCTAATAAGCTCAACAAACATTTTCTCTGCTTGTTTCCTGGTAACTTGCAAAATATTTTTGATGAGTGGATATTTAAGATTATCTGGTACCTGGTTCACTGCATATTGTCGTCGGAACACATTCTTTTGTGTTTACTATCTACATATAGAGAATGAGTAAATTTGGTTTAATGGAGACTTTTTCAATCTGTTTGTGTTGGAATGAACTCGACAGAGAGTCAATGAATTATAATGTAGTTTGGGATAATGATTTGATTGGATACAGTTCCTTAGAAAACTCATTGTGGTCCCTGCTTTTTCCATAATAGCCTGAAAGTCGCTTGTAGGACACTCATTTACCGCGAATAAAATCTCTAAAATGATTCATTCTGATAACAGAATATCATACCAAATATGCGGTCATATACTTATTCCCGTTGAACTGAATTCAATTAACATTTGAATTTAAGCATTTCTAGTCTCTGCCTTAATGATTCGTTGCTATAACAAGGAAACCGTTTGTAGTTGACATATACAAACTTCTTATTTACTTTAAATGGATACATATATAACTGTAGGGCCTTAGAAGAAGATAGTGAAAAGAATATTCTTTGTTCAATGTCGTTTGCCTTTTTTGGTAATATTTAATCATTATAGATAAAGGATGTTATTACCTGTCAACTTTTTTAAAAGTCAGGTAATTTAAAAGAAATTTTGCTTCCATTTTATAGAATCCTATCGGTTTTTAATTACACAGTGTCTGGTAACTGGTATATTTTAGTTTTATTCAGAACAGCTGGAGGAGCTTCTTGTTCTTTTTGCTTTGTTGGTATTATCCGCATAAGTTATTCAATATTATCAGTGCAGTTGAAAAAATACTTTTGTTTTCAAACTAAATGAAAAACAATATACCTCCCTTAAAAGGTAGTAATACATTAGCAGTAGTTGAAATCTCTTTTCTTCAGGTGAATATAACCATTATGATAGAATTCCCTTCTATCATTCATCGTAAGTAGAACTGTATCACAGGATGCTTTATCATGTAGACATGTGTAATAGAGAATCATTTTCTTTAAAAAGTCTTGGTTATTCATATTAGTTTGTTTATTAGATGTATCACACAGTGAAACAGTATTATTTACTGGATGACGTTTCGAACAAAATTTATTGTTCATAATCATATCAATTGTAATCACACGACTTTGAAACTTGAGTTTTATAGTTTTCTTTGTCTTCTCCTATTTGTCGTAGGGGTAGTAGAATTTTCCAGATATCTGGGACAGGTGTTGAATCATTCCTATTACATGTGTTTGCAGTTGATTCGATAAACAAAGCTTCTGTTATCAATCTCTCCCTATACCCTGTGACATTAGATTTTAAAACTGTCATCCTATCCCATCCTATTGTATGGTTGTGTGTAACTGCATGTAGTGCTATAGCTGAACTATTCTCTAGATTTCTTATCTTATTTGGATCAACCAATCTAGATTTCGCTAGGTTTTTATGCTCGACTAGTCTGACTGCCCCTGTTCTACTAGTTTGACCTATGTATTTGACTTGACAGTCATTGCAAGCAGGGTATTAGATAAACTAAATTGTTTTGTTTTAAAGGCTCCACAGGATCCTTTAACCGACAAAGCTTGTTTCTAATTGAGTTAGTGGGTTTCAACTGTAGCACTACATGCAGTTACACACAACCATACAATAGGATGGGATAGGATGACAGTTTTAAAATCTAATGTCACAGAGTGGAGGGAGAGATTGATAACAGAAGCTTTGTTTATCGAATCAACTGCAAACACATATAATAGGAATGATTCAACACCTGTCCCAGATATCTGGAAAATTCTACTACCCGTACGACAAATAGGAGAAGACAAAGAAAACTATAAAACTCAAGTTTCAAAGTCGTGTGATTACAATTGATATGATTATGAACAATAAATTTTGTTCGAAACGTCATCCAGTAAATAATACTGTTTCACTGTGTGATACATCTAATAAACAAACTAATATGGAATTACATACTACCACAGTGCCCAAGTTTTACACATATATATTAATCTTGGTTATTCAGCCTGTTACTTAATGTTTTGAAAACTATTCTCATTACAACTCTAATGTGAGGAATAAATTCCACTCACGGGAGTGTAGTCTTTGCAATTAATGAATCCAGAATTGTAGATAGTGATTGGTATTTGATATAAATCGTCTTACAAAAACAAATATGCACCTATGGGTTTGTATACTCATAAGGCATTAATCCGAATGAATAGCTTTCGCCATACAGCAGCAGCAAAGTTGCAGATTTACCAGATAAATAAATGATTTTTTCATGTTTCATTTATGTTTCAAATGACAGTTGTTGAAAAAAAATATTTCTAACAATAAAGAGTAGGAATGTGCAGCTTAGAATAAATACTTCCATGAGTACTTCTTTCTTACTGAAGATTTTAGGAAATGACTAGTTGAGTTTAAACGTACCGATAAATTGATTTTGGCTTTTACTTCTCTGTCGTTTGTCCTTGAAAGAACTGCCTTGTCTGAATAAATTGATTGTCATAATAGATATTGGAGGTAGGTTACTGTAATTGTAAAACAAAACCATTAAATTAAAAGAAAACAGTGTGAAAGTTTCAATACCATCATGATATTTTTTTGTCTGTAACCTAAATGTTCGTTACACGTAGGCTGAGGTGGCTAGACGTTAGACTGATAAGTTTCAGGATAACATTTAATTCTTCTTGCAATCCAGCTAAGACCGGAGTACATCTGCCTATCACATGAAGAACCAATTAATAAAATTGTCATAGGACGTAGAGAGAAGAACTAAAAATAAAAACATTTATTAGCCTATCTTTCAGTTAATGTAACGCAATAAGAAAGTACAGGCTTAGCGAAATCAATACCCTATTTTGGTCTTGTGAGTTTTAGACAAAATGAAAGTTTTGCATTCGAGAAGTATTCTATCATGTGAAAAAGATTAAATCACAAAAGTGTTTTCAATTGGCGTCACCACCAAAATTACGATTAGGGTAGGAAGAGAAACTAGCGTCGGTGGCATAGCAGTTAGGACGCTCGCCGACCATGCACATGTTCCGGGTTTCGATCCCCGGCCGACGAGCTCCTTTACTTCGCTAAGCCAGAAATAATGCTGGTGAAGAGGAAGTGTTGGGCATGAGGCTAGCAACCCCATCCTGTAAAATAAACACTGCTACAGAAACTTCAAGCCACTAGCTTGAAGCCCTATGTTCCACTGGGGAACGTGAAGGAAAAAAATAAATAATAATAAAGGAAGAGAAACAGAACTTACTTCAAATCGAACTGTTCACCCCAGAATACTGTACCATCTGAGAGTTTACTGGTAGTGCGTGCATAAAGTATACGATCCAAGCATATCTCACAAAAGTATCTAGGATAATTAAAAGTAGAAAAAAGAATTATTTCTGTCTATTTATTTATATAAAAACAGGTGACAGGTGTATAGTGATAAAACTCATTTAAAGGATCCTCTACCTGAATTGAAACGCGTGACCATGTGCAACTGACTCGGTTAAAAGATAATATTCAAAAAATTTATTTACATATATCATGAGCATTACTCCATGATCACTATGGAGCTAAACAAACATTTCTTATTTCTGTTAGCTTCATTTTAGCTGAGTTAGTTAGTCAAATTACTGTAGGATAAATTCAAAATTTACAAAACAATACTTCCTGTGATAGTTATCTTAAGTGTGTGTGTATATTGGATTTTGGCGCTTTGCTCAATTCATTGTGTTACACAGTAAATGCATTTAAAATAGGCTTTTTGCTGTATAAATGCTATTACCACTTATCATTAAAAGTAATATTAATTATTTTCAATAATTATCAAACTACTTTTCATTTAAAAGTGAAATCGAATAGTTGTATGCACAGAACATAATTTTGTCCTTAAGTGTTCATACACACAGTAGTGATCTCAGTGATAGAGGATTAATAATTCTACAAGCTAAAAATAAATGCATGGGATTCAACTCACTAATCAATAAAAACATGATAAGTTCTGATTATCGTATATATATTTTTTTCTATCGCAGTGTCATTTTTTAATAGCCTGCCTTTAAGAAAACTCTGATGAAGTGGAAAAAACAGACACTCTGAATGCGAACATCTTTCAAGACTCGTTTGAGATGTGTCCTATTGCGACTATAGTAACAGTAACTCTACAACGTGGTAATCCATTTTGTCTTCAACCTGTTTATTGGTTTGCCTAGTTACTCACTTGGATCAGTATACTGGAAGTGATGAATTCACAAAAGTTTAGTGTAACTCCTCGACTGACGACTGCATACAACTAGTTGTACTATCATATGTGGTACAGTGAGTTATAAATACATTGAAAACAGAAAAAAATGAATGAACTGTGGTGAAAGATGGGTGATAAAATGACCTGTTAGGTAGAGATGCTAACAAATTGGTGGAGGGGGTGCAGAACTTACACCAGATTTCATATAAGTCGAGTCTTAGTCATGTCACTGTTAGGCTGATAAATTTATTTGGAAATAAGAGATGATGTACCTTATAAGTTATGAAAAACTGAAAAACACTAACATAAGAGGTATAAGGCAAACAACCTTTTCTTCTGTGTAATTTTGATTTTCCATATTTCTTCTTTATGAATATCAACTCCACCTGCTACTGGTTCCATTTTCCTGAAATGCGTCTTCTTACAATTTTCGTAAGTAGATAATAGGAGTTTAAGCTAATTTCAGCGCTAATATGAAGCATTTTTATCAAGTCAGACTATTAATTTTGTTTACACAAACTATTCGGAGATTACAGATACGTAATATGAATTAGACTAGTTATCGGAACAATGTCAGAGAGGTAAAAAAATGTCTTTTTCTGTTACATAAACAACTAGTCTACGTGTAACCACATTATATGATTATCCATGAAATCTATCACTTCGGACCTCGGTTTTATAAACAATGACATCGATTTTCATCCATTATGCAAGCCATTATTATTATCATTAGACATGAATATTGGATAAACATAATTTAATATCTAAGTTTTTGGTATACTTTCGTTACTCAGCAATTTTACTAGGAAAAATTGGTAGGACCCATAAAGAATTCATTCCCAAAACGATGCTGGCAAATGTTTGTTGTTTTCCACAAGATGTTGGGAAAATAACTCATGCAGACTAAAATATAATGAGGATATTATTAGAAATAAAAAAGTAACCTTGAACAAGTTTATGTCTCATAACTGGGAGTAAACAACTACTTGAAACTCAGGATATGCTGTAAATATACTCAGCGATTTTCACAAATTGATGACAAATAAACCAAGTGGAGGAATTATTTTTTACACCACGTATTAATCTGTTGAGGAAATAAATGAGCTTGTTATGCAGCTCAATGTGTTTATGTGGATCTGATTTTCCTGGAGACAGTTTTCTTTACAAGCCGAATTCAAGTATAAAATTCAAAGAAACCAGGGAGTTACCGACAATATTTCTGCCATACTGGGATACTACTTATGAATGTATGTATACTGACCGATTCTAGACACAATTTAGAAACGTTAGGCTTCTTAACTAGCAAGCTGATATTCAACTAATAAACTGGAATCCCATGGCGTATTTTGACAACTTACGTCTATCAGTGGCTCTGTGTGATCATTACTCAACACCATCGGTGAATAATTATTTTCACACCCTACTGGCTACACCTCACTTTTTATGAATATTGATAAGAACTTTAAGAAAATCCACTTCAAAGCTAGAGAATAGTGTTCGTATGGACTGTTTGCGGTATATTCGGATGAATTTAAGGAAGTTCTAGCCAAAAGTCGTTAGAGATTCCTAGGTTAGTTTAGAACATCATAGGTTTCCAGGCCGTAGGTGCTACGAACTTCCTGGAATAATTTGAGCGCCGAGTCAGATTGATTCATGATAAATTATTTAAATTAATCCCAGCATGTTAAAAACATCAAAACAAGATTTTTCTGAAGAAGCTGTGGCTTACACAGCGAAACGTTCAGAAAAATCGTGTTTTGATTTTCTTAACACGCTGGGATTAATTTAAATAATTTATAATGAATTAGTTTAGAACAGTTGTTTGTTTTCACTGTGTTCCGGGCACATGTCAGTGTACAATGAATTAGGTGTGAAGCGACTTTATCTTGGTAAACTTTAGACATTCACCATTCAAGTGATATTAAAATTCAGAATAATTAGTGTAGTATTCCTGCTTATATGACTGTGAAGTATTCTATGGTAGACCAAAACTACACAAACCAAACATTCCCTTACGACCAATCGTTTCGCTTCCAGGAACACCAACATATAATCTATCTAAAGAACTTTTCAGGAAATTAAATTACCTAACAGAATCATGCGACCATTCTATCAATTCGTCAATCCAATTTTTAGAGAAAATCAAAAGCATTCAAGTAGAAGACAATGAAATAATGGTGTCCTTTGATGTCACAGCATTATATACTTCAATTAGTCCAAAACTAGCAACAGAAACTATGCAACAATTACTCTATAGTGATGAAAACATAAAAACGCAATTATCAACTTGGATAGAACTCATAAAATTATGCTTTACAACATACTTCCAATTCAATACTCAAATATATGAACAAATAAAAGGAACACCAATGGGATCGCCCATATCAGGATTAATAGCTGAAGCCGTTATGCAAAGATTAGAATTAATAGCTCTACCTATAATTAAACCGAAAATCTGGGTACGTTACGTTGATTGATACATTTGTAATAATTGAGAGAAATGATTTAGAATATACCCATAAATTAATAAACAACATATTTGAAGACATCAAATTCACAAGAGAAGAAGAATTAGATAACAAAATCCCATTTTTAGATATCTTAATCAGGAGAACCAACACAGGAGATTTAGAAATACAAGTATATAGAAAATCAACGCACACAGATCAAATACTCAACTATACTAGCAATAATCCAATTACTCACAAACGAAACTGTGTGCAGACATTGTTTAAAAGAGTTCAAACACATTGTAGCACTCCAGAGTTGAAAAGAATGGAAGAAAAATACCTACAAACGGTCTTCAAAAAGAATGGTTATCCACAAGATTTCATCAAAAAGTGTTTAAAATCGAATAATAACACCAACAAGAAACCACCATCAAAGACCACAAGAAAATTCATCCTACCATAAATGAAAAATATCTCTGAAATAACAGCCAGAATACTGAAACCGTTTGAAATAAATATAGCACAGAAACCAGTCAAGTCGCTTAATTCGATATTATGCAAACCGAAAGATCCAACAGAAAAAGGGGATAAAATTAATACCATTTACAAAATAAATTGTATGAACTGCAACAAGCATTACATCGGCCAAAGTGGGCGTCCCCTTCGAATCAGAATCCAAGATCACAAATCAGCCGTGAAAAGACATGATATGTATTCTTTAGTATCAATGCATATAGACAATTATGGTCATCAATTTGATTGGGATAATGTCAAAATCTTAGACAGAGGAAACACCAAAAGTGCCAGGGAATTCCTAGAAGCCTGGTACTCAAACGAAAATGCAATTAACAAGCACGTTAATATAGACGAAATATACCAACTAATAAAAAGTAAATCAGGTGACCAGAAAGTTTAAAATCCAAGTCAATAGAAAATGGTCAATACATATGTAAAGATGGTTACCAGGAGACGCAATTATATCACTCATGAAGAAATTTAAATAATTTCACTTTATGCTAAATATTGCGCTGAAGATGTTGTCCAGAAGGACGACGAAAGCTCCGCAACTAAACCAAACAGCTCAGAGAACACTATTAATTGCAAATCATCCACCTGAGCTACAAATCTTCTCTATTATTTCAGAAACCTATCATAACAGTGTACACTAGTATTAAATGTTGTTCAAACAGGTGATTACATTGGCATTTACAAATGTATTGCTTGCACAATGAGCATATTTTCATTAATACTTCACTATGACCACTACTTCAAGTACTGCAACTACTTTCTTTTTAAAATTACAGCTGTTAAGTTTTGCATTACTATATTCTCAGTAAAACAGCCAGCGATTTCTGTGTCTTTATCTTGACTGTAACTTCGTTAACCTCCAAAGATTTTCTAGTCGGTAGGTTGTTATTCATATCCATTTTTTGTGTATAACTAACCTCGTTAGACAATGATATTTCCAAAGCAAAGTGTCATACACTGTCTAGTCAGGTTTAGGCAGGACAAAAACATTTGCAATTACAATTACCATCATCAGGATCCATTACTAGACATAAACTCTTTATTTTGCGACACTTCAGTATTCTGTATTTGTCTAGTATTTATGCACTTATCTATTATTCTAAAATGTCATATTTTTTTACTTTTGTAACAAAATTTTTCAAATGTCAAGACAGAAAGGAGGAGAAACATGTAGTTTTTTAGCTGATTTTCTTCCCTGTCTGTTTAAATTACTTTGTACGATCTGTAAAACCTTTTTTAACAGCTGTAGATACCAGTGGTCTCCCTTATCCTTTTTTCTTATTCCTTTACGTTCCCAGTGGAACATAGGGCTTCAAGCTAGAGGTGTGAAGTTTCTGTAGCAGTGGTGATTATTTTTACAGGATGGGGTTGCTAACCTCATGTCCAGCCTTCCCTCTTTACTAGTCTTGCCACTGGTTTAGCGAGGTAAAAGGGTGCATCGGCCGGGGACCGAACCCCGGACCACTTGCGTGGTTGGCGAGCACTCTACCGCTGTGCCACCGATGCACGGTGTCCCTTATAGACATTCAGTTTTACCTGAAAGTGTCCTAAGTCTTGACTGATTTGTTCTCACTTACTTGTAGAGTTTAGCAGTATGAGTATTTGAAAAACTGTAAGTGCACTTCAACACTTTTATTCTGATTAATTTCTGTGTGATAATGTTATGGAGTCGAATAATTGTGATGGAACTTATGTTCTATGCATTGATGATATTTGGTAGTTTCTCACTAAGTAATTTTCCAGTAAGCGGTGCACGATGATGTGATAATTTACTTTAATATATAGGCTGATCAGATATAAATAATTCCTGCCACTTCTATGCCGTTCAAACAGTTTATATGTTATAATGAAGAATATTAGATTCACCTTGATTACAGATTTCCCTTTCTACTTGTATCTTTAAAAGTGAACCTATTCGGCCTAAAAATCTTCAACTCTTTAGTCTTCATTAGATTCAACTGACAGTCTTATCAATGACTTAACATTATGCTTTACACTTTTATCAGTTTACTACAGCAAATACTGTGCAGATGTATCCCATTGGTTAAGGCACTCGACTTTGAGATGAGTAACACAACAGTACGTGTAAGTTGTCAGTCACCTTATATTCAGAAGTGAACATAAGGTCAATATACCTCGATTTGTTTTCCTTCAGTATTGCAGTGTAACTAACAGGTGTCTGCGTTCTATATCCCGCGTGAAGTGGTATGATAAGGTGAGCAATATTGAGGTTAGGCGTCGAGTGCTAGGTAAGGCGGGGAAATCAGTCGACGAGACTGTGAAATTACATCGACTGAGATGGTTAGGACATGTGCTACGTATGCCTAGTCATCGCCTTCCTCGACGGGCAATGTTAGCTGATATAGGGCCAGGCTGGAAAAGAGCTAGAGGCGGTCAAACGAAAACATGGCACCAGTCAATGAAATCTATAACAGTTAGTCTAAGCCACGTTGGGAGGTGTAGACTTCCTGTTTGGGGTCCTCCGGACGGTAAAAACCAATGGTTGGAAACAATTGGTGACATGGCTCAAAATCGTTCTCAGTGGCGCAGATGCATCCACTCCTTGTGACTTGTGATTTCCAATGGAACTGTTTTGTTCTTCGTTATTACTATTCCTTTGTCTCACACCTCTGTTTACTGTCTATATTATGCATTTCTCCTACTTTCTTCTTTTGCTTTGTGTGCTACATGGAGTGTGGCGACTTGAACTGCCGCACATATGTGCAAAGTTCTATGTCGAAAACTGACCGACCGCAGTATAACTATCATGTTTTTTTACAAGCGAATTCTAATTTTTGCCTTTGTTTTAGTCTAGCAAACAGTCTGCTATTTCTTTCAGAATGCATACACTATATCAAAAGAAGAGAAGTAAACCGTGATTAAATTTCATCACTAACTGTACAATTTTTAGATAATATGTCCTATTCTATATATAATAGAATTTTCACTCAGCAAAACTCAAAACTGTTTTTTTTTACCGAATAATAGGAGGTAGTTGCATCATCATTAGTGCGGTGAACAATGATTCAATTGTACGAGAAAAAAGAATTATGTAAGAATCAACAAGATAAAGATGGTAGTAAGGATTGATTGTTGAGTATTTTTTTGTCTCTGCAATCTATTACTTGGTCCGAATTACTCTGTAATTGACTGCCATTTGTTTTATCTGGAGGCGACTTTGTGGATAAAACATTTTCGGCATTCATTCGAATTCTTTTTCATTTTTGATTAGTCAGACTATCTGAGACAGTCTGGGACTAGCAAATCTATTGTAGTTAGATTGTCTCAGGTATTGCTTTAGTTCTATGCTTACTTGGGTAGTAATGTCAACCAGTTTTTGGTATACTTATGCAAGGGAAATTGACTACAATTTGCTAAGACGTGTTGTTTATTAGTCGGCCCATTCTCCTACTTGAGTTATTTCTTTCTAATATTACTGAACTGTCTAAAGCGTAGGATGGTACAAAATACTTCAGGAGGAAAATTCCCCCATTTGTGAATGTAACTGCTTTCTTGATAAAACTTCTAACAAATAAGTAAAGACTAAATCTATAGTTTATAGGCATTTGATTTTTACTCCGACTGTGACTAAAAGAACATGATTTTCTTGAATGTTATAGGCAATAAACGCTACACCTGTGAACTCTTCCGTTTATCTGTATTTCGAATTCCAACTTCCTTAGTTGGCAGCAGAGCTTCAGATGTAGTTAGAAGAAATGCCTTAGTGTTCAAAAGCACGATGCTGAGAATCGTATTCACTGGGGAAAAAAGTAAACAGTTTCTTTGTTGTCTGAAGCACTTTAAAAATAGTTTCAGCCCGTAATTAGTTCATCAGAAATAAGTTCTGTACATTACTGTTGTTCACTGACGTTACAACTTAGTTTTACGCAAAGTAAGTAGTGCAATCCAGACCGGACTTTTAAAATATACTGCACAGAATAATTCTAATACAGTTTTCAACAGAGGAAGTACAGAGGAGATAAGGAATAGCAGGTAAGCGAAGAAATGATTTTAAGTTATAGAAATGTTAGGGAAAGACAGAAATAAAAGAACAGGATGTTCACTGTATTTAATCAAGATAAGTTGAAATTACACTGGTGATTAAGACATCAATCTTCATTCATTAGCAAGATTCCATTTTTCATAATATTAATCTGATTTAAGTGAAGTTAGCTGTAATACAAATCTAATATACTCTAGTATTTGTTGTGTTGAACGACAGTTGTTGAGAAAAACGCCTTAGCTTATCAGCTGTGTTAGGATTTATTTAATCATATGACTGCTGAGTGATGAAGGTTTGACAATAGCTGGTCATGTGACGACAGTTCTCATGAAATTCGCATTCACAGACTTATAAATGGAGGTAGAACTGTCTCAAGTTTGGTCACAGATTGATATCAGTTTGAGAACCATTGGAAACTGGAAGGTAGTGGACAGTTGTTTTGTCCTAGTTTGGGGCTCTTGAACAGTAAGCACCCCACCTGGGACCTTCAGGTTACGAAGCAAAGCTCGGTGACCATTCAGACACTTGGGCTGGAATTCAATGTCCCATGAGTTCTAACGTCCGTGAATTTGCAATTTTACAATTCTAAATACTACAATGCAACATTTCTAGGCAATTCAATCTCTACAAGGATAATATATACTTCCTGGGATTTGTCTAGACAGTCTTTTATTTGTTAAGTTTTTCAATAAGCCGACTCTCTTATCTCCAACTTTGAATACGTAGTTGAAAAAATAGACCATCTTCCTTTTCATACACTTAAAAGTTTAGAATGCTCGAAAAACCTTATTTACTATATTTCTGTATAGACTTTTATTCAAATTAAGGCAAATTTTAAATGATTAATGACTATAACAGATTCGCATTCTTTAGTAAAATTATACACTGTTAATTTTTTGGATTTTGTTCAACAAATAACCGGATCTTATTTGAAGTATGTTTTTGTGCAATATAAACTGTAGACTTCTTCTTTAGGGCAAAGCGTGAAAATCCGTAAAATTATTAATTACTTCCGTTTTATGTCTGATGATGGATGAATTTTATCTGTATTTTTAATTCTATAATTATACTAAAAAATAGAATGTATGAAGGCAGACTTATATGCAGAATGGAAGAGACGAGTGTATTTTGGTTGTTTCACAACATCAAATATCCTTACTTGTGAATGGCATTCTTCTCTATACATTCTATCCAGTCGTTTACACTTATTGTTGTTCTCAAAAATAGCGGTTGTAATGCAAAATTTATATATAAGAGTAGAATTTGAGCACTGTGGACGAGTGTAGTCCCATACTAGATAAGTTTTTGTGATACTACGACACGCACAGTGATACAGAATTAATAACTGGATGATGTTTCAAGAATAATTTATTCTTTATAATCATATCAATGTATTCATACAACTTTGTAACTTGCTTTTTGCAGGTTTTTGAATTCCTCTTGTTTTTTTTAATGTAATTTCTCATATGAACAGGAAAAAGGTTGAGTAATTTCCTTTGGGTTAATTTAGTGTTGACTCAATGAACAATGATTCGGCAACTAACCTTTCTTCATCAAGATATATTACTTTTTAATGCTTTTACTCTATCCCACCCTATGTTATGATTACATACAAGATTGACTAGCTGGGGTAATCATTCTAGATCTAGATAAATTCCTACGTTCTGATAGCCCAACTGATGCCGATCTACTAGTCTGACCTATGTAACTGACCTCACAGTCATTGCATAGAATTTGACAAATTATATTATTTTGCGTAATTGGGTCTGTTGAATTCTTAAGCCAACAAACTCTATGTATGAGTGATTTGGTTAGTATAAATACAACTCTAATTCCAACTTATATTGTTTGAACAAAGCGAGAATGAACATGGACACCAGGTAATTAGACGTCTATGTTTTGTTTCTGTTGCTTATTATGTTATATTATAGTTATTCCCTTGGGTTCCGAGAGGAACATATGGCTTCAAAACCACATCTCCACTTTGTTCTATTTTCTGCCGTCCCCTCCAGCTGATTGCTCATAATCTCTCATCTCCTCCTCACACGATCTCTCCCATGTCACACTCGGACCACAGCCCAACTCGTCGCTTCCCATTCGGATTACACTCCAGCGATGGCCTGGCAAGCGATGTCATTCGACGGTCTCCTTAACGTATGCCCAATCCATCTCCATTTTCTTCTACATTTTTCTTGTACGATAGGTCTTTCGTTAGTTTGTTCCCATAATTTCTTGTTACTAATTCTTCCTCACCGGCTATTTAATCTTCAATATGGAGTCATCAAAGGCGGCATCTGTTGATAAAAGTTTGTAACTTGTTGGAAATCCTTTTCATCACAATCTTTTTTTGAGTACAAATCACTGAGCTGAAGTCATTATTAATTTTCCAACTTACTAGGTTGATTGTAACACAATAATTTTACTTTTGCTCTTTTCTTTCCCATCTTCTCCTCTCAAACTTTCCTGCTTATCATGCATACATGTCTATTTAACTACTTTTTATTTACATCCCTTGTTTCACTACAATGCTCTTTGAGTTGAAATAATTTTTGAAGTATGTTATATATTCACATTTGTATTAACTTACGTCTTTTTTCTAAAGGTTGTTAGCAGGTGAAGAAAAGCAGTGAAATAAAAAACAGTAAGCTCGTTTTATCCTGCAAATATGTTCGTTCTCGGTTTGTTCAAACTAATCAAAGGAAGTGAGTGTACGAAATTACTATATTAATGTCGTTATTTGAAGTTTTTACAGCTAACATTCGTGACTTTGATAAATTCACTCATTGAGAGATTAATAATGAAATAACCAAAGTGCGACATGAAACAGGTGGAGGCATATATTGGGAAAGGAGATAATATCACTAATAATAAGTCCGGATAGTATAAATGCGAAATTCGAAAGTATTGAGAGAATTTTTGAATGAAGGGTATAAATTATGACGAATATAATAATAATTGTAATAATAAGCAAAGAAAGAAAAAAACCAAGAGGGTTAGGGGGAAGAAGCACTGTTGGTGAGAAGAAGAATCATTAATCCAAGTTTGGCCACGGCAGGGACAGAGTCTGGACGTGTTTCTTTGGATACAAAGTTCCGGTTAGTCGATCTTATTACAACAGCTTCAGCTATGTGTTTTAATTTATTTGTGGCAGCTGGAATTCTTCAGCGTCACAGAGGAGAATGAATGTTTTGTATAGCATCTTTGTAAACTATATTTTGGTTAATATTCGACTTTCACCGTGAAATATTTGGGATGTATAAATTCCTTCCATCAATTATATATGCTTACCTAGAAAGTTACAAATTTCCGTCAGTAAGATTTAAATAAGACACAGAAGCGAACAGTACTGTTTTCCGTCAGATCTTGCTTAAGATTTACTCTAATACTCTTATGAAATTTAAGCAGTGACGGTGATTTGTAGGTCAGTAATAAGTGTTAGATATTGTAAGTTATAGAGGTGATAACGAGTCTAATATAGTGCGTCGGTGGAACAGCGTTCATGGTACGGGGTTCGATCCCCTGCCGACGCACACCTGATATCAATGGTCGACATGCAAAATTTGGGCTACCGATATCACATGCTGAAAATCCCATACTTGTACCAAAAATACGGTGTGGAATCAAGCAAAAATAAAAAAAATAAAAATAAATAATGATAATATTGATGGTAACAAAAGTACAAGTAGCTGAAACAAGTGACGATAAGAACAATGAAGTTAGCTTTATAATATAGGCGTTTCAAGAATTAAATTAGGTCAAGGTGTTACAAAAATTAGAAGTTACGAGATACTTAAGATGAAGCCAATAGAGAATCAAAGTTTAAGTAAATATAATAAATATTCAAAGGGGCTGAAGAATGAGAACATATGAGAAGACTTTAAGAGGGATTTATTTGTTAAATTTACCTCTTTTGAGTACAGAAACTGGACTTATCCTCCCGAATTTCCTTATCCTTGGCTACACCATTACTTAGCATACTTTAAAGAGTAAGTGTATTATCACTAATTGTAAAGGAACATTTTTATATTCCCTCGATTAAACTGGTTGTGTGAAAAAGGATACATTGAGCAGATGGCAAATAATAATGTCATTCGTAAAACTTAGTCAGGAAGCTTGATTTAAACGGAAACTTAGGTGTAGTGACGTTCGTTTTTGGAGTGATGTTTCACAGTGAAAAAACACAACAGGAGCCGCTGATGGTTTTGATGAACATACAAAGTATTTTTAAGTAATTATTAAGAGGAGGAATGATTAAATCATGTGTATACCACAAATGTGTCTTTAGGTGACATAAAGGGAAAATAAGTGCAACATAGAGGCTTTCAGAATATCTGAAATCTTAATCAACGATATTGATCTTGATCAATTAATGACTGACTAGCTATATCTATAGTTCTTAAATCATCAGCTTCTTCTAGGTTAGTGTTAGTATTTGAACAGTGCAAATAACAGGGGACATAACTCGACTCCCCTCAGTTTCACTGTTGAATCGCCTAGTAACTAACTGTATTATAAGTTTCTGATGCGCAGAAAGTCTAGTGCTCCTTTCGATAAGCAGTAGAAGGTAACAGACAAAACAGTGATGTTGTTAGCCTGAAATTAAAGCTTGGGTGTTTTCTTGATATTGTGAACCATTATTTCGTTAGCTGCTAGAGTAAAAGGAATCAAGTGTTTCTCAAGTTATGGGCTTAAGACATGTACAGGAATTCAACAATACCATTTATCTTTAGTTCTTACAACTGTTTAAAACTACACTTTTACTAGCGAATTACATGTTGGTGTACTTTAAAGTAGATAGGCGGTATGTTTATTAAATTAAAAATAATATGTGCAACCCTACACATAAAACTGTTAAGGTTTAATCAGTTTGTTTCAGGTAAGACGACGGATTGATATCAGTTAGAGAACTATTTAAAACCAGCACTGCAGTACTGCACAGCTGTCTCATCAGCCTACTTTGTGAATCATCGGAAGTACGCACTCACTGCCTGGGTTCAAACCCAAGAACTTACGGTTACGAGTCAAGCTCATCGACCATTCAGCCACTGGATCCCCATTCAACAGCCAGTTCATGAATTCTTAATTCTACCAGGACGGAGTTTCGTGGAGTTCTGGTGAGAAGTCGTCACCAGTGAGGTCCATCAAGTCGGGAGTGAGGATGGAGTTCCCACCGATGACATGGGTTGGTGCCAGTCGGACTAAAATCACGAATTGGTAGGAGTTAGAATTCATGGACTGGCTATTGAATCGGATCCCAGTGGCCGAATGGTCAATGAGCTTTCCTTGTAACCGGAGGGCCCTGGTTTCGAACCCAGATGGGTGGTGCGTACTGCCAATGAATCCCAAAGTAGGATAAAAGCAGCTGTTCAGTACTCCCTGTTTTTCAATGGTTTCCTAACTGATATCAATCCATCGTCTAACCTGAAACAAATACACTCCCTACCAACTAATTCTTGAACAGTATAATTAATTATCTTTTTGAAGCGCCATTTTGTCTTAAAATGGTTACCAGCCTGTTCTGCTTCTATCTCCATGGCTTTTTACAAAGTGAAACTGTCCTGACTATTGTTCTAGTGAAACAATTTGAAAGGTAGTATTTTTTAAGTCTCAATCAATAACAGTATAACATCTGTTTTTTCCTTACTGTTTTACCTTTATTTTACTGTTCATTGTGTGTGTAGGATTATATTTATTTCAAATTGTTAACAAATATGTATCTGAATAAAGACTGGAATCATTTTGTGACATCATTTATCCTAGTTTTACGCAATACTGTGTCAGTATATTCTCCTGTAATTTTTACATATAACATGGTTGTACTATGGTAACGAACAATGTATCATTGTAACAAATATATAAATGTCTGACTTAAAAAACCTACCGTCCTTTGGCAGACAAATTTTTAACTTCCTGTATTGAAATCCGAAGAGAAACATCTCTGTGTTGTTCATTTTCCAATTCTGGTTTATCGTGTCTTCTCAATCTACAAAAGAGACAACACAGATCGACGATATAAGTACTGCTTACACTCAGTAATGATAAAATAGGCTAATATTCACTAATGAAAACTGAATTTATTGTTTACTTATATAACTTTTTTTGAAAATAAATTTTCTTAAACATATAGCTAATAGGCATTTGTAGGAACTACACAACAATAGGTTAACATTTCAGTATAATCTGCAGTTAGAACATTAAACTCATCAGCTTTACGTTGCATAAATTGCAACTTACACTCTCTTTTAAGTGTGAGAAGTTTTTAAACCAATAGTTCAGCTTTCTGCTACGAAGCTTCTGAGAAGCCAACTGAGTATTTGAATATTGTTAGGAGTAATAGTAATATTATTTCCAAGAGTTGATTTGTAAGGATTAGATTTAGTTTTTGACCACGGATTGATATCAGTTAGAGAACTATTGAAAACCAGCACTGCAGTACTGCACAGCTGTCCCGTCAGCCTAGTTCGAGTATCATCAGCAGTACGAACCCAATACAGTGGGGTTCGAACCCAAGACCTTCCACTTACAAGGAAAGCTCACCTACCATTCAGTCACTGGGACCCGATTCAGTGGCCAGTCCATGAATTCTAACTCCTACCAATTCGTGATTTTAGTGCGACTGGCACCAACCAATGTCATCGGTGTGAAATCCATCCTTACTCCCGACTTCATGGACCTCAGTGGTCATGACTTCTCACTATAAGTCCAGGAAACTCCGTCCTGGTAGAATTTAGAATTCATGGACTGGCCATCGAGTGGGGATCCAGTGGCTGAATGGTCGATGAGCTTGACTCGTAACCGGGAGGTCTTAGGTTTGAACCCAGTCAGTGAGTGCGTACTTCCGATGATTCACAAAGTAGGCTGATGAAACAGCTGTGCAGCACTCCAGTGCTGGTTTTCAATAGTTCTCTAACTGATATCAATCCGGGGTCAAACTTGAAAAAATAGTAATAATATTTTGAAGCAGTTTATTTCTTTTGTGAAAGGCAACAAAACAATAATGTGTAGCTTATCCGGGCAGTGTAAGCTTTTTGCCTAAAACATTTCGACCAGTTTGATTAAATGGAATCATTTTATTCTATTATTGTGATCCATGATACTTGTAAAACGATCATAAGGAAACTAGGAAATCATATCACCTCGCAATATTTTTTTCCATAATGCTTTACTTAGATTTGGCAAAAGCACTAACTTACTTGTCATAGGAATTTATGTGAAGAATAATAAGGCATTAAGGAGTGAGAGAATAGACATAGGTCAAGTTGAGAGAATTTATTGAAGGTTAAAATAACAACGGAGATCAATAAACCAGAGAATGGAGATAATAGTACATTTATCCTGTTATCAAAACAAAATTTACCAAAAAAGGTTTAGTGTGATGACAAATTTTTCTGAACACATGAAGGCCGTTTAGACTTTTCCCGGTATCTCATGTTAGAGTGTTCAAACCTAGAACCTTTCAATTCAAAGTTGGATTTGTAGGCCAGTAACTTCGGTTGACAGTAGTCAAACTATCCAAGAAAGTGTCAGAATTACGAAAGTATCGGTTAAAAGAATTTGGTATTATTTTTTAAAACATTCTGGTATGTATGATAATGAAGCTGAATTTGAAGCGGTTCATTCATTGTGAAATAGAATGACTGGAGAATGATTCAACATGTTAGTGGGATTCCAGTAAATTGTTTCAATTTTATGAAAGCTAAATTCATTCGAATTAAATAGTAAAACCGTAAAAAAAAATAAAAGTTACATTTAGGCATAAAAATAGAAACTTTCTTATATAGTGGGAGTAAAAACGATCTTGTTTTAGTTTATGGGCTTTTCCTTTCATGTAGGCTTTTAAAAAAAAACATATTAACAGCTACCGCCTGTTGAATTTGTTCATTAGATTGTAATTAAACTGTTAAACCTGATGTACTTTGTTCGCAACCTACGCTTTTTCTCCTGTTGTGTGCATGTTCTTTATGCTCAAGTTGTTACTGTTATTACTGAATATCAGTTGATTAGTTTTGTTAAGCTAAAACAGTAGACGTTTTCATGTTGCCCTAGCACTATTATATATATATATATATATATATATAAATTGGTCTTTCCGTGAAGAGTAACATTGAATATTTTGGCCTAATTTTGAAAACTGCAGTCATTATTCCTCAAAAAGTCTCACCACGTCGTAAAGACACTTGATGATAACACTGTTTAAAATGACTGGTAACTAGAGCTTGATATTTCGACACCAAAAGAGCCTATGTGTGATTAGATATCTATAGATTTAAGCTTTATAGCCAAGGTCTGAACACATTCTTCTACTGAATATTACCAAATGTGAAACGTTTAGTTGTTTTTGTATTCCATTACGTTCCCAATGGAACATAGGGCTTCAAGCTAGAGGCGTGAAGTTTCGGTATCTGTGGTATTTATTTTTACGGAATGGGGTTGCTAGCCTCATGCCCAATCTTCCCTCTTCACCAGTCTTATTACTGACTTAGCGAGGTAAAGTAGTGCGTCGGCCGGGGATCGAATCGTGGACCACCTGCGTGGTTGGCGAGTATCCTACCTCTGTGCCACCGACGCGGAAAGTTTAGTACAGGTAATAATTTATTCGAAGAAATTAGTAATTCAAATCCATTTAAAGAGAAGAAACATTTATGCATATTGGCATGAGAATAACATCATAACTTGCGAGCTTCCCAAAATGGATTTAGCTAAGTGAACGAGTGATACCATCGGTTATGCTTGTTTAGCGGATTTTTGTTACATTTAATTTGTACTCAACATTTACCTGTGGGTAGGACGAATTGTCAGATAAAAACAAAGGGATTATCGAAACGTTCTAGCAAGTACTGGAAAAAATAAGTATCAACTAATGCCGGAAGTAAATCTTAGTAACAAAAATGATAACAGTAGAACAAGGGAAGACTAATTTCATAGCTTATAAACCCTAAAATTATGAAAAGTAAATTTGTTTCCAGGTACCGATTAGCTAGCGGATCACCAAAAATGTAAAAATGGTTAGTGGCTATTCCATTCTACTTTGGGACTGTTTAGTAGTGCTCGCCCATTAATCTTCGCTAGGTTGATTTTATAGGTATTACTCCTTATGAAAAGCACACTAACATTGGTTCATGATGTCTGTTTTCTATCGATTCAAGAGAGAGCGCAAAAAAGGTAAAGTGGAACATTCATGTGACGTAAAATTCACTTGGCTTGTTAAGTAATTCAACTGTGAACTTAACTCATTCAAATAAGAAATTTGTTAGACATACGGAGATGAAATTATTTTTAAATTTCCCCACAATTATATTCAAAAGTAGCAGCCTACAGCAATATAATGTTTAACATTATTATGATGAAATTTGATGAACAAAACAAGATACTCGTGTGCGAGACAAGTATCATATAAAGGGGACCAGATGTTGCAGTCGACAACTGAAAAGCTGATATTAGCTATGAAGCGTAGCTAATACACGATGTATGATTTTTCCTAATCTCATTAACGTGTTAACTCCTATCATCTGCAACTAAAGTAGAGAAGTTTGATGATTTAAGCTCATACATCTAAAACTTGTAGGGCAATTGTTGATTTGAACATCTAGGAAAACAATACGATCTAAAAGCACTTCTGATTGGACACTAGTAACTGGTGTGATGCATCTAGTCCTTTCTTTGGTGCAGACTGAATTCTATCTGTCAGGTTTTCAATGTGGCCACCATTCTAGGTAGCTCTCCATCATGGTGCACACTGATGATAATGATAAAGTCCTACAGGAGGTCAATCGCGAGCCCGAATAGCTCAGTGGTAACGTCTCTAACTGCAACACTGGGTGATGCTAGTTCGAATCTCAGAAGGAACATGACCTCCTTTATGGTTTGAGATACACCTTTCTGATCGGTGAGTACCAACTAGCATGAAACCTAGGTCCAAGGCTTCCTGTCGATTTCTTCCAACTATCTAATATCATCAAAATCACTTCTAAAACATATATATATATATATATACATAGTAAAATTCAGCACCATCCATTGGCAAAAGTTAGTCGATAATTCGTCACAAAATATATGGCAATGATTGAACGTTATTTATGTTCAAGCTTAAATCGTATACATTTAAAATATTGTTGTGAAAGCGAAATATCTTTAGAGAGATTTGTGAAACACTTCGATTTTATGCTAATGAAAGGAGACTATGCGATGATATTATCTAATCATATATTTTCTGAATGCTTTATTCGTATATTGATTAGTCTGCATATGAATCATTTTCGTTCTTATCACATAGGAGTATTTGAACTATTAAAGACAAATTTTGAAGAAACTGTTGTTTGCACAACGTAACATTCAGAAAAATCTTGCTTTGACTGTCGAACCTGTTGGGATTATTTTAAATAATTTTATCATGATCCCATTGGACTGTGAGCGCAAATTGTTCTAGGAATTTCCTAGATATTTGTAGTTTAAAAATTTAATTATAGTAAATACTATGCTTTGTTACGTTGATTGGTCTTTAGAACGTAATCACTGTTATGCTTCTACTCGTCGGTTTTGGTGCAAACTGAATTCCGGCTGTCAAGTTTGCAGTGTGGCCATCATGTTAGGTGGGGCGGTATTACAATGTAATCTGAACTGCAGTGTGAACCTAGGTTTCAGTCAGCAAGGTGTACCTGCAACTTTGAAGGAACTCATGTCCCTTCTGAAATTCAAACCCATGTCACCCAGAGCTACATTCACAGAGGTTACTACGGAGCTATTCGGACTCACGATTGACTTCCTGTAGCTCAGTAATGACGTCTCTAACTGCAGCATTAGGTGATGTAGGTTTGAACCCCAGAAAGAACATAAATTCCTTCAAGGTTACAGATACGCCTTACTGAAGAGTGCCAACAAGCACAAATCCTAAGTCCAAGGATTCCTACTGACTGCCTTCAACTATCTTACACTATGCTTTGTTGTCAAGCTTATATACTATCTGATTTCTATCAGGAATGGTTGAGTGTGTGAATTTAAAAAATTGCGATATTCGGCTGACAGTCAGTAATGCTTCGTGCATTGGTCACTTTACTATAAACCAGTAATTCCAGAGCTCAGATGCTACTTATTGATTTCAACTTTGATAACCAAATAGTATCGTAAGTTCTGACGCTCAGAGTATGGCTCACTGAGCGATATGAAGAATCACACATGCAATAACTGAATTGTTGTGCATTATTAATACTGCAGAATTAAATTCCCACAGTAGGAAAATAATTTACAGAGTGCTATTAGAAGCACCATATTTCTGTTTCTGCAAGGGTACAATTCTTTTGCTTCTTAAATGTTTCCACAGACATAATTTTCTATTACTGACTTGATTTATAGAAGTACAGGGTTTGTTGTAGATATTTACATAAGTTGTCAAACGCAAAGACTTAAAGCACACTGTATTCAAAAAGAACATAAACAAGTTTAAGTTTATGCCTTTTGTGAATTTCCTCCACTTTGTTTATCTTAAACTAAACAATATACTGAAAACAATTTTGCAGATAGTAAAGAAGGACTAATCGATAAGCTGGTCAAAAAAATAGATACCTTTCATCAGCTGATAAGAAATCTCTAACGATTTAAATATAGATTTCCGACTAGAGAAATTTTAATTTTCCATGCTACATGCTGTAAGTCTCTTGAAATTAAAATCTGATCAATAAATGATTAAGAATAGCTATCACACAGGTATTCAGACTTAATAGACTTTATTTTATTTTTTCTCTTGAGATCGATTCATTTGTGAAATCCAGCTTAATTTATTTCCTTTGGAAAAAAAGACTGGAAAGAAAAAATAGCGTTATTGTTTGTATATTCAAATAATGTTTTTGTTAAGATTCTGAATACGGCATTTATTTCAGAAAACGATAAACTTTTCTGTAATAGCTAGGCTAAAACAAACTGTCATCATCATGGATTTTACAGGAAGTTAATTATACGATCCTGTTGCTGATTGGCTTCATAAGATTTTTAGACAAAATTTGGAATATCAAGACTTCACGAAGTGACTTAAGTTAGAGAACCGATGAAAACCACAGAGTACTGGACAGCCGTTGTAGTTGTTTGCAAAATCCCTCCTGGACTATCTATTTATAATAGTTATACTTATTTAGACATTTCAACTAACTTTGTGATTATTACACGCATTTTCCCTAGACTGTGTATCATTACTTCAATATTTGCATATGACGTGTTGATTTTTGACCTTTCTTATTCGCCTTTGTCCTTGTTTAATCTTTAATTGTAATACTTCTCTATGTGGCTGTGTACAATGACAATGTGTTGTTTAACGATATGAGTTTGTTTGAATGAGTGAAGGTCATTTGGACCCGGGATTGTTTACTGGAAGCGTCGGTGTGTGATTTTTGCGACCAGACATTTTGATGCGACTCCGTTGGGGATTCTCTACTTGATTCCAAAGTCTCGTTTTACAGCTGAACTTAGATTAACTAATTTAGTCTTATAGTACCTGTTTTGTATTTAGAAACAAACATAACTTGTATAGCTGTATCACGGCACTGTAGAGATAAATCTGAGTTTGATGTTATTATTCTTAAATAGAACCTCTAAAACATTGGAGAATAATCGTCTTTTCCCTGCGCTTGGAACGTTTTGTGATAGAACGTGCCTCGACGAAGTTTTGTCAGCTATACAGTACAACATAGAGATCAGTTTCTTGCGTTCAGATCATAACCGAATAAATTCGGTAGCTACAGCTTCTTCCTCCTCATCAGGAACACTTCAATATTATCCAACCATGGTCCCACTAGGGAACGAACCGAGGACCTCCCGGTTACACAGCGAGCTCGTAGGCCATTGGGGGGCTGGGACGGGATCCAGTGGCCCATAAGGTGAAACTTCTGCCAGTTGGTGGCATATAGTGCGACTGCCAGACAGTTTCGTCGGCGAGTATCTGCCCTCATACCCAACTTGATGGACCCCATTGGTTACGATTTACAGCTAGAACTTCAGGCAACTTCATCTTGTGGTCAGTCACTAATGAGCACTATATTAATTTCTAAGTGTTGATCTGGAAAGATCTGATTGGCTACAAAACTAATCACGAGTTTACTTCAGTTGGAAAACCACTGAAAATCAGAGACTGCTGTTTCGTCCTTGCTGGGAACTCTTCAAAATGAGCATTCTATATTTTCCCCGATTGGTCACATTTTATGAGAAGATAAGATCACACATAAACTAATCAGACTTTTATTCATGAGAAAATTTCCTTCTAGGGAACCATGTTTCAGATCAGTGTTATCACTTATTATGTTAAAATAACTAAACAAAATATCAAAACCTTGTATTAACAAGTACTATCAGGCATTTGAAGTGTACGCAGGAATTATTTCTCAAAAGAAATATCTTGGTATCATATGAGGTAATAAATGTGCCATTTCTGAATAAGACTTGTCTGTGAGTCATTAAGTGTCTCAGAAATGTTTTAAAAGTACTTTTATAAAGCATAAATGTTCTGCTCCTTGACAAAGAAATTATTGGCTAAAACCAATGCCTTGTAAATAAACGTTGGTTATTTGAATATCAAATTTAGCTGAATAGTAACTATCTTTCTACGATTAAATTGACCTATTGGTTGCTGTTCGTTTTTTTTGTCAAATATTCAAAGTCTTTCACTAAGAAGCCTCAAAGGTTGATTGAGAGTGGTAAACGATTTCAAAATTTATCCGGTTGTGGTTAGTATTGGATAATAAGACTAGATTTTCGTATTATTTGGAACTTGATGAAGTTTTCCCTAAAACTCTGACACTATAGAGACCACAAAGCTTTATTCGCTAGGCTAATGCGCCTTGTGCAAAGACCATCACAAATGAATTGTGTTCATTTTTAACCTATGCGCTGAAGTATTGCACAAACCGTTACACAAAGCCACCTGTATATATTTCTTTTCATCTGCGAAACACTATGGATAATATGACCTATTATTTTCAGTAGATATAACATTTGATTGATGGAAACATTGCTCTATTTAACGTGATTTAATCAATTATTCTTTCTTATATTGCAAAGAAGAAAACTGTTAAGAATAGTGAGATGGACAACAAATAAGTAGGATGAGTAGGCAATATCATTTACAGTCAGTGAATTTTATCTTGCAGTTTGCGTGAATATTGTCTACAACACGAAATATTGCAGTGTAATGTAGGTAAATATGATAGAAAAAAAAGTACACGTATACATAATCATTTTGAAGGTCATGTGACTGAATTTCTATACAATGTGATGTAAATATCTTAATAATTTATGTGTTCATCATTATTGACGGGATATTTCATAAGTGAAAAATCATGAACATAAGTAGCACCGGTATATCACATGCAGTTAGTATGTAGCCTATTGTGGTGTAGCTTCTCACTAACCCTTAATAATTAAGGAAATTAATGACCTACATAATAATAACCTGCCTGATATGTCACAGGTTTATTCACTAGTGGAAATGCACTTTTACCAATAGAACCAAGTAAAAATTTCAAACAAAGACCAAAATTAATGTAACAAACTTTGTAGTCACAAGCGTTTAAAGTTTTTATGACATTTTTAAGCAAAAAGCCTCCAGTTAAATACAGTTATAAGTTTATAAGTCATACCAGTTTATTTCGATAAGGTATACAAGCCATGTTTGTAGCTTTCCGATATATATATATATATATATGAGTTCGACCACGGATCGATATCACTTAGAGAACCAATGAAAACCAGCACTGAAGTACTGGACAGCTGTCTCATCCTAGTTTGGGAATCATCGGCAGTACGCACCAACCGCAGTGGGGTTCGAACCCAAGACCTTCCGGTTACAAGGCAAGCTCGTCAGCCATTCAGCCACAACCAGACTCAATTATCAGCACATGAATCCTAACTTCTACCAAACTCAAAAATCAAATCTAATCCTTACAAAACAACTCGCGAAAACTAATCAGATACTCGCTAGTGACTTTCTACAGCATGGAGTTGCCTGGAGTTCTAGTGAGACTTTGTGACCGATGAGGTCCATCCAATTGGGTGTGAGGATGGAGATCCTGCCAGTGATATTGGTTGGTGGTCACGCTAAATCACGAATTGGTAGAAGTCAGAATTCATGGGCTGGTCACTGAATCAGGTCCCAGTGGCTGAATGGTCAATGAGCTCGCCTTGTAAGCGGAAGGTCTTGGATTTGAACCTAGGCAGTGGGTGTGTACTGCAGGTGATTCCGAAACTAGGCTGACGAGACAGCTGTGCAGTACTGCAGTGCTGGTTTTCAATGGTTCTCTAACTGATATCAATCTGTCGTCATACTCGATAAACAAATCTAATCCTTACAAATCAACTCTTGGAATTAAATATATCTGCAGAAAACACCACCAAACACGAAAAATTGCAAGCGGGTGTAAAATTCATTCGAAGGATCTCTAGAATTGACTATTCAGTGTTTTATTCCCATAAGGTTGTCTTTTGATTTGACTTATTTTACATATTCTGTCAATAATTTTTGTACCTACTTGTCATGAAATCAGAATATAAACAATTAGTGTCTAATCAGACTGAAAGAATTTAAAAACTTTACAGTGTACCTCAAAAAAAACCCGACAAACTGGCTGAAGAAGCAGCGAAGACAGGTCTCCAGGTGAACATAGGGAAAACGAAGGTGATGAAGATAACCGACCAACAGAGACAACAAACAGCACCAATCTCTATTAACGGGAGAAATTTGAAAGATGTCACTTCCTTCACTTATCTAGCTATGAAGCATCATTTCAACTACAGGTGGAACGGATGAAGATGTCAAAGCCAGCTAGAATCGGAAAGGCAAGATACACCTTCATCAGTCTGAAATCAGTTCGGAAATCTTCTGCACTCAGCATACAAAACAAGATTAGGATTTTCAACACCAGTATGAGGTCAGTCATCTCCTCTGTATGGGTCAAGAACTCGGTAGCCGTGTCACGAAAGGCATGTCCCACAGGCAACCGTAGACTTTGATCAACACCTGCCCCCCTTCTGATGTCTCCGTGTTGAAGATCGAATGGCCGGTTACAAAGTATTAGCAACAAGAAATTATGGGAACCAACTAACCAAGAGCCTATTATTCAAGAAATATGTAGAAGAGAGTGAAGATGGAATGGGCATATGATGAGGAGACCGTCGAATGACGTCGCGTGCATTGCAGGCCATCGGTAGAGTGGAATCCGAATTGTAAACGATGAGTTGGGCTGTGGTCCGAGGGTGGCAAGAGGGAGATCGTTCGAGGAGGAGATTATTTTTTTATTTTTGGTTACAGCTTAATGCCACACCGTATTTTCAGTACAAGTATGGAATTTTCAGCGTGGATATCGGTAGCCCAAATTTCGCAGGCCGACCATAGTTATCGGGTGTGCGTCGGCAGGGGATCGAACCCCGGACCATGTGCATGGTCGGCGAGAGCAATTGTGGGCCCAACTAAAGAGGACAGCAGAAAATAGAACAAAGTGGAGATTCGTTGTTGACGCTCTATGTTCCACTCGGAACCTAAGGGAACAATAATAATAATACAGTGGACCTCAATATTGAATAATACAACTATTACAATTTAGACTACTAAAACTAAAGTTAGCAGTTTTATTTATTGTTTATTTATAGATCTTATCCCATATTATTAAAACTATATAATCACTTCAGTGTAGATTTCGTCACAAACTAAGATTAGTGGCGGGGGTAGGTGGGAATTACTGAAACGGAATTTTGTTCATGACGTAATCTTCTTCACTGAAATAAATTCAAATCTCTACAAAACTAAAAAAAGATTGAATGCATGATTATTCCCTGATTTATTTTAAAACTATTCAAGCTGGAAAGGCTTTTCTAAACTTTTTGTTGATACTCCGCCCTTAACTTTAATAAAGTTAGTATTTTTTTTAGCGAAACACTTGAAATTAAGTCCCTCTGTAATTATAAACATGAAAACCTATATACTTAAGTTACGCATAATAAACACAGTTTTCTTTTTACAACTAAGAAGTGTTTAATTGCCGTTAGCAGTAATTTCAATCAGAAAATTTTCGTTCGAATCACCGAATATGTCGATGTGTATGGATAACTCAGAGCAGCCGCTAGATTTCAGTTGCATAGAACTATGCAAAAGGAAGCACTGACAGTAAGTGCTAGTAGTGGAATTCAGAATGTTTTTTCCAGCCTGTTTGAAAATCATCAGCCGGATGTACGTGAGTCCAGATGACTGATGATATTTTCACCAGCTTTTCACTGGGTTGGAGTCAACACTGAATTCCTAGATATTAGGTGTAGAATAACAGTTAGTTAAAATCAAAGGTATCAATGAGGCATCCGTGTGATAGGCCAACAGAAACTGATTACTTCAGTCCAGTTAAATCACACAATGGACAGTTCGAAATTTTCGGTGGAAGAATAAAAGTTGGCGGGAATGATTTAGTTAACTTTGATCGGATATAAGAATAAAAGTATTCCCAATTGGTGGTAACGTGAGAAATACGATCACCTTAGTCACAGATCTTCACTGGCAATTTGTTATTACCTTTTGTTATGTTATGTTTGTATATTTGTCAACCAAAACGAGTTCGCTTTCTAAGATTTCTCTCAGACAACACAAGTTCCCCATGAATTTAAAACCAGTTAAAATGCGTTACACTTAAGGATGTACAGGAAATAAGTTCATCTAAAGAAATAAATCAATGTTTACTCAATTCTGGTTAATGGTGACTAGCAGTGAATTCTAGGGTGTGCATTTCATCAACTAGATGGACCTGCATTCCCGGTGAGTGATGGTGTTTCCACAGAGACTAGAACGCTGCACCCATCATTTAGAACGCCAAAGCACTAACCACTAGGCTGACATGTCAACATAATTAATCAGTATCAACTGGAAACAAATCTACGACAAATATTTAAGTAATTCCACGAAAATGAGTAGTCCTTATGCGGAGCTAAGTTTCTATGTTATAGTTAACCTTTAAAATAGAACAGTCTAACGAAATATTTCAGCAGGATTATGCTTGATTACCTACCCGTGAATTTCAAATATTATCAAATACATTATTCGGAATATGATTACAATATTGGTAGTATAATCTAAGTCAATAACCTTTACTACTATAACTTTTGTTAGCATGCTGAACTATATTTTCAGCGTTTGATGTATATGCGAGGAGATTACTATTATTGCTGGCATTGTACTACATATGTATGTGTATATATGTGCAGAGAAATAAGAATAAAATATGTCTAGACTTTGTTGTTTTATTGCAAAAGCAATAATCGATTAGGTCCTCTAAATATCTTTCTTTGTCTACTGATTATATCAAATGAAATTTCAGTCAATGGATGATATATAAGTATTTCTAATACAGGGTGAAGTGTATAATAATTGAGCAAAAATGTATTTTAACTGTATAATATCAAGAAAATTCACTTTCTGTTTTAAAAATGATTTCTACATTTGTGTCTCTTTATGTGATAAAACAAACTGTACTCAGTTTTGTGTTTAAATTTAGACACTTTCTCCAGACGAATTTACCGATCGTTAAGGTCTGTAATCATAAATTTAGCAATAATGTCAGTTGATTTTGTATGTATCATTTAAAAACCAGTACTGGCATAGTTTATATGAACTTTGATCAAGTTTCATTCCTGTGGGTTCGCAAAAGTCAGGCGCCAAGCGAAATATAGACATATATATAAAAAGTTATACTTATACAATTCTGAACAACATCGAAAGAAACAATTCCAGTGTTTTATTCAGTAAGATTTTCTGAACTCTTCTAGTCATATGATCAAAATTAAAACTGAGTCGAAAAACTGGTGGCCCACTTAAAACTTGGGCTACCACGAACCTCCATCACCAAAATTTCTTTTGTTCACTTTGTTTTAATCTATTAAAATATAACCTCTAATGGTATCATTTAATGTCGCGAGTATTTAAAATGTCTACACTCTGCTGGTTCGTCAGTTTATACTTTACTTGAGAAAAAGCATAATCATGGGTGGTAACATATTTCGATACATGAGATAACTGTTCTTGAGTTATGACCCTGGATCTCAAAATGTCCTCCTGAACTTTTTATAATTGGCTTTCACACAAACGCCATGTATTTCTCTAGGGACAAAAAGAAGAAATATCATAGTGGATTGGTTCACACTTCATTTCAGACAACAATGTGTCACGCAATTAACTGCGAATTAGCATTTTATTTGGTGATTCTGAACGAAGAGAAAATATTTCATAAATCTGGTTCCCTTGACAGATTTCGATAAAGAAAGAAAGACTAGATTTGGAGTATTAAATGATGTCATTCTATTTCATAGATTCTTATCAACAAAAACATCACGTAACACATTTCGCTGAAAATTCTGTACACCATATAAACACTATCCAGAATAAAGTTATTACCATTAACGTATATATATATATATATGAATTGGCTGAAGTCAGAATTGATGGGCCATTGAATATGTCCCTACGAGCTCGCCTTGCAACCAGAAGATCATGTGTTCGAACCCCAGTGGGTGCATACTGATGAAGAGTCCAAAGGTGGGACAAAACAGCTGTCTACCCAGTACTCCCTGTTGGTTTTCCAATGGTTCTCTAACCGATGTCAGCTCATGATGAAATACTGCAACCACTCAAAATAAGTAACTAATACTTGAGTATTCTCCTTCTTATTTTTCCTAACACTTCTTTAAGATAAGGAATTAGTGCAGTATATTAGTGACAGATTTCAGTTCATCCCTAACTTAATGTTTCGATTACCTTTATGTAAAAGTACTCTTAGCTAACTTTACTTTTGTGGTTAAGGAGTGTGCAGAATTTTAATCATGGTATACATCCATATCCGAATGTTTTCTTATCCCAGCCACACTCTGCGGGGAGTAAATTATCTCACTGATGCATTCGACTGTAATAGATTTGCAAATAGTAGAGAAACTGGTGAGCCAATTACAAAATCAGCCGTTTTACAATATAGTTTACCCCTAAATTTACATACCGCTGACCGCAGACATAATTCTAAGAACACGATTTTGTCTGTACTCAATGTACAGCTACCATTTATTCTGTTATAGGAGTATAACAAATAATGTGTAACGAGAACGTTCGATAACAGTGAGTGATCAAAACTTGATATTGTTTCATTGTCGTCAATACATGTTGAGAATAAACTCAGCAGATATGTTGCGTCCTACAACATCTTTTAGAATAGGTAGGTTATTTAGTCAAGTTTCACATTTTATCAGTTTCCCTTCTGATATACAGCTCAGAAATATTTTGTTCCGAATGAGACTGATATTTGACTATCGTTGGTATTTCTCATGATGTTCCAAAAGCGCTATTTAGATGCTCAACAGTAATGAGAATTTATGAAAAAAGTACTCTTCGCTAGTTTTTATCACCTGGGTATTTTTCATATCAAACTGGCCCATTTTTCAGTATTATGTTTGTTGTGATCAATCTGGAGCATTTACTTTGACTGGATTCCTAATTCCTATGCATTTATGCATAATATGAACTTCCTATTGCAGTTTCGAAGATAGTCTTAAATGGCAACATTATGTTTTGAAAAAGGGAGATCAAAATATTTCCAATTTATTGTTTAGTGATTAGATCTCATCATACTAATGTATACAAACAAGCATGACATCATTTTGTCCAAATATTCATTATCTTATCAATCTTATAAACAAAAAAAATAACGAACATTTTCGAAATACACTCTGCTAGAGACAGACATTTTTTAATCAAAAATTTATAATAATTTAAACCTATGATGTCCAACTGCCTTCTGTGCATGGAGAGTCTAAACATACGTTTATTGACATACTGTCGCGAAAATCTAATTACAAGGTTATACGCGATAAGTACACGTCTAGATATTGATTGATTATGAATATGATTACATTGACGATTTCAGTAAATCTGCAAAATAAATCGAGTGTGTCATTCATATGTACACATAACACAAATGTGTGTGTGTGTGTGTCTGCTTGCAGAATTTAACATGCAAGCTAAGTTGGACGTATATATATATATATATATATATATATATATCATCGTCACTTTATGGTGTGTTATATACATATAGCCTACTTAAGATTTGTTGGCAGTTAAATGGGTTATGCAATTGTGTAGCAATCTGGGAAAACATTGTACAATGTAGAAATATTCAAGCGTTAATTTTCAGGGATTCGATTAGTTACAGGTTTGATCACCAGCTGACATCAGTTAAAGAATCACTAGAAAACCTGTTAATTCCGGAGACTCTTCATCGGTTACAAGACGAACTCGTAGACCATTCAGTCACTGGGACCCGACCCAGTAGCCCATGAACCCCAACTTCTGCCAATTCTCTATATATGGGGCAGATGATATCAATTCGCGATCAAACCTGTAACCAAGCGAATCCCTGGAAACCAACATTCAATAATTAACCTGATGCTCACTAGTGACTGGCTGTATACAGGTAGCTACCCTGACTTGAGGTGAGAATTCATAACCAGCGGCGTCCATCAAGAAGTTGGGGTTCATGATCCATTGGAACGGGTCCCATTGGTTGGATGGTCTACCAGCTTGCCTTGTAACCTGAAGGTGGCGGGTCTGAACCTCAGTGCTACCTTCGTACTACTGAAGAGTCCCAAGCGGTGACGAAACACATGTCCAGTACTCCCTGATTTTCCAATTGTTCTCTAGCTGATGTCAATAGGGAGAAAAATTTTATCCCTGTTGATACACGGACTTCTAGTACAAATGCTTGGACAACGGTTTCATGCCAATCGGATATACCTAGCTAACAAGTCTTAAGTGGAACGAGATCGTGGGTCCAGTATTCCACAACCGACTACCATTGAGTGAGTGAAATCTGTGATTAGTGTAATAGCTGTTGTAACTTTCCGTTTAGAAAATTGTCTTTTTATCTACAGAGCGATATCTACCTTTAAGGAAATCAGACTACTGAGTAAAGTCAGTTCAGTCTCTATGTTTCATTTTAGTAAGAAAACATTATTTATTTCCTTGGGTAGTTGACAATAAGTTCTGTTATTCAATGTCATTGCTGTATAAGATATTATCCCAAGAAATATTATCACGAATAGAAAAAGTCGACCGGGGAAACTTGTGGGAGGTGGCATGGAACACAGGAATGAACAAGAAACGTAGTTTCGCTCACAAAGTATGAAGCGGACTTTTGTTATTTTAAAAAGTGGAAAAACGTATTATCTTAATTGTTGTGGCTAACTGACTGACTGCATTTACCACTGTGTTGATTATTTTTTTATTGAGATTGATACCATAGCAGAATAAGTGATTCAAAATTCCCTCAATGAAGAATCAATTTACAATAGTGATACTTATTTGAATATTTCAACTAATTTTGTAATCACTTTCCCCTGACCTATATTGTTGTTCTAACGTTGGCATACATCATTTTGACTTAATTCTTATTATTTGTCGTTGTTTTGTGCTGCTGGTGAACTGTTGATAATAATGTTTTGTTTTCCCGCCTTGATTTTGTTTGAGTGCAGTTAGGATTACTCCATGGAGTGATTTCTTGACCTTCATCTGGCTCCCAAAAGAGTATTTTGTTCTATTTAGTTCTTATAGACAGAATTTCAATACCACCTTTTTAGGGATATTCCTATTGATTCTCAGGTATTTTACGATTACGCTTGGTTAATTAGTTTTGTTGTAGAATAAGTATTGTGCACCTGAGGAACTTTTGTACTGTATAGCTGCCAGATGGCAGTGTTCCATATTAGCACAGATTTTATCACGTTAAATTGTGTTTTGGTATTGTTGCGTGACTCATGGGAGTTTGGCAAGCTATACAGAGGAATGCCTCGATTGGTTTACTGTGTTAAGACCAAAATACAAGTAAAAAATTTGAATATATATTTTTGGCTTATACTTTTTACTATTCATAGTCACGTTCACGTTTTGTTATTTGGTAACACAGAGTCACTAGTTTAAACAAATCTTTATTTGAATACTTAACTATTGAACAAAAATGGTTAGAGCGAACAAATGTTTTCAATAATTTTTTCTTCAGGCTCTACAATTATATTCATATGAACTGTGATCAAGATTTGACCGGATAGTTACAAAATAATTGAGCGCTGAGTGAGAAGTAGACGTAAATGTCTACAATTATACATTCATTAATTTAAGCATACAATAGCCGGTAAAGACAAATTAGAATCATATCAGAAAGTGTACTGTGGAACAATAATAATATGGAGTGGGACAACGGTAATGCTTTTCTGACTTGTTATCATATTTACAAGAACAAAACAATCCTGTTCATTTCACTTCACTAAATTCAGTATTATTATTACCTTTTGATAATCGTTCACCAATAGTACTTTTATGTTTACACCACATCATCGTTATGATTTCACAATCATTATTATTGTCGTTACTTTTTTTAACTTATTTTTATTATGATAGCTTAACTCCACACAGTATTTTTGATACAAGTATGGAATTTTCAGCATATGATATCGATAGCCCAAATTTAGCAGGCCGACCATTGATATCAGGTGTGCGTCGACCGGGGATCGAACTCCGGACTATGTGCATGGTCAGCGAGCGTCCTAACCGTCCTAAGCAATAAGAAGACGTAATTTGTCTGAATCGTGTAATGTATTCACGCAACATATTCTGAAAAACCTGATCACATATGGACTTATCACAGGAATTTAATTCATAATATGGGAATTTTCCACACTACCAAATATGTGAAATTAATAAAGATTTAAGAGGTGAGAAAATAGACTCAGGTCAAGTTAAAAGGACATAGTGAAGGTTAAAATAACAATGAAGATCACTAAACCAAATAAGAAGTAATAGTACATCTACCATGCCTGGTATCAAAACAAAGTTTACCAAGGGAGGTTTAGTGTGATGAATTGTTTTTAAATGCACAAAAGGTGATTTAAACTTCCTAATTGCCAGCTAGGGCTTTCACAAACATTAGGATACACCCCAACCACATTCAATAGATAGGTTTAAAAGACGTGTGAACATCAATTTGATGTCGTTTCACCGTAATATGTTTTGCAATGGAGGAGCTAGGTCGTCTGTTCTCACCATTAATGGGTTCTGGGGATTCTGTTTGCTTCTGAAGCCATCTAGGAATATGCTGTGAAGCCAGCCCTTACTTGCAGAGATTGATGAGTCCTTCCTATGAATGTGTGTCCACACGTACATTCAAATCGGTGAATACAATGGGATGTGACATCATTTTTCGCATGTTCTAAGGGGTTAGATGGATATATGGGCTTCACATTCTCAATTATTATGATACTAGCTGCATAAAAAGTCTTTTCAACCACAGCGTTCAATCTCTGTCGAATTACCAAGCTGCTATGATCACCCATGTAGGGTAGCTTGATATATATACGTCTTTCTTACGAATATGCACTGATGATACACTTGATGAGGAAGAAGGAAAGTTGACATAGACTCTGGTTGATAATAATTATCCAGACAAGTTCATTAGGAGATATAAAGTAGTCAGAACACCAAGACCCACTCTCTAAATACCTCGCAATCAATCTCATTGGAAATTCTGTATTGGGTATAATTTCATCTTTCAGAATAATGTTGTTATCATAATTTAAAAAAAATTCCGTTAGACCAGGGACTAGTATCTCATTTAACTTATTAACAAATAGAACAGTAATGATCAGGGTAATTATTGCCACCTGTGAACTTAAGTTGGAAATAGATTTTATAACACGGATACATTTTCTATAGCTGATTTGTAAGGATTAGATTTGTTTTTACGAGTTGATAACGGATTGATATCAGTTGGAGAACCATTGAGAACCAAGGAGTACTGGACGGCTGTTTCATCGTAGTTTGGTTTTCAATGGTTCTCCAACTGATATCAACCCGTGATCAACTCGTAAAAACGGATACATTTACCAAAAAGGATAAAAAAGACCTTGTGGTTTCGTTTGATAACCACAATGAAATAGATGCATATAGCTGTTTACAAGTCCTCACCCATCTCTGCTATTCATCACATAGAGATAATATTCAGTCTAAAGTTTACGCCCTTCGTGAGAATGACGAAATTTAAAAAAAAACAATCCCTTCAACCTCGTTTTGTTTATTATCATTTTAAGCAGACAGTGTTTTCAATTCATGACGAGATTGAATGACTCATATTTTGTGGTTCATATTATTGTCAAACCAGAATATGGACACTGGATAGCTTTCTATCGATTATTCCAAAAATAAAAATAATAATTGCGTTTAGATAAACGAGTAAGTCTGCTTTTTGCTTAAAAATGTAAGATAAGTGTAGAATCGGACTGATTTCACATGTTTATAAGGCGTATTTATGGCAATAACATTCCTTTACTCAGAACTTCAAAAATCAAATCATATACAGTGCTGTTAAATGGTTATTAACTCTGTAGGTGGATAGCGTTCACTTTGTATTTTGTATGACCACTTGTGTTTTCATCGAAATAGATAAAGTATTTAACTGTTGAATGTTGAAAAGAAATGTAGCTGACCATATGTGCAGTAAGAAAAAGAGATCGATTTGAAACGCCGAGTTACTATTGGTCACCATCCTACAGTTTTGTGCTTTGTATACTGTGATTTCAAGTGATAACAAAGCATATGAAATTACATATCAGGGAGAAAAAAATGAATACATTGAAACCTTAGTTGTGTAGTCTTAAGTAAACTAGCAGGACAAGGTGATAAATAGCGTTCAGAAATGGTTAATATTAAAGCTGTAAGCGCTTAGAAGCAAACCTATTGATAATAGAATCAAGATACGTACAAAGTATATTTTATAGCTTAGGGTTTGAAAAGAAAGAAGAGGGAAGATGAGTGAAAATGGATTACATAATAAATGACTGTTCAGAAGGAAATCTGATCGAGACCATAGTAGTGAAAGGGATTAGAAAGCCATTTTTAGTCCAAAACTAGTTAGTATCTAGTACAATGTTTTTAGTCCTTTGTTTGGTGCAAAATGAATTCTGTCAGTAAAGTTTACAATGTGGCCACCATGCCACTAAGTAGCTCGCCATCATGGTTCACCTTGAATTGCTGATGGTAGATGGTTGGAGGCAATCGGCAGGATGCCTTGGACTCAGATTTCGTGCTAGTTGGCACTCATCATCAGGACGTATCTGCAGTAGTTAGTAACATTACACTAGTTACCGACTAGTGTCCAATCAAAAGTATCCAATACAGTATTACAGGAGGTCGATCGCGAGCCCGAATAGCTCAGTGGTAACGTCTCTGACTGGGTGACGCCGGTTCGAATCTCAGAAGAGACATGAGTTCCTCTGAGGTTTCAGATATGTCTTGCTGACCGGTGAATGCCAACTAGCACGAAACCTAGGTCAAGCAAGGCTTCCTACCAATCGCCTCCAACCATCTAATATACACGATTGGGAAGTCACTTTTGTAAACGCAGTTTAGAGTCTGCTTTGTGTATAGCCAGAGCTATGTATACAAAGACAACTTGTTTCTTTTTCTACTTTCTTTTCAGATCCTTAACTTTAAAACATACTCTAGGCGTATTCTGAAACCATCATTCTTATGAACAATATTCTTGTTATCAAGTGCCTACCAGAATGCTATTCACCAGAGGAACTTCAGTGTTATTTCTTGTAACAGATTAAATTATCACTATTCGAAACTTTACCTGAAAAAACATACATTTTAACTGGCAAGTTTACAGGCTTCAATCTCAGTAATTATTCAAACGCAGATATTATTATCCAAGCATTTATTTTATTGATTTACGTCCTTAGTTGAACGTAGGGCTTCAAGCTACAGCTTTGAAGTTTCAGTAGCAGTGGGGTTGCTAGTCTCACGTCCAACCTTCCCTCTTAATTTGCCTTAATAACGGCTCAGTGAGGTTAAGGAGTTCGTCAGCCAGGGATCGAACCTCAGACCACGTGAGGCGTGGTTGGTGAGAGTTCTACAGCTGAACAACCGACGCATCTAAGCATTTAAGTAGTAATTTTTATAAGCTTCAAAATTGCATTTTTTGTTGCTGTTGTTGTTGGTGGTGGTGATTGAATAAAAATGAAACACTTCACTTTGAACTAGTACCTCGTTCGTATTTAAGTTTTTAAACACTAAAACATGGAACAGCCGACAAAAAAGAGTATCTATGCACAATAACACATTTTTGCAATACCCATTGTGTTTAGTAGTATACTTCATCTTGCAAAAAGTTTTTTCTCTGACAAAAAATCAATTAATAATATACATAGATCTACTAGAAAAGAGAATTGTTTGATAATACTTTTTGAAAAAGCAAAAAGAAGACTGATTAAATGTGAGCTGTCTAAAAAAGAGGTTTATTATCATTATTATTATTACTTTAAACTAAAATTTTGTCTTTTAAATAAATGAATTAATATGTCAGAAAAGTTGATGATACATATCTCACAGTAAGTACCTTAGTTAAAGTATAGTGTTTTATAGTCTATATGTTTATTGTTATTACAAGGCATACAACAAAACTGCTTTCATACACGATATTATTACCCTAGACTACTTATGATGTTCCTTTTAGTTGTTTTTTTTAAAAACTTTATTTTTGTTATTGTTGATTGAGATGATTCACTGGGCTTGAAGAACACAGCCATAGTTCAGGTTTCTTTTGTTTATTTTTCGCTTCCTTTTGATAACCTAAACGTCTACTTTCATTTCTTCCTAAGCGGAGAAAAGCTCATTATTGATTCGTTTGTTTGTTTGTCTGCCTGTTTTCTTGGAATAGATATGATTTTGGAAAGTGGTTAAAGTATTCCTATTTGCTAGTGAGGACAATAACTAAAAAATATAACTTTATTGTTTTCTGTTTTCTTGTGTTACAAGGCAAATCTCGACAAAGTTTGAAGGATATTTTATTTTTTAAAGTAGTGAAGGGAAATAAGCTGCACGTTGATAGTTTATTTTTGTATGCGTCCGTGGCGCAGAGGTAGAATGCTCGCCAGCCACGGCTCACGTGGTCTGGGGTTCGATCCCCGGTCGACGAACTCCCAAACCTCGGAGGTTGGGCATGAGACTAGCTATCCCACCCCGTAAAAATTAAACCACAGCTACCTAAACTTCAGAGCTGTAGCTTGAAGCCCTATGTTCTACTGGAAACGTAAAGGAATAAAATAAATAAAAATAATGATTATAAAAAGTTTATTTCTGTGATTCCTACAAGGAAAATGGACTTGTATAATTTAGCTTTTTAGAGTTGCATTAGACGCATTCACTAGAAAAAGGAAAGATTGATCCTTAGATTCCAGCGCTTTACCGAAATGATAACTTATTCCTAAGTTATACGAAGGTGAAAGGATTGTTTATCCTTACACTGGTGTGGTGTCAGTAGGTTAACTGAGGTGTTACTGACCAGAATGATAAATCTATACTGAAGTCTTTCGTTATCAGTCATCTCCACACTGAGGTATATTTATAGTGGTAAATCTCAATGGCTTACATTTTCGGAAATTCGGGAAGATAAATCATTAGATCATAACGATTTAAGGCTTTACGTTTCTACATTTTAAGTATTTTAAATGGGGAAACAAGTTACTCACTTATGAAGTGAGGAGGTGGAGTTTGGAAAATGCTGTACTGCTTTGGAAGATTAAAGTGATATTCAAGTGTTGGTTTGTGGGGATTTGATTTGATTGGTTACAGGATTTCGTCATGAGCTGAAATCGATTAGAAAAACACTGGAAAACCTGGGACTACTGGACAGCTGTTTCGTCCTAGGCTAGGACTCTCCACAGTATGCACCCACCGGGGTTCGAACCGTCGTCAGCTCATGATGAAACCTTGTGACCAATCGAATCAAATCTCTGCAAACCAACACTTGAGTACTAATCTGATGCTCACTAGCGACTGGCCCTATTCGAGTGGGTAGTTACCTCGGTTCTGGTAAGAAGTCGTGACCAGTCGGGTACAACAACTCAGGTGTGAGGACTGATACTCACCGATGATATTGGTTAGTGGTCGCGCTATGTTTTGAGTTGGCAGAAGGTGGAATTTACAGGCCATTGGATAGGGTCTCAGTGACTTAATGGTCGGTCTACTAGTTCGCCTTGTAACCGAAAGGTCCTGTGTTTGAACTCAGGCGGTGGGTGGTAACCGATGAAGAGTCTAAAAGTGGGACGAAAAAGTTATCCAACACTTCTTGGTTTTCCACTGGTTCTCTAACCGACTTCAGCTCAAGATTAAAGCGATACTTCACTCAAAGTAACTGAGGTGATAACTTCAAAATACAAATAGAATTTTCAGTGGACATAAAGTCTCAGTTTTGCAATAAGATGCATCTATAGTCTTAGGTCAGCTACGTTGGAACTTTAACAGATTCCATCTGGATCGCCCAACACATAATCGGTTTTTGTAGCTTACAAGTGCAGCTTGAAGCATATGCAAAGTAGGAATCATAGAGTAGAGGCTGAACTTTTAAATATCTCAGATATTGGCATCGTGGATTCAAGTTCACTGTTACTTTTTCAACTCGCATCACATTTTATGCGCTTTAATCGTTAATATGTTTTCTTTTTTTTAGAAAATTAGTACATTTCAATACCTTTATTTCAGTAGAAGGGTTACATTGTTTATCACACACACACACACAACATCACTCATCTGTCTGTCTGCAGTAACTGTTATTCAGTATTTACTAATGACATTTCATACAATTCAGAAGGCAATGATTCACTTGAATTAAATCACTGATTTTATTGTTTACTGCATACATTGTCTATTCGTGAATTATAATCATGTTTTTAAAATGTTATTGCCTGTCTTGACATGCTTTTTGTTATGGTGCAGTTATCAGTAGTAGTAGATGATGACCTTAGTGAAAACATCAACACACCTATAGCTCCACTATTGATTAGTAGCTAATTTAAGTTATTTATGTTGGGCTGTGTTATGATTATAATGATGAAAGCAGCACTGTATGGTTTGTAGAAACCTATTTACAAATCGGCACTGTACAAAGAACAGATGGAAAAACATGCTGCAAATAAAAGAAGTAATCCTTAACCTAATCAATGATAAAAATAAACTATTCCTCAGACATCAATCAACCGGATAAAACTTAAATGCTAATTTCTCTTCCTATGTCTATACAAAAGTTGAAAGATTGTATGCTGTTTCGTCATCAGTTTCATCCTTTAGAGAACAAAAGTAATTTATTCACACTGGTGAAACAAGTGGGAGTGAAGGTGTACGTCGTTCACCTTAGTAACTGCTTGAACACTCTCGTTAACCAGGTGACAGCTTTGAATGTATGAATGAATGTTTTATGTCACCATAATGTATGCACATAGACCTAATTTTTCATACTTCAGAACGATTTATAAATTCCATACAGGAATCATCAAGGCTAAAAACTTTACCTGAGTTTAGTCAAAAGTATATTAGATGGAAGAGTTTGTTAGACTGGAAAAGTGAATAAATATATATCTAAACTTAGACTTTTCTGAGAATCAACATCATTTACAGGATCACTGAAAAACATGAGACACTTAGAAGTTGTTTTGTAAAGGCATGGGATTTTCGGCAGTCCACATTCACAGTTCTACCAATAGTGATGTACTCAGCCTCCTGCTGAGTATCCATAGCCTATCCTGAAGCTAAGCTTGTTCCCCTCTATCGAACAACTTGCTCTTTGGTGCAATCAAAAATCGACAGATATCCTTCTCATGTTAACTCCAACTGTGTATACAAATTTACGTGTATCTGCGGGAGCAGTTACATTGGAAGAACAGAAAGAAGGACATATCTACGATTTTTAGAATATGTACCAAAAATCTTACGTCTAAAGGGAACAGATGCTTTAAACAGTGCCATCGCCAGGCATCTCCTTGACTCGAGTCATGAGGTGGATGTCGAAAAGTCGTTCAAAATTATAAATAGGCGAAAGAGCTCAATTCTCCTTAAGTTTACTGAGGCCATTTCCATCAAGCGCCTGAAACTCGATTTATGAGTCCAGAAAGAAGCGGTTATCAGTCTTTCTTTGCACTGGTAACTGGATATTTTATCTGTCTTTCATCCGAATGCTAATACTGAAAAGTTTCCATTGTGTGTGATTATTATTGTTCGGAATAGTGTTTAATATTATATATATATATATACATATATATATATATAATAAGTGTATGCGTATAATTATTAATTGATTTTTGTTTAAAATGAACTCTGTGCAAATATGTTAAAATTGTTTTTGTATGTATATTTAATAATGTCTTTGCCCTGTAAGCAGCTGACGAGAAGGCAACGAAATAAAAGATGGAACCACCTTATTCTACTAAAACTGTAGTTCTTGCTTTCTTCAGGTTCATTGAGGGGAATAAATGTATGAAATAACAGCTTTCACTTATTGTATTAGTAATGTGGAGTTGATATTGATTTAAAAATGAATAAATAGCCAGTAACCCTGAATAGTTGCAAATCTTCCTATCCGTATATGCTGTTAGTTGGATGATGTGAGAAAAATCATTCTACATAAATTAAACAAGAGTGCAAATAAATTTCAACTTTGTTATGATTATTATTAGGTGAAATAGTATGCCTTAGCATTCAAGAGGATAATACAATATGATAAGAAAATCATACATCTTATTTGTAAATGTACTTTTTTATGTTAAGTAAACAATATTAGCTATTGATACTTTACCGGTATTCAATCTCATTAACCACAAGGAAAACAATAAAACCTAATCAAGTGGGCATAAAGAAGGCTAAAGAATATTGTTATAAGTAGTTGAGAAATTACCAGATATTACCAGCAAGCAAATGTTCAGTCATACTGATCGATACAAGCCATACGTATTCATGGGCGTTACAATACATTTCATTGGATTTGCATATATGACTTGCTAAGGAGTGTCGATAAACAAGAACCTGGTACCAGTGCTTTTTGTTAATCACCTTTAGCCATTCAGCATTAACCTAATGAATTTAATTGCATAGATAGGAAATTTGCATTATAGCTAACCTGTACTTTCTGACTTGTGATAAAGTCAAATCTACAGTAGACGACTTGTGTTGAAATGAATCTATAAAGTTGACTATAGTAATGTTAAAACAATAAAACAGATTTTATTGTACTATTATTCCCCAGCTCTACTAGCCTTGCTATTTTGAAACAAAGTATTACGTTAACAATAAGTAGTGCAACAAATTGACTTCATACATTTATTCCCTTTAATGAATTTAAAATAAAGCAAGAACAACAGATTTTGCAGAATATTGGAAGAACAGAAAGAAGGGAATACCTCCGATTTCCTGAACATACATCAAGAAGCCTCCGTCTCAAGCGAACAAATGATTTAAACAGTACCATCTCCACGCATCTCATTGACACGAATCATCAGGTGGAGGTCACAAGATCATTCAAAATTACCAATAGGTAAAAGAGTTCAGTTCTCCTCAAGTTTGCCGATGCAATCTCCATCAAGCGCCTGAAACCCGATTTTTACGTTCAGAAAGAAGCGGTTACCAGTCTTTCCTTACTCATCATGGTAACTGCGTATTCTCACACTCTCTCTCCCATCTGATTACGTAATACCGAAAGTTTCGATTGTGTATGATTATTATTGTTCGGAATAAAGTGTTTATTATTATTATAAGCATTGTATGCATATGAGTTCCTTCAAGGTTGCAGATACGCCTTGCTGATGAGTGCCAACTAGCACGAAACCTAGGTCCAAGGCTTCCTGCCGATTGCCTCCAACCATCTAATACCAACAACTGAATGCATATACTGATTGATTGATTTTTTGTTTAAAAATGAACTGTGTGCAAGTATATTAAAATTGTTTCTGTAGATATACTTAATAATGTCTTTGGACTGTAAGCAACTGATGAGAAGCCAACGAAATAAATGATTGTGTCATTTTACTCTAGCTCTATTCAAACTTGACCTCTTGTGATAATCGAGAAGATTTCATTGTATAAATGGCAATAATTTTATATAATGGTGATGAATGCTTTCAGAGAAAGAACTTTTGTATTATCAACTGGACAATAATGGCAACTAGTTTTTACTTATCCTTGTTAGAAGTCGAACAATTTATCGCTGATATTCTTTATGCGTTTTATGAACTCCTTTGCATACAAATGTAAAGCTATGAGTGTAATAAGCTTTTTTGCAGACACAAAGTGAAGGACATAGAGACACCAAATGGTATTTTCATCTGAAACTACACATCAAAATAAACTTAAAAGACTTGTAACACAGTTAGCTGCAATTTGGGATATGCCAACAATATGCATCTCCTGAAGTTCTCTGGAAGAAAAACTAAAGATCTTCACCTCTCAATGAAATAAAACACAGGGTTTAAAGTATTATATTTCGTGTAATTTACTAGAGATAATCACATTTCTTAGAAAATGATGACTGCCCATCTTCGCTGTTACATTATTAGTCAAGTGAGTTGAAATGTAGTGAAACAGCAGCAACAACCAGTACAGAGGAATTAACGCAGGATGCATTTATTTAAAGGCTTAGGAAGACTGAGCTGAAGATATTGACTAGAAAGACAATGAAAGCTTCACAGGTAAACCCTATCTCGGGGCATACTTTCAAACAAAATATTGACTGGTGGAATGAACTGTTTCTAAGTTAGAACTTTATGTTGCACAAGCCATAAAGATTATGGACAGTTAGCCTAAGTGATCATAATATTTATTTGGTTTTTAATATGTTAATTGATTTACTTGTTCCTAATATAACCAAATATATACACTGAATTATTCGAAATAAATAATCCTATTAACTAATTTGAATAACCTTTTTAAAATGTCTTTTTGGGAGTATGAAGCATTTGTGGGATGCATCACATAATTAATCGTTATTTGTCCATGTTTTATACTGGCTAAATGAGCCACAACGATTTCTATTTCTTTTATCCCCTTCCCACCCAAGTAGGAAAGTTAAAGAATTATTGAAATATTCAACTATTGATTTCCAGGGTTTTGATTGGTTACAGGATTTCATCATGAGTTGACATCGGTTAAAGACTTGTTTCTCATTGATCGATTCATATACACAATTCTTGTTTTGTCCATGAATAATTCATGCAAATACTTTTGTCCTTATCTTTTTTTCAAGGTCTATATTTGATTAAATTTTAATATTGGTAAATGATTCAACAAATGGATGTTTGAGTTGTCGTTTTACCTGAATTATATTGTGAAGAATTAGATAATTAGCGCGGGTCATCTTATATATTCAGACTAAAATACCTAAGTTATCGGTCAACTAAATAAGTGGCTTGCCTTACAGGCTATCAATACGGTGTGTGTGGGTGTGGGTGTGATATGAATTTCCTGCAATCTTCTGTAAATTGTATGCTGTAGGAGAAGCATAATTTGCATGTGTATGATAGCATACAAAGTGCATATATATATATTACTTACAATGGAAATGGGGCTAGGAAACAATTTGGCTTTCTTTAGAAATTTCATACATTTATTCCCCTTAATGAATTTGAATAAAACAAGAAGAGCAGTTTTCGCAAAATAAAATGGTACCATTATTTATTTTGTTGGCTTCTCACAGCTGCTTACAGTCCAAAGACATTACTGAGTATTTCTACAAAAACAATTTGAATATACTTGCTCAGAGTTCACTCCTAAACAAAAATCAACCAACATATGCATAAAATAATAATATATACGTTAATAAACACTTTATCCGAAACAATAATGATCATACACAATGGAAACTTTCGGTATTAAGTAATCAGATGAAAGAGAGAGTGAGAATATACAGTTACCACGATGAGCAAGGAAAGACTGATAACCACTTCTTTCTGAATGCATAAATCGGGTTTCAGATGGTTGATAGAGATCGCTTCGGCAAATTTGAGGAGAACTGAACTCTTTTGCTTATTGATAGTTTTGAATGATCTTGCAACTTCCACCTCATGACGCATGTCAATGAGATGCGTGGAGATGATAGTGTTCAAATCATTTGTTCCCTTGAAACAGAGGCTTCTTGGTGTGTGTATGTTCAGGAAATCGGAGGTGTGCCCTTCTTTCTGTTCTTCCAATGTAACTGCTCCCGCAGATACAAGTAAATTTGTACACACAGTTGGAGTTAACATGACAAGGATATCTATCGATTTTTTATTGCAGCAAAAAGCAAGTTGTTCGATAGAGGGGAACGAGCTTAGCTGCAGTTTAGGCTCTGCATGGTGACGTCCTCAATCTTCTGCTGACAGTCGCGGAGATATTTCCAACTTTAAAAGCAAGTTTAATGTAGATGGGCTTTTTTCCGCTGTGATTTACCTGACATTTGAGACTTCAGATCTTCCGTATTTATTAGTGAACATTTGAGGGCAACCGTTGTTTTTCAACATCTTTTCGAGAAACATAAATTCTTCCTCTAATTTCTCTATCGAGCATAATCTCCTAGCTCTATAGAGTAGCGTCTTGACTAGTCCTCGTTTAAAGCTATTTGTACAAAAACTATTTAAATGTAGGTATTGTCCTTTCCAAGTAGACTTTCGGAAAATCTACTTCTGGAGACTACCATCTTCTAGGCGTTATACTGGCATTTTTTTAGAAACGCAACCAAACCTAATGAATAATACAGCTGTAATTTGTCTTTTTATTTCTCAGTATACAACCCATCAGGTTTGAAAACATGATTTTTACAACTTTTCTAAGAACCAGGTTAAAAAATTAAAAAAAGAAAACTTTCAAATAAAACTAGCTAATCATTCAAGTGGTTAATTTTAAATCACTTCAGTTTCATTCAGTAAACACTTTTATAATGAATGGATTAGTGTAATTTAAGTTAAAATGAAGATTTCTGTTAAATTTGCCTGTGATTATGATTGATTATGTGTCAAATTTGGAATATGAATCTGTAGAAAACAAAAAGCTATTTCAACTATGTGCACCTTTCATTTCATTATAGATTGAGTGAATGAGAATAGGCATTGGTGTTGATCACTTTGTGGAATACAATACTTTGGAATACAATGCTGAATTATGAATTTTAGAATTTGTTACTACCTTTGATATTATTTTAATTTCATTAAGGATTCAGTTTATTTTTATTACTTTATTCCTTTACGTCCCCAGTGGGACATAGGGCCTCAAGCTACAGCTTTGAATTCTCGGTAGCAGTGGAATTTATTTTTACGAGGTGGGATTGCTAGCCTCACGCCTAAACTCTCCTCTTTATCGGCCATACTACTGGCTCATCGAGGTTAAGGAGTGTGTCGGCCGGGGATCGAACCCCGGATCACGTGATACGTGGTTGGCGAGAGTTCTACCGCTGAACCACCGACTGACAGGGATCCGGTTACATCTTCAGAAATTCGGTTTCGATTGCAGTTTTAAAGCGTAATGACAAAATCTGTTGAGTCAAATTTTTGATGAGCACAATATGAGACTGACTTTTTAAGTTCAGAGTGAAACGATGTATGAGTCAGAAAACAACTTAGACGGGCAATTAACAATGCGAAAAAAGATTTGTAGCTCAGGTGGGTAGTTTTGGTGTGATTATGTTCTCTAAGCCAGATGATATGATTACAATTCATGTATATATATATATATATATATATATATATATATATATATATATATATATATATATAGTATTTTACACAGTTAATGGAAGATCAGATTGTGCATATATCTTTTCTACCGACGTTTCATTGTAGTCCTACAGTAACCCTTACTGCTTTGTTTTACACATTTTGCGAGGCCGCTGTTTGAGAAAAGACAGCACAGTCAGTGACTCTATAATGTTACTGTGATTTCACTAGGCATTTGTAGCGTGTCATAAGTGGTATTTCCTGTACCTGTAGTTATAGGGTGTTATAAGTTATAAACGCCGGTACTTCTGTGGTAAGACGCTCACTAACCACACCTCAAGTAGTCCGGGGTTCGATCTCCGGCCGACACACTCCTAAACCTCTCCAGGACGGTAAAGACGAAAGATTGGACGTGTGGCTAACAACCTTACCCTATAAAAATAAAACTACTGTTACTGGAACTTCAAAGCTGTGGCTTGAGGCCCTGTGTTCCACTGGGAAAGTAAAGGAATAAAAACAAAAAATATGTTATTTTGGTGTCAGGAATGAAAATATACTACATATTTATCAGTTTAGATTGGCCAGAACTGACAAATTAATAAAAGTAGTGAATTCCGTTTAAAACAAGCATTTATATATTGTTAATTACTGAATTCTTTCGCAATCTTTATTGCATTCGACTAAGTCAAAAAATATTTATTTCTATTTGGCTGATAGTGAGTACTAATGGAATGCAGAACGTGCATTTCTTCTTATTCGAGGGTAGTCAACTGAATGTACTTGTTTGACAGTGAGTAGTAATGTTCCTACTGAGACTAGCACCAAGCATCCATTGTCTCAGACACCAAAGCACTATCCATTAGGCTACTGAGTGCTGACATTTTAGTCAACAAAGAATTCGAAACAACTTTGTACCACTTGTTTTACAGTTCAGAGATCAAGAAATCAGAAAGATCAGAGATCACGCGCTACCACTCACGTCAAGAGGAATTCATTTGGACTACTATAAATGTATGTGCGTCGGTGGCATAGCGGTTAGGACGCTCGCCGACCACGCACATGGTCCGGGGTTCGATCCCCTGCCAACGCACTTCTTTACCTCACTAAGCCAGAAATAATGCTGGTGAAGAGGAAAGGTTAGACATGAGGCTAGCAACCCCACTGGGGAACGTGAAGGAAAAAAACTATAAATGTATAAGTGAACAACTAAGTCATTGGTGACAGTACAAAAAGTCCATGGCTGAACCACCAGAACATTCTAACATATGTTTGCCTTTTAAATGAGCCTACCACCATTGTGTTATCAGTATCATGAACAAAAATTGTGTCAGCTGCGCATCAAATATCATTTAACAGATTTATTTAAATGAATCATTAATCATTTTGTTATTTTTCGTGTTTATCTAATAAACAGAGTGCCAAGTATATCACCAAGGTGCATAAATATTCAAAAATCAAGGTCATGTTTACACTAATTATAGGAAAATTGTTTTTGCCAAATTTGCTTCCTCATTCTTTAAATCACTTAGTACTAATGTATAATATTCAAGTGTTGGTTTGTGGGGATTTGATTAGTTATACGATTTCATCATGAGCTGACATCGGTTAGAGAACCGTTGGAAAACCTGGAGGGAGTATTGGGCAGCTGTTTCGTCAGCCTAGTTTGGGACTCTCCATCAGTACGCACCCACCACAAGGGTTCTCACAACCTACCTGCTGTGACCAGTCAGGATACTCGCCGATAACACTGGCTAGTGGTCACGCTATATCATGAATTGGCAGAAGTTGGAATTCAGGGGCTGGCCATTGGATCAGGTCCCAGTGGCTGAATGGTCTACAAGCTCACCTTGTAACCAGAAAGTCCTGGGTTCTAACCCTTGTGGTAGGTGCATACTGATGGAGAATCCCAAACTAGGCTGACGAACATTTTCCAGTACTCCCAGCTGGATTTCCAATGATTTTCTAACCGATTTTATCTCATGATGAGATCCTGTAACTAATGTATAACTTTACTAAGTCATTAAGTTATGAATTTTGTTTAATCCGCGTTTATTATAGCGTGTTTCTTTATTAACTAAAAAATAACCTTTCTGTTCTCTCTCAAATCATACGAAAATCATATGCATATATATATATATATTATATATATATAAACTATTTTAGGCTACGATCCATTCAGATAATTATTATTTCCATCCAGTTCATTTATGACAGCACTTGCATTCAGTGATTGAATGAATCAGTTGTTCAACTAGCATTTAGATCTGCTATCTCAATCATGAATACTGATGAACATCTGATATGATACTTTCCTCTTTTATCCTACTCACAATTGAGAAACATGAAAATATTAAACAAACTAAAAAAAACTGTCACCCAGTCTGTCTAGTCACTATTAGCGTAAATACACATACAGATCTGTTTTTCATTCATGAAAATTTAGTGATCAGTGCTTGATATTTCAGTATTATCTTCACATTCGTTACTTGATGAGTACTCTACACATAGATCACACATATATGTCATTTGTTTTAAGTAAAGAATTTCTTTTCATTAGAATGCATAGTCATTATTCACAGCTGATTTGTAGTTCTATACTTTTAAAATCTTTTCAACTAAACATAAAGAATAGTCAGCCTTTACCCAATGTTAATCGCAAAAAGTATTACAAATCGCATTGATAGCAGTTATTCCTATTTATCCAAGTCAAAGTTATGCCCATTTAGTGGTAGGAAACTGAGGAAATAGCTACTGAATACAACAAGCAATGATCAAGGAGAATATGTTATTCAAGTATTGGTTTTTGTGAGGATTTCGTTTGATTGGTTGGAGGATTTCATCATGAGCTGATATCAGTCGGAGAGAACCATTGGAAAGCTGGGATAACTGGACAGCTGTTTCGTACTAGGACTGAAGAGTCCCAAACTAGGACGAAGCAGCTGTCCAGTACTCCCAGGTCTTCCAATGGTTCCCTAACTGATATCAGCTCATGATGAAATCCTCCAAAGAATGTGTTAATTCCTTTATTGACCATGAAATGCCATGCAGTTTCTTATTCAACCAAACATTAATTTATTCATTATTGTCCTACATATTTTACAAATAAAGTCTTTTGAAAAAAAGAAGTGATGATTCGAAATCTGATGCCTGTAACTAAATTTAATATTGAAAATATGCAAATTAGATTTTCTGTAGGCATGTTAAAAAATTTTTTTCTTGAGAATAATCTTCATTTGACCCAATGAAAAAGTCTTCTGGACAAAGGAAACAGTGGAATAGCAATTTTTATATTTTTCTAAATGCATTAAAGGTAGGGGGGATTTAAATGAAAGTTTCCACAGATCTGTTATCTGAATGGAGCTTGTGACTCTGCTGTCACAGTCCTGAAAATCGATAGTTTCAATATATATATATATTGGTGCTTAGCCACTCTTCTTCAAATTACTCCTTTCATGAAAACTTTCAGTTGTGTTTGATTAGTGAATTCACTTAAACTTGCGATTTTATCGTAAATGAACGATTTGACCTAAAGCTTTCATGTCCCAATTAACGATTGCTCAGTTCCCATTTCGGCGAGAATATTCTTACTGACTACAATACGTGAACAAGAATAGCTAACAAATATGAAATGCATACAGGTTTGATCAGTAGCTGATATCAGTTGGTGAAACACTGGAAAACCATTAGGTACTGAGCAGATATTTCGTCCTTGCTGGGGACTCTTCATTAGTATGAACCCATAGGCGTTCGGACGCGCAACCCACTAGCTACAGTCAAACTTGTACACTACTCAGCTACTGAGATCCGATGCAGTAGCTCATGAACCCTACATTCTGCTGATTCACGATGGTTAGCGCATCTATCAGCTAATGTCATGGGTGAGTAACTGTACTCTTGCCTGACTTCGTGGAACGCGTTAGTCACGACTTCTCAGTAGAACTCCATAGAACTACCTGTATGAAGCCAGTCGCTAGTGAGCATTAGATTGATTATCAAGTACTGGTTTGTGGGGATTTGATGAAACACATATGTTATGGTTTGTCTTGAACTACAGTGCAGTTAATTCCTACATATACTGTATTACAACTTATTTCGGTGAAAAAACAGTTTTTAATGAAAAAGTGACTTGTTCTATATATATATATATATGTATATATAACGGTTTATAAAGCTTTCGCCTTATTTAAAATTTTACTAAGATTATATAAATTTGAGAAAGTGAAGTAAGTTTACCTAGTTTAATTTCTAAATAAAATCACACTCCTGGAAACCTTGACTTTTACTTCTAAATCAACTGTTCCTCTGTAATGAATAAACTGAACGAGGAAAGTTGAATTTAGTATGGTGGGGAAACAATAATTTGTCTTTGCCTGTGTTAATGAGACTTTTGTGGAACACACATTTTGAGTATAAATTGAACTGATTATGATTCGAAGTATTTTATTATCTAAAGAAGAATGCCGAAGAGTCAATACCCTGGATTCTGCAGCGTATTACTACTTCTAGTCACAAAGCCTCAGCACAGACTTCATTCAGAGTCATGTGTATAAAATTCAAGACGGCATCACTGAAGCTCTAGCAATCCATAATGAAAAGCCGGAAAGTTTTATCCATCCACTTTTATTATATCAAATGCTTAATGTCTTATTTTCTTGATTTGTTGCATATAATAAAATCTATGTGGCCCAGTATTTTTTTTCATTTTTTTAACCCATTTTCAATTCTTTTGTTCTCTTGTTTCCCACCAATTATCTCCATCAGAGTATTCATCACTTAACTAGTAATTTTTAAATCTCTCCCTCTCAATTAAGTAAGATTATTCACTATATTTCACACGTTATTGTTATTCCTCATATAATTTGTCTTATTTTTTACAAACTGAAAAATATATATGTATATATATGTATATTCCCAAGTAACTGTATACGTCTGAATTGAGGTTACGAAAGGAGATCTCTTTGGTGACTTTTGTGCTATTAATTACGTGAAAAGGGGAATTTTACATTCTCTGAAAAACGCTTGTCTTTGTTCAGTATTTAAAGCCAACATCCTTGTTAAACTACTGTGATTGATACCAGTGTTTCACGTCAGACATCAGATGTGCCTTATTGCACAATCCGTTAAACAGTGTACTACTGCAGTCGTTCAAACCGCAAGTGGACATCAATCGTATTATGAGGAAGAATTTTTCATACTTATCCAAAGGATGAACAGTGAATGGAAGAAGTGAATACGTACTGGAATTAGGCACTAAAATTAAAAACTACGTTCCTAAATTTTATTTCATTAAAATGTAAGGATCTATCCCAATGTCTAATATCATCCAGTTAAGATGACGTCTGGACTTAATCAGCACAGGGTTATAAATGTATTACTACAGCCTTAGGGCTGTAACTTAGATAATGTAGGTGTTAGTCCTGGAGTAGCCTAGATTTTTCCCAATCTTGAAATTAATTTTGAAATCTTAGTCAGTCACATGTTATTATTAGTTCATAAAACACAATTAATGAAAAGCATTACTTATATGGTCAGAAATTTATTACTTTAAGAAAGAGTAGGTGCATGTGAATAATTTATATCGAAATGGAACCTTACGAACATTAACCTTCATCTTGGCAATATATTGGGGCTATAAAAATTTGGGTTTGGAATCATAAATGAAAAGTAGAAGTATCCAGTGTGTACTTTTCTCACGAACATTTTATGCTGACCAACCTTGCCGTTTATTATGCTGGCGATTTTATTTATAAAGGTAATGTAGTACACAGTTTTTCTCTAGTATAAACTATCGATTTTCATGAAATCAGTATCTCTAATTTGTTTCCAGCACAGCCTGAATTGTGCTTTTCAAATGTTATCATATCATATGGTACAGACTCTGTTCATCTTACTTAGGTGAATTTAGATTGATAAACGTCTTAAGACGGATTGGAAAATACCATCGGGTTACAGAAGGTATAGTTAGCAGCGGAATGGTTATAGGTAGTCTTGTCTTCTCAGTGAGGAACACGTGGGAGTAAGTTTTAAGACTGAGAAGTGAATGGAAATATAAGACCAAGCTAGAGTAAGTTAAAAAGCGCTGTGAAGTGCTATGCTACAGCAAGCGTTGTCAATTACAAGATACCTAAATTTTTCATTGTGCGTCGGTGGCATAGCGGTTAGGACGCTCGCCGACCATGCACATGGTCCGGGGTTCGATCCCCGGCTGGCGCACCTCACTAAGCCAGAAATAAAGCTGGTGAAGAGGAAAGGTTAGGTGTGAGGCTAGCAACCCCATCCTGTAAAACTAAACACTGCTACCGAAACTTCAAGACTCTAGCTTGAAGCCCTATTTTCCACTGGGAACGTGAAGGAAAAAATTTTTTTGTAATACTTTATTACCAGTTAGATGATGAATCGATCTATGAAGTAATAGTTTGCGTCCTGTCCTATTATTCAAGATTCACACACACACATAGTGTGATATCTGCAAATTCATGCAATTCAATGGGTTGAAACAATTTATTAGTCTACGTTATTTCATTTCATATTTTGTCAAGGTTCATTTATCATGTTGTAACACACTTAGCGGTTATCGCTTGAACAGTTGTTCACAAATTTCAATGCATGAATTTTTTAAATTTCTCTTTATTAAAACTCTTAATTATGTGAAACTAATTTACACGCTTCATAGCATGGAAGTATTTAAAACGTTTTGACATGAATAATAATTACCTCATCACACTTGACACTATACCCTTCAAATTAAATTACTATTTATAAAAGGTAAGACATACAATGCTATTAAAGAGTGTCTGTAATGTCGTTATTTAAAGTATATTAAGTATATTAAGTCATATAAATATTTATATAATAATTTATTCCTTGGATAAGAAACCAGTTTTTGTGATAATTTAAAAGAATTTGAGATGGTTGACCTAGAATTTAAAATGTTCATTAAATATACAATACCCCTTGATATACAACTATAATAAATCAATAAAGTGATCGGTATCACCACAAGGATAGCCCTTGTAATTATTCCTCTCCATCATTAAATGACATGAATTTGAATAGTTTACATATTATTAGAAAAAATCTTATGCTTATAATCAAATAAATTCTTCTTCAAAGAGAAATGAGTCAATAGCATTTAAGTGGGATTGTGGTGGTTGGATTAATTCACTGAATTATGGCTAAATTTGAATTACTGTTATTATCATTATTATTATTACTATTTTATTGAATCAATACTTTTTTGCGCAGTAATCAAAGCACTCCAAACTTACTTTTGTAAACTCGCTACAATATTTTCAAAAAGACCGCTTATATTTGTTCATCTACGTCAATGTGAATAAAAATGTTTGCTGTCAGCGTTGACAAAAACTAAAAGAGTTTTAGTATAAATTCTCTAATGTTCTAATCTATTAATCATTTAAGGGACAGAATGTTTTTTTCTATGGCTGATTTAGTTTTCAAGACTCTATTAGTAACGATGTCCGGCTTAGAACTAATGCTGTAATAGTCAATTGACGACAGAGATATTAACTGTATTGTAATAGTAGAAAGCACATTGTTGTTTACTTCCTGTTGTAAGTTATACAGGTGCCAGTGTCTATTACACTGTAACAATTGTGCTTGTTATAAAATAATTTTTTCTTCATTCTATCTAGTAATCTAAATGCATTTTAAACTGAAGTTTAATTCCGTAGTTTCCACTTGAAAGTAGACCGGAATATGGACTAAAAGCGGTTTTATTGACTCTTTAGTTTTATTTTATTATTTATCTTACTAATAATAATGAATGATGAAAAGTAACACGTTCGCAGTATAAACTGTGTAAAAGATAAGTGGGATTAAACACAAAGAAAGAAGTAAATGAACACTGCTACAGAAACTTCAAGCTTCTAGCTTGAAGCCCTATGTTCCACTCGGAATGTGAAGGAATAAACAAACAAAACAAGTGAGAAGTTGTGGTCAGTGAGGTTCATCCAGTCGGGAGTGAAGATGGATTTCCCACCAATGACATTGGTTGATGGTCACGCTAAATCACAAATTGGTAGAAGTAAGAATTCATGGGCCAACCACTGAACAGGTTTCCAGTGGCAGCTCTTTGGTTCGAACCCAGGCAGTGGGTGCGTACTGCCGATGATTCCCAAACTAGACTGACGAGACAGCTGTCCATTACTCCAGTGCTGGTTTTCAATAGTTCTCTAACTGATATCAGTCTGTGGTCAAACTTGTATAAAGTAGAATACTAAAAGCCAAATATTATTCTTTTGCTTTCAACAAGAATTGTCATGAATTTTTGAATATGGAGTGAAGTTCTGCTTTGTATCAGGCTTGATAAGGCCATGCAACCATGTGAGTAACTTTATTATTGTTATCATTGTACAGACTGAAGGTGTCTAGTACAAAAATGATAATGTTAGCCGCAGATTATGACAACATCAGTTACAACAGTGATCAGATTTGCTTATCAATTTAACGCGCAATCTGTATATCTTACATTAAAAATTTAAAAAAACTTTCAAATGAATTTAAACACTGGAAAACCTAAGTCTACCGAAGATTGTTTACCTTTTTAGGCGAGTCAATGAATCATTTGTTGACAGTGAACAAATAATTGTGGGAATTAAATAGATATCTAGTAAAACATATGTTCACTTATCATTCACAAAGTGACTATACAAATATCATAACAACTGTTCTACATGATGATTAGTATGCCCTATGCAGTTGAGCCATATACAACCCTAGTCAACTGTCATATTTATCCTAAACGAATAATAATCAATGTAAAATGAATGGGTAGACAGATATGCGACAGCAAGCATATGATATATGCTTTGTTTATCTCGGTCAATAACACAGTTCAATATTCAATGAGTCATTCATTCATTCATTTATTCACTATTATGATAGTTTTGAAGAAAGGTCATTGTCAGGTTATCGATTTTTATCATGCATTATATATTACCTATTTTTTTTACTTCAGAGAATACATGGTCAGTTTTCCTAGCTGATTAGTTGGTTTTCAACTGGTAAACTTATTTCGCGTACAAATACTAACAAGTAGAAATAACTGAGTAATTGACAGTATGCATATTTATGAAATGCTGAAAAGACTTGATGATATTCGGAAGACCTTTCTGATTACTACTAATGAAAAAGTTAACTTGAAATCTTCAATGCTAACAGGTATTTCAATATACCATCAGGGAATAATACTTGCATTCTTCGAAGTTCATATGTAAAGTGCAAAATATTCATTTTCTTGAACTTTCAGAGAAATTAGTTCATCCTCTAACTGTTCTTAGTGAGTTAGTATTCAGTTTAATGTGAGTCAGAAGTTAGATTTCGTCCCAATGGATAAATTGTCAGTCAACTCGCCTTGTAACCCTAAGGTCCTGAGTTCGATCCCCGGGGGGAGTCATGGGTGGGTACTGCTAAAGAGTCTGAAACAAAGTCGAAGCGGCTGTCCATTATTCCCTGGTTTCAAACAATTCTCTAGCTGATATCAACCCGTGATCACACCTTAAACGTCAGTCTTTGGGGTTGCAATGCAGAATTTCATCACAGCTCATGTGAAAACAACATCTGCTTTAATGACTGTCCAAGAGAACAAAGGAAATTTACTGCTAATGAATACAATTATATGAAGATACATTTATTTTTAGTTACTCTCGGCATGTAGCTGCTGCATTATTGAAGAGGTAATTACTGCACACTGTGTATTGATTCACTGACACCGATATCTCTATCATGCTTAAGTGATCAGAAAAAAGTCACATTGATTTCATGCAAACCAATTAATATAGAATATGACGCATAATTTTATACTACATTTCCGAAAAAATGAAACTTACGTGATAGACCCCACCCATCCAATGTCTACAGAAGACGAACCGCCAGTAGATAATTCATCCTTACTTTTACTAGATTGTGCAGGTGCAGACTTTCTAGATCGCAACATTATTCACATAATATCCAGTGTTTTAGTGAAGTACAACGCAGATTTTAGACCAAAATTATTTAGTTAACTTGTTGGGTGAATTATGCATTTTTTTTTTAGAAAAAAAGACATATTGTCTAACACAGGATTACATCAATATCACAAATTCCCATTACCACACCAATTGGTCTATTGTGCAACTATTCAATGATCTTACATTCTGATCACCTGACCGCTAATATAAAACATATTTTCAAATATTTTCTATTTGGTTAACATCCGCATTTGTTTATCACCAAAAGGGACTGAACTTAATGTGAATAAAATGCATGTAATTGGCTATTTATATTGACCAATAAGGTTGTCGTTTGTTGGTGTACTGATGTGTAGTATTATGATCCACTAACAAATAACGATCGATAGAATCATTAGGTTCAATGAGGATTTCATTTGAAAACAAATGGTTTTGAGAAGTTTTTTTTCAGACATATTTTTATTCAAACCTTTCAATTGATACAGACATTTTAACTGTGCTAGATTTTAGGGGAAACTATTTATTGATGTGTAAATTGTATATCCAGAAAAGATAGTTTCAATAATGTCAAATAATAAAACAGACACTTCAGAAAATGATTGATTTTAAACTTATGTTTCAATAAGAAAAAATTAATTCAGACTTTTCATTATCGCCCTGCTGAGACTTCTTTAGGTGTAAAGTGACATTTAAAGAAGGAGACTATAGACTGTACCCATTGTGTCTGTCTGATTTTTTAACACAATAACAAGAAAGTTTCATAAATTTTACATCATTCCAGTGGAAAACAATTGGGAAGCCAGTCTCAGAAAATAAATGTAAAGTCTAGAACGGATTTATGTTAGGTAGTTGTAGACAGACGACGAGATGCTCTGACTGACACTCACTAGCAAGTTTTATCTGCAATACTGAAAGAAAGTCTTAATCCACTGGAAGATTCGAACCTGCGTCACGCAGTACTCAAGTCAAAGACGACGCCACTGAGCTACTCGGTTGTTCATTGGTTTTACCCCAGTGACAAGTCAATGTATGCTGACTTGTATGTATTCCATTTGTGGGAAATATGTTGGTGAACACTTAATCAGGAAAGAGAGTGTCAACATAAGGAACACACAGAAGCTTTGACTGTTTGGTGTGTATTGCTTATTTGGTGTATATTATGATCATTTTCTAACAAATACATCTTGTTTACCCATTTAGATTGACAACAAATTAGTTAATGATAATATTATAACTCACTCGGAACAGATGTTTTATGTACCAGGCTTTGGATTGCTGTCCTCGTATGAGGGCTTATGGTACTATCTAGCAGTCCAGGCTGAATTCTGAGGAGAAGGATTAGAACCTGGGATGCGTTAGTTGGAAGTAGAGTGCAGAAGCCATTCAGCCACTGCTGTAATATGAATATCTTATATATGGATGCATTAAATATACTGTAAATTTAAGGTTGACAGAATATGCATAAACAGATGCCAAAACAACAGTTTGCTGATGAGCAAAGTAACTCTTACTCTTCCTCATCACTCTTAAGTCTGTGTGGAGGTCAACAGCACTCAGCATGAAAAATAAGATCCGGATTTTCAACTCCAATGTGAAGTCAGTGCTATTATACAGATAACAGACTTGGCGCGTCACGAAAGGCACTTCGAACAAACTACCGACTTTCATCAACAACTGTCTTCGCTCAATACTCAAGATCAGATGGCCATAAAGATCAGCAACAGGGATCTCTGGGAGCGAACCGAACCAGCAGCAACAAATATGCAGAAAGAAATGGAGGTGGATTGACCATACTCTGAGAAAACCATCAAGTGACATCACACGACAGGCTCTCGAGTGGAACCTGAATGGGAAGCGGTGAGTTGGTCGTCCGAGGGTGACATGGAGGAGGTGATGTGAAGAGGAGATGAAGGCATGTGGGCACACGTGGAGCCAGATGGAAACGCTGGCGGAGAATCGAACGCAATGGAGACGTGCAGCTGAAGCCCTATGTTCATCTAGGAATTAAAGGGAACAGTAATAATATAATAATAATACTCTTCCTCATCAGCTCAATTGCTTGTCAGCAGATGGCAGGGGAATCAGTTTTACTATGTAGTGATGCACCTGAGTGCTTTTAATTTGTATTAGTGATAAAGGAACAGCCAGGTGGAAAATCTATTATCCTTAGTTCAAATGTGATCATTCGAAGAATACATTTAAACAGTTAGTTGTTATCAAAGTATTGTGGTTTGATTAAATGTAAGCTCCACCAGGTCGGGTGTGAGGACATATACTTACCGGTGGCGACTGTTAGTGGGGCTGGAATTGAGAACTGACAGAAGTTGGAATTCGCGGGTCATTGAATTCCGACTCAAGTGGTTGAATTGTCAACGAGCTTGGTGTCCTGACCTGAAGGTCCCTGTTGGGATCATGGGTGCATATTGCTGAGAAGTCCCAGACAAGGATGAAACAGTTATTTATTTCCTTTTCACATGGTCTCCTCAACATCGCCATCTGACTCACAACCATAGCTTCTCATGAGAATTCTACTCAAGGAGTTGCTTGGCGTATGATACCACTCTTCGGTTTCCTCAGTGTATGTTCAATCTTCGTTCCCTTCTGCGTATTTGTTGGGTTACAGACAACTGGTTCTTCATTGCCAAAGTTCCATGTCGCTTATCCTTCTCGGTCAGCCATCTGAGCTTAACTATAGAGCGGAGGTATCTGTTGATGAAAGTTTACAGTGGTGTGTTGGAAATGCTTTTGATGACACCCGTGCAAAGTCTCTGAGCTATAAGTAAGCACTAACTTGACATTAGTGCTGATTAGTGCGAAATTGATTTCAGAGTATTGAACTCATGTCTTGCCTTTTCCTATCTTGGTTAGCTTTAACATTTTACCTTATACCGTCTGACGTTGAAACGATGACGAGGTGCTCTAACAAATAAAGGATGTTTTTATGGAGTTCTATAGAGGAATACTACTGCTTTTGTGTTTCGTTCAATGCTGATACTGGATACATGGCACTTGAGTGCAAGCTTTCCACTTATAATAAACAGTAATTTTTCCTCTTTTATAAGAATTTAAACAGAGAGTGTTCCTGATGCATTTATAGTTTGTCACTACAGAGACTGGGTGCTTCACTTACTAACTCCAATTAATATTATCTGTAAATAGTCAGACTGAGTGAAGTGTTCGGTGATATAACTGACATCCAAGATATTTGAGCAAAGAGAAGGATTACTCAGCTTTACTAACTTCAGATACTGTAACTATCGAGAATAATATGAAGTATCAAAATATTAATAGATCGAAGTTCTCAAGTTCCATATTAGTTTGTTTATTACATATATCACACAGTGAAACAGTATTATTTATTGGATGACGTTTCAAACAAAATTTACTGTGTTTCATAATCATATCAATTGTAATCACACGACTTTGAAACTTGAATTTTATAGTATTCGTTGTCTTCTCCTATTTGTCGTAGGGATAGTAGAATTTTCCAGATATCTGGGACAGGTGTTGAATCATTCCTATTACATATATTTGCAGTTGATTCGATAAACAAAGCTTCTGTTATCAATCTCTCTCTATACCCCGTGACATTAGATTTTAAAACTGTCATCCTATCCCATCCTATTGTATGGTTGTGTGTAACTGCATGTAGTGCTATAGCTGAACTATTCTCTAGATTTCTTATTTTATTCGGGTCAACCAATCTAGATTTTGCTAAGTTTTTATGTTCACCTAGTCTGACTGCCCCTGTTCTACTAGTTTGACCTATGTATTTGACCTAACAATCATCTCAGACAGGGTATTACATAAACTAAATTGTTTTGTTTTAAAGGCTCTACAGGATCCTTTAACCGACAAAGCTTGTTTCTAATTGAGTTTGGGGGTTTGAATGCCATTTTTATTCCTGCCTTGTTAAGAATTCTGCGTAAGGCCTCCGAGGTTCCTTCCTTGTATGGAATTACTACTGATGATTTAGATTCCTTATTGTTGGTGTCGTCATTATTATTATTATTATTATCACTATTATTATTATCATCATATTATTATTATCATTATTATTATTATCACTATCGCTACTATCATTATTTATTTTATTTTTACATTTCCTTACATATTTCCTGACTAATTTGTCCGAGTAATTATTAAGTTTCAAGGCTTCTTTTATGAGTATCAGTTCCTGTTTTAGATTTTCTTTGGTACTACTTAGTTTTTGTGCTCTGTCATTTAAACATTTCACCAATCCTATTTTTACTGACATAGGATGGGACGATCGGAAGTCCAAATATCTGTTTGAGTGTGTGCGTTTCCTGTAAACACCAGTGTTTAACTTCCCATCTTCTTTCCTTTTTACGTTGCAATCTAACATTGGGAGCTCCCCTTCCTGATTTTCCAATTCATAAGTGAATTGAATTGCTTCAACCTTCGAGTTGATGTGTTCCAAAAACCTATCTATATCTTGTGTTCTAAGTACAGTGAATGTGTCATCTACATACCTCCACCATACGTTTTTTCTTCATTATCTAATTATAAATTATCTAATCTGTGTTTTAGTTAATAAGCATTAGTTAGTCTATATTTCGAATTATTTCTAAATATTTAGAAATTCGAAATTATCGAAATATAGACTAACTAATGCTTATTAACTAAAACACAGATTAGATAATTTATAATTAGATAATGAAGAAAAAACGTATGGTGGAGGTATGTAGATGACACATTCACTGTACTTAGAACACAAGATATAGATAGGTTTTTGGAACACATCAACTCGAAGGTTGAAGCAATTCAATTCACTTATGAATTGGAAAATCAGGAAGGGGAGCTCCCAATGTTAGATTGCAACGTAAAAAGGAAAGAAGATGGGAAGTTAAACACTGGCGTTTACAGGAAACGCACACACTCAAACAGATATTTGGACTTCCGATCGTCCCATCCTATGTCAGTAAAAATAGGATTGGTGAAATGTTTAAATGACAGAGCACAAAAACTAAGTAGTACCAAAGAAAATCTAAAACAGGAACTGATACTCATAAAAGAAGCCTTGAAACTTAATAATTACTCGGACAAATTAGTCAGGAAATATGTAAGGAAATGTAAAAATAAAATAAATAATGATAGTAGCGATAGTGATAATAATAATAATGATAATAATAATACTGATGATAATAATAATAGTGATAATAATAATAATAATAATGACGACACCAACAATAAGGAATCTAAATCATCAGTAGTAATTCCATACAAGGAAGGAACCTCGGAGGCCTTACGCAGAATTCTTAACAAGGCAGGAATAAAAATGGCATTCAAACCCCCAAACTCAATTAGAAACAAGCTTTGTCGGTTAAAGGATCCTGTAGAGCCTTTAAAACAAAACAATTTAGTTTATGTAATACCCTGTCTGAGATGATTGTTAGGTCAAATACATAGGTCAAACTAGTAGAACAGGGGCAGTCAGACTAGGTGAACATAAAAACTTAGCAAAATCTAGATTGGTTGACCCGAATAAAATAAGAAATCTAGAGAATAGTTCAGCTATAGCACTACATGCAGTTACACACAACCATACAATAGGATGGGATAGGATGACAGTTTTAAAATCTAATGTCACGGGGTATAGAGAGAGATTGATAACAGAAGCTTTGTTTATCGAATCAACTGCAAATATATGTAATAGGAATGATTCAACACCTGTCCCAGATATCTGGAAAATTCTACTATCCCTACGACAAATAGGAGAAGACAACGAATACTATAAAATTCAAGTTTCAAAGTCGTGTGATTACAATTGATATGATTATGAATCACAATAAATTTTGTTTGAAACGTCATCCAGTAAATAATACTGTTTCACTGTGTGATATATGTAATAAACGAACTAATATGGAATTACCTACTACCACAGTGCCCAAGTTTTACGCATATATTATAGTTCTCAAGAGTTTACTAGCCTTTTGAATTCTATCAAAACATGATCACAAATCATTGAGGTTTTCCGTTGCGTTCGCTGCACTTCCAGTGCTTTTCTGCAATTTTGATCAATGAAAACTTCAATTACAAAATTTCCGCGCTGAAGTTTTCCCATTCTTCCACATCGAAATATGAAAATACCTTAATTTTTTCAAATACTTCAAATAATTAGAGAATCAACACGTGGCAATGCAGCAATCACCTTTTTTCACAATTAAGTATAAGTTAAACGATATCATTAAAATTGGGATAAGATCAAGGACATATAACCATATTTTTTTCTTTCAGACACAGCACTTCATTTTGTTATTTACGCTATATATACAATTGGCATTTATTTTTAAATATAACAATCTATAAGACAAGTGAGGTCGGCCTCTAAAACGCTCGGGATAAATAAAAGTGGAAAATTGTAGTGCAAAAATGATGTGAAGATAAAATGGAGATTTTAAATGGAAATTTTGGTCGTGGAAAACACCCATAAGGACATTAAAAAGAAGAGAACGCGAAGTTCAGCAAAGATATCTTTCCGGCGATTTCATTTCCAAAAGCTGTACGATCGCATTTAAATACATAATTTTACTTAGATACAATTCTTATTTGATTCCATGCTCATTTTCTATTCTATGCGATTTTACAACTTTTGAAAATGAAATCGCCGAAAAGATATCTTTGCTGAACTTCGTGTTCTCTTCTTTGAAATGTAGATATTTATTACTATTATTTCAGTTATTTGAACAATTTATATTGATTAACCTAGAACAAAGAGCCAATTGTTTTGGTCGCACACTTAGGATCAGTTTAAATGCAGCCAACGGTAAAGTTTATTTCATGAAATTTGTCAGCATATTGGCTCCTCTCAAATAAAATAACTATAGTCTCATTGTTTTAAGATTTGTTAAATTCTACCGCCTACACTAAGAATTGTGCTGATGATGCAAGTCAAAAAAACTTGTAATCATTATTTCTAGCTGAAATTCCTAATGTGTTTGTCTTCTGCGAGAAATTAAAACTGTTGCCTTAGATTTTCCACAAGCTTCTAAGGGCCTCAAAGGGTTGAACACCAAAATTTATAGTCATACGATTGATTATCCTACTGTTTAGGTGTGATATATGAAAATTTATCAAATCACCGCTTGTTAAACTATCATTCATTTCGGATAACTATGGAATTCATTCTTAATAAGGATTAACGTGAAGATATAGTATATTTATTTACATTCATAGTCGAGACGACAATGAATACCTTTACTTCTGAAACACTGAAATGGCGAAAAGAATGTTATGATATAGCGTCTCTATCAGATGCTTCACTCTAAACATCCTGTTGTGTTTCCAGTGAACGAAAGTCTTTCATAAACCAACTGGTAGATGAACAAGATATATGGAGCAGTTGACAGAACAGAAAAGATCTCTATTTATCTACTGCCCAAACCAGTGCCAGATGTTCTTTGTCAGCTACTGAATACTTCTACTGGAAGAATGTTAGAACACGGCTGGTATACTGAGCAAGTATTTGGGCCTGTTTATCAGCCGCATCTATTCTATCAGTACTCACACCATTGGAGACTTCGAAGGACTTCCCGTGAAGGTGTATTCTAGACATCATTAAAAAATCCTTAACAAGGTCAAATATTTTCTGCTAGTAAACCAAATGAAACATGCTATCCTCCCCAGAAACTGTCGAACTTTCTCACTCAAATTCAGAAATGCTTTCATCGTCAGGAGTTTTTCCTCGTTTTCCACTTTATGCCCCAGAAATTTAACATTCCCGTTAGTCACCTAAGATTTTATCTTACTAAAGAGTACTCCAAACACCTTAATATGTATTTAGCGCCTTCTGAATAATCATTTCCACCTAATTTTTTTCCACTCACGTCATCATCCTTGACATATAGCTAATTCTTATCAATATAAGTGGCATGGGAAATAATTAGTTTTCAATATTATGACCCAAATCATAACCAAAACCACATGCTCCATCTAATTAAACAAATCTCGAAGCCCTCCAACTCCGATGAACAACCTCCCTTACCTTAAGACTGCAATCACGGCATTCGATGATTCAATATGTGGAGCTTTCAATACTTCTACCTCTGCCACTTCTCTGTATTCGTATATGTCGCACTTCCTCCCAAGTATCTACCAAAAGTACAAATTACATCCTAGTATTCACTACCACTGTATCTGCTACCCGTGTAATTCACTTCTGGTGTTGCTAATGCCGTCATCGCAGTACTCAGAAGCTAGATTGCATTAAAAAGTTAAAACTGTCACGTACTGGTATCTGAAACATTATTAATAAACTATGGCTCATGGAGAGTGGAAGGAGCATGGAGAAGTGCATTCGTCAGTTTCAGTCTGCCGTCAACTCCATACGGCATAAATTTTTCACTGCCTGTCTATAGGACTGTTGGGCTCTACCAATAGCCACTAAACTTGCATCTCCTACGTTTCTTTTGCATCATCACATTATCATATAAAGCATTCACTCGGCATCGCAGTAGCATCCATAGGACACTTCCATCGCTGTTGAACCCTGTAAATCAGCCAGCTTTACGACCTCCTCAAAGCCCTTCCTTAAACACTACTGGCTACAGAACCTGAATTATGAAGGAAGCTAAACTGCACCTGAATGCATTTTCGATTAGTATGAAGCACACCTTTTGAGTCGGAAGTTTGTAAGGAAGTGTTCATTCAACAAAATCAAAAACGCTACTTCATACATCCATCAAACTCGTTCACTGGGTAAAAAAAAACTTTTCTGAAAAAGCATTCTCCTCACTATACAAAAGAGTCGGAATATGAATCACTATTTTCATCACAATTGACGAGAATATAACCGAATTTCATTGTTATAATTAATTCCAACTGAATCGTGACTAATAGAACAAACATTGTTAAGTTAGTATGGAAATGATTCATCATATGTCACATAATGAGACTGTTGATGATTGTGCCCTTTAATTGAAGGTAAATAACCCAGTCAATTTTCTGCATACCAATAATGTAGATGCATTTTAGATAATCACATTGCAACTATCTGAATTGGATGGAATAGATATTCACACTATTTAGTATGAATCATACTAATTATACCTCCATAAACTGTTTGCCTTGTTGATATGTCAATGAATTAGCTTCAGAATTCACGAAGCAAAAAATCATTTATTATTCAATTATTTTTTTCCAGCAGGCTTAAAAATTCTGAACATACCATATAATAAAATAGCAATCTGGTGTTTTTTCATATATGCCTTTTTGTCTACTGTTATTGAATTTAGTAGTTTGAAAATAAATATAACATTCGTTGATTCCCACAAATAATTTTGTCCCTGTTAAAAAACAAATGAACTATTTTAAGTTAAATATATCCTGCCGAGTTAATTCTTAGAACAAGAGAACAGTTATGTTCTGTTACTTATCAAAGCAGGGCATTTACTGATTGGATGCTCGATATTTAGATCGAAGTCATCCTGAAAAACTTCACAAGTAAATTTCAAATAGTTTGCGCGCTCAGGTTTCCATTAAATCTGAACATTAGTAGACACGGACCAATATCAGAGCGTCAGGTCATGTAAGCTGTTAATTTAGAGAGTATGTGTGTTTAAATGAGTTCCTAAAGGTCCTGCATAAAGAATAACCCTTGGTGCTAAATTTCTGAGAACAATGGAAGTCGTACCCAGCGGAGTCCACCAAGTCAGACGAGAGGAGAGTTACTCGCCTATAACATTGGCTGGTGGTTGCGCTAAATACATCACGAATAGGCAGAAGCTGGAGTTCATGGACAACTGGGTCATACCATAGTGGCTGAATGGTCTACGAGCTTGCATCGTAGCTGGAAGGTCCTGGGTTCGAACTCCAGTGTAGTGATGAGTAGTTCCAAACTAGGACGAAATAGCTGTCCAGTACCCCCTGGTTTTTCAGTGGTTGTCTTACTGATTCCGGCTTGTGATCAACTCTAATGTCTTTATTAAAAATGTAAAATGGAACGGTGACTATAAATTACTGATCGTGCAAAATTGAAAACTAGCTGAGGCAAAAGTATTTATAGCTCTACTCACTGACACAAGAGATATGGAGATATAATTTCGGGGAAAAGGAGATTGTTGACCGTAGATGTTGTCTTTTTAACCTGGAACTTTGGTGTATCTTTCATTGAAAATCAAATTAATTTTAAAGGAAATTTGTGAAGTAATCGATGATATGTCACGTGAGGATAGGTTCAAATATCAGGGTGGGAAATCTATCAAGATCGATGCAAGTGAGTATAACATCAAATAATGCTCCATAAATTACTGGCAATCTTCGTAATTATTAAGAGAAGCAGTTATTTTAATAGGCGGAAACTTTTGAATCACATTTCATTTTGAAGTTAATCAGTCAGAATCTAATAACTTCGTTTTTCCAACATCTGATTCGTGGCAAATTTGTTCTTCAGTAAGTTAACAAATCCACATTTACATTAAATTGGTCTAATGATTTCGATATTATCCTTAGTTTATCAGAAGTGTGAAAATTTCCTAAAGTCGATTAAAATGTTGACATAATCTTGTGCTACTCAATACCAAAATATATAACATTTTCTTATGTTAGTCATGCGTAAGTATACCAAAAGCAGTATTTGAAACCTACCTGACAGATCCAGCACTAATAGATATGTTCAAATGTTGACCATTCTGTGACTGCTGAATGGATTCTGTTGTTTGTCTGCATGATGACTGATACGCATTTCTTTTTGATTTAACTTTTTGCTTTGGCAACGATGTCGACTGGTTGTTTAGTTCACAGTAGCTTCTCATTTGATTTTCGCTTGATCTGAGAGTAATCGGTGTACTCGATTTGCATGTTTCCTGAAATTTCGCATGTATTGGCAGTTCTGAGCTAGTGGTTTTCTGAAGTTTTAGAGGTACAAAAAAGGATATATTTAAAATCAAAGTGTTCTTATTTAGCTAGTCTATCATAAATTTGGCTATACTTCCGACACTGCACATTGGGCCACATTAAATTGCCACTGAGTTGCCAAATACATCAACCGTACAGTGTTTCTCACTTGTGAAACCGAGCTCGCGAACGCTACCTAACCCAACTAGCAAAGAGAGAACGAATGTAGGCCTTCGGTTCAATAACACAACACCTTGTGAATTCAAGATACTCAACTCTATTTGAGAAATTCTTCAGTGTCTTATATGATATCCGGTCAAACCTGTCAAAGACAGTGAGGTCAGTACATCTGAGAATGTCTGGTGTCCGGAAATTTGAGCCAGCGTTCCGTATCTAAAGAAAAGTGCGTTAATTCTTTTTCTTCGACACCATAACCAGTTTACTTTCATGAGAAAATCATTATTATTCAATTGTTTATTATCCAAACTTCCTGTCCACTCTCTTATCTCAGTCCTTATTTTTACTACACAGCTTCATCTAGCCATTTGCAGTTTTTGGTTAGAAACAGTTCTGAAATTTTCTCACCCCGTTTGATATATATTCACGAATGGCTTTGTTCAAAAGAGACCGTCTTTTTGTTTCCGTCTAGTGTAATGGGTATATTCCACTATTATGAATGTTTTACACAAAGTTGTGATGAGGTAAACCAGATTCCCGAAATCCGTGACTGTGAGGACATTTCGTGGCGGGAAGAATGCCAACTTTTACAAGGCACTGAACAATGTTTCATTTTGCGGATTAACTTACTGTTCAAAAAGTGGGTGTAGCCAGATCCTTTAAATCAGTCTTAAGTGAACTAATTATCAAGCTGGCAACACATGTCAGTATTTATCAGTAATGCACAACTTTGGCTGTGACAGATTTAATGATTTAGGTTTAATGTGTACCGAAATAACATTCACAGCAAAATAATCATCAGAAGTATTATCTAAATAAGCAGTTTGGACAGAATATTTCCATAATTTTGTGTCGAAATAGTACAGTTGGTTTTAAAACACTTCAAACACACCTATTGTTAGACAATTCAGATATTTAAGTTATGTGGTTGTTTCGTTTTAACAGGCCAAATATCCTCCAACAGTTTGTACTCAATTCGCAGTGATAACGTGTTTAGGAGTGGTGTGTACTAAGCAGCTATTATACTGTTTTAGGATACAGAAAAGGAATTTTAGGCCAGTATGGAGGTGAACTGTAATTAGAATTAATTCCTGTTCCTTTTAGCCTAAGTCTTACATGAATATAAGAATAAAAAGTCACGATACAAACGAAAGATTGAATTGGAGTGAGAAAAATAATGCAAAGGTATTTGCCTGAAGTATTTTAAGAACAATACAAAGTCCCTGACTTATTTTGAGCTACTTACTTGGTTAGGCTCTCGTTTAATAGATTGTACTGTAGCTTTTGGCGTTTTAACTGGTTTACGTAAATTTAAAACAATGTTACAACTTTTAGAAGATGATGGAGAATCATAATTGGGACTTGAAACCTCCAGTGAACGACTAGATTCAAAATGTAACACTGAAAAGTTTTCACATAGCTGATTGTTATTCGGTAGTAATCCCTGAATTATTGATGATGAAATAGTAGATGCATTATCTGTATGTCTTTCAGTTTTGTTGATGTCAACTCCATTTTCTTTATAATTGTATCCAGAAGAATGTGACTGCGATTTTGGAACGCCGTCCACTACTTTAAATTCATGGGAATTGCATCTAGAAGATTCGACTGTTGTTGTTTTGGAAGATATAGATCTTGTTTCTGAGGGTTTATTCAACATTTGAACTGAAGGAATCAGTTTTAAACACTCCAGTTTGTCTAGTGGTACTGTATCGTAAGCATGACAGCTATGTCTGTTTGTTGTATTTGTTGGAATTTTCGTTGAATAATGGCAAACTCTAGAAGTATGGCACAGGATATCTCTTTGAGATGGTGAGTCATTTTTCATGGAAGGTTGACTGTTGCTAAAAGTACGTAAAAATAATAATTACAGTTTCATGCATATTAATTCTTGTTCATAGTTACTTCTATTTTCGACTGTACAGACTCTGTTTCTCGTGTATACCGTAGTAAAACTGGATAAAACTAACTTGTGAATACTGAAATTAGAACGAATTCACCTTTGGAGAGTGTCTGAGGTGTGATCATTCAAAAAATTGGACTACATAATTACTTTCATGGGAGATAAGATTCGTCAGCAGCCTAAGTCATACTATGTGAGCTAATGTTTTCTAATATTTTTCCTTTCCCCGAGAATTCGGAAGATATTCAGCAAGGAAGTGATCGACGAAGAACTGCGTAATCTCCGAGGAACCCTGATAGATAACGGTTTTCCGCCTAGGTTCATAGAGAAGAATCTCAAATCAAAGAAGACTTCCGAATAAGTCTAATCCGTCCCGAAGAAGATACTTATGCTTAATCTAGAATTCAAAGGTGACATTGAAGCAGAAATCCTTCGTAAACGCCTCGGCAAATCGCTGCAAGCCTACGACTGATGTTTTCCAGCAAGAAACTGTTCATCCAGAACGCGAAAGACAAGCTGTCGCATTGGGCCACTTCAACGTGCATATACCAGTTTGCTTGCTCGTGTGGAGCTGAGTAAATCGGCCGTACCATGCGCCAACTCTTGAACACTATCCAGCCTGGCTAGTGAAAGGAGAACGAAAACGGGTGCACAGTTCAGTGACAGAACATCTGGTCAATTCAGGATATTCAGAGCTATTCGAAAAATCCTTCGAAATAATATACAAGATTTGATCAGACCTATCAAAGGGAGTAAAATTAAGACATCTGGGCATAGCCGAGGCACTAGCCATCCAAAAGCTCAAACCCACGCTATGTATTCAAAAGAAATACGTCCAACGCTTGTCCCTGCCTTGGCCATCATGAATAGGTAATTCTTCTAATAGTGACTATCCCATTGCCTTTCTTATCCAGACTTCCTGTTTATTCATGTTATTTTTAAGTTTTTCTTAATCCCTATTTACACTACCATATTTTCATACCCGAACTTCCTGTCTGTTTTGTTATTTTACTATTTCTACATACTTAATCCCTAATCGCATAAACAATTATTCGTCACATTAGTTATGATCCCACTAGATTTTTTATCCAAACATCCTGTCTATTTTGTTATTTCTACATTTCTAACCCCTAATTACATAACATGTCAGTCTTCGCAGTAATTATGATGCTACTTTGTTTGAGTTTTATCCGTCCCCCTGTTTATTATGGCATTTTAATTCTTAATTGTAATTTTATTAATTTGACCTTTGACCGGAAATTATTCTGGAACTTTCCCACCCATTTATCATAAATACACGAATGCACAGCTTAGTTGATGACTTCGTCGAAAAGAAAATTTTCTTCGCTGTAATTGTCTTATTATTATCCTCTATGATCAAATGTGTATATTCCGTAATCTTTAGTAATATTGCTGCGCATGAACTAACGAGATCACTGACGAATGTCATGTACAAATTAGAGGAAACTACTTGAAGAAGGGACAAATATGCCAGAAATCAACTGTAAGGGCTTTTAGCCTCACTTGTTTAGTCATTTCTGTTGACAGACATCTTAAACACTTTATTAGTTTCCTCTGATTTCCTATTTTGAGGCAATTTGGAAATAATAAGAGGTTCAAACTCAGTTACTGATCGAAACAGTGGCATTACTAAGAGGGTGGCAAATAACAGCCGTTCAAACGCAGTCTAGTCAGATGGATTAATTGATCGACATGCAAGAAGTCAAAATCAAAAAAGTTAATGTAATGCACCGCTATTCAAAGTTGGCTATCGTTATAAATAAATGCTCATGTACTTTGAAAATGTTCCTCGTCTGCCATGTAATTAAATATTCTCATTTTAGTTAATCCCAGTTTTAATGAAGCTTTGAACAACACCCTTCGTTAAACTTAATTTGGTTTTTGTTGAGAATCTCCGTTTTACGTTTATTAGTGACCTTTTAAGGACAAACATTTAACCTTGAGGAAACTTATACCCTCCAAGATTTAAATTTGTGTCATTCACTGCTGAATGTGGGAGGCCTAACCACAAGCTTTTTGGTTGGGAATAATGTTGACACATTGACTGGTTACTGAAAACAACCAATTATGCGGTGTTTGATTTTTTTAATTTTCTAATAATATTTAAGGTTAACATCACTTTGCCCAAAGACTAGATGAATACTCAGTTCAATGTAGTTTCCCTTTTAGAGCAATCATGATGTTTTTTACTTGCAATCATAACTCTTACCGTTTTTGTACAATTGAGACTGTTATGATGTATGGTTAATATTTTTCATTACATGTTTAGTTATCACAAGAATCTTACGGAGACTGAATGATGATGCGCTTCGTTTATTCTCAGGTAAAGTGTGGTATCTATCGGTGTATATAACTGGAGATGTTTCTGACTGCATCTCGGAGAGATTTAGATTCATTTCTGGAATTTCTCCCCACTTAAAAATACACCTCTATGATGAGATACGAGATCTAAATGTAAATAAACCTTGTATTTTCAGGAAACTTCATACATTTGTTCCCCTTAATGAATTTGAACTCGGTGGGAACATCATTACTCACTGGGGAATGCAGGTACATCCAGCTGACGACTCCCAAATAGGACGAAATGCGCATCCTGGATTCCACTGCTAGTCACCATTCACCAACTAAATCCTGAGTTCAGTTGTTACCTAATTTATTAGTTACTCATCATCTCACGTACCTCTCGCCTCTGTTATGTAACTCCTTTACCATTGTATGCATACATTTTCTTTTTTTAAACTTGAACTCCCTGTATAAAAACTATATAAGCGTAATTTTCTGAGCATTGTTCATTAAGTCCAGAACCTTCTGTCAACTGACATCATGTAACATTTGCAAGTATGTTAAAACTTTTCTGTACATAAACTTGATAATGTATTTAATCTGTAAGCAGCTGATGAGAAGCCAACGAAATAAATTATGGTACCAACTTATTCTGCACGGACTGTTGTTCTTGCTTTATTCAAACCTTGTACTGTTAATATGAAGCATTATTAGCCTGATCTTAAAGTTTGCATGTGATGTAACGCTCATAACTGTGCACGCAATATACTGATGAAATATACCAAGGACAAAGGCGGCTGTCACCAGCAACAGTCTGTGGATAGTAGAAATGAGGCAATTTCGACGATATTACTCAAAATATGAGGAATTCTAGTCTCAGATCACAATAGCATTCAATTAAAATATGACTTACAAGGATATAAGTATCACAGTTTAATACATTTTACTGAAGCACCTAAGGAAAACAAACTTCTCAAAATGCAACGGTAATTTTACTCAATATAACAATAAGTGCAGAATATTATGATAATACTAGTGTTATCCTATGGTGATATGCCAACTTAAGACAAAATTTAAATTAAATCAATTTACCTTGTTTGTGGATTTTGGCTGAAATCTCGAAGTTCACAGTTTATGCTTGAACTTCGGCTCAAGTAACTTGAATGTACACTTGATAAATTTGGAAAGTTGTTCAATTGAGAATCATTCAAAGTGCTGGTATCCCTTTCAGTACTTTGCTTGCAAAGTGTCATATTAGATGCTGCTGCTGACTTGTCTATACTCGTGTATGAAGCACGGACAAAAAGAGCAGTTCTTCCTAATGTAGGTGTCCGTGGATGACGAAGAGCTACTGCTGATTTACAGACAACAGGAGTAGGTGGATAAACTTTTTCACTTTTTGAATATAACTTTGATATTCTCTCAGTGGATATATCTGAAAGATTATCTGATTGTGTAGCACTTGGAATTCTTTGACCGTATTTAGGGGGCCGTACAACGATGTTATTGTTTCTGTCGTCCTCGGAGTCACCAATTAGTGTGTTAACACTTTCAGTAGTTTGAAACGGTAAAATTTCTCTTTCTTCGGGTTCAGAATTGCTGGACTTTTCTTCTTCAGGCCACTGTAAGCTCATTTTAACAGTTGATGGAAGATATGTCATACTTGATACAAATGGAAATAAGAGGATGAAAAAGAGTTACAGAAGTTGGACAAGAGAACAAATATCTTATTTGTATTATTAGGTATACCATACACATTTAGGTATTCAGAATTTCTTCTTGAGAAACTAATAAATTAGATCAATGGAGAATATTAGTCCACCTTGGACTGAAATCAGATTTTGTTAGAGTTCTGATGCAGTAATCTTAGTCTTCGAAGTAGACTAACAGCTATCGTTTTTATGTGATTAACTATACCGAAAGACAGTATCTAACACAGATTTAATAACACTATTTCCTTCTTTAAATATTACGCCAAAAATTTGAGTCGTATTGGTATTTGATCTAAACATAGCCATATAGTCGGCTTAGCGTTCTATTGATTCAGTAACAAGACTTACTTTTAGGCGATAGAGTTGTTTACAGACGTTTACTTAAGGTATATTTCCGGTTGGCTATCTATTGTTTGCTCATTCTGATTATTATTCAAACAAATCTGTAATTTATTAGGCATGCGGTATATTATAATGATGATATAATAAGTAAACAATTTATCCACGAACCCTGAGCATCAATGGTTCAGCAGTAGAACGCCCACTAACCATGGATGTGATCCCGGATTCGATCCCCTGACGGTGCACCCCTAAATCTTGCTTAACCGATAGTAAGGCAAGTAAAAAGGGGGAGTTGAGGATAGAGCTAGCAGTTTCACCCGTAAAAATAAAACAACTGGAACTTCACAGCTCTGGCTTTGAAGCCCTATGTTCCACTCGGAACGGAAATAAAATAAAATAAATTATTCAATAATAAATATCCACAAACTAATCAATAGTCTTTTATGGGTGAGTACAAATTGTAAAGTATTTACAGTGTTTAATGTCCAGGCAGTTTATTCTCTGTTTTCATCTTGTGTCACCCATGTATCGAGGGGAACTTTATTAGTTGGCAAGAAAGGGTAAAATTATTGTTTGTACCTCTAGCTGAAAGTTAATACACGAATTTAACCTAAATCACGAATAAATTATGTGGTCCTATATACATTCAGCAAACTCTCCAGAAATTGGTTCATTAGAAGACAATGATAACTGATACTAAGGTTCTGTAACATCATACCCGTATTTAAAACATTTCCCCCTAGTGCATTTAAAACAATAATAACAAGTTTTCTATTATCACTTATATTCCGAATGAAAAATAGGGTTTCGATACTTCCACACTTTCAGTGGTAGCGATTCTGTTCTCACCGGGTGAGGTAACTAGCTTCATACCCTACCTTTCCTCTTCTCTGGGCTTACTGTAGGCTAGTAAACTAGGTGAGGTTTAGGAATGTGTCTATCGGGAGTCGGATCACATGCATGATAGGCGGACATTCTACCACTGAAGCATTTCAAAAGATCCATAACCGAGATTAATATTCGACTGCGGCTTCTGATTTCTGCCATGATACAGAACACCCAACTAGTAATAATAATTAAGTGAAGAAAAGAAGAGGGAAGTATTATGGAAAAAAGTATGCTTCCAGGGGGAGGTTCAGGCTGAGAACAGTTTCTTTCTGGTTTTTTTCGAAGAGGAAATCAGACTTTGTGTACTGACAAAAGACTGAGCTGAAAACATTATTCACTATGTAACTACATCAGTTGTATGCTGTAATGGAGTGTTAGTGATTTTTGTTGGTTGGCGTTTATTTTGACTAGAATGCACCTCTAATCATGATAATAAAGCCAACTGATCACTTGAAAATATTATTCACACTGAGGTAGACACAAAAATCAGATTTAACTGCAACAACCACGACAACAACAACATTTTTCGACCAAATACAGGATATGTATATCTTTTACTCATCAACAGAAATCTAAACCATAAATACATAGTCAATATCTGGTGGACTGCATGACCTTAAGGCTTCTCCAAAATAAATCAGTCAAAAGTTGTCCAATCAGGTCATCATTATGTTGACGCATGCATCAGTCATAATTTCACGGCTAACAAAGATAACTAGCCCGTTCTAACACCTCCTTTTTTTTAATAAGTTCTCAGTTTGGGGTCCACCTGAATATGCTTCTCAGGTCTGCTTAACCCCTGCGATCTTCGTGGTACCATCGATTGTGGTTCACTTGGCTTTTTCATAGTTGTTTCTCTGCAAAGGATCTCTATGGGTAAACTCCTCTGAAACAAGTTGCTGGTATTACCAAAACCTTCTCTTTTCGTGATATGGTTTAAATGTCTCGACCACAACAGTTCTCTAACATTCACCTAGTATGTCACTTTGGCCGTTTTCTCTTCGATTACGCCTCTAGTCCATTTGAGTTTAGCAGTTTGAAAATCACGAACCCACACAGACTCACCAATGGAGAAATGTCTGTGTGTTGCCCCATGACGTTAATTGTATTGATCTTCCATCTTCGTATTTCTTCATTTTTCCTTTTCAAGTCTTGGATGTAAATCATCTTAGAAAATACGAATTTCACGTCCAAATGTATGTTCAGAAGGTGACAGTCTGTTGGTAGTCGATGTCCTGACATCCCTTCCTCCCTTCCTTTCAGAATGGTTCATTTGAGTGTATCAACAAAAAGTTCTGCTTGACCATTCGACTGTAGGCGACACAGTGGACATCATACGGGCTGAATGCTATTTTCTTGGCAGTACTGCTGGAACTGACTTGATGTAAACTGCAATCCATTATCGGTTACAACTACATCAGGTAGTCCAAAATGGCAGAATACTTCTCCAAGTTTTCAAGTCGCAGCTGTCGTAGAAACATTCTTCATGATAAAACTTCTGGTCATTTTAAAAATGCATCACTTATTGCCAGTTATTGTTTCCCTTAGAATAGGCCAGCAGAATTAATATGAACTCTATATTATGCACGTTCTGGAATAGAACATAAGTGAAGTTCAGCTTTCACTGGTAGCTTAGCGGCTTCTGCATACCTACTACAACTCCGGGCTATGTGTTCCAATTCACTATCTAAATTAGGCTCCAAACCACTTTCATTCTACTGATCCTTCAGTGAGATGAATGTGGCTGACGGAGGACACGGATACTTATTACTTGAAGGATCACCACATGATTACCAAACATCAGGCAGTTATCGACTACTGAGCAGGAATTTCGTTTTTGATGAAATTGTTTTATTTGTGGACAGGTGAGTTGGGATGACCAACCGTACTGAAGGAATCTCAATACTACAGATTTAGTAGCGTTTATTAAAACTGCTTTCACCCCCTCTTTGACAAGAACTACAGCCACCATTACATCTTTGTTTTCCACCTTATGGCATTGAAGCAGGCGCGATAGTGCATCAGTGTGACCAAAATCGTGTGTAGACTTGTATTTTATTTTCAAATTATAACCCAAAAGGATAACTGTCCATCCCTGAAGTCCATTCGCTGTGTAAACTGGGATTCCCTTCCTAAAACCAAAAATTGACTGTAGAGGTTGATGATTAGTAAGTAGTGTAAAACTGAGTCCTTAAATCATCCTAGTGCAAATACCAATGCAAGACCCTCTTTCTTCACCAATCTATAGTCTCGTCCAGCTTTTTTCAGAGTTCCTGAAGCATTTTCAATGCCACTTGGCAACAGGTGTGAGACAACTGCGCCGACACCATAACTAGAAGCACCGGCTGCAACGATCATTTCCAACTTGAAGCTATAGTGTACTAGGAGTAAATCGGAAGTTAATATTTCCTTGACTTTCTCGTATTCACGTTAACATTCACTCGATCAATTCCCCTTGGCGTCTTCTTACAGCAGTTTTTGCAACGGTTTTCTTAACCAATGCTTTTTCTATAGAAACTGATTAGCCCTAAAATGGGATTTAACGTATTGATGTTGTCGGGAGTAGATATCTTTTGAATGGCTATAATATTTTCTGCGTCTGATCTACCTAACAAGATTGTATCACAAAGAAAAGCGATTTGAATAAAGACAAATAAATCACTTACCTTAGATTAGTAGAACTTTCCAAGGCTAAATATTTTGCAAACTGTGAATGTTTCTCTGAAGCGTTTCTTATTGCTTCAAATGGTGATACCTCATCAGCGATTAAATCCATTTTCTGTTTTTTCGATTTCTTTATGTTACCAGTTTTAAGAAAACGCTAGTAATACAGATGGATAGAAGTAAAACAAAAAATACATAAGTTGAAATCTATTTGGTTGTAAAATAAAGGTATTCAGTTTTGTGGAACTTACTATTCAGTAGATATTTACTAAATGCTGATAAAAATGTAACGTCTAATTTCTACTATACAAAGAACACGTATATAAATAAAAGTTTGCCCTGGATAAAATTTTGCGTCGGTGGCACAACGGTAGAATGCTGACCAACTACGCATGTGGTTTGGAGTTCGATCCCCGGCTGATGCACTCCTTTAGCTCACTAAGCTAGTGATAAGACTGGGCATGAGGCAAGCAACCCTATCCCGTAAAAATAAGCACCACTGCTACTGAAACTTCACGTCTCTAGCTTGAAGCCCTATGTTCCACTTGGAACATAGAGGGATAAAAAATAGTTAAATCTATAGTCAGCACATTATATTGTCTACTGTAGTTATAATAAAAAGCATTTCACTACATAAAAGGGAATTTCCTGCGTCAACCATGTCCTAAAAAGCTTTTTCTACTTTAACCAGCGATTCATCTTCTCATTTTTTACAGCTTCAAATGAAATTGCACTTGTTGAACAATTTACATGTTATCACTTATGAACATTTTGTGTCCCGCTGCAGTCGATTAATGTGTTTACACGCCTTATATAATATTTTAAGATAATATAAATTATAGTATGAATACAAGGGAGGAAAACGAAGGCGCTTTAGCAACAGTTAAATATGACTCCTAATCAACAACAACAAAACTGCAGGCGAACAACGACTTTCTTGTGTATTTGTACATGTCTTAAAATGAATTACATTATCAGCTAATCTTCCTTTTAATATACATAATTTTCGAATAGAATAACACGCGATAAGTAGTTTCGAACAGAAAAGAAAAAACACCTGTCGTTTGAGTTTTACTAATTTGTGATATTCCTGATGTAAAAGAATAATCCCAGTACAAATTCTGTTACGAGTTAGTAAGCTTTAGGTGACTGAAATATTGATATTTTTGAATAAAAAAATACCAGTTGTATTTCATAGATTTAATTCTTCACAAAGGCTATTTGATGCGTTGTAGTAATCATAATACATTCTGGGAAATGTCTTCAATACTTCAATGCGTCGGTGGCACAGCGGTTAGGACTCCACCCGACCATCCACATAGTCCGGGGTTCGATCCCCTGCCGACGCACACCTAATATCAATGGTCGGGCTGCAAAATTTGGGCTACCAATATCACATGCTGAAAATTCCATACCTGAACCAAAAGTACTGTGTGGTTTCAAGCTATAATCAAAATATAATAAAAGTGTTTATTCAAAATAAACACGTAAATAGCATTTGCATGTTTTATACACCTCAGTGAATATACCGGAATAGTTTTATGCTCAATGAACTTCAATGCATAGTGATCATAGGAAATCCCCTACATAATGTCTACAAATGACTATATAATTTTCATAATGAAATATAAATTTGGTTTTGTAGGTTTTAATGGGACCCGAATAACACAAGGTTATCTGAGACATTATGATTTTCGATTTTCAGAGTTTCAGTCAGATACTCAAGAAAACTTTGACTGAAACGCGGTGATATACATTAATTTCCCAAAGTTACATAGACCTTGTAATAATTGCTTTACATTGCTGAGTAGAGAGACTTGTGCTATGCTCCTCATTGATGGCGTGACCTCACTTGAAGTGAGGTTGAAATGTTTACTTCATGTATATGGGTGATATTTAACTCAAATGTGGAGCCAGACATTGATTTACCTGTTTGACACCGAAATTTGAATGTTAACACGTTTTACAATTTCCTACTAAAACAACACAGTGTAGTAACGTGCAATTAGTTTCGAGCTTATTTAAGTGTTTCTTAAATTCTTACTCTGACAGTTAGAATGAAGATACATCTTGTGAAATTCATTCCAACCTGTTTAACTTCTTTCGTGTCAAATGTTTCAACAAATGTTTGACTGGAGGACAAAATTGATGATTTGCTGTACATTTTATCACTAACATTTTAATGGAAATTTTAATTTTTAACAGTAATTCAATTTGCACAGCCCTTCAAGTTACTCTCAGTTAGTGTTATTAATCTCTACTCTTTCTTAAGTTCTCCCAAGTCCTTTATACAAGAAATTAAAAGATGTATATTAGTTTAACGTATAAATAAAAATCAAGTCATCATCTAGTACGAAATCTGCCGACATTTAAGTTCCCACTTCACTCTCAGTCATCAACCATTACATAAACAGTAGTCTGATACTATGTCAAATGTTGAAATTTAAAAACTGTGCAATCCTAAAATGTTCGAACATTCAACATGATATAAATGATCAGTATCTTAGTTGTGTTTGTGTGAGTTCAGAAATAATATTTGACTCATTTTTAAGTAATTCCAAAGATGCATTATGCAGTATGTTGTTGTGTACAGTTGCTATACCAAAAAGAATCATTTTGCTTCCTTTATAGTGTAATATTCTCCAGCGTGTGAATTCGTTAGCATAAAGTCTCATGGACTTCTAAAGGAAAGCGATTGTCCTAGTACGTTTCCAATATCATTATGATTTTAGAAAATTATACTCTCAAAGAAAATCCCACTATTGATAAGTGAAAATTTAATCCGAATTGCATGATATAATCCACACTATACTTACCAAAAATCGCCTTCCGTGTGTATCCATCTCCTCCTTGCACTTACAGTCAGCTGACACATTAGTTAGAGATGTCTTTTTCACTCCGCAATCTTCATTTCTTTCAAATTCTGCTGAAGCGGTTGATTGTTTTCGCGATCCAACTGTTTTAAACCATAATACTGGCATTGATAATGATGTTGAAGAGCGGTTTGGATTTATGCTTAGTGAATTACTTTCTTTTCGTTAATTATTGCACAAGTTTATATCAGAAAAGGGTTGTAATAATGTTATTCAATAATCTGTTTTTCCAATAATATCAGCGTTTCCTCTATCCAACTTCCACTTTATCTTGTTAGCTACTAGTTAAGTAAGAAAAAGAAAGCCTTTAAATGTTCATTCATATTACAACTAAAGAGATGAATGCATCTTACAGATCACATGGAGTTATTGTACATTTAGATATTTGTCAAATATCACACCACTTGTTTCTCATTATACTATTTATTTAAAAGAATTAGTTCCGTTTATGAATATCGACAACACAATAAGAAGACGTAATTTGTCAGAATCGTGTAATGTATTCGAGCAACACATTTCGAAAAACCTGATCACACATGGACTTGTCACAGGAATATATGTGAAATTAATAAAGAGTTAAGAGGTGAGAAAATAGACTCAGATCAAGTTAAAAGGACATAGTGAAGGTCAAAATAACAATGAAGATCATTAAACCAAATAACATCTGCTGTGATTTACCGGGAAAGGTTTAGTGTGAAGATGAATTGTTTTTGAAAGCACAGAGGTGATTTAATCTTCCTAACTGCCAGTTAGGGCTTCCACAAACTTTAGGATACACCCGAACCATGTTCTATAGATAGGTTTACAATATGTGTAAACATCAATTTTTCGTACTGTCTCTATAATGTGTTTCTCAATAATAAAAATAGTAATAATAATTTTCGCTTTTTTCCAGAAACAGTACTAATGATACAGCAAGGAATTTTCAGGATTCATTACAATATTGCATCTAATTTACTCAAAACAACAAAAAATAAACATCACATAATAATAACAAAATTTTGTTATAGTAGGTATGTAGCAATTACAGTATACGATAAGGAGAAAAATGTGCATAAAGTATAAAATTGTAGTAATAATAGTAATAACAACTAAAATAAAATAGCTAAGTTATAATTAAACGATAAAAGGGTGACATCATAAAATTATAGAAAGATGAACGATGAAAGGGTCAATTCACTTTGCTAATTACATAGTAACTTATATGTTTCACGTCTAACAGTGTCTTCATCACATAAAATACGGGCTAAATAGGGTATCGTAGAATTTTTGTACTTAGTGGTGCGAGGAAATTACTTCTTATATTAACTTCTCGTCCTTCCTGATGAGATACAAGGGGATAGTTGTGAATAAAGGGGGTGCATGGGGTTTGACAGTACGGCCTTTGCCAATTTTTGTACAGGATTTTATATGTCTCTCGACTATAATATTGGCGAGCTCACGCAGTGGCATCCCACAAGCCATACTTACAGCATTTAATACCCTTCGTAATATGATATAGTCTTTTTTGAGAAGCTCAGGAAAGATTAATGGAGAGCAATAGAGTACAATGGGTAAAATACAGGTTTTAACAAACTGCAGAAGTAAAGGTTGGTTGATACCTGATTGTCTTAACTTTTTAATGTAGAAGGTAAGACGAAACATTTTGTTAGAGATTGATAAGAAGTGGAATGACCATGAAATATCGGAAGAAAGAACTAATCCAAGGTATTTAATGCTTGACTTGGTCTCAATTTCAGTGCCATCTATGCTACAGGCATCATGGGAACTAACTAGTTCATGTATCTCACGTCGATGCTTGAAAGTAAAGTTAACTGCCTGACATATGGAAGGATTTAACATAAGACCATTTGACTTAGACTACTTACTGATGTCCAACAGAAAGCTATTAAGTTTGGAGCAGTCAGACTCGGAAGTGATAGGCAGTGATACAGTCACAACATCCGCATATTTGACAAGGTTAGTTTCGTTTAAATGGGGCAGGTCGTGTAGGAAGAAAGAAAAAAGAAAAGGAGAGAGGACGGCACCTTGAGGAACACCGGCTTTTGTAAGCGAGGCAGAAGAAGATTTGCCGTTATATACAGTATACTGCATTCTATCAGAAAAATAAAAATGCAACCAACTCTTAGCCCAGGATCCTATTTGCGTCAACGAAAGCTTATTTAATAAAAGGCCCCTAGGTACAGAGTCAAAAGCAAATGTGCAGTATAGGAAAGTACCACGAACATATTTGGCACCTTTGTCTAAACAAGAAACAACACTTTGATATACGACAATCGCAGCACCCAAGGTACATCTACCATGTTTATATGCTAGGTCGTCTGTTCTCACCATTCATGAGTTCTGGGGATTCTATTTGCTTCTGATGCCATTTAGGAATATGCTGTGAAGCCAGCCCTTACTTGCAGAGATTGATGAGTTCTCCCTATGTTTATGTGTCCACATGTACATTCAAATCGGTAAATACAATGGGATGTGACATCATTTTTCGCATGTTCTAAGGGGTTAGATGGATATATGGACTTCATATTCTCAATTATTGTAATCTTAACTGCATAAAAAGTCTTTTCAACCGCAGCGTTCAATCTCTGTCGAATTGCCAAGCTGCTATGATCACCCATGTAGGGTAGCTTGATATATACGTCTTTCTTAGCAGTGAGTTAGAGACTCGGTCTCGGTGTTCCGATTACTTCATATCTCCCAATGAACTTGTCTGGATAATTATTATCAACCAGAGTTTGTGTCAACTTTCTTTCTTCCTCACAAAGTGTATCTTCGATGCATATTCGTTGGATTCTACTGAAAAGGCACCTTACTAAGGCTCTTTTATACCGAACGGAGCAGAAACTGTGACACAAAAGAGCCTTAGTAAGGTGCATCTTAACTCTTTATTAATTTCATATATATTCCTATGACAAGTCCATGTGTGATCAGATTGTTCGAAATTTGTTGCGTAAATACATTATACGATTCAGAAAAAGTACCATTTATTGCTGTTCAGCTGTGGTATGTATTTGGAATTAATAACTAAATAGATGAGTTTCATTTATGAAACAAAATTGTCACTCTTATTAATCTTATGTTTGTATTCACCAGTGTACAGCTACTTTCTGTTTTTCTGCTAAGCTAATAACTGAATCTTTTACCGGCTTCCGCATGTATTTTCTTATAGAATCATTCAAATTTACATTGGTTTTCTTATCCTTATCATTGATATTCTACAATAATATTCATTTATTTCGGAATCATACTTTTGTAGAATCAGTATATTATGAGGATGGTGAAAGAGGCCGGTAAATAAATATATTCAAGCATTTATTATAAATGTATTATAAATGCAATATGCTTTTGTAGCACTGAAATGAGGTAATGAGTCATCGGTATCTAATCTACGTTTGAATAAACTTTTATTTGCTTATTCTAGAAAGTGTTATTCATTGGAGGAATTCTCTCTAGTAGGATTTTAATAATGTTTCAAAAGAGGTGGCTCTCGTGGCCCAGGTGGTCTAGTGGATAACGCTTTGGCGTTTGAAACTATGGGCACTGGGTTTGAGGCTTGGTGGGAACATCATCAATCACTGAGAAATGCAGGTACATCCAGATGACGAGTCCCAAATAGGACGAAATGCGCATCCTGGATTCCACTGCTAGTCACCATCCACCAATTAAATATAGTTCATCAAATGAGATCACACTTTAATTTTTTAAGATGATATTTGTCAAATGCTGAGGTATTCAGTAAAAATTAACTGGCATTTTTCTGAAGAGTCTCGTATACACTGTGCTACTAGATTAAATTACATATATATACTGCTACTACTTTGCTTTTGATTTTCTGCATTCTTTGCTTACTTTAGTGAATCAGACATCAAATACTGACCTTCATTGTCACCGATTAAGAACAAAACTGTTAACATTGAAGTCCTTGAATTTGACGCAGGAGAGATCTTTTTTATTCCTCTACGTTCCCAGTGGAACATCGGGCTTCAAGCTAGAGACTTGAAGTTTCTGTAGCAGTGGTGATTATTTTTTACAGGATGGGGTTGCTAGCCTCATGCCCAACCTTCCCTCTTTACCAGTCTTACTACTGGCTTAGCGAGGTAAGGGAGTGTGTCGGTCGTGGATCGAATCCCAGACCACCTGAGTGGTTGGCGAGCACTCTACCACTGTGCCACAGACTCCAGGAGAGATCTACATGTTCAAAAACCATTGAATTATTTTAAAATTGTACGTTCACCTTCCGACTGAATATAACAAGCATAAAATCGGAGTTTTTAACCATCAAACGTATTTATTACATGATACTGAACTTCTGCTTGACACTTATTAAAGAATTTAGAGTACAAGTTTTTAAAGTGACACACATTTAGATAAAGATTGCAATACTACACAGTCAACATAATGTTGAGTAGGCTTTGTATTTGTAATTGTAATGATCTTATAATACTTACTGAAGGCAAATCAGTCCACTCTTACATAAAAGCTAAATTGAACCTGAGTATTTTAGGTGAATAAATATCATCTCAGTTACTAGTGGATGACTTTCCAATAAACGGTGTGCATCCTAGATTTCTGCGACAGTATGTGAACCAATTAACCCATCTAAACCAATGATGCCCATCATTCTTGCTTTCCTCCAGTATTTTCTTGGCAATCACGTACTACATATCACTGGCAAAATAAATAACTGACTCTTGGACTTTACCGGCTGCTCTCAAATATTAAACAGATACACAGCCAGTCTGATCAAAATACACGGCTGAAATTAGGCAACAAGTATTTTGTTATGTTGATGCATCCTCAGTAATGAATACCGGGCATCCTAATGCTCTGAGATTAGTTCCTTGAACTATCTGTTACAGAGTACGTAGAAAGAATGCTCACAAAGAAACTGAAAAACGTGAGCTCACAAAGTAAAAGGTAACTTTATAAGTAAAGTTCACAACTGTTATATGAGGAATATTCAGGTGAACATAAATAGGTAGATATACATCTTATTGTGCTAAATAATGATGACAATTAAGAGAAAAATATCGATTTAAATGATATTTCACTGAGGACCATATTTAATAACTTACATGCTTACTCATTTCTTGATTGTTGCAATAATTCAGTAACCCTTTCTCATACCTAAATCTGAGTCCTTATGGGATAACAAATCTAATTTCAAAATATTAGTCTCCCATAGTAAAATACAGAATGACACATGTAAGCGAACAACAGTGTTTTCAATTACACTTCCCACGCTTTATACGCGTCGGTGGCACAGTGGTTAGGACTCTCGCCGACCATGCACATGGTCCGGGGTTCGATCCCCTGCCGGCGCACACCCGATATCTATGGTCGGCCTGTAAATTGGGCTACCGATATCCATGCTGAAAATTCCATACTTGTACTGAAAATACGGTGTGGAATCAAGCTGTAATCAAAATAAAAAATAAATAATAATAATATTACGTGAGACTAGGTTGTAATGCAAGTAAGTAAAACGTATTTTAGTGAAGATGCAATAGAACTAGGGAAGGGTTGACAAAACGTGGTATGAAAGCGATTAAAAATATATAACAGAGGTGGTGGTATCATCAATTATTTAAGCCTACACTGGCCAAGGCAAGGGTGATGAATGCGTGAACTTCTTTCTGAACTCATAGTTCAGGAGTGTCACTTCGAATACCCACAGACTTCGTCATATGAAGATAATTAAAAGGATCCAACGAGATGCAATGATTCAACTTGAATACTGCATAGTGAAGTCTATGTTGAAGATATTGTCTAGAAAAATAATGAAAGCTTCGCAGTTAAACCATCCAGCTCAGAGAACCGAATTAGATTGAAGTTATTTACACTGGAATAAAGCGTGAGCAGATGTGATTGAAAACCGTATTGTTTGCTTACATGTGTTATTCTAAATTTTACTAAGGCAATCATCAATAGGTATAATGGAAAAATGTTTGGAAAATCCCTCCTGAACAATCTAATCACAATATCTATACTTATTTGGAATTTTCAACGAACTTTGCAATTATTATCTGTTTATCTCCTAGACTGTATATCATTATTTTGACATTTGCATATCAGATTTTGACTTGATCCTTATCATTTGTCTTTGTCACTGTTTAATCTCTGACATTTTGCTCGTCTTTGTGTTTACGAGATACATTGATAACGAGCTGTTTTATGATGTGATTTTGTTTGAGTGAACCAAGGTGATTCTCAACCTGGACTGTCCGTGGGAAGTGTTGGTGGGTAATACTTGTGGACAAAGTTTTTATCCCACCTTGTTGGGAATACTCTAATTGATTCTCAGATATTTCTTACGGTTGATTTTGGTTAACTAATTTTGTTCTGTAGTACTTGTTTTGTACTTAGAGTGTTCTCTTTATTGTAAAGCTGCCTAAGGACACTTGAAGTAATTTTGAGCTTTTGATGTTATTATTGTTGGATGGAACCACAGATTCCAGCAACGAGTTTTGAGTGTTTTGTGACTGTGCGTGTCTCAAGTAAGTTTTGTCAGCTATACAGTAGGACTCAGAGATTGGTTTCCTACGTTCAGACCAAGACGACTCGGTTTGATTGATTGTTCCAACCAAAAAGTCAGATATGGTACCCTAAAGCAAGGAAAGTGAATTTGGAAAAATTATTTAAACGGAGGAGCTAAACGAATATTATTTCATACATTCTGAAGATTAATTTGAATACACCTATATTTTTAATAGTTAGTTGGTTTACATTGGAAGCAACTTGAGTCTAGTAATGCTTTGTGAAAGATTCCAGGGTTCTCATTCTTCGTATTTTAGGTTCCGTTGGTTGTGTTTAATTATAACTCATTTAACAAAAATTCTTTCAATGGCCATAAAACTCAGAGCTTTTTTATTTCAACTGTAAAGACTTTGCAAATCGCTAAAAACTTTATTCACTTAACTGTTTAGTCATTACAGTAGTTATTAGCACAATGTCTACCAACCATTATCACTGAACTTTATAGTCATGGCTTACACATCAACAGACACGGACAATAAATACTCGAGTTTGTTGAGATTTTAGAAAAATGTGTTGACAGCATTTTAAGAAAAGTATCGGCCAAGAGTAGACACTGATCTCTGAAAAAGAGTAAGTACTGGGTGGTTATCATATCATAGTTTGAGACCCATGCACAGTGCAAACCTGAGAAAACAAGTGTTAAGGAGTCCTCTACTATGAGTTCTCTACAGGATATATAATCTTCAGTGTACTGCACAAAACCTCGCCGAGTTTACTACCTCGCTACTTTTCTAACCGTTCCAAGCCGGGGTGAAAGGGGAGAGTTGGGCGTGGGGCTATCGACCCTACACCACAAAACCAATCAAACTGCTACACAAACTTCAATGTACAATAAAAATATTAAAAATACAAAAAATATTACAAAAAAACTTATTCTTCGCTGGAATCGGAGAGGCCGAATGACGTGGACTGGTGAAAGCTTTCGGGAAGCCAGTCAGCCAGCCGATGTGTCTTCTCTCGATGAAAGCAAGAATAAGAATTGGGACGTGGAGTGTACGTATAATGTACGAGGCTGGGAAGGCTTTCCAGGTGGTCAAAGAAATGTGAAGATATGGTATAGAAGTGTTGGGAATCTGCGAGAGTAGATGGGATGGTATTGCGTAGGAGTCAGACAGACCATGTTTCTTAAATTCTGCCAGCTCATGGTAGAGCGTAATAATGAGCTTGAAAAATTTAGCAGTGACATTCAGCTTCTCGGAAAGAAACTCTGTTGGTTAAGTACTATTCTTAGATCTTATAAAGTAGTCGGTCAGTTAGACCTACTTCTTGAACACTGAAAGGTTTCTAGTCAAAAATATTTTGGTAGCACAGAGGTTTTACTGACCTATTTATTTTGTTCGTCAATGCAAATTAAAACCCTTAACGAATACCTTATATTGGTTGGACTTTATAAATTATACTTGAGAGCTTAATGTGATTTATATTTCATTTCTCTATTTAAAACCACCTGAAAAGTCAAGTTCCCTTCAGAATTTCTGCTTGCATCCCACTGATGAGTACTAGCATGCATGGAACCTTGATATGATGCTTACTGTCGACTGAATTCCAATATTTTACACAAAATGCAAGGCATAGCTACTTTATGTCATCTAGCTCAATGGCGATACTGTATGTCTGATGAATATTACAACCTGGATTTTAGCGTGCAAGGTCATATTCTTCATTATTCAGCAATATCGTATCATTTCTAACGTGTCAGTTTACTTATGAAAAAAGGCCACCGTATTAAAAAACCAATTATTTATATATTATTATTTTTGCCTTCACTTTCCCCAGTGGAACATAGGGCTTCAAGGTACAGGCTTGAAGTTTCTGTAGCAGTGTTTATTTTACAGGATGGGGTTGCTAGCCTCATGCCCAACCTTTCCTCTTTACCAGCATTATTTCTGGTTTAGCGAGGTAAAGGAGTGCGTCGGCCGGGGATCGAACCCCGGACCATGTGCATGGTCGGCGAGTGTCCTAACCGCTATACCACCGACGCAGAAAAAGAGCCAATTACTCTTGGTAATTTGCAATATTTCTACACAGGACAATAAAATCACCCGGAGAATAATCACATTCGAGTCAATTAACAATTAAAAATAAGTGAAAAGGTTATTCATTATGAAATTGTATGCTTCAAGTTAAAAAAGTTCCCCTCTCGCTTATTACTTCAACACAACGAATATTTAAGCCATACATAAGAAATCTAAATTTTTAGATGTTCTGAAGCAACACACTGTCATCGTACATATGTAACCGTAGAAGATGAGAGGCTTAGTAAAGGAATGTTTATTTAGAATTTGGTATCTCTATATAGCGAAATTATATACACCTTATCTTCAAATCACCATTTGCACAGATCTTCCGTGGTGTGCTACTTCTCGCCTTCCTTCATATTGTGTTTCTTTGTGTTCCTTTCACGTCTCCCATGTATCTCTGCGACTCTGTATCATTTGCTTTCTCTGAAATCAAATGTATCTCCCTGCTATTTGATGCTTTTCTATGCTGATGAACGCCCCTTTATATACTACTGATATATCTTATCGGTAGCACACGCCACGCATGTGTCAGTCATGATTTACGCAGTAGATATAAAGTTATTTTTATAAATGTCTACAAAGAACATTAATTCAGGTTTTCCCTCTTCCTTCTGTACACTTTGTTCCTTTCAGAATATGACTGTTAGATGATTTATACAGTCAATGTATCCTTCACATTAATGTTATCAATGATTAATTATCTGTTTACATTATACTCCATATTGTTTTTAAACTTTCAATCAAATTTAGAAAACACAGTTATTGTGGTCAGTGTCAACAGACATTTCAATTGGTATGACTGACTGAATATCGATTAATGCACATTTTTTATTCATATCAGTTATCTTAGGTATTCTTTCATTCGTCTATGAATGCAAATAAACATGAATGAACTAGTGACTGTTATTTTCATTCCAGATGGATAAGATGTATAGCGAATGTCTAGAAAAAATTATCGAATTTGTCATCCAGAAAAATATTTTGCGCGCTTATCAGTAATTTAATACTTAATAAACATTTTTCTGTTCACCAGACTATCAATGATTTTTATTCAGATAATAAATAATGCTGAATGTGGTGTATTCCCTAGATCAATGATTAAGAGTCTTAATTTCTCTGAATCACATTGGAGTAAAACGTCTTTTTAAAACCCAAAAATTAAAATGTCTGTATCATGTGCCTACACTCAAAAGATACTGTATTATTAAATTGATATTATCACTAATAAGTTACCGACTTGAACAGTTTCTCTAATTCAAATCTGTTTTAAAGTTACTAGCTACTTTGTGCGTCAATGAATATTAAATAATGGAATAAGAATATTATTTCAAACGTTGTTATGCAAACTTAGCGAATTCGTTTTATATTATAAGTACGCAATATATATCACAAATTATCAGAAGTTGGAATTCATGGGCCATTGGATACCGTTTCAGTGCTTGAATGGTATGCGAGTTCACCTTGTAACCCGAAGGTCCTAAGCTTGACCCCTAATGGAGTCATGGGTGCATACTGATGAAGAATTCCAATTAAGGATGAAACAACGATCCAATACTCCCTTGTTTTCAGTGGTTCTCTGACTGAAGTCAGTTCGTGATCACTATTTAGATATGTATAAGCACGTTAAATGTTCGAGGGATACTGCTTTCTTTTAGAAGGTTACCTCAATGGTCCGAGTATAGTGTCTACTGACATTAACTGACGCTTTGGATGATGTTTAAAAAAATCACAGGTTTGAAACTCAGCCATAAGACTTGGTTGAATGCTTAATTCTTTTGGTTACAGGATTTTCATCATGAGCTGATATTAGTTAGAGAACCATTGGAAAACCTGGGAGTACTGGAAAGCTGTTTCGTCCTAGTTTGGGACTCTTCAGTATTACGCACCCACCGGGATTCGAACCTAGGACCTTCTGGTTTACAAGGCGAGCTCGTATACCATTAAGCCACTGGGACCCTATCCAATGGCCCATGAATTCTAACTTTTGCCAATTCACGACATAGCACGACCCCTAGTCAATGTCTTTTAGCTGCCCTGAGCAGTTTATTGAAAATTCCATCAAAGAGAATGGAGAACTAATAGTAAAACTTTTTTCCATGCAACAAATTCCCTTGCTATCTATTTTTAACTGAAAGACTAGGTAAAGCCAAAATGTTTTCCCCCTGTGAATGTCTCATTAGCTCATCAAATAACCAAACATTTCACTCCTTTTATTTGTTCATAAAAGCTGTCACATATGCATCCAGTGTAGTGATTCAAATGAGGACAATTTTCAGTTTCACAAAATTTTATACTCCGTATCTGATCTACTAAAGCATAAATCTACCGTCAGAATTATTGTCCTCTTATCTTTGTGATCTAATGTTAATACCCCTGGACGAATGAAAGATATATCTACATTTTTTTAAAAAAAACGCAAAAATTCTCATAGTTTAGCTTTCTGATATCCCATAGAAAACAGTTCTGCATAAATTAAATGTTACATTTAGTATTTTGGACAGTAATAAATAAAACTTTGCACACATAAAAAAAACGATATAAAAGCATGAATTCACATCGCTTGGTAGGTTATTTTTGTGAAATATTGAACTAGAAACGGGAATTTGTCATCTATAGTTTATTCACTAGTGTAGCTACAGGTATATATTTTTTTAAATATTTAAAAAAAAATAGTAACTATGTCATTATTCATCAAGTAATAGAATTGTGTGGCATTTATTTTGTCCTACTGAACTTCAATATACCTAATCTAATTAAAGTATTCAGGTGAAAGAACTATCTCTTGATCAGTTAACTTACAATATTTATATTCTGCAAGCTAGAAAAAGAAATTCAGATGAATATCAGTACTCCACCTTACGCATTTTATAATGAAAAACTGATAGTTACTACCAAGTACTATGCAAACGTCCACATGTATTAAAATGACATTTATATCAGAATTCGGTTGATTTCTAGTTAGATTCCGTTATAAAACGAGTGAATTAGCGAAACCATTACAGCTGTTCAACTCTAGACAGGACGGTTAGGTGATTTTACTTATGACAGTGGCCAGTATCTACCTCGGGAATATCAGATATCACAACGAGCACGTTATTTAGTAGTTTGTAAATCACTTTGGTATAGCACAGCTCTTATGCATTATCCCAGATGAATAACTTTTCCGACAATATTGGGGAGTTCTTCTTTGATTAATTACAAGTTGAATTTGACAACCAGTCGAAAGTGATCAGATGAATATAAAATAATTTTCAAGTGTTGGTTTGTAGGAATTTGATGAAATCATGTAAATATAAAATAAAATAGTATTTAGTAGATATTCAGTATCAGTATAGGCTTATTTGGCATTACCTGCTGTATCCTGAGATGGATCTACCTATAAGGCTTCTCATAATGACCATCTAACTACATGTGTATACTTTGGGGAAAATAATTATCGGTTTTGACTGTTTTTCAAACTTATTCCGAAAATTCCGTATTGTGAAAGAAAGTAACGAGTGATAACGAGAAATAACCTCACCTTTCCAATAAAACCATATAGGGTTAACGTGCCCAAGTATTTAGCGATTTTATGCATAAAAGTATACAAAAACTTCTTTTAATTAATACTTTGAAGGTTGTCTAGTAGGCGGCCCATTACATTTTCATAAAAAAGATGAAATGAGAACTTTTTCTTAGTAAAAAAATGCTTCACATGCAACTCCCTCACTAACACATAAAATAAAATTCAAATCAAAACAGTGCCAACAGTTTTTAAACTTCCGAATTTACGCAGAATGCTGGTTTGAACAAATGAACTAAAAAAATGTAAAATAAGTTTTGGCAATAAATAACCAGCTCGTTGTCGTCACATGTCAGAATCTTATTTCTCAAACACACAATTGGTTGTTTTGTAAATAAAAACCTCAAAATCCATTTAATATCTACAGAAAAACTAAGATAAAGTTTGTATTGGGTCTAATTAACAATTCAGCTTTATTGCTGAAAACTAATGAGACTGATTGAATGAGGTGTTTGCGTTCGAAAAGTATTCAATAAAGGTAACACTTCATGAGATAAAAAATGTGTGACTTTAAAGACGGAAAAGTTAGTGATAAGCAACTGTAAGGAGACTGGGTTGACACTTAATTCTATGAGTATCTTAAACCCAGATAATTTCCCTTGCTCACTTTGCATACTTTACTAAATACTCATAAATTAAATATTCACTTGACTTATTCACTTAATTAACTAGCTTGTTGGTTGGCAGATAGTTTGAGACTGATATGTTAAAGATCAGATAGGTAAAGGATTAAAAGTGTTTTTCATTTTTTGAGAAATTTAATAGTCTCAACATGTTAGTAAAATTTACTGGTAACTTGATAAATTTACTAATATTCCAATTACATAGAATTTTCGATTTCATAAAAATATGAATATTCTTCCGAACATATGTATTACTTCCGATCAGTAAGTCAAATCGATGAAGTAGATATTTGTAGTTTATTTGAATCTTTTGTTGCTGATATATTCCTATGAAATCTAAAGCTGCATGATAAATCTCCAAGTGGTGCCATATTTTGTGCTTGGTTGATGAATAATATAATGGTGATTCACGATGTTTTGAACAAAGCCCCTAGAAAATACCCAATTTACAAGGAATTGTGGCGAAAAACCAATCTCATGATGAACCGTAAGCGTGACAATAAGTTCAACTTCCTGTATGTGATGATGAGGAAGAATGAAAATAACGAACTCAAAAGGTAAATTTGTCAAATACAAGCACCATTTAAATAACACATTCATCTCAGTAAGGCTAGTTTTTGATTAGGTGTGTAAACTTTGGTCTACATTACTAGTTAGCTTATCTTCAGAAGCACACAGTTTGCGTGATTTCCCAGTGAACATCATTAAGTAGAGAATAACTTGACGAGGTTCTGTAAGAAATGATTTCACAACAGAGAAAAATTCACCGATACTTCATTTAGATTTGAAATGGTATAATATGTCGGGACAAATGAAGTACAGATTAGGCGTAGCCCTTACCAATTATCAATTTCACTCATTTGTATGTCGTTTTTTTGCGTTTTCTAAGTGAAAATATCCGTTTACAATTCACAATCACCTCCGGATGAGTTTTCTATTTCATGTGGGACTATCAAATGACACAGATGGATAGAAAGACGGACAGGCTTTACTTATTTCCAAGATCAGTCTACAGGAATTGAATGAAATCGTTTCACGAATCCATTTACAATCGTAAAAACGCTCAACAGTCCAACCTTTCTTTCCTCTCACGAAATCAATTGCAGTCAAGATATTTTAACTAGATCACTGCATACAAAGTAACACTGATTATTCTAGTTTTAATCTGGTAAAAATAATTCCTTGCTTTTGTACTTATTGCCTGTTTTTTCCTTCCCAGTGCATATATGTTGAATTATTCTAGTTCGTTATTATATTCTTGTATGTTCTCACGAAAGATTTAGCAATTTTGTTACGTGTGTTATACTGTAAACCACCTGTCAAAATTTCTTGAGACTACCTCACAGCCAATTGTAAATACTCACTTTCCTTTTATTAGGGCTTGAATATCCATGCCGTTTTATTCTAGCTTGAAATAAAAAAATTGTCATCATTACATGAAATTAAAACAAATACACACGTAACTGAAGCTTGTAGTTTTTATGATTTTCTATCTTCATAGACAGATTATTGTACTGTGATTATTATTCACTTAGTTTCCGAGTAGAACATAGGGCTTCAACAGCACATCTACATTTCATACAGTTCTCTGTAGTTCTCCTCAGCTGGTTCCATGGTTGCCCATAAGCTCTTATCTTCTTCTGGAACGATCTCCTCTTTTTCAACTTTATTGTTACCCATTCAGATTCTGCCATGGTAATACGTTTTACTTATTATTCTACCTATTATTATTATTACTATTATTCTTGATTCATTTAAAACTATCCTTTATCAGTAGCATTATCTTAACTCACTTCAACACTATTAATATTGTTATTATAACTATTACTGTTGATTTTACTCTGTTTGCAATTCTCGTTATATTTCCTGATGACTAATTGTTTATCTAAGTGATGTAATTGAAGCATAATGCAATTTATCTTAATTCTGATCTCTCATACGCTATCTCCCCTTATCTATTTGAACATGACGTGGAAAACATTCGCACCTGTCTTTCTGCATGACTAATTCAATGTAGTTTGTTTACTTATCAGTCCTATATCTCCCAATGTAATTTCAAAAGTATGTATATCCGTGTATGTAGAGTATTCAGCTGACGAGTTCTACTGAAATTTTGATGAATTCATTAAACCCTGCTTTATTAACCTTTATTGCTTGTTTTACATTCAGATTCTACTGAAGAGGCTAGCGCGTGACGTCATTCAACGGTCCTGTCAGCGTGTGCTGCATCCATCCTCTTTCAGCATATTTTTGGACAATTTATTCTCGGTTGTTTCATTTCGAGAGTTTCTTGTTGCTATCTGATCTTAAATTTTGAGTGAAGGCAGCCCTTGATAAAAGTTTAAAACATGGTGGAACTGCTACGATAACGCGATGTACCTCTCAGCCGTACAGAAGAACTGACTTGACGTTAGTGTTGAAAATCCAAATTTGGTTCTTTATACTGAATGCAACAGATTTCGCACTGATTACAGAGTAACGAGAGTCTGTCTTGCTTTTCGAATCCTGTCTTTGATATACTCGTCCATACTGATCGCCTGAATTTGACATGATTCTGTCTTGATAACTGAAAAAGTGACTTCCTTGAAATTTCTCCAGTTGTCAGTAACTGGTGCTCATTGTTGTTGAGGTTTCTTCACCTCTGCCTTCTCTCCGTTCACCTGAATTTCTATATTTGCTGCCTCTTCTACCAAATAATTGTTTTTTGCCTGCAGATATTCGAGTTTGTATGGCAATAGACATAAATCGTCCTCCAAATCCATATCTTGTAACGTCTTCTTGTCGGCCTAACATGTACCTGACTTCTCTTTTCCATGGTCTACTGCATGATCCTGTCCACCACAATGAAGAATATCATTGGTGATAGTAGACAGCCTTGTCTTACTACTACCCTTACTTCACAGGCATACTGTTGAAGATTAAAAATTTGTTTGTGAAACTATAAACTTTCTGAAGGCTTCTCAGTTAAAGCTTCTTAACATAATGGATAATCTGTCAGGTTTTCTACTTTTAATAATCTCATAATAAATTGAATATTTATGAGAGTCCTATGGACAGTTTTTGTTTTATGTAGCGTGAAGGGTTCAATGTGACGCGGGTTCGAATCTCAGAAGGGAAATGAGTTCCTTCAGGGTTGTAGATACGCTTTGCTGACTGGTGAGTGCCAACTCGCACAAAACCTATGTCAAACAAGGCTTCCTGCCGATTGCCTCCAACCATCTAATATCAACTATTCAAAGTGCACCATGATGGCGAGCTACCTAGAATAGTGGCCACATTGCAAACCTGACTGATAGAATTCAGTCTGCACCAAACAGAGGACTAGACACATTACACTAGTTGCTAATTAGTGTCCAATCAAAGTGGCGGTATAAAACTTACACAAATTCATGTCATTAATTATTAGGAAGAGTAATGGTAAATTCTTAATGTACTTTTTGAAAATGATTCACTGTTTTTTCCTAATGCATATATTAGAACAATAAAGTAACTTTTTATAAGAGCTGTCATGAACACAAATTCATATTCCAGCAAAACAAATTTAACATAGGTATAATGAATCATGGATATACTTTGTGTTCTGAATGATGAAATTTTAATATGCAGTTTTTTGTAACTTGGATGTGTAATGATGGTCAGTTTAGTGTTCCTAATAGTGGTCATATGTAAATATACGGGTTGCTAGAAGTTAGATTATTTTCAAATAATCCAGTCGAAGTTCTCTTTTTATAATACTTTGATTGGACACTATTAATTAGTGTGATTTTTCTAGTCCTTTCTTTGGTGCAGATTGAATTCTATCAGTCAGGTTTGCAATGTGGCCACTATTCTAGGTACCTCGCCATTACGGTACACATTGATTTGATGGTATTAGATAGTAACATCTCTGACTTCAGCCCTGGGTGACGCTGGTTCGAATCTCAGAAGGGACATGAGTTCCTTCAAGTATGCGCATACGTCTCACTGACTGGTGAGCGCCAACTAGCATGAAACTTATATCCAAGGCTTCCTGCCAATTGCCTCCGACCATCTGATATCATTTTTATAATATTAAGCGAAAGACAAGCCAGACGTCCAGGTATGATAAACTGTTCTAAAATGGTTGTTTTGATACCTTAAAGCAGGAAATAAAATGTTTAATAACATTATTTTTGCTTAGCTAAACTGCTAGAAACCCATAAATTTATAGTTCTTTTAGAAGAACTGCATACATGGCCCGAGGAATGCTTTCGATTTTTTTTGGAAAAATCCATTTATTTTTTTACCCTATTTCCCATCCTCAGGATTTTTTCTTCACACTAATTCATTTTATTTCCGCTTGCATCATCTCTTATTCTTTCTCTTCTAGATAAATTTTCTTAATAAGTAAAGATTTTCAGAGACAAATAACTGTTGATTTCGAAAATCACAATGAAATGAATGAAAGTGGAATGATAAAAATAATGAGTCTAAAAAGCTAAATTGAAGAGTGTGCCAACCATAGAGAAAGAAAACATCAAGAATGTCAGGTGATTCCTTGAAACAAAGTACACAGATATATCCACAGTCAACAGATATTAAATAAAAGTCAAATAGTTAGTGGAATCAAGTAGTTTCATAATGACAGAACTGAGACAAGAGTATTTTTTCATTCATTGGGAAATACAAAAACCTTTATTATAATGAATATCATATACCCAATGCCCAAATTTTTTCAAACCGTTAAAAGTGAACTTGGTTTGGACATATATAACTGAACAAGAGTATTGTGGAATAAAGTTTCCTAGAATTTTATTGATCGATGCTGATGTAGCTTCCTTTTCACACCTCACTAACAGAATATTTACTGGATAACTGAAAGAAAGGATCTACAAGTAAAGTAAGCGAATGACAAACCGACCCGATGAAAGCACACATAACTTGAAATAAAGGACCAATACACATTTGCACCAAAAATCTGGGTACTTATCTTAATGATATATTTCTAATATGGAGGATTTCATCATGAGCAATCAAACAAAATCCCTACAAAACCAATGCTTGAAAATATTTCTAATAATTAAAACAAATGATTTGAATTATACCCATAAATTAATAAACAACATATTTGAAGACATTAAAATCACAGGAGAAGAAGAATTAGACAACGAAATCCCATTCTTAGACTTCCTACTCAAGAGAACTAACACAGGAAATTTGGAAACACAAGTATGTAGAAAATCAATGCACACAGACCAAATACTCAACCATAGTAGTAGTAACCGAATTACCCACGAAAGAAACTGTGTGTAGACATTGTATAAAAGAGTATAAATACTCTGTAGCACTCTGGTTTTGAGGAGAATAGAGGAAAAATACCTACTAAACGTCTTCAGAAAGAATGGATATCCTCACAATAGCATCAAAAAGTGTTTAAACTGGAGTCATAACACTTACAATAAACCACCATCAAAAACCACAAGAAAATTCATTCTACCACAAATAAAAATATCTCGGAAATAACAGTTAGAATATTGACACCGTTTGAAATAGACATAACACACAGGCCAGCACAATCACTTCATTCGATATTGTGCAAACCAAAACATCCAACAGGAAAAGAAGATAAAAATATTACCATTTACAAAACAAATTGTATGAACTGCAATAAACATTACATCGGTCAAAGTAGGTGTCCCCATAGAATCAGAATCCAAGAACACACATTAGCTGTAAACAGATATGATATATATTCTTTCATATCAATGCATGTAGATAATTACGGAAATAGAGGAAACACCAAAAATACTGCCAGGGAATTTCTAGAAGCTTGGTACCCAAATGAATCGGTAATTAACAAACACATTATTATAGACCACATTTACCAGCTAATAATAAGTAAATCACATGACAAGAAAGTTCAATTTCCAAGTCAATGAAAATGAACAATAGAGACGTAAATTAACAAGCAGTCACGACAATGGTTGCCAGGAGATACAAATATATCATTCATGGAGAATTCAAATAAGTCCACTTTATACTATAAGCAGTGCTGAAGATGTCCAGAAGGATGACGAGAGCTTCGCAATTAAGTCTACCAGCTTAGAGAACACAACTAATTCAAAATCATCCACCTGAGTTACGAATCTTCTCCAGTACACATTTGTCTTCAACTTATGAAGTTATTGCTTTGTGTTCTAAGCTAAGTTTAGAAATTGTTTATATCTAGTATTATGTCTAGGCTTCTGTATAAGGAGAGTTTTAAGATTAGAAATCGGGTTTAGTTACCATTCTATAAATTTACCTGTTAATATCCATCAGTGGTCATTCTAACCGTAGCATTATATCACTAACTTCTGTCTTGGTGTCCTGAACAAGAAGCTGTAGACTTAATATTTGGCAATTTCGTCTCAGCGGGAAGGAGATGTAGGCAGTTTGATACAAGTCTCTAAAGCAGGCTATGGCAAGTTAACTGGGTAGTCTTTAATGCGGTCTGTTTTCTTATAAGTGTAGTTTAAAGTCTCATGAATTCTCAGCAACATTCAGTATTATTTTAGTTAATTTAATATGCACGATTCATTCATATGACACATTATATTGCGATATCTGTTTTGGGAACCTATTCATAGATCTCGGTTGCTTTTTCGCGTGTAAAATCTGCAACATGACTGAATGTTAACAAAAACTTGAGTGTACTGAGCACTGGTTAACAATTTCATATTTAGAAAACAAAAGAAGTGAGCACACAAGTAATTACTTTTCAAATAGACCTAAATGAAAGAAACATTTATCTTCACTCAGTACTTTTGTCTTCCAAATGTCTAAATGTGAACTTTTGATACAGTGGAATTTCATATTTACTAGCTATGAAATGTAGTCACTGAATTGGTTGATCTCTACTGTGTAGCCTATATGCACTTGGCGCATAATGCAAGGGAGAGAAACAAAATAAGTAGAAAATTAGGCAGAAGGACAGAAAGGGATAACGATAAGGAGCTCTGGAAACGAACTAACATGTGGGGGCTGAATGGGAAAGTGCGACGTGGACATCCAACATTGACATGGAGGAGATCTTGTAAGGAGGAAGTGAGAGCTTATTGGCAATCGTGGAGTCAGATGAAGAGGGATACAAAGAGCAAGATAAAACGGTGATGTGCTGCTGAAGCCTTATATTCTCACACGAAACCCTAGTAAATAAGTTAGAATGGCTAAGCCGCATTTCGAAACTAGAAATTTTGATAAATAGCAATGAAGTGACTATATATTGAATATCTTTTACTCTTAATTCTGTTTTGCATACTATGTTTACTGTGGTGGGATTAAGTTTAACAGTCTACAAATCAAGCTACTGTTGGAAAATACTGGGTTTCAAATTATTCTACCACAAAACATTAGGTGATGACCGGATAATACGTCAGATGCTGTGGTCAAAAGTATATTTCGGTGGCTTAGAATAACACACACCTTTACTTTCTTTCAGTCCTACTGACCTGGTAATAATTTTTCCAATTCACTGTTGTTATTTTCATTTCCACTTATTAAACTTCACTTCACTGAAGTCAGACAACATAAACCATTAAGTCGTGATTTCTTTTCTTTTTGACAGTATAATTTCATTGCTGAAAAAAGCTTGCAGAGACACAAAGTATCATGTTTTAAAAACTTAACATCATGCCAACATGATATGTTGATGACAGCTGTACATCCATCCTACTTAAAAAAAAGAAATATGAAAAAAAGTATGCCATCAGTCAACAAAGTACTATAACATTAGCAACATAACGCCAACAATTTAACAGTAGGGTAATTGATTTTTAGGCTTCCTGATTTTACGCTCTAAGTACGTTTTATGCACGACAAATCATGAAAACTAAAGGTAAACTATTGTTGCAAAAGGAAGAATATATTACCATGGATTTAGACAATAAAGACTGACACCAGTGTAACGAAATAATTGTCTGAAAAATTCCGCCTGAACCATCTATTTACAACATTGATACTTGTTTGGATGTCAGAGCCAACTTTGTAATTATTATTCAAAGTCAATCTGAACGAAGAATATTCTTCTCAATAATTTCTCCTCTTCAGGTTCTTACAATTATAAAATATAATATTTACTGTCGTTACAATAATGGCCAGTTATGCGGTGGATACATTTTTAACGTAGAATAACAGATTAGTTATGGGGTGTCAAAATAAATAGTCGTATTTGTGTGACAAACGTGCTAGGCTGAAATCGATTACAAAATATTGTAAAATGGGAGACAATGGTGGTGATTATTATAAATAATAGATTTGTAGAGTGTGGGGTAAGAAAATTGACAAGTCAGTTCAAGGTTATAAAAGGTGTCAGGTGAGTGGCTAGTACAAAGTGGTCTGTATTAAACAGGAGATAGTAAGACTGCAATGAGAGGTTCATAATGAAATAACGAATGTGTGAAATGAAACAGGTGGAGGCATATATTGAGAAAAGAGATAATATCACTAATAATAAGTCCGGATAGTATAAATGGAAAATTCGATATTATTGAGAGAATGTTTGCATGAAGGGCATAAATTATGACGAATAATAATAATTATTATAATAAAAAGCAAAGGAAAAAATCCAAGAGGGTTAAGGGGAAGAAGCACTCTTGGTGATGAGAAGAATCATCACTCCAAGTTTGGCCACGGTAGGAACAGCGTCTGGACGTGTTCTTTTTGGATACAAAGTTCCGGTTTAGTCGATCTTATTGCAACAGCTTCAGCTATGTGTAGGAGACGTAAGCGAACTGTATGTGATAACGACTTCGGAATTCGGTATATAACCCTGAAAGCTGTGTTGACATCGATGCGATGTCCAGTGTCGACCAAGTGTGACAGGATCGAGCTTTTTATGCACTTAATTTCCCCCCTGCTGAATCAAGCTGGTAAATGTTCTCGAACCCATAAACGAACCTGCCTAATCGTGCGCCCTATATAACTTGAACCATTTCAACTGTTCCTGTGGTTCTGTTCTCCTGTTTAATACAGACCACTTTGTACTAGCCACTCACCTGACACCTTTTATAACCTTGAACTGACTTGTCAATTTTCCTACCCCACACTCTACAAATCTATTATGACTGATCACCACCATTGTCTCCCGTTTTACAGTATTTTTCAATCGATTTCAGCCTAACACGTTTGTCACACAAATACGACTATTTATTTTGACACCCCATAACTAATCTGTTATTCTATGTTAAAAATGTATCCGCCGCATAACTGGCCATTATTGTAACGACAATAAATATTATATTTTGTAATTGTAAGAACCTGAAGAGAAATTATTGAAAAGAATATTCTTCGTTCAGATTGACTTTTAATTCATGATATGGGAATATTTCACATTATTAAATCTTAATTATTATTCGTTTTCCTCCTAGACTGTATATCATTATTTTGACATTTGCATATCAGATTTTGACTTGATCCTTATCATTTGTCTTTGTCACTCTTTAGTCTCTGTTTTGCTCTTCTTTGTATTTGTTTGATACAGTGATAACGAGCTGTTTTATGATGTGATTTTGTTTGAGTGAACCAAGGTTATTTTGCCCATGGACTGTGGCAAGTGTTGGTGGTTGATTCTTGTGGACAAAGTTTTTATCCCATCTTGCTGGGAATACTCTAATTGATTCTCAGATATTTCTTACGGTTGATTTTGGTTAACTTATTCTGTTCTACAATACTTGTTTTGTACTTGGAATTTTCTCCTGATTGTAAAGCTGCCTAAGGACACTGTTGCGGTAATTTTGAGTTTTTATGTTTTCATAATTTCATTTTCATTTCACTTTAGATTTTATCGCAAATAACTGTCTTTGTGCTGTCATTAGTGCACTTCGGGACCGTGTAAAACTGAAGGAAGGAAGGAAGACTGCTTTCCAGCATTCAGACGAAAACACTTTGGTTCAGGTCGTTACTACTTAGGTTAGGTGAGCTGAGGAATACTGATTATGAATGACATTGTAAAAAGTCAGTGTGATATCACAGCTTGGAGAATACCAAACAGTTTCCACTTAGTATGGTTTATTACCGCGCTACTGTACATCCGACAAACGAAGAAATCCAATCACATTCCCTCATTAGTGTTTGAAATAAGTACTTGAATCGAATATTATAGTATTTATCCCATACTCAGGTATAAATATATTTTTAAGCATAATATTAAATGTGACCTACTGGATTTTACAGTGTTTAAAAAAATAAAATAATTGAACAAAGAATATCCTTTTCGATATTTTCCTCTTCTGGCTCTACAATTATATAAATGCTTATATACATAGAATATTCTAGGATAGTAGTCACTAACAATATTGTATGTATATAAGCATATATATAATTGCAGAGCCAGAAGAGGAAATTATCGAAAAGGATATTCTTTTCTCAATTATTTTGTTTTTTATAGATGTCTGAATGAATATTTTAGCAAAATGGTTATTTCTTTATTTTGAAATCCAGCCTAATCATAATAGTATTTATATTTCTAGGCTAAAATGGGTTTATCTCAAAGGTGATGCAGAAGACAGACTTTGGTTAGTTAATTAAGATGCGAAGTTTGACAGATTAGTTACCCATGGATATTATTATTATTGTATTGTCTAAATGAACATAGAGGCTCAAGTATACACTAGTCAAACGAAATTTGACAGCCTTCTATAGAATTTCAAACTACTAGTCAAATGTTTAATTCAATCTGTGAAAGAGTTGAGATCAAAGATTGTCAGAGGTAATATGGTGACTGTTCGACCGCTGACACGAAGAAGCACGTAATCCATATACTTGTACCTCTTAGAACTAATCCTAGTCTTATCCGTTTACAGTTTCATTTCAATTCGTCTGAAGACATTTAATAACATGGGATTTATATTGTTCCTTAATGTTCTTATCTGAAGAGTTGAAAAGGAGAGAGATGTCTTATGGTACCTAAGTTTGTTTGCTTCCATCCCAAACATTTTCTCATAGAGTCTTTAAGTAAGTAAGTAAGCTACATCATTCTTAATATAATCATTAATCATAGTGAAGAAAGTGTGTTATCTCTGTCGCATAAAGCTCAACACCTAAGTTATTTTAATGTATGTTTCATTGTACACTGACATCAATTTAAAAAATAACCCATATGTATGCATAAATAATGCTTACCTAATCAATAATTAGTTTTGATATTTATCCATGAATATCTGAGAGAAAGAAATCCGACAATTTGTTGGCTTACTGACAGAGTAAAAAGTTCACAAATTCCACTGTGTTATATATTCAGTCGCTTCATTTTTTGAAGATTAAATGATTTGCGGTTTTTATTTTATCTTATCCTCATTATCAAATCATGGATATTCGATTCAACAGAGTTGTGTTTATTCTTAAATATGAATACATGAAATGACAATAAACCGAAAAGAGAAATGAACAGGTAGGCCGGTCTATAGTGTCACCAATAAATGTCAAGTTTATTACATATATATCCCTGATATCTGCATTGATTATTAAGTTAGCGAAATTGCTAATGTGAAATCTCACATTCTCCCACTTTCTAGCAAAAGTCTCCCATCCCATATATATATATATATATATATATATATATATATATATATATATATATATAATGACTATTTTTATGACCGTTCGTTTGTGCACAAATGTGTTCATAGCCTTTTTGCAAGAATACGAGTGTCTGTGCATTTGTCCTTTGGCTATCCTCTACCCTATTCATCAGAATATTTCTTTTGATTGGCAAACAAAAATATTTCTTTAGATTGTATTAACTAAGTAAGCTAGTACACATATTACATTTTAATATGCTTTTCACCATGACATCAACATTTGAACTAGAGACATAGTTTTGAAATGAGGATAAAGAATATTGTCTCATGGGTATACAAGTCTCCTACTGTTTCAAACATGTTGTTGGTTATGTTCAAATTTCATTGATCTCAAGGTTGAATATGTCACGAACGTGTATCATTTCAAAAATTATTAAAATTTCGGGGAATTTATTAGTTCTGTAATTAGTTCAGTGGTTGTTAATAGTTCGAACCCTTAGAAGTTCGAGATATCTAGTTTAGTACTGTCATAGTATTGAAATAGGTATATTACAATATGGTTATGGAGTAGTGATCAGGGACTTAGTTTTAATCAAGTGTTTTACTCCCTTCAACAATATGATCCTTGCCGTTTCCTGTTCGTATTCTTTTCTTGCCTTTCCCAGGATGTTAATCTGTGTACATTGATTTGAATAGCAGTTGTTTGAAAATTAGTCCTCCTTAATTCAATACGAATTAATTTATATTTTGAGTGTCAGTACTACAAAATAAAAGATGAAATTATCACGACAAGGCGTATACAAAACAAAGAAAGTTGAAAACTGAAATTAACCCTGTAACATCTATACTTAATTCGTTTTAGAGTAATCGAACTAAAACTGTTCACACTGCACCTGAAATGAGGTTAAAGTAGCCTAATAAAGCAACAGTAACCTTTCAAGTGATAATTACTTGTTAAGAAGAGATTATCTCATTTCTCGGTAGATTAACTGAGATATTGTTATGTACTTATTCGACTTTCACTCAACTTTGAGAATTAGATAGCGCTGATTCTATGGAATTCTTCGGTGATGATATCCGTTTAAATTTTTTACGTAGATCTCTGGTACCGATAGTTCAAAAGCTGCTATTAACTGCCACCAACGTATGTAGGAACTAGTTTAAGTCACTGTCAATACTATTCTACAGATCGAAAACAACTGCAATTCAGATTGTTTCTGTAAGTCGGCCATTAGCTTTTTATTAACCTTACTGATATATTTTCTACATTGTGAAGATTTTTATGTCCCAGCTAGGTTGTACTTTTATGAAAGTAGCTTCAATTAGTCATTGAGATGGTTTATTACAGGGGCTGTTGCACAGTTCTGTGATATTCTGTTTATCTGAACTTCTGCAAATTGAATATGTATTGATGAAACGATATTCAAAAGTATGACAGAGTTATGTTATTTTACAAGCTACCAGCTCTGCTATTTGCCGACTGTTGTATCATTTACAGTTGTCAGCTTGGAATTCAGTTCATCTGAATTATTTCTGAATTTTTTGTAGGACTTAGCGAGACAATATTTAAATGAGACAACGGAAAAAGCAACAATCCACTCCTGATTAGTCATCCTACTTGCCTTTCTTGAGAACTGTTATGCTGAATTTCAGTTAAAGATTTTAAAATACCAAAAGATATTGGAATTAAAATTATGCGGGTATTTCAATCGATCTGGCGAATAAAGGAATGAATCGAACAAAACAATATGAAATAGAGAATATGAATTATGACAGATTCTATATTGCTTAATAAAGGGTGAAATTAACTAACGTAAACAGTGACAAAAAGGAGAAGGTAAAAAGCGCATTTGAGGAAAATATGTAACAGATTTAAGCTTGGAAAAAATCACACCTGATGCGATCCAAGCCACAATTATTTATGTTAATTTAATTTGTGGATGATGACTAGCAGTGGAATTCAGGATGCACGTTTCGTCCTATTTGGTACTCGTCAACTGGATGTACCTGCATTTCCCAGTGAGTGATGATGTTTCCACCGAGGCTCGAACAGAGTGACCATAGTGTCAAACACCAAAGCGTTATCCACTAGACCATTTGGGACATGGGAGCAGGTAAATACAGTGACGAGTCCCGAATAAGACGGAATGCGCATCCTGGATTCCACTGCTAGTCACCACCCACAAATTAAGTTCTAATTCAATGCCCAGAAATCGTCGAAGCATCTGCTCAAGAAGCGGACATGTCAACCTGAGACCGGGCACTTCGGTCCAATCAATCGACGGGAATATCTCAAATTCGATTAAATTATTTATGTCGTTAAAAACGAAACCCCTGATTCCAGTGTTTTATTCAAGTGTTAGTTTGCAGGGATTCGAGTGGTTTCATGATTTTATCATGAACTGACATCGGTTAGAGGACCACTAGAAAACCATCAGGAAGTACTTGCCAGTTGTTTTGTCCTAATTCGGGACTAATCATCAGTACGCACCCACTGGGGTTCAAACGAGCTTGCCTTGTAACCTGAAGGTTCTGGGTTTGAACCTCAGCGGGTGTGTACTGGTGAAGAGTCCCAAACTAGGACAAAACAGCTGTCCACTTTTCTAGTGGTTCAGTAACCGATGTCACTTCATGATGAAATCCTGAATTTAATGTTTTAATTAAAAATATGAATCAAGGAAAATAGGTTTATTATATAAATACGGTACATGCATGTCTTACATAATTCACTCCACAACAATATTCTTAATGAAATCTGTTACAGCAAAAACAAAAAAATTGTAATTAGTGTGCATGTGCCTATACTAATTAACAATTTACCTGTCCTATGCAACTGTATCAAAATGAATGTAAGGTGAATTGAATATTGAACTATTAACTTGGAATGCGAAAATTTTAGTTTGAAGGAAATTGTGGGATTGAACTTATTCTTTGTGCTATTCCGATTTACCTGCAAATAACACTGAAATCAGTCTCACAATTAAATGACAAGAGAACTTCAGAATTAATCATCATCTTCATCATCAGCTGAATCAGAATGACTGCCTTTCATAAATATTTCATATATTTCTATTTACCAAAAGAAAACATTCAAACATTGATGAGGATGCTATTAGGCGTGAACAAAGCACATTTTGAATTTTAAATGTTTTTCAAAGATTGACTGGTGCAGAGAATAGAATGAATTTTGGTTAATAAGGTAACTTTCATAATACTAAGGAGGAACCTTAATTTAAAATGCCTTTTCTTAGTATGTGTACGTTCATTTTTATTATGTCACTGCTTCTTATAGCATCGTCGCTGTGGTCTAGTGGTTAGGATATTGTGTTGTGGCCGCACTAACCCAGGTTCGAATCCTGTTCGCGTCGGTAGCACAGTGATAGAATACTCGACAAATACGCAAGTAGTTCGGGGTTCGATCCCCAACCGACACAGTCGTTTACCTCGCTAAGCTGGTAAGAAGACTGGTGAAGAGGGAATGTTGGGCTTGAGGTTAGCGACCCCATCCTGTAAAAATAAATGCCACTGCTACCGAAACTCCAAAGCTCTAGCTTGAAGCCCTATGGTCCACATGGAACGTAGAAGAATAAAATGTAAAAATCTTGTAGCAATCGAATTACAACAGATAACTCTACTTTACACCCAGGATGCAGTTTAAAAGGAAACCAGTGGCAGTGAACAACTTTAAAAGACGGAACTGGGGATTCATAATAGGCACCTAGCAGTAAATAAACCATCTGTAAGAGAGTTGATTACGTTGATGTTAAATTAAATCAAGTTGTGTCAGTGAATGGCTTTCAAAAGTGTTAATCAACCAAAGGTTCCTTAGATTGTAGTGTATTTGAAATAGTGTCGAAGGTTATCAGAGTCAAAAATAAAATATTGCTTGTTAATCAAAGTGGATCGCCACTTTTGATCAAGGCATCTAAGAAATAGAATAAAATACTTAAATTATGATAGATAACTCGGATATTTTAATAAACTAAAATATAAATGGAACGATAAAAGACCACACTTATTTGTAATATGAATTAGTTTCAGTTCAATGTAACAGCATACACACTGTTTCCACCAGAGTTAATCTAAGAAATGCCACATGGATTTTTTCGGGTAATCCGAAAATAGTTTCAAGTTAGAGTGAAAGTGGGAATTATTTTGACCAAAGGGTTAATAACTGAGAAGATAAATTTATGTCAAAAATGGCCTGTATATGACTCGTCTGGAAGTTATATTTCCCTTAATATTTTTCCGACACGTGACTAAAACAGTAAAAATAAACGTAGAGTGGCCAGTACTTCTTAAAGGTTGCCATAATAAACAGCCGATCACAAAATTATTATTCACTACTGAACAAGAACAACTTCACATCAGCATAGCCCAGCACTGACCATCGTTGATTCCCCCCTTGAAGGGAATAAAATCAGAATTATTCAACATTAAAATATCGTGATTAACTCCACTGTGTCTCTGTACATATTTTTATTGAATGAATAAATCTTCTGTGTGATAATTTATGCCAAAAATGAAGTGAAACAATAAAACCACAAGAATTATAAACTAAACAACACGACGTTTTACACTGAATTTGCTTATCTTTGCAAAAGAATTTATCTGATAAAAGTCGTAAAAGCAGTTAATATTTATCATCATATTTTTACTTGCATATATATGTTTATAAGTGACTCGGTTCTAGTGTGCGCAGAAACAGTGCACAATATTCACCTTGGTAGTGATTTTAGCTGTTTATCTACTTTTTTTTTACTAGTCCCTTTCTTAGAAGATTATTATTGTTATTGTGTACAGTTTATACAGTATACATATATTTGTATTGTATATCTTATGAGAATAATTATATTTTACCTCTTGATGATTCACTCATTTTTAAAATGTTACTGCTTTCTTGGGGGCTGAATAACTTACCACAAGTTTCTAGAATTATATATATATATATATATATACATATATATATTGCAGTTGGTTTTGTCATACTAGTCATTTGAAAATTTGATGTAAGCATAATTCCAAGGAATTTCATGACTTTTATCTAAATTCAATCGATGTCGAAAGTAGATGTCGTTTAGAGGAGTATTAAATTTGTATTTTTAAAAATTTTTTAAGTATTGGTTTTTATAGAGATTTTGTTTGATTAGTTGGAGGATTTCACCATGAGCTGACATCGGTTAGAGAATCATTGGAAAACCAACAGGGAGTACTGGACAGCTGTTCCCTCAGCCTAGTTTGGGACTCTTCAGCACTACGCACCCACTGGGGTTCAAACCCAGGACCTTCTGGTTACAAGGCTAGCTCGTAGACCATAAACAAAATCCCTACAAACCAATACTTGAAAAATGATCTGATGGTCATTAGCGACTGGCCCTATTTAGGCAATGACCTGGGGTCCTAGTGGGAAGCTGTGATCAGTAGGGTGCAGCACGTTGAAGGTGTGGGAGTAACTCACCGAAGAAGACATTGTGAAATGGTCACCGTATGTCGTGCGTAAATAGGCAGAAGTTAGAATTCATGGGCTGGCCATTGGATAGGATCCCAATGGTCTTATGGTATACGAGCTCCCCTTGTAACCAGAAGGTCCTAGGTTCGAGCCCAGGAGGTGGGTGCAAACTGATGAAAAGTCTCAAGCTAGGACGAAACAACTGTCCAGTACTCCCAGCTGGTTTCCCAATGGTTCTCTAACCGATGTCGGTCCATGATCCAACTAATCGAACAAAATCCCTACAAAACCAATACTTGAAAATTAATACATTTCACTAAGGATTAATAAAGGATTAAAATCAGATGGAGTAAAATTAAAACACAGAAGAAAAAACACTTCCGTTTCTTAATTCTTTGTAGTTTCTTAGCAGCCTAAATAAATACTACGTTCAGAAATTTCGTTATTGTTTCTAAACTACGGTCAGTTCTCAGTATATTATTAATACTGGGATTGTTGTGTGTTAGTATCAGTTATCGTGTCCAGCTTCTCTAAGTTGATGGTTTGCAGTATTTGTCAGTACATCAAATGAAATGATAAGCAGTGGAACTGCGATTGAGCAACCTTGAATCTGAGAGTTATGCGACCAGTTAAATTATTTATTTATCGGCTTCACTTTGTGAAGGAGCTAGAATTTGTTTTTGTATGTATAATAAAGATCAGTTGTTCCTACCGTCTTGGACCAGTCTGTCTTTGTTTATGTTAGCTATGGGGGTCACAGGTGGTTAGTAATTTGTATTAGTATTCGTTCTTCAGATGAGTTACTTATTGCCTTCCTTGTCGAACCCTAGTTGCAGCATTATTATTAGTGTCGGTCATGTCAACCTATATCAAATTTTGGCGGCGTCACTGAATCTAAACAGACGTTCCTCTAATCGATCATAACAGGAATTCATTTTTAAAGCTACCACAGAACATCTGGCGAAACATACGAAGATAAACACCTAATTGGAACATAAAGAGACTGGAATTTCTGTAAGCCCATGGAATATTTGTATATGTTTCAAGACGTATTTCTAACGTATCTGTGAGCAAAGGGTTACCTGTTACTACAGGCATGCTAAAATATGTTTTTTAATCAAAAGGTATCATATATTTATGCTTTTCTTTTTTCACTGAATGAGACAAAACACATAAAACTACTGTGACAGTAAAACACCTAGTCAGTGAATACATTAAAAACGTTACTAATATAACTAATCCATCACTATAGCAATACTCTTTTTACATTTTTAAATTCAAAACAGTTGTTGTAGATTTTCCTGTAGCTTTATGTATTATGGCCTTTTTTGTGAATTCATGCAATATTATTGACAATATGAAACAAACTTTTCAGCCTAATGTGAACATCATGAATTCTTAAACAATTGCTTCTATCCACAGATTGAAACTTTGGTTATTCATACTTTGTTTTCAGAATGTACATAACTGTGATGCATAAACATTGTACACCATTTGTTAGTCAATATGATGCTATATAATTACTGTTGATGGTCTACTGCTACGTCGGTGAATGAAATTTGTTAATTTGAGTGCTTATGCATGATGAATCTATTCAGACAGTCAATTTGTCAGCTATGCGGTCAATTAGTATTTACTGTTTTCTGAGTGGTTGATTTCATTTCAATGTGCTAATTTACATGCATTACTTAACTGTTCATCGGATTATTTAAAGCGACCTATTTGTACATATATCATAGTTAAGTATGATTAACCAATTTTCGGCTGACCTTTTACATTTTAGTTTAATGGTATGAATGTACTAACTACTGTGTTTACTTACCTTTTAACTTTTGATATGTGTCGATTTGCTTTTATTTTATTATACTATTTTTGTTCCCTAGAGTTCCGAGTGGAACATACGCCTTCAACAACACATCTGCACTTTATTCTATTCTATGCCGTCCTCTTCAGCTGCGCCCACGATTGCCCGTAATGTCTCATCTCCTGCTCACACAATCTCCTCAATGTCACCTTCGAAGTGACAACCCACTCGTCGCTTCCCATTCGGATTCCACTCAAGCGATGGCCTGGCGCTGTCTCCTCACAGTATGCTAGATCCATCTACGTTTCCTCCTACATATTTGTTGGACGATAGGTTCCATTATGGATAAGATTTTATTTTGATAAATCACACAGTGTTATACACTAATATTAACTGATGACGTTTCGGTCACAAACTATTGCTCATAATCATATCAAGTTGATATTAACTCGATAGTCCATCAATCAGGAATCAAACTGCATAAATATATGATAAATGTGGTTCTCTTGTTAGATTTCGATTAGGTAAGAATGGCTGTCTGTTAGTCAGATAAACGACCGATGAGATTTTATCACACTGATAGATGCCCACTACTTGGCCTACGTTGCTGCATGATTAATATGAATGACACTTTGAATTATTATTGTTACTGTAATTAAAGTTGCCTTTCACTCGTTTGGTTGAAATACATGTCTTAAAATTATTATATTAATCTTCTGAGTTCTAAGTAGAGTCAAGAAAATCTACTAGGAAATTATCGAACATCCATTGTTGTTAGCAATCATATTATGGACATAGAGATGGCTGACATTTATTGGGTGTTCTTTTGTGTTCAGCATGGATAAGACGAAGAATAATGAGTGAAATAAAAATGGTGAGCTTCGATGTCTAGGTTAACTCATTTACCTTAAATGCTTCTGAACATTTCAATGTCTTCCAGTCAACAAGATGACTGCAATGTACATTTAACTGATTAGTTACTTTCATTACTCCTCAGCTACCACTTCACCAGTATGTAAGCTAGTGTGGAGGCAGGAGGTAACTTGTGGTTCTAGATACATTCAGACTGAAAAAAAACTGCATGCCTGAATTCACTGATTTACAGGAATGCAGTATGATGATTACAAAGCCATGAATATTATATGACTAACCAGTCTTACTTGATGCATTTTACTTTTCGAGAAAAATATCAATGGAAATACTTATAGAACTTCGTCAAAGCAAGCAAGACAAAATTAACAAGACATAAAAAGTTCACTTTATATCTGTGAGTTATGTTACTTTCCAGTCCATTGATCTTAGCTGACTTATTTAGTATCAGCTCATTCCTGAAGATTTTCCTCGACATTTTTACGTGATAAATTAGTGTATTGTGTAGGCTACTTAAATTTTGTTTTAAATTAACTATAAACTGGTGGTTTTTTTAAATGCTCAACTGTAATGATTGCGTCATCGTTTCAGTCTTTTTGGTTTTTCTGATTTAAGATTCTATGTTTAGATCTACACAAAAAATATGTAAGTTTCCAATAATAACAATTTTCTATTTTAGCCTATTTGTAACTTTCAAATAAAATCTAAAGATTTTATACTACAAATCTCATTTCTATTGCTTCAATGAGGATGGCTACGGGAACATGCTTTGTATAACCTTATCCAAATACAAACTAATCAAAATGAAATGGTATACAAAAGTGCCTGAAATTTGTATACTTGAGACCAATACAAAAATTTAACTGATTCAAAATGCCCGTTAAAATTTTCAAAAGAATGGATACTGAAAAAAAGTACTCTTTTCGATAACTTCATCATCAGGCTCTACAGTTATACATACATTATAGTGAATGAATGAATTAGTGTTATGGACAACATTAATGTTGTTCAGAAGGACGACGAAAGCTCCGCAACTAAACCAACCAGCTCAGAGAACACTATTAATTACAAATCATCCACCTGAGCTACAAATCTTCTCTATTATTTCAAGATTACAATTCAATAGCATCAACATAAAATAAGCTGAATGTCAGAAAAATTAGGAAAGATAATATTACAAATTCATGAATTTATAGTCTCTACTGAAGGCTGGCCAGGGCAGTAGTAGGGGCTAGCTGGACTTGCTTCTTTTGAACACAGAGCACTGGTTGTTTGAGGTGAATTGCAATAGCCTCTGCTGTTTGGAGCATGCGGTGCTTCGATGATTTTGGCAATTTATTAGATGAGCAACAGAACTAAGTATCACCTAAGTATTATGTAGTCAAACTCTTTAGAAATATAAACACATCACCGACACCTTATTCTGAGTGAAACACGTATATACTTTGTAAGCACATTTCTATAGACTAACTAAAATATGTTTCAAAAGAAGTAAGCATCCAGTTGTATAAAATCTTTTCAAACACTGACTTACACTGATGTCAGAGAAAACACTGGTTACGGTAGAATTTGGTAAAGAATATTAAACACATCAATCAATTTTATATATAAAGTCTGTGATGTTCTTAAATTATCACAATTTTGTTGAAATACGGAGTTGATAAGATTTGTGAAAACCCCTTATACTGAAGCCTGTTAAACATCTTTAATATTGTAAATAGTGTTATTTTGAGGTATAACTATATTGTGAATGATAAATGACTTTAGTTTGATGAACCTGTAAATACTAGCTGAGTTATTTAATTAACATTTTACACTCATTTTAGAAACTTCAATAGATATGAAATAAGGCTTTAAAAGTCAGTCTAGACCTAGATTTCGTTCACACAGACGCTTGTCAGTGAGGCGTATCTGCGATCTTGGCAAAGGGTTTTGTATAAGGTGATCATACTGCATACTCCATCCATCCATATTTAAAACTAATCACGACAGTGTGTATTGCCATCATTCATGTAGACTTTCCACTCATACAAATTACCGGCTGTCAAATTACCAGCATATATGCATCTCAGTGATTGTTGAAAAAAGGGGTTCAGAATAAAATTTCACTTCTTTCCTCGTACTTGAAACTTTTAATGCATGCTACCTTTTAGAGGCCCCTTGAATCAGTGATGAAACCTCAATTATTGGAAAGTGAGAAACTACTACTCTTAATAGTAGACAAATTATTATCATATTAATGGATAATGAGGTCAAAATATGTTAAAAACAATGAAGAAACACAGCAGTTATACTCAAAAATTGTGTGACAACCTTTAAGGGGTAAAACAACAATTTTAGAAGAGACTCTTTTCTACGATCTTTTCAACTAAGCGTATTGAGCATTAGCTGTTAGAAGAACAATGAAACAGTCAGACAAATCCTGAAAAATAAACATATTTTTTTCAAGAGTTGTTTTGTAAGGATTAGATTTGTTTTTCGAGTTTCACTGGCTGAATGGCATACGAGCTTGCCTTATAACCGGAAGGTCCTAGGTTCGAACCCAGGCAGTGGGTGCATACTGCCGATGATTCCCGAACTAGAATGAGACAGCTGTCCAGTAATTCATGGTTTTCAATGGTTCTCTAAATGATATCAGTTCGTCGTCAAACTCAAAGAAAAAATATATATCTCATTTGAAAAGGTTTAGTTTTTTCTGTATTCCAAATTCTGAGTGTTCATGTTTCCAAAGAACAAAGTGAGACAAAGGGGAATGTCGTCTATCCAGCTGTATATTTTTATGTTAAAATTCTAGACATTTTTACTTTTGTCTTCCCCACATATAACTTTCTTATCAGTTTCTTTACCAGGTGGCAGTGAAATGCAAAGATTACACATTCTATCTGAAAAAAACAAAAACAAATGTATTATGAAATGTAATGCATCTGGTTATAAATAAACTGTGCACTTGTCCTTCTTTCAATAGACTAAACATGGTGAAATAGGGCGATTATTAAACGGTTAGTACTTTCTGTTAGATAATTAGATTATGCTACTATCCCGACACACACAACCAGTGTCATATCGCGTAAGCAAAGCTTAAAACATCATCCAAGGGGTTTACAAGCAGAACTATTATTAGCATTTAGCCATCGTTTGAAATTTCACTTTGTTGTTCTTTGCACTCTGTGTGGAACGTACAGCTTCAAGCTTTAATATTTCAGAAGGGATGAGGCTGCTCGACCTTACCTCTTTTCTGGGCCTAATCCTGGTTGGAGATCGAACGTGGACCTCCCGTGTGTCTAGGGAACATTCTACAGTTGAACCAACGACGCATTTGCAATTGCAGGAAAATAAACCAATTAAATCTACAAAGATTCTCATTTTCAACAAGAGATTTAGCATTTTATCTCATAATCAAGTAAACTGAATCAATAGTGTTTTGTATTCAAACAGTCAGTCAGGTTGAGATATGCTTAACGAGTAAATTAAAATAATTATAGCCATCTACAAAAGGCTTTGAGTACCGTATGAACCTGTTCCATAGAATACTATATTTGTTTAGTAGGCTAAAAGTGATTAAAATTCAATCTCTAGAAGTTTACGTTTTCATCTCTTCAGCTATACATGAATAACATCTGGTAGAACCAGAAGTCAGTATAAAAGATTATATGCTCGTACTACCAAGCATAGAAACTCAACAATATCATATTTGGCCCGTGTTCTATATGACAGAGACAATGTAAAGTGTGAAACTTATGAATTACTATTCTGTTAGCTAAATAATCGGCCCTTTTATTATCTCCTATTTGTAATCTATGGTGACACCACCTCAATTAACTAACAATCTTAGCTACTAACCTATTATTATTATTATTTACATTTTGTTTTGTATATATATGACTTCACTGTCACTACTAATACCAAATAAGAACTGTCATTAACAATCCTGTAATATTATCTTTATAATTGTTTTCAATATTATTCGATAAAATTAAATGCAGTATTGTACCAAATGCTGAAAATTCCACACAGTAACATTAGTTCTGTTTTTGAATAAAGCAAATTATTATTATTATTAAAAACAAACAAACAACGATTTGGAAAACCCCTTGTCTTTTTCAACTTAGTCCTATTGATGTTCTTCCCAGTTAATTTCGTTCCCTTCACTGTGTAACACCCATTATTATTACTAATGTTAGTAGTATTGTGGTGAGTGCTACTTATAATTCGATACAAGTAGTATATCAGAAACGAATTCAGAAAAGTAACAATATGTTTTGCACACTAAAAAGAGCAATCAAAGAAGAGAACCATGAGAAGAATGTTGCCATATGATGCAGAATCCAAGAAGCTATCGAATGTGACGATATTCGACTAATTCGTCAAGGATGTGGTAAATGTTGTGCAAATGGCAGTTTGCAAATGTGGTAAACAGAATTTACCTATGTACAATACGTTTCACCAAATAAACATTCCTTTCAGCCTCCTCGGTCTTTTCTTCTTTACAGTTTAACTGTAATTTAAACACTTAAACAGCATATAACGCTCTCTGAACATCTTAATATCAATAACTTCCTTATAATAACATTTAAATGGCCGGGAATCTTTCGATTCTGTAAATGTTAGATGCTACAAGACTGAAATGCAAAAGTGATTTAAGTGAACACACTGACTACATAATCTCTTTTGGTGAAGTTTCCTCATTCAGGTGATAATTGACGGACTGAAGACATTCCATCATTTGTCAGTTTGTCTCATTTACTGGGACCAACATGGAAATTCAACTATTTGAAAGCACCCACTTAGACACTTGAAAAAAAAACACAAACTGATATCACCCGGAGAAGCGATTGAAAGCTATAATGACTGTAGACAAACTCGTATACTCGAACCAGAGGATGAAACACCCCCTAACTCCACCTCTACTTTTATATACTATTTCACATGCTCTTATGGAGCTGCGTACATTGAATAATCTAAGTTAGTACTTCAAAAAAGGCATAAACAAACATTATCCAGTTTATTTGACAACATCGAAAAATATAAAGGCTTTATCTTCTATTTTCCAACATCTCAATTCAGGTCATTTAGCTCCTGTGATTTGTCAAAATTCAACCACTCTTAAAGTCTGCACTTACTGTCATCTCTTATGAGTAATGACTGAAGCACTCACTGGTCATACGTAAACAAAAACACTAAACTTTGTATTCGAAATCAATTTGTTAAACCTCCTTTTTTTGCTTTCGCCCTAATAATTTTCATTTCGGTTAATTTCATTTCTCTTCACTTCATCTCACCTATTATTATTATTGCGGTTTCAACGGCACTGGATCTATTGTAAACCTCTTAATATCCATTATATTCTTTATAATCTTTTATCATCAGTTGCCTTCAGTCCATACTGAAGATCAAATGGCCAGAAAGAATCAGCAACAAGAAACTCTGGCGATGAACAAACCAACCAAGAGCCGATCGCTCAACAAATATGTAGGAGAAAATGGAGATGGATCAGGCATACGCCACTGAGGAGGCCGTCAAAAGACATCGTACGCCTGGCCATTCCTCAAGTGGAATCCAAATGGGAAGCGGAAAGTGGAACGTGCGAAGAGGAGGTGAGAGATTATGGGCAGTCGTAGACCCAGTTGAAGACGACGGCATAAAATAGAAGAAAGTAGAAATGTTTTGTTGAAGCCTTATGTCCCATTCGGAACACAAGTGAATAATAATAATAACCTTTTCAATTTTTCCTTTCGCTTCAGTTGTATCCCACTAACTATCGTTTCAATTAATTTCTGTCATACATGTATATACTACTGGATCAGGAATTTTAGTGTAACTGAATCCCTTTTAAAGTAATATAAATAAGACTGTGCAGCTTAGAAATGAAGTAGAAAATGAATACTTTTCTGTCGAATAACTATATATGTATATATAGGAGTGCAATGGAAATGTTGTTTTAAATCAACACAGTTAAAAACCGAAGAGAGAAGGAACGGAAGTTAGCAAAAATACAAAAAAAGAACATTTGTTATAAATTCTTACGGCGTTAAAGATCATTGTATATACATATATATAGGGAGAGAGAGAGATTTGAAAGAATGGAGAAACAAGTCAGTGATGAATAATCTTCCACTTATCAAAATGTAAGACTTTATTTATATTCCTGATATGTATAAATATTAGGATAGAAGGGAGGGGGGTGTGTGACATAAAGTTATTAAACAAACGAAAATCAGAGAAAAGAATAATATCTCAAAAATAAAATTATATAAATAATGAATGCGATTGTGTTGTGTACACAGAGATGCTTCTCATCCTATCACATATCGGCATGTATGTGTATTGTATGTCTCTGAAAAAAACACCAAAGAAAGAATAGAAGAAGAAGACAACAACAAAATATTTTTATGATAAATCGGAAAACAAATTTACATTCTAAGCATTAGAAACACAATTTCTTTCAAAATTACATGAACAGATTAGTGAAAAAAAGTCATACTGATATTGTCAGTAAGTATTCGATATATATATGTAAAGAAGTACTTTATAATAATAGGGGAAAAAGAAGAAAATCTTTACACATACGTGATGAGAAGGACAACACTGATGAAAGTCCTTGTAGATTTTTGCAACACAAGTATGCACAGACAATTTTTCTGAAGCTACAGTTCCACTGCTTAACAGTCGAACTGTATTATTATTATTATCACTGTACAATGAAGATTTTACACAATTAACTTACTTTAATTTACATCCAAACGATCAAAACTTAAAACCATCAGTGTCATGAATTCGAGGCGGAGTGATGAAACAGGAATAGGAGAAAATAAGTAAAGAAAGAAAGAAAGACAGAGAGGTGTGCTAATCTCTTTTTGTCTCAAGTATATACTCATACACATTAAATATTCTTTGAAAATGTATACAGAAGATAAAGTGAGAAAGTACAAATAAATCAATAAATAAATAAATACATATTCTTGTATTTTGTACAGAAACAAATAAGGCAATATTATGTAACACTTCGGCGTAGACGATTGGCTAATCGACGTAATTCTGCTTCAGGTACAGAATTTTCAAAATTGCTGAAAAACCGTAAAATGTCTTCATCAGGACGGAATGAATAACGGCTATATGCGAAAAAGAAAAGAGAAACGAGGTAGTAAAAGCGTCTTAATATATATATATATATATATATATATATATACAAATTTTCCTTAGTATATGTGTGGTCTGGAGCAAAAACAAACATATTTTTGTCAATTATAATCTTTTTTAGAATACATCAGTTGGTTTCATTTAATAAAGGTACACAACTGGACATACAGAACAGATGATGCTAACTTTGCTAGTGTGCAAATTATATGAATCCTGGGAATTATTTATTTTCTTGCTGATGGATATATACAAGGGAATATATAACGTCTTATTAGCCAAAAATCAGTGTGTCTCGCATTGATTGAATCGCAATAAGAAAGTAGGCTAATACACAGCACTGTATTAATTTTTATAGTAAGTAATAATAAAAGGTCGACAGGTTTTCCTTTCCCGTATTAACTTTGTGTATACAAATTTACAATCATCGGTGGTAGGAGTTACATTAGAAGAACTAGAAGAAGAAGGACACACCGTAGATTTTTCGACCAGGTATCAAGATGCCTACGTCTCAAGGAAGGAAAATATTTCAGTGGTGCTATTGCATCTTGTTGATACTGGTCATGAGGTGAACCTATTGAAATCCATTAAGATAATCAGTAAAGAATATAATTCAATCCATCGAAGCAATTGCTGTCAAACGTCTAAACCCCAACTGTTGTGTTCAGCTATCAACCTTTATTTGTTCTGTTAACTGTATTTTTCTTATCGAGTCCTTTTATTTGACTATGTAGTCTTTTGCTTTAACCTCTCTCCTTTTAGATGTTTGTTTTCTGTTACTGTTTCTTGAGTTGAACTCATCCCATTATTATGCAACTCATTAGTTACTTATCGCCAACTTATCCAACTTTTGTTCATCTTACTCAGCTCCTTATATACAAAAGAACCTAAATTCCTCTTAGAAAATTAACTTGAAACTTCTGCATATATACATATATATAACTTATGAGTACAAATTATTTTGTGTAGTCTCCTTTTAACTGACATCATATCCCCCTTGCAAATACGTTACAAAATTTATCTGTATACATACTGAGTAAAAGCTTTTTTGCGGCTGTAAGTCGTTGGCGAGAAACAGACGAAATAAAACAATATAATCATATTTGACACATACCGAAAGTTATGCTTTATTCAAACTTAGAAAAGGGAATAAGTGTATGAAATTAACCGACTGATTCTGTAGTAGATGTCGAGAAAGCCTGGGTTTGCTACTTATTTGCAATGAGCCCAAACAGCTCAGTGGTAACGTCTCTAACCATAGTGATTCAACTTCCAATCTTAGAGGGGACATGAGTTCCTTCAAAGTCTCCGCCTTGCTGAAGAGTGCCAACAAGTACAAAGCCTAGGTCCAGGGTTTCCAACCGACTGCCTCCAATAATCTAACATCAGTTTGAAGTGAATCACCACCGTGACCACATTGCGAAATTGACTGAGAGAATCCAGTCTGCTCCAACATCGGGGGCTAGAAGCTTGATACTGATGACATCCAATGGCCAAGTCGTTGGAAGGGTTTCCGGCTACACTTTCTGTCCACAACAGAAGCTCTTGCTACACAAAAATGTGCGTACAGAAGCAGTTTATCCGATCTCTTTTACTACCGTGGCCTTAATCTTTCTTTTTTTAACTCGTGCTATAACTTGGTATGCTATCCAAAATCACTCGATTTCTCGTCTTCCTCTTGTTTTTTTCTTTCAAACTCCTGACTTTAAAATATACTTTACAAATATTATATATCTCTTACTCTTTAGAACACAGTTCCTATTTCCAAGCTCTTGTAACTGAGTGGTGTTCAGTAATTATTGTTTTACATAACGTAATTTATTATTTTGCTTTATGTGTAAACCGATATGTTTCGTTACCAAATGATAGGTAATTTTCCCCGACCTTTTACAACACTACACAACTGCATAGCTTTGAAGTGAAGTTACGAAAAGGATAATCTTTGCTGACCTATGTCTTTTTGGTTAACGTTTTATTTTTTTTAAGGACAATAACATATAGGTTTTATGATAGTTGCAGAAACACTTTAATATCAACGAAATACAAATCATTATTCTACACAAATGGATTGCAGAAACGGCTATGGTATGACTAACACTTGGAGTTTTACAATATTTATTCATTTTCATAAACTTATGAAATAAATCCTTTATGTGCGACAAGTACTGACTGGCGTCTTTAAAACAGGTTAACGGGGAATACGGGAATTCAACGAACGACAAGATAATGGGTAGATACTTCGATTTAGCAATAAACACTGACTAATGCATAAGGTAGTGGAACTGAAAGCTTTTCTGTGTATCACCATTCATCGAATGGAGGTAAAGGTGAATATTTCAAAATTTCCAAATAGCATTAAACCGTCACAAATATATGATAAATGCACCAAATGAAGAATAGGGCTCTTGAGAAGGCTCTGTAAGTGGAGTCCGACATAGTGATTGTAGTAGGAAAAGGGCCTATCAAATTCAGGGTAATGTGCCTAACTAAGTGCACAACTTATAAATCTCAAACTACAGAAAACAAATTATTAAATACTAATTGTTTTTATGCCTGTTGTCAGTTCATCTAAGGAAATACCTTCAGGCCTAAGTGACAGTCAGAAATCACTTATATGAATAGGATATTTTTGAAATGCGCTTAGTATTGAGGCGTTGAAAGTATTCCATTTTATTTCTATGCCATTTATTTATAAGCTATATTATATAACCTAAGGGCTTTATCTTCGAATTCCCCTGGATATAAGTCTTATACGTCGCATACTGGTTATATAAAACTAATTGATATAGAGTTCCTAATCTAAACCATACATTTTTTGATTATTTATGATATTTTTTCAGAAAATATCATTGAATGTCATAAACGCAGGCATTTATTAGAACAACTGGGATATAATTTACTCGGTTAATGAGGTTCAGCACCCAAAATTAAAGTAAGCATTTAAAACTCACGACTTTTCTGGATCCATTTTCTCTTGTTTTACAAAAAAATGTATGATAAGAAAATGTTTCCAACATCTCCAAAAATTTATTATTGGACCATGACATGATTGATATCTATCGGAGAGTTGGACAGGAGGAGTTTTATAATACAGTGGATTACCTTGAGCCAAAACGACTAAATTTTGAAGCATTAAGCCAAGATAAGGGATGAAAGGAGGATTAGCTGCCTCTAGATCATGACGATACTTTGAAAAATAAGGCGGTTGCATGTATGGCGTGATGCGACTGAGACGCTACAAAGAAGAGGAGAAAGAAATTCTGAGTCAGCATATAAAAGAATTTGTTTTTTAAAAAGGGATTTCATCATTTATGCACCGAGAGTAGAGTGACTTTGCGTGTGTAGTGCTACGACCAACACCGACTCGTTGTGGTCTGAACGCAGGAAACCAATCTCTGAGTCCTACTGTATAGCTGACAAAACTTCCTTCAGACGAGCACAGTCACAAAACACTAAAAAAACAGCTAAAGACGATTGTTCATTGCTGGAATCAGTGCTTCTGTTCAACAATAACAACATCAAAAACTCAAAATTACCTCAACTGCGTCGTTAGGCACCTTTGCAATCAACAGAACATTCCAAGTACAAAACAAGTACTGTAGAACAAAATTAGTTAACCAAGATTCAACTGTTAGCAGTTCCTTAGAATCCAGTAGAATATTCCCAACAAGGTGGGATAAAAACTCTGTTCACAAGAATCAACCACCAACACTTCCCACGGACAGTCCAGGGTGAAAATCACCTTGGTTCACTCAAACAAAATCACATCATAAAACAACTCGTTATCAATGTATCTCACAAGCACAAAGACGAGCAAAAAGTCAGAGATTAAACAGTGACAAAGACAAATGATGAGGATCAAGTCAAAATCTGATATGCAAATGTCAAAATAATGATATACAGTCTAGGAGGAAAACGAATAATAATTACAAAGTTGGCTATAACATCCAACTAAGTATAAATATTGTGATTAGATTGTTCAGGAGGGATTTTCCAAACATTTTTCCGTTACACCTATTGATGATTGCATTAACAAAGTTTACAATAACACATGTAAGCAAACAATACGGTTTTCAATCACGTCTTCTCACGCTTTATTCTAGTGTACATAACTTTAATCGAGTTCGGTTCTCTGAGCTGGATGGTTTAACTGAGAAGCTTTCATTATTTTTCTAGACAATATCTTCAACATAGACTTCACTATGCAGTATTCAAGTTGAATCATTGTATCTCGTTGGATCCTTTCAAATTTTCTTCATATGACGAAGTCTGTTGGTATTCGAAGTGGCACTCCTGAACCATGAGTTCAGAAAGAAGTTCACGCATTCATCACCCTTGCCTTGGCCAGTGTAGGCTTAAATAATTGATGATACCACCACCTCTGTTATATATTTTTAATCGCTTTCATACCATGTTTTGTCAACCCTTCCCTAGTTCTATTGCATCTTCATTAAAACACATTTTACCTACTTGCATTACAACCTAGTATCACGTAATATTATTATTGCGTATAAAGCCTGGGAAGTGTATTTGAAAACACTGTTGTTCGCTTATATGTGTCATTCTGTATTTTACTATGGGAGACTAATATTTTGAAATTAGATTTGTTATCCCATAAGGACTCAGATTTAGGTCTGAGAAAGAGTTACTAAATTATTACAACAATCAAGAAATGAATAAGCAAGTAAGTTATTAAATATGGTCCTCAGTGAAATATCATTTAAATCGATATTCTTCTCTTAATGACCATCATTATTTAGCACAATTAGACGTATATCTGCCTATTTATGTTCATTTGAACATTTCTCATATAACAGTTGTGAACTTAAGTTATAAAGTCACCTTTCCTTTCAAAGCTTTTACTTTGTGAGCTCACTTTTTTCAGTCTCTGTGAGCATTCTTTCTACGTACTCTGTAACAGATAGTTCAAGGGACTAATTTCAGAGCATTAGGATGCCCGGTATTCATTACTGAGGATGAATCAACATAACAAAATACTTGTTGCCTAATTTCAGCCATATACTTTGATCAGACTGGCTGTGTATCTGTTTGATATTTGAGAGCAGCCGGTAAAGTGTAAGAGTCAGTTATTTATTTTGCCAGTGATATGTAAAACGTGATAATCAAGATAATACTGGATCAAAGCAAGAATATTTTTTCCGTTACATGTATATCTAATAGGATAATAGAATGGAATTACACACCTTTTAAGAGTACGTTATTCAGTAAACTGTTAGTGACATTGATCTATTAGGCATACATTTCAGTATCAAAAATAACTCAGTGTTAGAAACAAAAAGCGGAAGAAATAAAACATCCACAAGTTAACAAAACACGACCAATTAATCTGGGATATTTATTGAATGGATCAGAACGACTTTGGTTCATGATTCACAAGATTTTAGGAGACATTGATTATGCATGTAGAATTCTAATACTGAGACGCACTTTTGGTTGGATCATAACTAGAAAATACTAGTGCTGCATGCAAAGGAATATCTCAGCGGAAATATGAAAGAACTGGCCTGGCGACATAAGACATGTTGCTACTCGAATATATAAGACTGAATACGTTCAGTTGACTAAAAGTAAGCGGCAAGTTGCAAGGTTATCCAAAAGACATACGATTATGAGTGTGCTAGTAATTGGATATGTTTGTTCTAATGCATTTGAACAGTCTACCTACATGTCTTATAACGTCGATTCACAGTCACGTGTTGAATTAGCACAGCTGGATGCAATGATCCCAGCAATTAACCTAATACAAATTTGTCAGATAATATATGTATTTGTATGTAAAAAGTTGGTCATTCTCTCGCGTGCTGTATCTGGTTTTTAGAATATTTGTATGGTTTGAGGACAACAAAAAGGTTTGTTTGGCAGAAGACAGAATTCTCTTAAAAACTTCATGCAATTCTTCCCATTGATAAACTTGAACAAAGCAAGAACAACAATTGTACCAGGATAATATGAGCTCATCTTTTATTATTTCGAGGATTCTTCTCAACTGGTTACAACCTGAACGATGAAAAATATGAATTACATTACATTAGAGATTTGAGCATACTTTTCCACGATCACAAGGAGTAATTGGTAGGAAGTAAAAGTAACACTAGTGCGGAATGATTTAACTAATTAAGAGTTACAAACACTGACTATTTATAGAATAATTAGACAATTAGGCTTGGAAACAAAAACAGAGTTGCGTATATATATGTGTGTGTATAGAAACAAGGTTTAGCTAGAAAGAGCATAACAAAAAGGTAGATTACGTAACTAAAGAAAATGTTTTATCTAATAGCCAATAGAAAAAAATGCAAGAGAAAAGAACAAGATAGGGTGAGTCATGTTTAGATGAGAGAGTAGAGTTTTCTAAACAAGAAAAAGAGTGACTCATACAAGTTGTATATTTTGTTGTCACCAGGGCAGTGCAATTGCTATCAGACGACTTAAGCCAAATCTATGTACGCAGAAAGAGACAGTGGTGAATCTTGCACTGTGGAAAAGTATGTTCAAATCTTTAATGTAATGTAATTCATATTTTTCATCGTTCAGGTTGTAACCAGTTGAGAAGAATCCTCGAAATAATAAAAGATGAGCTCATATTATCCTGGTACAATTGTTGTTCTTGCTTTGTTCAAGAATTCTCTTATTTGGAAGTTAAAAATCAAATGAAACACAACCGTGAATATTACAGTACAGTGGTGGAATAGAAACCTTTTAACCACACAAAAGTGGGATATCGTAAACAGAATCACTATATAGTGGCATCTCGTTGAGATGTTTGACATACGACGAAACCACGTTCCAGTACTCTGCGGTGTTTTTTGTCCTTCTGAATTTGATTTCTTCTTTTGGTGAAAATAATTTGAAACCAATGAACCGCTAGGTCACCAAGGTTTAAGTAATCTTTAGTACCAAAAGAAACTGAGAAAAAAGGTGGGGAAAAGAACTCACACTTCGCGTTTTCTTGGAGAATAAGACATCTGGTATGAGGAGAAATGCACAGAGTAGGGATAAGTAAGTACTGAAGTTCTGAAGTTTGTACAAATGCTAAAAGAAAAAAGAGTAAAACAACAATAATACCAAAATGGATTAGTCATATGAGAATTGAAAGGCCTAAGATAAGTATGCAAAATGCTACACAAATAGCTTAGAAATATATCTTGTTTTCTCAATGAAAATTCATCTCTTTTAATATGTTAGGGATGACGTTCTCATAAAACATCTTAAATGTACTCATCGAAAAGATAGTTCAGTCACCTTTAAGGTAAGGTGAGTAGCTCATCATAATAATAATAACCGTTGCATAGTGAATAAAAGAGTAAAGTTCTTATCACAATTTTGCTTCTTTCCTTTATTATGTAAGTTCACTATTATTACCATTATTATTTTATTTTATTAATACTTTTATTATCATTTTGTCCCCATCATCCACATTTTATTACCACTCTATTACTGTTTATTAATAACATTGTTTTTCATACATATTTTATACAAAAACACTTTATAGCCTTTCCACTAGTTCCTGTCCATTTTACACGAGATTATTGATTATTCACTATCCCACACTTATTACGTCATGCCAACTTCTGCCTCCTTTCTAACTTACAATTAGTCATCCCTTCTTACACCTTACATTATGTAATACAATTTTCCAAGGACAAAATTTACCAGTGTCTGATTGGTCTAAAGATTTCTTTGTTAATTAAAATTACGATTGTACAGCTCATGAAAATGAATCGTCGAAAAGAAAATTTTCTTCGCTGTTTGTGCCTTTTTCTTATGAATAAAAGAAGACAGTAGCCAACTTACTTCCATAACATCCATTAAACGATTTGCAACTTTATCCCTATCTGATGTATTGGACAGACATAAAATTTGATAGGTGGCCCAGTTTGAAACAGCTGTGAAATGACGTGCACAGGCGGCTACACCAGGTGCTTTACCCCGTTCTAACTTGGTAATATCAAGTAGCTCTGTAACCTGAAAAATAATAAGAAACCAATGACGAGAAATGCTTCAGTGGGAGTTTATAATTTTTTTTGCATTAGATGCTTAAAACAAGTTAGGGACTCCAACTATCAAAAATTACTATACGCTGAGAAGCGTTATACCAACAAAAATAAAGTTAGTGAAGATAATACATGAAAGAGATTGAAATGAGAGGAGGGAAGATACATCAGTTAACTGGGTTATACACAAGGGTGTTGTTCGGACATCAAACAAAAACGATTAGGCTATTTAGCTCCTGTGATTTGTCTTTCAAAGTCATCCACAGGGCGAAATGCAGTCACTTTAAAAATCTACGTTTACTTACATCTCTTTTAATCTTTTCTCACTGGTGAATTCATTTATAACTTTTTAGGCATTTCATTCACTTCAATTTTATCCGGCTCCTCGTCGTGTCAGCTAATTTTTAGCATATGTGTGCCGGGGATTTCGCGGATGATTTATGTTTAGTATCACACAGACTCGAAGACTAGAAGACGAAAACCGAAAAACTGGCTTAAGAAACAGGCAGCGAAGACAGGACTCCAGGTGAACATATGGAAAACGGAAGTCATGAAGATAACTAACCAACAGAGACAACAAACAGCACCAATCGCTAACAAGGGGAGAAATTTGAAAGATGTCACTTCCTTCACTTATCTAGGTATGAAGCATCATTTCAACTACAGGCGAAACGAATGAAGACGTCAAAGCCAGCTAGAATCGGAAAAGCAGGATACACCTTCATCAGTCTGAAATCAGTTTGGAAATCTTCTGCACTCAGCATACACAACAAGATTAGGATTTTCAACACCAGTATGAGGTCAGTCATCTCCTCTGTATGGGTCAAGAACTCGGTAGCCGTGTCACGAAAGGCATTTTCAACAGGCCACTGTAGACTTTTATCAACATCTGCCCCTCTCCTAATGGCTCCATATTGAAGATTAAATGGCCGGTCAGAAAGAATTAGCAACAAGAAATTATCGTAACAAACTAACCAAGAACCAATCGTTCAAGAAATATGAAGAAGAGAATGGAGATGGAATGGGCACATGATGAGGAGACCGTCGAATGACATCGCGCGCAATGCAGGCCATCGCTAGAGTGGAATCCGAATAGGAAACGATGAGTTGGCCTGTGGTCCGAGGGTGACAAGAGGGAAATGGTTCGAGGAGGAGATGCAAGATTAAGAGCAATTGTGGGCCCAAATAAAGAGGACAGCAGAAAATAGAACAAAGTGGAGATTTGTTGTTGACGCTCAATGTTCCGCTCTTAACCCAAGGGAATAATAATAATATGTGTGCCGGTTGAATCATTTCAGTGCTTTTGAAAGTTTTATATAATATAAATGTTACTGTAAATCTTAAAAATGAACGTGTTCAAAATAAGTAGTTATCGTGAAAAACCAATTTGAAATCCAACGCAAAAATCTTATTTATAAATAAACGTTCAAATTAATTTCAACAACAATAGCAACACATTTTATCCTACCTCAATTTTATAATAATTTACGCACTCCAAATAGGTGAATTGTTCAGCTAAGGCTTTGGCTGAAAAATTCAGAAGTCCTTGGCCATTTTTCAATGGGGTATGTATTAATCTTCTGTAAGTAAGCGCAGGTGCAACTACAGAATTGGAATGATCATTTCCAGTGGATTCGACTAAAGAATATCGAGCAAAGCTTTCAAGGGGTTGAGAATGTCTCGGTTTAGTCTTTGGAAAGGTAATGAAGCCAGCATCTTTATCATATTCAAGATAACTATGATTGGAATCGTAACGTTTACCTAACATTGACTCAGGTGATGTAATATCACCTAATGATGGAACACGAGTATGTGTAGCAGGTGAGTCAGATTTTTGAACACCATTATTGACGTTATTTGAATTTGCACTGGAACGAAGCTGATGCTTTTCTTGTGTCTGTCGACGAACTGTAATTTGTAATATCCGACTTAATGAATCATATCCATCTTGTGAAAGAGTTTTTCCAAAATTTTCAAGGATTTGTAGTAAGATATCATTCAATTCTCCTTTCAATCGTGAAACCTAGTATGAAGTTGAAAAAATGTAAAATGTAAATCTTAGATATCAAATGAGTAGAAATAGTGCGCTCATTATAAATGAACTTTATCAAATTCACAGTCTGCATTTTACACAGTTCGAGGAGGTAAGATTTCACTACAGTTTCCTTTGAGAAGCAAAGTGATTCAGATCACAATATGTTACCTGCTCGATACCATAAATGATATTCAAGAAAACAAGCATAAATGCGTAAAATTATATACTACTACTGATTGACTGAAATGAGTAGTTGAATAACCACTTAAATCAATCAGAACTGATTCGGCTTTCGGAGATGAATCGAACTGGGTAAACCGTTGATGAACTCGACTCGAAACGAATGAAACGACTTTTCGGTGTTTAGATCTCTTCGGTCTGACGACTACTGGTTGATGTGAGTGGTATACAACCAATCGTCTCAACCAGTCAGTAGTATATAGTTTAACGCATAGATGAACTTTAGTGATTTTATTGATTCAAGTTTCAACTACTAATAATCCAGAGATAGAAAACAAAAACTTTTGACTCTTTTGCGAGGTTGTTTAGAGTGTAGAGGCCTGATACAACGGTTTGGAAGCCATTTATGTTGTGCCGTTGGAAAATTAACCTATTCATCTGGTCAGTTAAAAAGAAGGTATTCGTTCAACCATGACGGTCAAATCTCAAGAGGAGACCGTTGTATCAGGTATGTCAGTTATATCATTTAGTGTACACTGTAAGTGTAAAACTGCATAAAATAATGAAGCACTGAGTGAATCGAATACAAAGTGAACATTTTGCTCACATGATATAAGAATGATATGCAACACAAATATAATCCAATAAATCGAGACCAATCAGGATTAGGAAAGTGTTACTCTGAAATCAGCGTGGAGATATATCTATAGCACACGGTACAAGAAACCAAATCCGAATTTTCAGTACTAATGTCAAGTCACTGCTTCCATATATATCGGAGACTTAACTCGCATATCACCAAAATAATTTCCAACAGGCTACTATAAACCACCACCAACAGATGCCCTATCTCGATACCAGAGATCAGATGGCCAGCTTGACAGGATAAGTAAAAAAGGAACCCCGACAACGAACCAAATAAGAACCTATTTTTTATTTGAGCATGGATATCGGTAGCCCAAATTCAGGCCGACCATAGATATCGGGTGTGCGCCGGTAGGGGATCGAACCCCGGACCATGTGCATGGTCGGCGAGAGTCCTAACACTGTGCCACCGACCACCTATTGTCCAGAAAGTATGCAGAAGCAAATGGAAGTGAATTGGGTACTGGCTGAGGAAACATTCAAGTAACATCACATGCAAGGCTCTAGAGTGGAACCCACATAGGAAGCTTCGATTTGGCACCCGATGGTGACATAAAGAAGATCATATGAAGACGAAATGAAAGCTTTCGCGAGTTGACAAAGATAGCAGGAAAGAGTCAAACAGAAATGTTCTGCTGAGGTCCACTATTGGAGAACTATGAAAATACAACATTTTCCCACTTCTAAGTTTTCCAAACAAATGGGTTCTGATAATCTAAACGACTCTGAATTAACCAGTCCCTGAAAAAACTTTATAATCAAATTATAAAAAATCCACTAGTTTCATAGAACTAGTGATTAAACCATCTATTTAAAAAGTAGATATATCTTACCACAGTGACTAATATTGATACTGTAGAATTGCACACTTTTGATCTTATATCTGGACTTAAATTTAGTAAATGAGGGAAATGACTGGGTGGTTTACTGAAGTATTGATATCGTGTGATCAAACGGTCCACCAATTCCTCAGATGTCATAAATGACCGATACATAAATAGAAATGTCTCAAAGAATAAATAATCTAAAATGGAAGAAAAAAATATTTTTTTTTAAGTGTGGGGGTTGTTTATGTCAATCACTAAATTCATCTCAAAATATTCTACAAATTCAAGAAGCATTAGGATTAAAAAGTTAGTAGTCTAAACTAGGTTACTAAAAAATTATTAAGACACTTAAAAAAGGTAATGTAAACCCATTTAAACCCATGAATAATCCCCAACTAGGCATTAATGAAAACCGGTGTGTTTAATTATCTCCCTCCTTATGGGACTGCTGAAATAATTGAACACCGTTGTTAACCCTGCGTCGGTGGCATAGCGGCTAGGACACTCGCTGACCATGCACATGGTCCGGGGTTCGATCCCCGGCCAACGCACTCCTTTACCAGTAATAAGACTAGTAAAGAGGGAAGGTTGGGCATGGGGCTAGCAACCCCATCCTGTAAAAATAAACGCTGCTACAGAAACTTTAAGCCTCTAGCTTAAGCCCTATGTTCCACTGGGAACGTGAAGGAATAAAAAAAATTTGTAAACCCTGTCACTGTACCTCAACAAATGCTGCTTACAAAGTGAAGAGTGACCCGTCAAAGGCAATACACTTTCGTCTTCATTGCACTGAAGTTCTAGCATTCCAGACAGGGAGGCCGGAGCTCTGCATTCTAAAGAGAATTCTCCAACCACTTCTACTATTATAGTGATGAACATGTTGTTTTCAGCCGATTTTTTAAATTTTAACTCTAACACAATATATAACATTCCCTTTGTCATAAATACATCCCCATTACAAGTTATTGATTAAATTATTGATCTAACTATGTGGCTCTATCACTGTTATTCACCTTCTATGTACTGACTAATATTAGCAATTATGCATACGACAATTATCTCGTTCGTGAAAATTCTTCACATAATTGCAATTGTAAATCTGAGGAAGATGAAATCGCCGAAAAGACCGTCTTAGCTGGACTGATCAGTTTGTTTTTCACTAATCCATTAAAGCACAATTAGTCTAAATGTAATAAATCTTCAGAATGAATGGAACAGATGGCAGCGAACTGTAACATTGTAGACTTATTCAAACTAAACAAAACGGTATGTCATTTAAACAATTAGCTTTTTTTACCAGTTAGTGACATTTACCGCTTATATAAACAGCAACCTGTTGTGGTCTCGGGTAATCATGGAGACACAATGCTTGATGCTGTTCTGATGTCTTATGAATCAGAATTTAAAATAAAAGCTGGAGGAGTGGTTACTGAAGATAACGCTTTCAAAACCTATTGCACTTAGTACTTCATTAACCACATACTCAGTCATATCATTTCCTATCAGTATATTATTATTTTTATGCTAAAATAATCCTGAGTTATTTCTGCCAATTTTGCATTTCGTATTTTCGTAATTCTTTTCAGTTGCTGGTAGACTAGAAAAAGATTTTGGAGTAAAAGGCTACTAGTCATTTCTAAATACACACCGACGAACTACAGCCTGAATACAACTAATGCTGTCTTCCATCAATACTTTAATAACTTCCAATACCAACTGTGATTGGTCGATATCGAGGTGTTAAGTGCTAAATTCAGCTCACAGAATAAGCGTTGCATGTACGAGGAAAGTTATTTAGGTGATCAATGGGAACGGGGCGTCGCAGGTCAGATGACTGTTGTGTTTCTTGACATTCTTTTGACTATTCTTTTGAATTATCACGGAGGAATGTCCTTTAGAAGTTTGTTAACAGCCTGACAGCCATTTACAAAATTATCTTGTCACACCTGTTCACGAATAGGAGTAGACTTAGACATAATTGCCCAATCATACCATTTACTTTCACCTGACATCAGCGAGTTTCCATGGGCATCTCCGTTAAATGAGAGTGGTGCAGATACAGATCTCAGCTGAAAGAATTTAGAGTACACAAACAATATAGTCTTATAGTTTAGTAACCTACAGGGTACCCAAACCAGTGCGTGTATGCATTTCGCACCGTCCAAGGGCAAAGTGATATTTCAATATTGTCAGAAGTCTGTGACTTCAATCCAAAGGCTCCAGACGATATGATGTTTGACTCAGAATCGATATCAACAGTAAAGATGCTATAGTTTTCTCCTTTGTCCTTCTAAAAAAATATCAAGCGATAAATGCTTATCTCCTTTAATTTTATTATCCCCCTAAATATCTTATTTCTCTTCTACTTTAATTTTTGCTTTAATATTTTGTGTGGCGACTGTCTAAGTGGTACACGGAGATTTTCTCCTAATCTTAAAACCAAATAATGCTTAAAAAGTAGGAGAAAGCAGAGACCGATAAAGAATAAGGCATTCTATGAAAGATGCTTTTATTAATATTATCATCATCATCAATAAACTGAACATTGGCAAATTAATTCTTTTCACATGAAATTAACTAAAAAAAATTAATATGTGATAGAGAGGAGTGACTTACACGATGGTAACATACGCCCATAGGACGTCATATATACAGTCAAAGCATCAGCACATCCAGCGTGTACAGAGATATCATTTACCTTTAAAAAAATAAATTTTACAATTAAATAATAATAGTAACAATTGCGACATTATGAAGAAGCATAATGTCGCACAAATGAAAAGTCAGATGGCAAGGGGGAGAAAGATACATTCAAGTTTAAAATAAAATAACATACAGAAACACGTAATAAAGTGTTTGAAGTTATTGTGTAGGCGTCGACCAATAAAAAAAAGATTTGGAATACAGAGAAGCCAATTTATTTAACCACAAATAAAAGCATTTGATATATAACAAAAAATAGAAGTTAACAAAGACTGAAGCACTCAGTCTTTTAGCGTCTTTTTTTATTCTGATATATGTGTTAACTAACAAAATCTTGAGCCACAGAAGGTGCCTTGATCTGGCAGCGGGGGCATAAATATCACAATGGCTCATTCAGGTAAACAGGATGGATAGAATGTTCTTTGAAGTCCAACCATGTCGAATAGGTCGGTTTTATGGAGGCTAGACTAAAAAAATCACCTTCATAGTGTACGTTGGTGGGTGTGTAATAGCAGAAGGCAAAACACGGAAGCCAAGGTATATTTTCAAGTGAACAAACTGCTATATATAAAAATAACTCTAGTGAGAAGTCGTGACCAGTAGGGTGCAGCAGGTCGGGTGTGAGGACAAATACACGCCGTAGACATTGGCTAGGGGTCGCGCTATGTCGTGAATTGGCAAAAGTTAGAATTGATGGGCCATTAAGTCGGGTCCCAGTGGCTTAATGGTATACGAGCTCGCCTTGTAACCAGAAGGTCCTGGGTTTGAACCCTAGAGGTGGGTGGGTGCGTACTGGTGAAGAGTCCCAAACTAGGACAAAACAGCTGTCCAGTACTCAGAGGTTTTCCAATGGTTCTCTAACTAATGTCAGTTCATGATGAAAATCCTGTAACCAATCAAGTCTCTACAAACCAATGTGGTGAGAGCTGTCTACTAGCCAAATTGGTAGTCAGTAATTTACGTCAATATTTACGTTCCCAAGAATTGTCGTGAGAAAATGTGAACAAAGATTGATTCAAAACCGACCACAGCAGACTTTTTGTAGGCGGATGCAGTTAACATATAGAGGATTTGACATTCAAAAAACAGTCACAAATAGATGAAAGATTAACTTTACGTGAGAAACAACCAATCGGAAGACTGTGTTTGTTTACTTAAATATCCATAGTAATGTACATGAAAATATATAAATATGCGTTGATTTCCTTAATAAATGATCTGTTGCCTGACTCTTGCCTTCTGTCGTTACACCAACACTTGAATATCATACAACTTTTTCAGAGCTTATGGAGGGATGTCATGTAAATGACAACAGTCAGCGATATTTTTCAGAGATAACCACTGCCATAGGTCCTACCGGTCTAAAGAATGCAAATGATGAAGTTATTTCCAATTAATACTGCAGTCTTTTAAGCACAACGAAGAAAATTCTAGGTATATTCGACATGCGATTCGCCCGTGCATCAACTTCGAGTAGCATAATACTACATCATTTTATTTAGCCTTGTTCAATTTCACTAAAGAAAAAAAATTGTGTTTAGTTTAAGGAAAGATGGTGAAATAGTTGAATAGTGCTGATCACTTTACACATTTGGTTACCGACAAAATCTAAGCATGGATACAAAAGGCTCGTTTGAAATTGAGTCACCATTGGAGCAGGCGTAATACGCAGCTATCATACAGAGGACATGTATAATGTACAACAACTTGTGCCAGCCTACTCTGTGGCCATGAACTATTGTCGATAAAGGTGGAAGATATGAAAAGATTAACGGTACTAAGACTATGTCTACCTCCGTTCAATCTGTAGTTTTAGATAAATCAATATGGTCAGTAACAATGAGGTTAGGCGTGGTGTTCAGTAATACGGAAAATCAACTGATGAGATTGTGAGGATCAGCCTATTTGGATGGTCAAGGTATTGCCTTCCTCAACGTTTGAAATGTGGACTGCTTGGACGTGGACTGTCAGAGACATTTCTTGAGATTGTTTGCAGTGGTGCAGGTGCATTCACTTCAGGAATTTCAGTTACTGAAAATATTCAGTAATCTTCATATAATTGTCCCCTGCCCTGTGCAAATCTGTCCTATCGGTAAAACATACACCGTTTAAAAAAGTGCTGCAACACTGATATCTGAATAGTAGTAATTTCAAATTGCAAACAAACTAAATGCTACAGATTGTAGTTTATATATTTTCCTTTGTAATCACTCATACTTCTGGTGAGCATCACCAAGTAAAGAAATTAAGTCATCCTCTAGATAATCCTGTTGACTGAATTGTGACATTCTATAAAAGAATAAAATAAATTACAGTCTCGTGTTACTGGGCTCAATAGCCACTTTACATACTTGACCTTTACTTGATGATACGTACACTAACATTTGGATTGTTTCACTATCGGACGAGTGATTCATACACGTAATCTACTTCTGCAAAGAATTAGTTACTAGTGGCAAAGTAATCACAAAGTTTCCGAATACAGAATGTGGCCATACGGATTGCAATCTTCGATAGAGTGAGAGTTTCTTTATATAGACCAGAATGGGATCACAAAATCTAAGTTACCGCTCACATCACTGACTTTAAAATTTTTGAATGATAACAGAAATAAAAATTACTGATAATACTAAGAAATAGACATGTATTGCTTACCGAATTCCGGTCACCCCACACCAAGTATTCGTTCGCTTCAACAAGACTAAGAATCGGTACCCGATGAGTCGTTTCAATAACAGGTGGAGGTAAATAGATCTCTTTTTCTAACTGTTGTGGTGAGATATCATCTTCATCGTCTGTCTCTTCACTAACAATACTGTAAGAAAGTTTAAATAGCATTGATAAATAACTTAACTCAAAAAGCATACGTAAGATAAACTGAGATGAAACGATCTCTTCAAGGTTGCAGATCAGATCAGTAGATTTCAGTACACGCACACATAATTATCTAAAATAAATGTTTACTTTATTACTATATTACTGTCAGTTATTTTCTACTTAGTACAATGTGACTACAGTGAGGACAAGCATTTGTAGTTGATTATTAAAGTGAATTAACAATAAGCTTAATAAATGATCTAAAGTGAGAAGGACTAACATATATAAGAAACGTGGGCAAAATAGATATGTTAAGTGAAGCTGAAACGACCGAAAATATTTTAGTTCCATATTATCTTGTAATATTGGGTATGTCACAGTGTGCAAATGTATTATTTACTGGATGACATTCCGTAATCAAATCAGTAATAACTACACAATTTTAAAACTTGATCTTTTAGTCCTTTCTTCCTTCCCGATATCCACCTCCAACTTGCTGTATTAGATTTTAAGAAAGTCATCATGTCCCATTCTATTGTGAGGATGTAACTGAATTTATTGCTATATATGAGTTTGATTTCAGATCTCTTATCTCAATAGGGACGACCACGCTAGATTTGCTCTCTTTTAATCTAATTTCCCTTGACTGATAGAATAGTTTGACATCATAATTTGTTTCTAAGCGAGCTTGTGGGTTCCTTTTTTGTAAAAAAAAGACCTATTGATGTTTTAAATTCAGTATTCTTGTTGTCATCGCATGAATGATGAGCATACATAGAAAGCTGTGAAACATCGTAGGGGGTTGAGTACATTTGTCGCATAGTGGACTATTTTGTGAGCTACACCTTAGAGACCCCAAGAACAAAATCTTTACTTACACACACGGGTCAAATTAACAATCAATAACCCTATGTGTGATTTAGATATGACAACTCCAGAAAATAATGAGTCTAAATAAATAGTCTACAACTTGAGGGATAGAGCTTTATAACGATAGAATAGCAGGTTTTGACTACCATCAGCCTGGTTAATTTTTTGCATTTCCTGGTAAGGTGAATGTCGAACAGTGAGCAGTCAAATTTTACTCTTAAATTACCAAAGTTTATGGATGGTAGACCAATCACTAATGTTTCGAATTCGCATTTGTTCGCAACTTTACTCCTATATGTGACAAAGTACAAAGGCCATATCAAGTAAATTATTCAGTAAAACAATGATTTATCGTAAAGTGGTAAATCAAATACATATTTATGTCAAGAATAAAGTAACTTACGTGATTTTCGGCTCACGATCATCATATGGAGATAGATCAAGAGATAATTCCACTTGTTGTTGTTGTGGCAATTCTGTCTCTCCAAGTAGAGATGTTTTATCTACAGTAAAGTGTCACTGAATTATTGAAAAAATATATACAACATACCTTCGTTAGGCGGTGATGTGAGTGAACTACAGGATGCTACATCCGATACTTCATCGTCAGACAGTTTCATTCCAGCATTATGATCAGCCTGAATTCGAGAAGATAATAATGAAGGATTTAGATTCTATCAGTTATCTTTCATTTATGAACACAGTTACTATATTGATTGATGGTTAGTTGAGCAATCAGATTGATGAACACGAATTACATACAATATGAAATCGACCCAACAACATGTATATATATATATATATATATATATATATATGAGAACGAATATGCGGGGTGCACTAAGTCAGTAGTGCGTAGTATATGAGAAAAGTATATACCCGAGTAGACAAAAAAACACAGAAATTTGCATTTGTTCATTTCAGATCAAATGACTAATCTCAAGATTACCATTAAATCTAAAAAAGTCAACCGAAACATGATAACAGAGTAAGGATAATAATGTTTTGAAAAGAAAAGGTTTAACAATCAGTTATATGTACATATGTATATGATCAGACACAACATACAGTAATGGGAATATAACCACGAACTCCGTCTTTAAAACATAATAGTACAGTTGTATAAAACAATTTCATCTCCATCCTGAGAGGTCTTAACCTTTAAAGACATACTCATAAGTCATACGCCTCCATAACTACTGCAAAAATTAGAATACTGAATGCAGTTTCATTCATCCTACTTTGAGCATAATAAATGTCACTACACTGTATATAGTAGTAGACAGGATTATGATTATCCTTTATCTGCTTACTTGCCCGTTTAGATAGTTACGAGGTCTGGTGGCAAACAAAAACACAGCATTTAAAGTCGGATTAAATAGACCACCTACAAAACGCTTAAGAGAACACCATCGCTACTGAAATCGCAATAACAGTATCAGTAGTCAAATATATCAGAGCAACAACAGATTGACAGTCCTATCCCGAGGTATTTTGAACACAAAATGGCGAAAGAAAAGAATGGTGGAAAGCTACTAGAATATATTTTAGACTGTGAAGCTAAATCATCATATCAGCAAAACGAGGCGTTAACAATAATTGCAATGTAGTCTTTGTATGTACGGCATCTTTAACTGATTAAATATATATGAGGGGAGTTTCAATGAACTATGAGTATTAATGCAGTTTATTGTTGAAGGGTATTAATGATGCCCCTTTTAAATTCTAAACAATGCGTCAATATTTTGCACAAATAACATTTTTTATACAATATTATTTTACGGTTGAGCGTTTACAGTGAATTATACTCTTCAAAAGACTCAGTTTACTTTCAGTTTAATTAGATCTACTGGAAAGTGCTTTTTTTCTTATTCTAGTAAATCAGCATACTAGAAACAATCAAATAAAATTGTTTGAGAACTGTATTTAAAGCAATTAGTTCCCTTTATGCATTTCAATAAAGCGATAAGAAGACGTAGTTCATCTAAAACGTGTAATGCATTTGCGCAACATATTTCGGAAATTCTGACCACACACATACTTGTCATACACAGTTTTATATAGAAGACAAGATAGCATGAATTACTACAATACACGTCAAACTGTGTACAATTCAAGGTCATTACCAGTGGGTAGGGAGATGACATAAGCGTAAGAAAGAAAAACAGCAAAGAAGGGAAGGGATACAAATATCATTAAGTAAATCGAACAATGGTTCTAGACTGGATTACCAAGCCAGTTTAAAAGTAATAACAAAAATTTTTCCAGCATTGATTTGTAGGGATTTTTGTTTGATTGGTTGGAGGATTTCATCATGAGCTAACATCAGTTAGAGAACCATTGGAAAACCAACACGGAGTACTGGACAGCTGTTTCGTCCTAGTTTGTGACTCTTCATTCGTACGCATTCACCGGGGTTTGAACTCAGGACCTTCCGGTTGCAGGGCGAGCTCGTAGACCACTAAAATTCATGGGTCATCGGATAAGGTCCCAAGGGCTTAATGGTGTAACAGAAGCTCCAGGGTTCAAACCTCAGTGGGTGCGTGATGCTGAAGAGTCCCGAACTAGGACGAAACAGCTGTTCAGTACTTCTAACGAATGTCAGCTCATGATGAAATCCTCCAATCAAATAATTCTTGGACAAATAAGGCAGGTTTAAGCCTTTTTATGGCCAAGGCTTCAACGTTGTTTTATAAATAGGTTTAAAGAGATTATTGAAATCTACTTTATTACCCGTCTCTATGACGTGATCCGCTATAGATGATGTTGGGCATCTATTTATGGGATCATTTGTTTTTGTAGCCACTTCGGAATATGTTCTACAGCCCTAACCTACAGAGACCGATGTGTTCTCCCTATGTACGTGTGTCCACACATTCATGTAAATTGATAAACGCAATGGGATGTGACACTATCATTCAGATTCTATGAGAATTTACAGGACAGCGTATACCTCGTTTTCTCTATGAAGATCAGTTTGGCTGCATAGTAAGTCCTATTCATTGCCACCTTGAGTCTTTGTTTAGTGAAGAGACTTTGTTGATCACCCATGAACGGCAAAGATATTTACACATCCTTTTTAGGAGCTGACGGGATCGGCAGAGCTATTTGTTTAACAATTCCACAATACCTAATGAATTTCAACGGGTAATTGCTATCTAACATTATTTCAGTGAGGTGTTGTGTTTCTTCTTCAATGGTGTCGGCTGTATATTTATGGTGAATGCATCTGAACAAACACTCAGCCAACGCTTTTTTATACTATAGTGGACAGAAACTATGATAATTTATATACTGTTCCATCCGTGTGAACTTTCTGTAGACAGACCGTTTTGTTGACCCATCTTGTCGGCGGGTTATGATTACAACTTAAAATAGCAAGCAAAAAGTATTCTCTTTTACGTATGTAAGCGATATGCTGTGTTGTATTGCATTGAACTGGTTAAGGATTTCTATGGTATTTGTTGGTTTATTCTAAATGACTGTAATGTCATCCATTTATGTCTTATAAAAGTAAACTTTTCCCACTACGTCCTCAGCTAGGTCCTCAAAATGCGACATGTAAATATCAGCTAACAGTCTACTTGGGAGGTTTTCCATAGTAACACCGTTAATCTGGAAGAAATGTTCACCCTCAAATGTAAACTTAACATTGTTAGTACATAAAAGCAGTAACTCTTTTGAATAAGAAATTGTTGTTAGAGATTTAGTTACATAAAATGTCAAATGTCTGTAACAGACGTACATTTGTAAATAAAGAATCAACGTCTAAGGAAAGCATGGTTTCATCCTTTATATCAACGTGATGGAGATACTCTGTTAAAATTATATAAGAAATGTGCATATGAATTACTTTTCTGAACAAAATATAAGATGCATTAAGATACTTAAGATATAGCCTCAAACATTAACTATAAGCATAATATACGCCAGATTAGAGTTAGATAGGATTAAATTTCCAAGTATTAGTTTTGTAGGGATTTTGTTTGATTGGTTGGAGGATTTCATCATGAGCGAACATCGGTTAGAGAACCACTGGAAAACCTTCAGGGAGTACTGAACAGCTGTTTCGTCCTAGTTTGGGCCTCTTCATCAGTGCGCACCCACCGCCTGGGTTCGAACCCAGGACCTTCTGGTTACAAGGAGAGCTCGTAAGCCATTGAGAGATAGATAGAATTAAATTTCATAATTGAAGGGCAATATAATCTCCACTTCCAGTTAATGATACTTAGTATTGACTTAATACTAAGGGTTTAGATTGAAAATGGTGGAAGGTTTGACAATTCAGTTGCTCAAATAAGTATATTCTACAAATTCTTCCACATATTTAAGGAAACTTCATCATCATTACATTGGACTTTGTAAGCGTGTTCCTCGTAAACGCATAGCTGAATGTTACCGGGTTTGGTCAATGAAAGGCGAGCATAGGACGACGAAGTTTTCAATTTGTGGACACATTCTGGAGTCGGGTCATTCAGCCCCACGTGATTTATCCTTCAAAGTTATTTACAGGACCAAATCCAACCACTCCAAAAGCTTACGCTTTCTCTACTTATGCATAGCAGAAGCTCTAGCTATGCATGGACAGAAACCGAAATTATGTTTTTTAGAAGCGTTTTCTTAAACCCCTTTCTTTTACTTGGTCATAGTTATGTTCTTTTCTCTTCTCTTCATTTCACTACTTGAATCCATTACAATTCACTTCACCTTCTAAGTCTTTACTGTTACGTACTGCAGTGTTACTGCTGGTTTTTAGACAACACTTAACCTACAATTTCAAAATCTTTATACCAGTTTATTTATTTAACAATCTTTAAAAGTTTTGTAATTCATCCATTTCAACTCTACCACCTTAATACAACATTTTAACTATCTTTATACTCATCATATGTATATTGACTGAGCGATTTCTAATGCCACTTAGTGCCTTTTTCCATAATATAAATACGACTGTACAGCTTGAAAATGAAGTCGTTGAAAAGAAATATTTCTTCGCTGAACAAAAACTGAGTTTTTTTCTTATGAACTAAACAGGAGCATATTTCGCAATCATTTATTCTGTTAATGAACTTTTATTTTGTGTAAGAGTTACGCAAATTTACTTTGTGACCCATGGGAATTATTATTTTTACGTTAATTCACTCATTCATGGATTTATGGTTAAACCATTACAAAAAAAATTCGATTTTAGACTAAAAGATTACTGTACTGCTTTCGTTTGCATTTGTTGAGTATCGTTGTAAAACAGTACCTATGATGCACACAAAATAACATAACTAAACCATACGAGTACTTTCGTTTACAGTACCTTTGAAGGGTTAGTAGAACTGAGTTAGTTATTTGTCAGTGTCGTGTCTAAACCGCAATTTTCTAAATAGGAGACGAGGAAACATGTAATTGTTTTATTTCGGAACTAGTGGATGCATTATGTTGGAAATAAGTAAAAAATGATCGAGAAGTAGGCATATGAAAGAGGACTCAGTTACTAAAATAAAATTGATTTATAATATAATACAGTTATCTTAAATCTGGCAGATCCATCGATCACAGACACTTATATACAGTCCTTATACACCAAACTCTATCATCGTAAGGAATTCCCATGATTGTTAAACAGTTCAAGTAAACATCATTCTACTCGACTACAATATCCGAAAGTATTCCATGAAGTAAGGACAACAAGTATCTCTCAATCTAAACTACCCTAAACTAAAGAAACTCAAAAATACACCCAATAAAGATGGTCACTTAGGTGTGAACACTCAATATATTCTTTATTTTTCAAATGTTTATGAAGAATACACAATCTTTTCCACATACTGTGTCAGTCACTTCTTCGCTTAATTCCTACAGCAAATTAGACTAGTTCAACTTCAACTTTACAAACAATGTTAAGGAATCCAACCATAAAAGACGAACACAGTTATCTGAAATTGACTGATATATCCAGCCAAAATATGACGTCTATTAGTATGTTTCTTTAAGAAGTTACACAATGATACACAGACATATATATCTATATCTATATATTCCATCTCAGTACTATACACAAATACTTTCTTTACTTACCAAGATTTTGGAAGAAGTTAAATCACACGTGCCAACAAAATCCTCATTAAAAAAATGCAAGTTGGAGCCATATTATACTACCTGTACTGTTGTGCTTACCTTTATATATATACATTTATACGTTTGTGACAGTTGCACAAGTGTCATTTAGTGAACAATGAATCACATAATATCACTAAACAAACATGATGTTACAATCGTTATACATAATAAACAGTTATAGACCATTGTTTAATATATATGACAACCGAAAAGGGTACGTTGTATAGACGTGGGTATAAATCGTATATGTTAAATACAAGTGATTAACATTTACGATTAAAACATATATGTGTGTGCCAGAAACATATATGTATATATATATCAAAGGAATATTGATCCATTACTATATAACACCTAACTACTCAGTACAGATTACTTTTATTTTTTGCGTATATCACTAACACCATTCCTTTATTCTGAATTTGTAATTTGTAGAAAAAGGCAGCGTAACACTGGAGATAATAATGAAATTAGTATTTTTATGTATAATTAAAAATTGAACACGGGTTTATATTCGCATTAATTATTTATTTTTTTAGACTCGATATTAACTGTCTCAGTATGAACAAACACACACATACACTCAGTGAACACAGAATGAACAAAGATATTTCGCTTGAAAGTTGATTAAAGTTGCAAACAGGTACATACATATTCACTTAATTTATCCAGCTACCCGATATTATATCAGCAGGCATGTTTATTTATCATATCCCTACGTTTTTATTTTAACACAGAGGTAGTCATTTATTTCCTTTCATGAAACAATTAGAATAGCTGTTCAGTTCACATAGTGCATGAAAAAATTGAAAACATGTTTTATCATCAGTTTAAGTGATAAGACTTTAAAAAAAATTAAAGTGAGCAAGAACAAGAGTAGGATGAATTTAACTACTTAGAACTCGAGCAAATCCAGTAAATAAACACAAGAAAAGAGAATGCAAGACCTTGTTCTAGTCAACTTGGTAAATCAAAGTGTTCAGACTAAAAGATTAGAGCCTACTTCTTATCAAGAATGACAACAAGAATACACAACAGTACGTGTTCGCAACACCCTACTTTGCCGAAAAATAAATGGTCGCGCTATGTCATGAATTGGCAGAAGTTAGAATTCATGGACTGGACATTGGATCTGGTCGCGGTGGCTTAGTGGTCTACAAGCCTGCCTTGTAACCAGAAGGTCCTGAGTTCGAACTCCACAGTCTGGGTGCGTACTGCCGAAGAGTCCCAAACCAGGACGAAACAGCTGTTCAGTACTCCCTGAAGGTTTTCCAATTGTTCTCTAACTGATGTCAGTTCATAAAATCTCCTCCAACCAATCAAAAAAATCCCTACAAAACCAATACTTGGAAAAACAAGTGTCGAAAGAAGCAGAAGAAAAAAAGGAACAGAAGTAGCTAATGAAGGTCAAATATTTGAACTAAATAAAAAGAGAGAAAGAACGAACATGTTTGCAGGATAATACGAGCTCGTTTTATTTCGTGGATTCTCACCAACTGCATACATCCATACATCTACTTCCACTATATATAATTAGTTGTTTTTGACACGAATAATGTCTACCTACATCAAATTCTGGAATTATGTTCCTTATGCCTTCTATCTATAACTCAAAGTATTTATGAAAAAGTATGTTCCACAACTTTCTTGAAACCTATAATTTGGTTTTGTTGAGGATGTATGCAGTTGATGAGAATCCACGAAATAAAACGAGCTCGTATTATCCTGCAAACATGTTCGTTCTTTCTCTCTTCAAACTAATGAAGGGAACCGGTTGCATGAAATCAATAAAGAGAAATATTCAGTTTATAATTAGGTATGACATCAATAGACGTCTAAGAACAGTCATGAATGGTGGGTTCACAAAGAGAGGTTATATCAGTTTAATCGCTTCAGACACCCAGCACTGAATACCCCACTGCAATATAAACTACGCTTGTGATGCTCCAAGCGGTCTGTACTGACAAATTCGTTACCTTGGAAGACATGACACCTTCGACTTCACCACTAACATTAGTGAAGTTAATGTGACCAGTAAGTATATGATAACACTAAATATTTACCTTCTATTTGCGAATGTAGTTTTAGTAGAAAGTAACTTTCATGTATGTGGCTACATTGAGTTAAATGATATGAACACTGGAACTGTAGCAGAGTACTTAATGGGGCTAATATTAACATGTACGTCTAGTACGGCGTTCAGACACAGTCAGGTAAATTATTACCGAAAGGAGGGAGTTGCATTGTTCTCTCCCAGCTGATGTCTTCATGGTCGACTGAAAAAGGTTTTCACCTGTCTCTTTCGTATAACAGATGTATGGATGATACATTTACTGCTTGTTATGAGACGAAACTGTGGTCACTCATCTATTTTTTCAAGACCAAAGAATTACTAATGTCCACATTTCATATCTTAGGTATCAGATTAAAGTTAAGATTTGATGATTCACTGCAAAGACCGATCTACCGAGAACTGATCATCACAAGACAGTTAATAAAACTTCGATAGTTACGTAAATCTAGGTAGAAAAAGAAAACTGATTTGTTGTCTACTTTGTCGTTCGGAAGATCTTGTTTAAGGTTGCGGTTGACGCTCTTAACACCAGTCTGAAACTACAAATAATGTAGAAATTTTATTGATAGAAACATTAAGAAACCAATCACTCCTTATCAAATTACAGTGTCACAGAAGACAATTACTATAAATTTAGCATCCACAGGTGATACAACTGCTGAATTATTGAAGAGTCATCTATCCAGGAACACCAAACATACTTTTCATTCTGTTAATTTACATGTGTACTCGTTGTGGAGTATGGTTCGAAGGTGAATCGAGGATGAAGTACCGCTGATGTATCCTCTATATATAAGTCTACAGGTTTGCATACTCTTGTGAAGCTGAATAAATTGGACGCTTTCGGTGAGTTTTTCGGTACGGGATTGTCAAACATTTTCTGGTTTGCTTGACGAAAGGAGACCATAGGAATACTTAACTGCGGTATACAGTACATGCTACAAAAGATCACTGGGACTTTGTAAATTATTAGTTTGCACTCATGATGGACTATATTATTCTAGTCAGATGTCTCACAGTTATAATACGCGAATTGATCTTATACCTTGAAGAACCAACCGACTTTTCTAAAAGAAAATCTTTTAACACTGGGTAAAAAGTAATTAGAAAACAACTTAGATGGCCTTTCATAAAATCACTTTTGTGGAACTCTTTCATCTGTGGTTCTTCAATATTCCTCACATGCTTGTTTATCCGAATTATTGAAGAAGTTGAAGATAATTATTCTTGGACGAGGAATAGCTAAGCAGTGATTGGAAGTCTCCTTGACTGACTAGTGCATACAGTATCGAGATGGAAGCGGAAATAAGTTTTTTTTCCTTCACGTTCCCCAGTGGAACATAGGGCTTCAAGCTAGAGTCTTGAAGTTTTTGTAGCAGTGCTTATTTTACAGGATGGGATTGCTAGCCTCATGCCCAACTTTTCCTCTTCACCAGCATTATTTCTGGATAAGCGAGGTAAAGGAGTGCGTCGGCTGGGGACCGAACCCAGGACCATGTGCATGGTCGGCGAGCGTCCTAACCACTATGCCACCGACGCACAAATCACATGCAAATCAAATATACCTATTCTAATTAACAGAAAACAGAGTCCATGTATATATATACATGTACCAAGTGTTGGTGAGCAGGAATTTGATTTATTACAGGATTGATCACGACCTGACATTAGTTAGAGAACCATTGGAAAACCTAGGAGTAACTGACAGATGTTTCGTTCCACTTTGGGACGTACTGATGGAGAATCCTAACTGAGTCTCTAACTGATATATATATCTATATGTATACATCTTTGTCTAAGCTGGTAATTACTTTACTTATACTCCATGCAATGACGTAGTGATCCCCTCATTTTCGTTCGCATATGTATACAAGTCGATTGATTAGACTCTGCTAGTACCAGCGCTGTATATGCGAACGCATCGGTATTGCCTGTTATGTGGTCTTTATGAAACGCCCTGCTGTCTGAAACGGTGGTGACGGTAGAAACATTAGCCTGAATCCTGAATCACACTGTCGAATAACTGCGAAGTGTTCAGATCTCTGAATAAGATGGTTTACCTTTATGATTGGTCAAATAGTTCAACAAGAATAATGAGAAACAGCAGTTAGAATAAATGCCTGAACCATACTTTTATTTGACACAGTCATCATAGAAAGCAACTTAATATAGCAAATCCTATAACCCTAACAACCAAGTGAATTATTTCTTTTATTATATGTTTATGAGCTGAGAGATTTATCAAAAATTTACCAAAGATATGATTGTAAGCAATAAATTACGCTACAATTATTAACACTATTCATTGTCCTTCAGATCAAATAAACAGATCTAGCATGTTGACCTCACTGTTTAAAGTAAAGGTGGGTTTAAGACGCATAAGTAGACCCCAAGCGACCCCATAAATATACGAAGTTTTTATCATTATCGTGAGGGAATGGGACAGAAAGAATATACATGCGACCCGCCCTTGATGAGATGTGTGACAAATTTATAAAAAGGCGTACATTATCAAGGCTGTTAAACGATAAAACCGGGAATGTACACTCAGTTATCTCAGTATTCGATATATCCAGTTAGTTTATAGTTTCTCCCCTTTAGGGAGGCATCACAACCTTTCCTAGCTACCTTCTTTTATGAGAACAAAATAATACTACTTAAAAGTAGTATAGGACTAAAGTGAAAAGATCTAGACTTAATCTGCACGCCAATTAAACGGGATACACTAGGGCCGAATTTTCTGTTTGTCAAAAAAATTTCTGTTGACGACAGAAATTATGTAAATAATTCTGCAGACAAGTTATCGGCAAGGAGCTAAATAAACGTAGAATATAATCAGTTTTGGAGAAATTTAGACAGCAAAACGATAATAGCGTGTAGTTTTGTGTACTGTACGCACTGTGCTTCGAAATCATATCATATATTAAAAATAATCACAGAAATAAGATTCCGTTGAACTCAGTGAAACCGAATTTGGGAATGAGCAAATCCAACAAGGCTTCACTCACGTTAACTTCAGTTACACATCTTAATGAAACAGTATTCTGAATCAGGAGTGTATAGTATATGTAAAGCAATAATGAAAACGAACGATTTCAAGTTCATTACTAATCTTTTAATGACTAAATGATTGAGTTTCAACACAGAACTGCAAACAGAAGTGCAGCAGTTCAAGTTACCAGACCCCACGTAGCACACAATGGTAGAGACGGAAAGACAAGGGCAGCAATGTTCGGGAGAAAGAAAAAAACTAGTAATATGGAAAATCATGAAGGTTTAATGGATCTAGGTGATTACACAGCATCAATTCATCTACACCACTGAGAAAGATTTTGAGGCACCAACGGGTTATTGTTAGCATTTCGAGAACCATAACCAGGCAGTCTACACCATCCTAAGCGGCACAAACCAGTTGTCAAAGAATTCATGGATTGATACAAGGTCTTGATTTGATCAGTGCTAACTTTTTCAACCTAATACTATTTCAATTAACATTGTTCATCAAGAAGGGAGGTAGCATGAGACGCACTACACGTGCCCTAGCCACCTCAGCCGATGTAGCTTCATAACTACAACGATGAATTTCACTCCCATACACAACAAACTACACCTTACATCAAACTTGCTCACCATATAGTACCAGTTAACACTGGTGGTAGAAGGTGAAAATCTGTGATGAAAGACAGCTTCCAATGACCATGTCTCACAGCTATTTATACAGACAGGATGAACAGGTGTGCGGCACGCACGTGCTTCGAAAGATAACAGGATATAACGTTTACGCCAGAGATGTCGTAAGTTATAATGTGGTGACAGCTATCTGCTAGCCAAAATTGGTAGACAGTAATTTACATCAATGTTTACGTCCTCAATATTGGTCGTGAGAAAAATGAGAACAAAGGCTTTGCGTAGGCGGATACAGTTAGCATATAGATGACCTGACATTCAAGAGACAGCTACAAAGAGATGAAAGACTAACTTTCAGTGAACAAACAACCAATCAGAAGACTGTGTTTTTCTGCTAACAATAATATATAATAATGTACACGAAAATCTATAAATATGTGTTGATTTCGTAAATAAACGATCTGTTGCCTGGTCTTTGTCTTCCGTTGTTACAATAAGACCCTTTTGTATCCGTGTTGAGATTGCGTCAGCAATCAGTCCATTAGGGCTGATGCAAATTCTGATTCCCATTCTGAAGACAAGGCAATGGATTCGGATGTAGAGAAAATATGTTGACGTATTGACAGTATAGCTGTTTCATTTTATTTCTTCCTTAAGAAATAGGGTATACACATATAAAGCGGGTTGCAACTAGTTGTACAAGTTACATCGTAGAACGTCTGATGGAAAACAGAAACGTCTACTCGTGAGCAGTAGCAAATTGAAATTCACTGTCAGTAAGGAAATTAAATCAATTAAAAAGGATGAACTGGCGATGATGTTAATCCAAATAAATACCATGTACTTGTGAAAAAAGAGATGCCAAGTGCAATAGCAGCTAATCTAATACACACACCACGAGAAGAACATGTATATACTTTTTAAAAAGTGAAAAAAATGAATAAACAACTTTATAAAAAGAAGAAAAATTCTGACTTTCAATATCTCATCATACACTGTAACCAAATAACTTTGTTAGGAAAGATCAATCTTAATTAATGTCAGATGCTCTGTGAATATAAATCATATTTATAATTGATTATAGTAGTGAATTCTGGAAGAATATTCACCGCTATATGTCTATCATGTTCATAAATCAGCATGTTCTTGTAAACAATTTTACAGTAAAATATAAAAAAAGATTTCTGATTTCAATTTCCAGGGAAATAAATTCTATTTGATTTATTTCCCAGTTATAGTAATGAACGACTCGTTCTATGCTTTACTACACATTCAAACCTGCCACCTCGAATTATGGCATGCTTGCATAAATTTTTAAATTCCAGATACTAGGTGAAAAATCTTCATAAAAATTCTTTGAAAAGTAGTGCGGATTAAATAGAAAATACAGAAGCAGAAAATTATTTTGTGCGAAAGTACTCTACTACTGTAATCAAAACAGTAGTTAGAATAAATTTTCAAAAGCTAAAATCTGATGTGATGAAACAAATTAGGTGAAATAAAGGTTTGATAAAAACACCATAATCATACCTGAGCTTTGAGACCTTGAATACCTCCAACCTGCAAGAAAAAGAAGGATATAATTGACAAATAATTCCCGATAATATTTGTGAGTAAGATAGTTTGTGATGTAAATATAAAGGAAATCACTTCACATTTGCCATACATTTTAATCAATTAATATTACCATGGGTTGAAGAGGTGTATTTCCATCTGTTTTATCCACAGAACCGAAGGAAATCTAGTTAGCAACAGTGAAAGATTACATCAACAATGTTTTGATCAATTGCAAGTGGTATGTAGTCTTCCAAAAACTATGCAATGATTTGCAAGCATGAAGAACCTCTGCTCTAGTGTAACGGTAAACGACAAGAGATCTGATAACAGAATGTATATTTGGAATTTGGTATCTCTACATAGAGAAATTTTGTACACCTTATCTGGAAATTATCATTTGCATAGACCTTCCGTGGTGTGCTACTTCTGCTCTTGATATTGTGTTTCTTTGTCTTCTTTTCGCGTCTTCCATGTTTTGCCGCAATCTCGGCTCATTTATTCTCTTTGACGTCAAATCTATCTCTCTGCCGATGAACTTCTCTTTACATACTACTGATAATTCTTATCAGTAGCACACTACACTAGTAGCTAAATGAAATAATGTACACGTAGAGAGCTAAATCCTTATGTAACACTGCACTGAACTCACTAGACTATATTCCACTTTCTAACGTTCATAATGTAAGCTAACAGTAATTACTTTCACTGAAAGAATCAACAAGCGTAATAATTAAAGCCACTTACTATTCGAACTGTGCATGTATGCTGAATACATGTTGCTCTATGGATAAGATCACCAGAAGTAGTTGGTTGTGTATACCGTTGAATATAAGAAATAACCTTTTTGCGTTCATGTGGACCTTTTGCTGACTCTTCTTTTAACCAGTGATCACGAAAAAAATCAATTAATTGATTAGATAGACGTCTTTCATCATCAGGATTATCATAATTGGTTGATCCAAATCGAAACATATAGTTAATCACTTGAATACGATAAATAAATAAATAAATAAAAGGTGAATAAAGTTAAAAATTAATAAATGTAAAAATTATTTTCTAAAAAAAAGTTCAAGTGGAAAAGAAAATCGAATTATTAATCACACTTTTGCTTGTTTCATAGTCAACAATTATTGTTCATCAATAATAACCTAAACTAAAAATTACCTAATAAAAACTGATAAGTGGAAAGAGGAAAAGAAATCAAGCAAAGTACTGAAGACATAGGAGTTGAATAAAGTATACTCTGTGAGGATGACTAGAATACTCCAACATTAATCAATCAAGTACTTCAGACAGATAAATACGATTAATATAAAAATACCGCTGAAATGAAAAATAGGTGGAAAATTTTACAAGGTTCGACAACTAACCACTTTTATCATGTAGTTATCCTTCAGTGTCTAACACATAACACTCAGTGGTGATTTTTGAAACAGATTTAACATTTGGCTTATAACTATATACTGACACTAACCAGTTTGTTGGACATTCGACACAATGAATCATCATTATTTACTGTAAGACATTTTCAAGTATTGGTTCGTAGGGACTTGATTGATTGATTGGATTTCATCATTAGCTGACATCAGTTAGACAACCACTGGAAAACCTGGGAGTACTGGACAGCTGTTTCGTCCTAGCCCGGGACTCTTCAACAATACGCACCCATCCCTGAGTTTGAACTCAGGACCTTCTGGTCACAAGGCGAGCTCATAGACCACTGAGCCACCGAGACCCGATCCAATGGCAAGCCCATGAATTCCAACCTCTGCCAATTCACGACATAGCGCGACCACTAGCCAATGTCTTCGGCGAGTACTTTTTCATACACCCGACCTAGTGGGAAGTCGTGACCAGTAGGATACAGCAGGTTGGCTATGAAGAAAAATACTCGCCAGCGATGACATTGACTAGTGGTCGTGCTATGTCGTGAATTAGCAGCATTCATAGGCCATTGGATCGGGTCCCAGTGGCTTAGTGGTCTACAAGCCCGCCATGTAACCAGAAGGTCCTGTGTTCAAACCACGGTGGGTGTGTACCGATGAAGAGTCCCAAACTAGGAAGAAACAGCTGTCCAGTACTCCCTGCAGGTTTTCCAATGGTTTTCTAACCGATGTCAGTTCATAACGAAATCCTGGATGACATTTTATTATACATACATAAGAAACAGACTAGCACACAACTTCAAAGCCAATTAGTTGATAGTTAAATGGCTTTGAGAAAACATCTAATTGCCGTTACGTAATAATTTAATTTTGCTCAAACAGGACTTCAAAAACGTCATATAAACAATTATATATAGCATGATATCACCTTAGTAGACAAAGTACATCCAAACTCTAAGTCAATTATTCATATGAAGATAACGATAAACGAAAACATACATGGTTTTTCATTTAGTAAGGGTGGTTTCGGTGGTTCAGGATCAATGGTAGATAATTTCAATTCTTCTGGATTAGTACAGTCTGAGTTTTCTATCGTTTCGATTACATTCCCACTTGAATCATCTAAATATTCTTGATGTTGTTGAGGCACTGAACAATTTGATGCTTTGCGACAAACAGAAGGAGAACTACTGCATGTACTCAAGGATAATGCGTCCACTGATGGATTGAGTTCATTTGTATATTCTATATAATCATACTCATCAGTAGACTTATTATCTACTTGATCGGGGCGATTGATAATAACTCGGCTCATATCGGGTCCTGTGCCATCTGGGAGTGAAGGTGCTAATATAACCTGTTGAAGTAACGAAATATATTAATATCATGATAAAAAATATAACTAAATTCATCTATTTCCTCTAAAACAGTTATTCCTATTTAGAAAGAACAAAAATACAATCAATGATTTCATTTATGGGCATTAAAGTAGACTAAGAATATTCTCATAGAGATGGATACTTCATTAATATTTAACAATTTTATTTGTTCAAACATACTTTAGGATTCCGTAATACAAAATTTACCAATCACGAACCTGGTAACTAACTTTGCACAAATGTGCAGCAGTTCGAGTTGCCACACTCCATGTAACACACAAAGCAAGAGAAGAGAGCAAAGAGAAATTCATCAAAAGAGAAATAATAAACAGAAGTGTGTGGCAGAAAGTTTAGTAATATGGAAGAACAATAGAGTTTTGTTGGATATTATAAATCACAAAGAGTGAATGCATCTGCGCCATTGACCACGATTTTGAGCCATATCACCGGTTGTCTCCAGCCGTCATTGGTTCATACTAGCCCGAGGACCCTAACCAGGAAGCTAATCTACACCTCCCAACGTGCCTTAAACTAACTGTCATGGATTTCATTGACTGATGAAGCCATGTTTTGGTTTGACCACCACTAGCCAACTCTTTTCCCACCTGGTCCTATGTCAGCTAATAAGGAACATGGTAAACATTTTACTGGGAAAAGGAAGATATATAATGTTGAAAGCAAATCAACTGGTTAAAGTTCCACTTCGTTGTTTTCATACTAATCATCGTTCACTCATATCAATATAGTCTTATAAGCCTCACTAGTAATTAATCCATTGCAAATGAAATCATAGTGAATAGAGGAATACTAATACGATTGCGCACTAAAAACTTATATACTGTAACCTCAGTCTAACTTCACTATAGTGGAAGTAAAATCTTCATAAAATAAACTTCACACATTTTTAAGCGACACATGCACTTAGACTTCTAAAATGTGTCTTAGACCGGTATAGTAATTGTTTAGTTTACGGGCCAGATTTGATCAGCTAAACAAACGGTTATTGTTATAATTTTAGTGAAAAAATAGTGCGACATGAGTGTTTGAAATTTTACTCAGGTTGAGAAAAATCCCTGAAAAACTACCTTTTTTGTAGATATATATAATGACCGTGATTATACTGTTCGGTTTCTAGGACATAAGTTAAAGATCTCGGTAAGATTCATTTCTCTTATAGTTCAGACAATGAATAAACTATTTTCGATCTGTAACGGTAGAAGACCAAGGACTTGGTAAAGGAATGTTTATATGCAATTTGGTATCTATATATAGCCAAATTATGTGCACCCTGTCTTCAACGCACTATTCACACAGATCTTCGGTGTTGTGCTATTTCCGGCCTTCATATTGTGTTTCTTTGTGTTCCTTTCACTTCACCTATGTATCTGCGCAATACTGTATCATTAGCTTTCTCTGACATCAAATCCATCTCCCTGTTATTTGATGTTTTTATGCCGATAAACATCTCTTTAAATATATACCACTGATAAGTCTTATCAGTAGCACATGCAACAGATCTAACAACAAACAAACTGCGCTTCCACAAGGTGAGTGAGTGTGCACCGTTGGAAAATTCAAGAATAGATAAAAACAACTGTATAATTTCTGTGGGAAACACTGACTGAGGTCATTATGAATGTGTGGTTTTCAAAAAGTCAGGAGGAAATTCCACTTCCATAGCGTTTTCTTTACCAACAGCAAATTCAATAAAGGCATAGAAGATAAACTGTCTCTTTGAGACACATGTGTGTGATTTTGTCTTGTCTTTCACATCCAACCAATAGTTTCATGTGGTTACAATCTCTACTTCGTAAACTTGTGGTGAGAGCTGTCTACTAGCCAACTGATTGACAGTAATTGAGGTCAAGGTCAAGATGGACAGACGGATACAGTTAACATATAGATGAACTGACACAGCCACAAGAGATGGAAGGTTAACTTTCTGTGAGAAACAACCGATCAACAGACTGTATTTTCTACTAACATTAACCTACAATAATGTACATCAAAATCTAAAAATACGTGTTGATTTTCCGTAATAAACGTTCTGTTGCCTGGCCCTTGTCTTCTGTTGTTACAAACTTAGTACAGTTAAGATCGACAACCTTACAGTTACCGATATTATGAATCGTACTGACATGTGTAGCCAATTTTTAAAAGCTACACCACTCCTCTCTCATTTTTATGGATAATTAAATTAAAATTCCACAACCAATTTATTATTAAATACAAGACTTGAATATTTCAGTGCCCTAACTTTAACTTATAAGTCATTTGTGGGTTGAACTGCTTCTTGCAACTATACAATAAGCATGTATACGTAATGAAAATGATTCACTAACAAAAAAACAAACTTTCACCACTTACCAGAATCCCAAGAATGAAGTTCCACAATAAAAAAAATGTTATTTGTAAGTGCATAAAGTTGTCATTAGTAAATATTGCAAGCGGAAAAACAGTGTCTGAAGTAGTTTTGTCATTTTCAGAAATATTTTATGAATCAGCCGAGAGAGTTAGTTTTAATTTACCTCATTGAAATCGAAATATGTTGAAGAAAAACGGAGGGTGATTTCGATTGATAGTTAACACTGATCTTTGTGAAAATAAAGCCGAATGAACAGTAAAGAAACTAGTCTCAGAGCTGTTTAGTGATTAGACTCATATATATATATATATATACAGTGATGTGTCTAGCTTTCGATCGGAAGCCAGACCTAAAAGACTCAAGTAACCACATGAATAAGAGAGATCATTGAGACAGGAAAACACAAGTTTCAGAAACAAACAAGCTTTACTTCACAGTCTACATACTTATAGTTTTTAAATCTATAATGACAATTATCTTTAAGCTTCAATAGCTTATTAGTAAGTATGAAGAGAGTAAGAATCACCTTGCTATAAAACTAACGAAAACTTTTAAGTGTGATACAATATTCACAACAACAAAAAATAATCAATTATAGACTACACTCTGAAATCTCGTCTAGTTTACAAGCCGAGAGTAAATCTAGAAATCAGGTAAGATCAGTTAGGAGGCTAACAACACACACTTTCGAGTAGAAAGCCAACTGAAATTTCAAATCTTGAGACCATTATGTACCACGGGAACGCAAAAAAAATTGGAAAGAAGTAGTAGTGTGGTGAGAGCTGGCTGCTAGCCAAAGTTGGTAGACAGTAATTGACGTCAATGTTTATGTCCCCAATACTGATGGTGAGAAATTGAGAACAAAGGCTTTGCGTAGGTGGATACAGTTAGCATTTGGATGATCTGACACAACTACAAAGAGATGCAAGGTTAACTTTCTGTGGGAAACAACCAATCAAAAGACTGTATTTTCTACTAACAATAATCTACAATAATGTACATTAAAATCTATAAATATGTGTTGATTTTCCTTAATAAACGATCTGTTGCCTGGCCCTTGTCTTCTGTTGTTACAGTAGTATTTAACCAAGAATATGACCATTTTTAAGGAAAAACAAAATAATTCATCTTACTTCTCTAACTTTGTGTCGTTCAATAACAACATGCCGTTTAAAATATCGTCGATACTTTTTACCATTCGATTCAATCAATTCATATACATCTTCTGTATCAGATTTCACCTCTGACTGACAAACAGGTAATTGCTCATTATCATTATTATTATCATTATTGTCATCATCATTAATTTCATTACAAACAAATCGATTTGTAATTGAATAATTTGTATCAGATGTAGTGGCATCAGCTGTACCAGTTGGTGTTAACATTGTCATTACATTACCAGTAGTAGTATTTCCACTTGATCCAGATGCAATGAAACAGTTGCCGAGCTAAAAAATAAGAAAATACAGTTGGAAAAGAAGGTTTATTCAAAAGCATGTTAAATAAAGAGGAGTGAAATTAATTAATTAATTGGCTGGTTGGTTGGTTTATTCGAATAAGACATGAGGAGATGAACAGCTAAAGTATAAGTGCATTGTTTTATTTGCCGATACAGCACAGTCTATGATGCAAAAAAGAGTTGTAAACAATTGACCACCACTAAATTTACTAAAACAGTGTATCACTACTTAAGTGAATAGTCAACAAAGGTTTTTAAAGCGGTCAAACACAGTCGCTTAACACTTAGTCATCATACGTGGAAATTGTAAAAGTTTGAAACAGAAGAAAATGTTCTTATGAAATTTCAAAAAAAAGCTGAAAATAGGATGATTGTTAGTATTTTTACAAAGTGAAACGAAAGATAATGAGAGTCACAATCATAGATAAGATTTTATTTTGTTAAAGTCACACAGTCTTATATAGTAATATTTACTGATGACGATATTTCGAGCACAGATTATTGCCACTCATAATCATATCAAGTCACCCACACAACTTTTTACTTCATTTAGATACATGAGTGAAATTGATTAGACATATGAATAAAAATCAATATAAGATAATGCACATTCAGAAATAATATTAGTGCTATCAATCAAGTACAGTTAGATGGGAAATAAGATATTTCCATAGTCAAAATAAGTAACTTGTTAGAATGTTATAACGTATGTGAATTGAAATGGAACTTTAAGATTATTTATTGTTCTCCTCTGATTTGACTGGTAGTAATAATATCTCCTACATCTCTGGTATTCGCAATGAGTCATTTCTGTTGCATTTGTTGGGTGTAGACTCCATGAACCAGGATTCAGTTATCAATCTCTCTCTATCTCCACCTATCTGTATTAGAACTTTGATTCTGTCCCACCCACCCTATTGTGTTGTTGTGTGTTAATGCATGCAGTGCTGTAGATGAGTTTGTTTTTCTAAAGTACTTATCTTCGCGGGTGGGATCAATCATTCGAACCTTAGCTAAATTCTTATGTTCCAACAATCTGAGCTCACAGTCATTGCAAGGTATTTTGTAAATTTTATTATTTTGTTTAATTGGGTTCACCGGGTCTTTTAGCCTACAGACTTTGTCTCTCAGTGAGTTTGTAGGTTTAAATGACACTCTAATTCCTGCTTTATTCAGAATCCTACGTAGGGCCTCAGATATCTCCGCCTTATATGGTATAACCGTAGATGTCTTATGTTTTCTCTTATTTATATTATCATTATTAGTTTCACCATTATTTTTATTTTGCTTTTGACCTTTTTTGATATTCCTAATGAATTTTATAGGAAACATAGTTATTCAACACCAACGCCCCTTCTATCTGTTTCATTTCATTGTTTAGATCCTTTTTGTGCTCCGTTTGTTAGACACTTAACTGAGCCAGCCTTTACAGACAACGGATGAGATGAATTAAAGTCTAAATATAACACTGTGTGATTTATCAAAATAAAAGCTTATCTATAATGGAGTTATACTCGACCATAGTGCCCAAGTTTAATGCTTATATCATAGTCACAATCATACTGTTGCATAATTCACTCTCTAACACAACTCAATTGTTAAATTATCTTCACACTGTAAACCACATCAATAGTCAGTAGCTCTCAATATAAATTTTATTTGACCGGTTTAACTGGTTGTTGTTATCTTTGTGTACTTATTTAGCCGGTTTATTCAACTCATTTCCAGTAGGCGAAAACAAAGTCCGAAAGAGTAAAGCAGAAAGGGGACAGATTCATGTAATGGAGAACAGCCACCACCACTACCACAACAATAACAACAATGACAGCAGAAACTGTCACGCTAACCATTATCCGTTTATGCATTTCAATCCATATAGGTTAGTATTTACCAGTTTGATAAATGTCTCATCTAAAATAAAGTATTTAAACAAAACAAAAAATATGTCTTGTACATAAGTGTTTATGTAATGCATTTTCCAATTGTTAGCCTGTGAGTTGATACAGACTGTTCAGATTTTGGGTGTGGATTTCGTCTAGAAAGTAATTTTCGAAATTAAACTTGTTATTTGGGTGATTTTAGTTAGACAGACAACTGATGATTATCGAGAAAAAACAAGCCAACATGAGACTGTGATTGCATATTATACATTTATGTATCTTTGAATTATCACAATCATGTAAAAGCGAAGGGATTAGCTAACTGCTAAAAAAAGATAAGTGTTACGTAAGATACAGTATACAACAGCTTGTAAAAGTCAGGGTAATGTGTATAGATGTAAATTAGTTTGAAAATGGAAAGATAAAAGATTGGATGTGAAATTAAGAAAGAAAGAAGGAAAGAAATGCATACAAATATTCAAAATGTGAAAGTTGAACGCATAGCTACTTGTAAAAGATGCATTGAAATGTATGTTATGTAAATATGTGACGAAGATCGACATTGCATTCACAAAGATACTGAAATCTTGACCATGCTGGACTAAAAGCATTTCAAAATCGGGTAGAAAAAAAAAAGGAAAGCAAACTTAAGGGTGATATAAAGTACCATATATTATTACTGGTTAGTACTTTCACTATATTTGTGATTTTCTAATTTCCATTGCAAATATTTCAACCCTAGGATCTGATGAACTCTCATCGGGACTGACAGGATGATGAGATTGAAGAATGTTTGATGGATGAAAACAGGATGATTGGTCAGCTACTAGCATCTGTAGGAAACCGACAAATTCTAATGAATACTCAGACTTTAGTTCATCCTACCCAGAACTGGTAAAGGTAAGTTTAGCTAGATGTTTATATAAATTGGGTCAGGAGCTTAACTAGTAAGTAATTTACCAAATACCATTTAACGACTGTAAGGTCAATTACACAGGTAAAAACTAGTAGATCGGGATTAATCAGATTATCCGAAATTAGCTAGGTCTAGGATGATTGACCCTACTAAGTTAAGTAGTCTAGAAAACAGATCCATCGTTGTAATGCATTTCACCTTTATTTAATTACACAATAGGGTCAGATAGGTTAGACGTATTATAAAGTAATATGGTTAGGTGGATCTTTGTTCATCAAATCAATACCAAACACATTGTAGTACTGTGGTAGAATACAATTCCACATTAGATAAGTGCAATTCGATAATAACTCACAGCGATACAGTATTAATAATTCAAAGAGAGGGAGAGAGGAAATATATAAAGCAAATTATAAAGCCGTATGAATAATACGTTGATCTGATTATGAGCACGAAACGTCATCCAACTATGAATACTGTATCACTGTGTGTGTTATTATCAAATCCACTTATCTAATATGGCATTAATTATGCAGGTGATATATCTCTATCAGTTTTGTCTATTAAAAGCGAATTCATTATCAACTGACTACATCATAATTATCATTATCATCATCCTCCTCATCCCATTCAAAAAGTCATTACTTACTCGTAATAATACATACAACGCATTTCACTTTGATATTATCTATCTATCTACTTCGAATGAGTTAAACTATTTAAGTATGAAAAGTAGGTTAAGTGAAAAGAAATTAAAATGTAATATACGAAACGAAATATCATTAAATAAATTCTCTATAACTATAACTTTTATAATTAATTTATCATTTGATAATTACTTATGTGAAATCAAATAGTCAGAAAAATAAACATGACCTAGATATACTTCAAAATAACCATTAATGATGACTCTTTTTTTTTAACCACGTTATTTTGAATTGATATGTAGTATGAACATTAGCGATTTAAAAGTATTTATAGATAGAGAGAAGTCTACTCCCATTGTATTCATGCAAATATTCAGGTTAGTATTGATGATCAATACAAAAGATTTTCTTTTGAATGTAATCATTTTATATGCACGAACGTATATATATATATAGAGAGAGAGAGAGAGAAAGGTAGGGAGAGGGGGGAGAAGAAACAGAAGTGATAATATACCTAGTTGGCGTTTATTGCTTTTCTTCTCTTGACATCCAGCCGAAAATAATTTGTCTTCCTTGATATATATATATATATATATATATATATATACATATAATACAATAAAGAAGGCAGTAGGGGTTTCTACTTTTTATCACTTTTCACACACAAGGCTTAATTAACGTGTTCACCGGCATATAGGCCTTTGATGAATGAATGTCGGAATATATTTGGCTGTCAGACCGTGATTACATAAATTTGGAGGTGAGAGCATCAATTTTTAATTTGTTTAGTACGGAGTAGTTAATATGAGTACAGGTTGCATAACTGTCCAAATCAAGTCTTTAAATGACAACAGACATTAAGAGAAATTTTCAAAAGAATGGATACTGAACAAAGAGTACTCTTTTCGATAAATTCATCATCAGGTTCTACAATTATATATACATTATAATGAATTAGTCTTATGAACGACATTAATGTTTAAATAACATCAAATCAATAATATTGATAGATTACAGCTCAATAGCATCAACATAAAATAAACTGAATGTCAGAAGAATTAGGAAATATAATAGTACAAATTCATGAGTTTATAGTTTCTACTGAGGGCCAGGGCAGTAAAAGGGGCTGGACTTGTTTCTTTTGAACACAGAGCACTGGTTGTTTGAGGCGAATTGCAATAGCCTCTGCTGTTTGGAGCATGCGGTGCTTCGACGATTTTGGTAATTTGTTAGGTACCCGGTATATTATAGAGAAGGATTCTTCTACGCTGGCTTTGTGACCGGTTTGCACCAGATGGTCTAATATCGAGCTGTTAATAGTTTTAACTACACCTTTACTTAGCCATAGTGGGATATGTTCTCGAGCACGAAAAATCAACTTCCTAGAGCAACGGCCAATGTAACTCGCTCCACAAGCGCAGTTGAATTGATAAATACAATTTGAAGTGGCTAGTCTAGGTACTTCATCTTTCAGTCGAGGTAGCACCATCGGTCGTGTAGAGAATAATACGTGTATTTCGCCAGCATTAAAAGTTCTTTGAACTGATTTTCTTAATTTCTTCGTAATTAACTCGCTTGGTATATCGCCCTTGAATTGTAGTCGTATATATAAAGGCTTCTTGTTTACAGACAGTGGGTAGTCCTTTTCCGCCTTCTTTGTCATATCTTTCTTGATAAATTTGTCAGGATAACCATTTTCGATCAAAGTATCATATACAATGCTTAATTCATCTCCAATTACTTCCTCTTTTGAAAATTTTAATGGGCATTTTTAATCAATTAAGAGAAATGAAAACTGAATCAAAACATCGAATACCACTTTGACCGAATGTAATTTAATAACTATGAGAACAACACTCAAGCACCTCTAAAGTCATGTATACTGGATTCGAGTTGTATTCACCGCGTTGTCATTAAATCTTGCTGTTGAGCTCCGATTGGAACATTTAGATATTAATTCAGATTTTCCTATCACTACAACCATTAAAACTAACCCATTTTGTAGGCATAATCAATGATAACACTTCCCAATCCTACAATCTATTCCAGACATTAACAAAGTAAAATTAAAAGAAATAAGGAAATGTATCTCACACTTTAAAAGTCAACCTATAAGTTTACCAATCAGACAATCATAGTTAACAAATTAGTGAAGAACAATAATAATGATAAACAAACACTTGCACACTGTTGATGTGAAAGTCAATAAAATGACTTTTGCATTCATACATTCATTCATGCATGTATGCGTAAAACTCTAATGTCATGCATGATGAATCATCTACATTTTTTCTTACATCGTTTATATCATCAATAACAAGAGGAAGAATGTGCCAATCAAAGGTAAATTTTCAATTGCAAAATATACGTAACCCATATGTGTATAACATTTTGATAATATAAGAGTTTTTTCTTATTTATTCACTGAATGATTCCTCAACAGGCTATCCCCACGTCTCTGTCTCTTACACACACACAGCAAGACACAATGTATTACCAAAATAGGTACATTTCTTTTTTAAGGTAAGACAGTATAACATTTGTAGCCGTAAGTCGAAAATTTGAATCCTTAAGCATTAAGTGTTAATTACACGAAAAGCAATTGTTATAATAATAATAATAATGTTTATTGATTACAACACTTGGCATACACAAATACAAACATGTTAAGAAATAATTAACGCTAAAAACGTGTATGCTTTCTACCACAACAGGTTTATGTATACATAAGAGTTTATTTCCCGCTGTAACAGTGCTGATTGCAACTGAACAACATGAAACAGACAACGCGAAATTACGGATGGTACTACTGTGGTGAGAGCTGGCTGCTAGCCAAAGTTGGTAGACAATAATTGACGTCAATGTTTATGTCCCCAATACTGATGGTGAGAAAATGAGAACAAAGGCTTTGCGTAGGCGGATACAGTTAGCATATGGATGATCTGACACAGCCACAAAGAGATGCAAGGTTAACTTTCTGTGAGAAACAACCAATCAAAAGACTGCATTTTCTACTAACAATAATCTACAATAATGTACATTAAAATCTATAAATATGTGTTGATTTTCCTTAATAAATGATCTGTTGCCTGGCCCTTGTCTTCTGTTGTTACACTACTACTACTGCAACAACAGAAGACAAGGGCCAGGCAACAAATCATTTATTAAGCAAATTAAAGCATATTTATATATTTTCATGTACATTATTATAGATTAGTTAAGCAAACAAACACAGTCTTCTGATTGATTGTTTCTCACTTAAAGTTAATTTTTCATCTCTTTGTGACTGTTTCTTGAATGTCAGATCATCTATATGTTAACTGTATCCGTCTACGCAAAGTCTGCTGTGGTCGGTTTTGAATCAGTCTTTGTTCATATTTTCTCACGACAAATCTTGAGAACGTAAACATTGACGTAAATTACTGTCTACCGATTTGGCTAGTAGACAGCTCTCACCACACTATTACTATTGTTGTTGTTATTACTTCCTCGGGTTCCGAGTGGAACAGTCCTCCTTAACTACCTCCACATTTGCCTATAAGCTTTCATTTCCGCCTCACACGATCTCCTTCATGTCACCCTCGGGTCCACGCCTAACTCGTCATTTCCCATTCAGGTCTCACTCTAGAACCTGGAGCATGATGTCACCCAACGGTCTCATCAGCATGTACCCAGTCCATCTCCGTTTTTTCTTCAGCATATCAGGTACTAGGCAAACTTAATTTCATACAGACTAAATAGACTTTTTATGCATAAGGCAAGTAAAAATTATTAAAAGAAGTATTGCATTGTTTCATTTTGATAGACAGCATCTCATCTCTGAGTTTAACCTTAAACTCATAGATTCTTATGAATAATTCAAGGAAATTACAAAGTTGTTCTTAATCAGTTCATAATTGAATTGAAACACACACCATCAATCCACCTTGTATATTCATTAAGCGAAAAAAGGTGAGCGCCAGTGTCACAAAAAGCATAACCAACACGAAAGTACAATCAGTCCATATAAATATGGATTTCTTTAATGGGTGTGGTTTTTAAACTCAAATCATCGATCACCAATATATATATATATATATATATTCATTAAATGCAGAAATGTTTGCAATGCTGATAAACAAAATCAATACGCCAGCCAACTAATCCATCCTTAAAGCATAAACAATAGCCCTACCACCTCTGCATTTCAAAAAAAAGTATCACACCAACTGGATAGAAATGAAGAAGCAAATTGTACTTCTGTATTTGGCAGATGTGATCTGTGCCTAATTTGCATTAACAAAAGTACTACTGGTATTTCACATGGAGTTTTAAGTGATATAAACAAAGGCCTCGCATACACACACACATGCATATAGACAGACAAGTCAAAATACTTATTACCGCACAGATAATGCATTATCACTGTCAACATCAAAACCAGTGTCATTACCACCGTCACTGTCACAGTCACCGCCACCAGAACAACCCCCACAACCATAGAAGCAAGTCAGTACCATTAAAAAGGAAAAAAATACTGGTATTCGTAAATGAAAAAGGAAAGTTGAAAATACGAGGATAAGTATCTCTCTCTTAAAAGCATACAGAGAGAGAGAGATGGGACAACTAAGGAACACAAACATAAAACGTTATACGGTCATACGTATATATTTACGCAGAGAGACACACAAGCACACATGCATAAATATGAGTGCAAGCATTGAAATTATGTACATAATATAGCCAGTTTATATAATGCTATTAGAGGCCAGTAAAGCATTAAAACGAACTACACTGCCATCGGTTCCGCTACTGCTACTACTACTAATACTACTACTACTACCACTAATAGTAGTAATGCGATCATATATTTAACGTTTTAAAATATCAATAATGATTTACTCTGTGAAATAGATGTAATCCAGTACAAAACATGTGTTAGGCATGAAAAACATACATTCATTCTTTCTTTCTTACACTATTTGTTTATTTTTCTAAAACTATTCGACCATGTGTTAAATGTAAAGCAAAATTATGAAATGTTACACAGTAACAAAGAAACAGAGTTAGAGAGGGTGAGAAAAAGAAAATATGCCTGATTACGAGTTGCCATCACACTATTGCAGTGAAACAAAACGTTACCTTGTCGAAGGTTAACCACATACACACACACAAATACTCGCACACATACAGACTATCTGCTTGCTGGAAGTTAAAGAGAGTTTAGCAGGTTAGAAGTTAGGCTAGCTGCTGTTATTCAAATCAATCAATTGTATATTTTCGTTAGTGTTTTGCGATACGAAATAACGAAGAATTTGCATTTGGCTATATACACATATATATAAGGCATTTGAATACGGTTTTCTAAATACGCTAATTAACAACTGGACTTTCAGTCATCACATATTTCTGATATAAAGTTACAGGCGAACACTCTTTTGGTCATAAAACAGATCTGATGCTCACTAGCAACTTGCCCCATTCAGGCAGTTAGCCTGAGGTTCTAGTGGGAAGCCATGACCAGTAGGGTACAGCAGGTTGAAGGTGAGGTAGTAACTCATGGAAGAAGACATTGCGAAGTGGTTGCACTGTGTCATAAATTGGCGGAAGTTAGAATTCATGGGCCATTGGATCGGGTCCCAGTGGCTCAATGGTCTACGAGCTCGCTAGACTTGTAACCAGAAGGTCCTGGGTTCGAACCCTGGCCAGTGGGTACGCACTGATTAAGAATCCCAAACTAGGACGAAACAGCTGTCCAGTACTCCCAGGTTTTCCAATGTTTCTCTAACTGATGTCAACTCAAACCAATAAAACAGATACCTCTGCCTAGTCTAAATACAGGTGTGAAGACGATATTTTAAAATATTAAGAATAACTTTATTCTGAAAATACATTTATACACAGTACAGAATTTCCAACGAGTTTCACTGCAAGGTATTTACTCCTTGTGCAGAATCTTAAAATAATATAATAATCTATGATATATCACCTAAAGCAATACTGTCAAATTCGAAGATTGCTACAGTACTACTTCTAAATGTTCTTCCTTTATCTCCTTGAAATATTCCTAGCGGTAGGTAGAAACTTATTTGAAATAGTGCACGAGTATCAATTTATGACTCATTGTGGTAGTTAGACCACTAAACAATATGAAATAGAATAAATAAGAAGCATTCTGATGGATAGGAAATTTACGACAAGGTCACTGAAGGTGAACTTCAACAAGACAAATCCACTTTTAACGGATAGTAAACCACCACTTCATATGAAGTTGGGCATAGTATCCTACCCCGCCCCCCGTGTTATAAGGATGTTTACAATAAAATGAAACCAAATAAGACAAAATTGACATTTTTGGCGGATAGAATCAATCAGTAGCCACATCACACAATACCGCACATTTTAGGCCTAGCAGTAAAATAAGTGAAAAAAGCTCACCAGGCAATAGTAGTGAATAAACAATACTGGACAATTCTTATTACATACATACATACAGATATATCATTTAGTCCGTGCGGTAAGCAACAACTTTCGTTGTGATTGGTACAACAAAACAAAACATTTTTCTCTTTCTCTCTCTCACACACTCAAAGTAAATAATTATAACTGACCAGCATATAACTTATCTAAACATACAATCGCAATAATCAATCGATATAAACAACAACAACAGCAACAGCAAAAATCCATAAGTATTACTGTTGACAGCTTAACAACTCCGCTACCTAGTTTTAAGACTAAATATTTGTTAAGTCAGTATTTGAGTGAATAAATAAATAAATTCACTAATTAATTCACCATTAATTACATCACATTCTTATTTATATTTTCCATATAATAGTTGATGTGCAGATATAATTTTGTTTACTTATATCAGGCATGCATACTACTAGGCTTATTCAAATATACATTAGAATAAATATGTACAAATTCTAGTTCACTCATAATCTCCTTTGCGTTTGAATGCTCTAGCAACAGGTGCCCTACTGTCAGCCATGTATTTTTACCACAATATTATATACAGTGCCAGAATATGACAAGCTCTATAACCATAATTACAGCTTAACATTGTTTTTTTTATGTTCTTTTACGTTCCCAGTGGAACATAGGACTTCAAGCTAGAGGCTTGAAGTTTCAGTGGCAGTGGTTTTTATTTTTACAGGATGGGATTGCTAGCCTCATGCCCAACCTTTCCTCTTAACCAGTCTTATTACTGGCTTAGCGAGAATGCGTCAGCCAGGGATCGAACTCTGAACCACATCCGTGGCTGATTCAGGCTTAACATTGTCAGCCTCGAATACAGTGAAAGCGGTAGGCTAAATATGTGAACTACCAAGATAGACATTCTTGGAGTTTTACACTGTATGAAAGATTTGACTGTAATCTTAATTAATACCAGCGGTGGTTAGTTGGCACTACTTAGTGCGTGTTTATTTTCAAAACGATAAAGGATAAATTATCAGCTTTTGTTAGAACATTTTAATTTTGAGGTGAGCTGTTTGATATTCTTGAGATATTTTGAGAAATGAGCAACACTAGTTGAAAGGCGTTCAACGAAGAGTTACTCTTTTCGACGATATCATTCTCAAGCTCTACAATCGCATATATAGAGTTAATTTTCTTAGCAAAAAAATGAATATTTCAAAGATTTGTCATTAGAATTGTAAATTTTAGTTACCAAATTACGTAATGTAGAAAGCGTTAATCGCAAAGAAACTAATGTAAGATTAAAATAAGTAAGTTGAGTGACGTAATCTAATTGATGGGGTTGAGTAGAGCTCAGCTCAAATGAAAATTGAACAAAAGTCAAGTTAACAACAGTAGAAAAGACAACTAAAAGCCAAGATCAGATGTATGCTGGATGTCTGAGAACAAAATAGCTGAATATCTCATTCACTAGTGTATATTTTTGTTTGTTGAAAAAATGCTGTAACAATTTAGAATGTAACAAGTTATGCGAATACTGTATAAGCTAACAGGTACATTTAATACATTCATAAGGGTTCAACTTTAGCACGCACATTTTTGTAGTTAAAAAAAATTATTTCAAAAGTATTATTTTGATTAACTTGAATATTCCCATAATTTATTCAAGACAAAAATAGTTACAGCGAACAATCGTTTTCAATAAATTCTTCTTCAGGCTCTACAATTATAAATCAATTAATTTAAGCATACAATAGCCAGTAAAGGCAGATTAGAATCATATCAGAAAGTGTACTGTGAAACAAGTATAATATGGGATGGAACAATAGTCAGTTAGTTTTGAATATGCATGGTTAATGAGCTAAACATGAGCTAAAAAACATGAGCTGAAATAAAATGAAATATGAATACTACAAACTAGACGTAAGTTCAAGAGTGAAAATAACGACAATAATAATGATTGTGAAATTATAACGATGAGGTGGTGTAAACATAAAAGTACTATTGGTGAACGATTATCAAATAATAATAATATTAATAATAATAATGAATTTAGTGAAGTGAAATGAACAGGATTTTGTAAATAACAAGTTAGAAAAGCGTCACTTAAACCTAAGGTAACAGAAATAATAAGAAAGGTCATGAAGTCGTAAAAGGTCAGAAATGAACGTTTGTCAATGAAATAAAGAAAAAAAGAAGAAAATAGCGATAGGTATTTAAAATGCCAATATTTATGGAGGATAAGTTGACCTTATTCTAGACCAAGTTAAACCATAGTGGTTGAACATATTTCTTCTGCATACAAAGACCGGGTCTTTTGGTATTGATTGCTACCGCTTCAGCTACGGATAGGAGATGTAGTCGAGCTCCTCTAGATAGATTGCCAGGAACTCAGTAGATAACTGAGAATGCCTGCTCTGCTTTTATTGAGTGTCCAGTATCTACCAAGTAGGCTAAGACTGTACTACTTACGCATTTGGTTACCTCTTTACTCAACTATACAGGTACGTTTTCACGTGCGCGCATGGATAAAGCCCTCTGAGTACGGCCAATGTAACTAGCTCCACATGAGCAGTTGAATTCATAAATACACACTGATGAGTTAACTGTTGATAATTTTTCCTTGACTCGTTGTGTGAGTACTGGTTTAGTTGAGAAACTGAGCACAAGTTTAGCTGCAGGAAACGTTCTCTCTACTGCTCTATTAGGTGAACATTATTATTATTTAATTCATTAAAATGATGATGAGACATGTTAAGACGAAGTAAGGGTCATATTGACGATTAATGATGTTTTAATTAATCGTTTATATATTTTTACAGATCTGATTAGGTTGGTTTAAATTGGTATTTAGAAGGCTTACTTATTAAAAATACCCCAAAGAGATTTTTGAATTACATAAAAAAGACCTAACAAGAAGACAACATTTTCAAATAGGAGGAGACAAGCTTCCCGACTTATAAGATAAATATACAAAACAAAGTATATATTCAATTAGGCCATTCAATACTATAGCATTTGTTAGTTGAATAACTAGTAGCTGCAAGAATGATTAGCGAGAATATAACCTAAGGCAGAATAAAATACTCAAGTGTCTTTCTTACCAACTTTATACTCCAGTGATTCATCATCTTATTTTTATTATTTTATTCCTATGCGTTCCGAGCTGGAGATTTGAAGTTTCAGTAACACCGGTGTTTATTCTTTACGAGGTGGGGTTGTTAGCCTTATCCCCGACCTTTCCTCTTTATAGGGCTTGCGGTACCAGAGGACGGGGGAGAGGGAAATGGTGTGTGCGGGCGGCAACTGAGCCCCAGACCACACACATGGTTGGCGAACATTCTACCACCGACCCACCATCGCACAATGGTTCATCTACAAACACTTAACTACAACCAGGCGTCTATTTTCTTTCAGCGAACAAGTTTTGCATTTTTTTGTCCTACAAAAATAGGTAGCACACAAGCACTTCTGATTCCCCTGACTGGCTATCATGGCGAGTTTTCAGAAAAAGCTTTCTTTGGCTGTTATACTGACATTTTCAGGTATACACCAACGCTGTGTTGAATAAAGCAGGTACATATACATACTCACAAAGAAGGAATCTGTGAAACTTTCACCAGGATTCTTAACCAGGCAGAGATAAAAGTGGCATTTAAATCGATAAACAAACAAACTTTAGTTTATCTAATTTTATGCAATGAGTATGGAGTCAGATGAGCAGATTAAATTTGTAGACCAAGGTCAGTTAGATCAGCAGGACATAAAACCCTAACGTAATCTAAACTAATTGACCCTACAAAGATAAGAAGTCTAGGGAATGTAATAATTGCTAATGAAACAGTAAGTGTCGGTCACCCAACAATTAGTGCATGAAATTGACCACTTGAAAGTCACTGAAATATATCATACACTTATTTGAAGTGTTGAAAGGTGATTTCAACTGCCGCAAATATCTCATCTCAATAATCACTTTATTATATGCTAGTTGACTACATATGTGTTGAGGGAAAAAATTGACTCCAGTGTTTTTATCACGATATACAAGAATAAAAAGAATTAGAAAACAAAAAGCATACGATGGAAAAAACACACAAAGGAATTGCAAAATAAACAAACAATACTCACTTGTTGTGCATGTGAATCGTTGTCTTGTAAATGCATTGCCATTTTCGCTATTTGTTCTTGCATTACACTATCACTGAGAGGACTATTATTATTATTATTGGAATCCGTAGATGACATATGCTTAGACCAATATTTACACTTTTTTGACGGAAAAGGAATTTTCTGAACACAAAGAAAAACACCCGAAGTGATGGTGAGTGTGAACATTGTTTAATTTTAAAAAAAGTACTAAAGAAAAACGTATTAGTCAAGCTTAAGGTGTAATGTATGCGTCGATGGCACAGTGGTAGAATGCTCGCCAACCACGCAGGTGGTCCAGGCTTCGATCCTCAGCCGACGCACTCCTTTACCTCGCTAAGCCAATAATAAGACTGGTTAAGAGGGAAGGTTAGGCATGAGGCTAGCAACTCCATCCCGTAAAAATAAATACCACTGCCACTGAAACTTTAAGCCTCTAGCTTGTTCCACTTGGAAGGTAAAAGAATTAAAAAAAGTGTAAATAATGTAACACCTTCAAGTGAATCACTTCAAAAATAAGTTGTTCTAAAATTCCTAATACTTAATAGTCATACACTAATCATTGTTTTATTGTATATAACAAACATGGTCATTCGAAGTTCACCTGAGGTTTAATTATTTAAATATAAGTATCGAACCACGTCGTGCACTGCTGTAGACGCTCGCCGACCACGAACATGGTCCGGGTTCGATCCGGCCAACGCACTCCTTTACCTTCTAAGCAAAAAGTTGTAAGAAGTTGGCATGAGCTAGCAACCCCTGTAAATAACGCTGCTACAGAAACTTCAAGCCACTAGCTTGAAGCCCTATGTTCCACTGGGAACGTGAAGAAAAAAATAAAACCCATTAGGAAGAAAACTAGTTGGGACTGTCGAGTTAATATCTCAGAATAAGTATAGAGGAACTGCGAATGAATTGTCCAGGCACTCAAATACCAACCATTAACCTTCCCTCTATCACCGAGGGTCGAACTCGGAACCACATGGTTGGTTGGCTAGCATTCTACTACTGAACCACCAATGGACGAAAGTACACATTTATCAAGTGCTAATTCGTAAACGAGAGACTGTGGATATGTTTTATATAAAAGTAAAAGCAAATTATTCTCATATAAGTGTAAGGGTAGCAGAGAATTCCACAAGTCTCAGCTGTCGCAAGTTACAACAATACAGGATAGTTGTAAGGAATTTGGAGGTCAAGTCTTTAACCAATCACTTCGAATATATGCAGGATCAAAAAGTTTAAAGTTGAAGTGAAACGGCAAACACAGAATTTTTTGCATTTAATTTGATCAACATTACCTGTTGTATTTCTTGATATTGCGAATAGTAAAACTGAAGGTCACATGTATTTTATTTTTCTTATTACTTTATGCCTTTATTTCACACATTTAGTACATAGGTGAGCGTATTGTTTTAGAAGATAAGAGCTTCTGGTTGTCAGCCACTCAAACAATACTCATATTTCGAATAATCGTCTGTGGTAATTTTTCTCTTATTTCAATTGACGAAAGGAACTGATATATGGCGTGAGATAAGACAAATGAAATAAATGTTTAAGCACCTGTATTCATTGTAAATCTATAACCTTAAAGACCAATTGACCAACTTAGTGATTACACCTTTAGTATCCACAATCCTTGGATGCACGGAATTTTAGTGTGAAAATGAATTTATCCATGTGACATGGAAGTTTCAAGTGGCATTTACTCACACAGTCTGAACTCTTACTTCCACCTAAACTTCACATTCTAGAGGACAGTTTTATGAGGATAGGCAGGTAACAAAATTTCTTTTAAACGCAAACTATATCACTTTTATGGTCATTATCCAGACAAATACTTTTTAACTCCATGATGAGTGTACAAAAAACGCAACATGTAAGCCCATTACAAAAGAAAAATAATGTTGCACAAACACAGTAAAGTGTGCGTCGGTGGCATAGCGGTTAGGACGCTCGCCGACCATGTACATGGTCCGAAGTTCGATCCCCGGCCGACGCACTCCTTTACCTCGCAAAGCCAGAAATAATGTTGGTAAAGAGGAAAGGTTGGGCATGAGGCTAGCAACCCCATCCTGTAAAAATAAACACTGCTACAGAAACTTCTAGCTTCTAGCTTGAAGACCTATGTTCCACTTGAAACGTGAAGGAATAAAAAAATACAGTAAAAGTGCTACAAGTCATAAGAATTTATACGAAAGAAAAATGGATAAATTTGAAAGTGAAATATAGCATAGATAAAAAGCTAATACGTGATTAACACTAGGATGAGCATTGATCTTTTTTACAGCTAAAATTCCGGACAGATAGTAACAATTTGTTACAGAGTTGTTTGTGAATTTGTGCTTTCTTATTGCAACAGCAGAAGGCAAGACACGCAAGCCAGGGTATATTTTCAATTACTGAGCGTGTGATTTTGGTTTACATTAAACGACATGAAATAGAATATTCAAATAGATACATGGTATTCTGTTGCTAATGCAGTATTTAGCTGTGGCAATAATATTCAGACGTTAACACCAACAAATAAAATAATTCTTACTGTGAGAACAGTACTCCGTTGGAACCGATTGTCGTTATCACAACACCACATTATTAGTTTACTAGCCTCTAAGTTGTGTATCATGGACATAACTTGTAATGGTAGTCTGTGAATTGTTCACTACCTGTGCATAGCACATGTGTATTATTATGTCAACAAAATTTAACTGAGTGAACTTTATGAGCATTATGTTACAGTTCATCATCACGCGGGAACGAATTAAGAGTTACTTCACTATTAAGTTGTAAGAGTAAGAATGAAAACTGATTAACAAATTCCTGCATCAATTTGACAGGCTGCATAAACGAGTATAAAATTTTTAAGGTGGTTGGTTAAGTAAGGTTATTGACCTTATGTCACGAGGCCACTCAGGTATGCCTTATCTTTATCTGTTGCTCAACTCATAATTAATACAGAATCATATTCAAACAGTTTTGAAGCTGTGCTAACGGACAAATAATCGTAATGACAATATTATTAGGTAGACAATAAATGTGTTTATTGGGAAGGGAATGATGAATAAACGTTCTACAGCCTGACTGTAGGTTTGTCCATTAAATTGTTTTCGAAAAACAGCTTTCAATGAAATATAAAGGTGCCTGGTAAAATGTCAACCTATTCGTTTTGAGCTACACTTGGGCGAAATTAAATAATATTTGTCAGCATCTCACAACTTCAGTCAAATTCATAGCTTAGTATTCAAGTATTGGTTTGTAGAGATTTGATTGATTGGTTACAGGATTTCATCATGAGCTGACATCGGTTAGAGAACCACTGGAAAGCCTGGGAGTACTGAACAGCTGTTTTGTCGGCCTAGTTTGGGACTCTTCATCAGTACGCACCCACCTTCTGGTTACTAGGCGAGCTCGTAGACCATAGCTTAGTACTACTATATAATTGAGTATCAAAATAACATTCCAGCGGTCTTTTATTTTCAACCCTTTACTGATTTTATATATGTCCAAACCAAGTTCACTTTTAACAGTTTGAAAAAATTGGGGTATTGGGTATATGATATTCATTATAATAAAGGTCCTTTTTGTATTTCCCAATGAATGAAAAATAAAACAGTATTGTTTTCACTGACGTTTCGCTACTTAATGCTAAGAGCTTTATGAAAGTATTATTAAATTATAATTTACAAAATCTCAGCTTATATATAACAACTTAATCATCGTTCCTCAGCATGGAGTCATTTTTGCGTTGTCAAATTGGCCAGTTGGTAAAGATAACAAAACCAAGTGTAGATTGTTGGATTTGATAAGTGTATAAAATCATAAAAGCACCGTTTGTTTACATAATGAAATTGCATATCACATTCATGTTGATTCTGTCCATCATTCCTATTCAGACAATTTGGATTCCATTTGATATGAAGTGCTTCTGATATCAGACGTTCTTTGTGACTTCTGAAATTTTTCTGAATTATTTCAATATTGTCAAAATCAATTTTTTGGCCTGATTCTATAGCATGTAGATCTATGGTTGATGATTTTTCCAGCTTTTCTAGTTCTACTGGATTTCTCGGTGGTCGAACAGATGCTCTACGGTGTTCATTTCTTCTGATTTTGATTTCTTATTGGGTACTCTTCTGATATCGTCTGACGTTTCTGATCTATATGGAATGACAACTGTTGAGGCCCATGTCTCCAGAATACGTTTTCGATCACATTTAATGTCGATGTTGATTCTTTTGATGAAGTTCTTTGGGTAGTTATTTTTCTTGAGAGTCTCAGTAATTTTTGATATTTCTTCTTTTTTTTCTTCTCATCCGTTATCGAAGAGTTTGCTCGTTTAAGAAGACTTGAAACAACTGATATCTTTGCGCTGATGGGGTGTGATGATCCGAAGTTCAAATATTTTTTGGAGTGGGCTTTCTTCCTGAATATAGATATATTAAAATATCCGTTTTCCCTCCTCTTAACTAGGCAGTCTAGAAACGTCTGTTTCTGCTTTCGAAGTAAACTGGATGCTGGGAGATAGATTGTTCAGTTTTTCCAAGAATGAATTGTGTAGATCGCGTTTTGGCACAACAAAAGTATCATCAACGTATCTTAACCATATTTTAGACGTGAGTATGCTCCAAAAGATGTTATCTTCAAATCTATTCATAAAAAGATCAGATAATTTTTGGGGAAACTGGTGAACCCATAGCATTAGTTCCAAGCTGTCTGAATAGGAATGATGGTTGACCTGGTTACAACATTACTGATTTTGTTGGGATTTTGGATGAAAATTGTATTTGAAAGTAAACTACCTTTATTTATTCACAGGTATTCGGTAAAAAAACACACCTTATTTTAAGCTAGTGTATCATCATATATGTATACTGTCAGTGAGGAGTTATTTACACTAATTGCAAAATCACGCTTTTTGTGTTGTTATTGTTTTTGTTAAGATACATCATTTTTCGAGAATATATTTCGTAAACAGTATAAACACTCTAAGAAAAAAATAATACAGTAATCTACGCGAATGGCACATGGTACATGAAAAAACATGTATGACTCATATTTTATAAATGCAAATTATTCTTTAGCAGTGAACGAGAGAAACACATTCCTTCTACATTTCATGAGCTTTTAGATAAACCACCCTAGTTGCACATTAAGAAATAGTGGAGATATGCTAAGTGAAAACAATCTGGAATCACTCAACCTCTGCTTTTACAATGTGTTAACTTGTGTATCTTACCTATTGTACTTTACTACTCCCCCCCTAGTCTTTCCTGGTCTACTGAAAAAGAATTATGTCATTTTCAGAAGGGTATTAAAGGTTGTTAGTACAGCAAATGGTGTGCAACTTAGTCGCACCAGTCATTGAAATCTACAACAGTTAGTCTAAGCTACGTAGGAAGGTGTAGACTTCCCGGTTGGGGTCCTCGGGACGGTAAAAACCAATGGTTGGAAACAATTGGTGACATGGCTTAAAATCGTTCTCAATGGCGCAAATGCATCCACTCCTTGTGACTTATGATTTCCAATGAAACTGTTTCGTTCTTCGTTATTACTATTCCTTTGTCTCACACCTCTGTTTACTGTCTATATTATGCATTTCTCCTACTTTCTTCTCTTGCTTTGTATGCTACATGGAGTGTGGCGACTTGAACTGGCGCACATATGTGCAAAGTTCTGTGTCGAAAATAGACAGACAGACAGTGCAACTTAGTCAACTTGTCACTATATTAGTTGATAGACATCTAAACTCATGCAAGAAATGGTCCAAATCTATATTGTCTGACTCACAGCACCCCTTTTACTCTCAACCCTTCTCTTGTATCTCATCTGGTAGAACCAGAAGTCAGTACAAAAGATTATATGCTCGTAATACCGAGTATAGGAACTCAACGGTATCATATTTTGCCCGTGTTCTATGTGATAGAGATAATGTAAAGCGTGAAACTTATGAATTACTATGTTGTTAGCTAAATAATTCGCCCTTTTATTATCTCCCATTTGTAATCCATGGTGACACCACCTCAATTAACTGACAATCTTAATTACTAACCTTATTATTATTTACAATTTTTTGTATATACATATGACTTCACTGTCACTACAAATATCACATAGTACTATTCCTAAAATTGTTTTTAATGTTGTTCGATATAATTGACTGATAATCTTAACTAAAAACATTATTATCAGTATTTTACAATTTTTGGTATGTTTATAACCTTACTGTCACTACTAATACCAAATAGGAACTGTCATTAACAATCCTGTAATATTATCTTTATTATTTTTTAAACATTATTCGATAAAATTAGATACAATACTGTACCAAATGCTGAAAATTCCACGCTGTAACATTAGTACTGTTTTGGAATAAAGCCAATAATAATTATTTAGTCTTATACCGATTAAGACTTAAAGAAAAGCATCTTTACACAAAAGAGAATGAGCTTACCCGAATAGAACTAGGTTGAAATAAACTCTTATTATTACTATCAGCTTGATTCAACTTTGTGAAATTTACTGACTTTTTATCCTCTACATCAACTTTTCTGTCCTGCCCATTATCCAACTTGACTTTCGAATCAACAGAAGAAGGTGAAGAATCTTCCGTTAGAAGAAAAGATATCTTCTTGAGCTTGGAACGAGGTGATTGTTTTTTAGGGGAACCGTTGAATTCAACTGAGTTATTATTACGACGATTAATATTTGATTCTATATCACTGGGATCTGAGTCATCGACTAAGGGGAAATTCAGATGGTCAGTTGCATTTAAATCCAACTTGCTGTCATTTAAGAAAAGAGAAACAAACAAAGCCGTATTTAGTTATATATTTTTTATGAAATCTGGTTCTCAGAATAAACAGTGAAGTCGATTTCTAACCAAAGAAAGGGCAGAAACATACCCAGAGGTAGGTGATGAAGATTCTTCCAATGAGATGAGGTTTCCTTTGATGGAATTGAAATCCGAGGGATATTTATGCTGAGCAGTACAAGAGATTTTATAAAGATAGGCTACCAAATTTGGATCATCAAATGGATTGAGACTCAGTGGAGAAGTGGAAGGATTTATTGAACTGGTCAATTCTGTACGCCGATCAAAGAATGGAATGTTTATTAATGGACATGAATTAGGAATTGGAGGTTTAGGAGGTGGTGAGCTACTGCCAAACACATTATTAGTAGGATCTAAATAACGCCAAAGTTTCGCTAGAAGTTCGCGATCTTCTTCAGTCAGTATACTAGATTTTTTCACTGAGGATGCATTTACATTAGAATCACAGTGAGAATGATTATTGAGTACTTCTGTATCAGTGATTTGTTTGTCACAGCCGTTTTTATTGCAATTGGTGGAATCTGATTCTTTGTGTGAATAGCTAAACAAATAAAAGAGACACAGCATTCTCATTAGTTGACAAACTAAATGTATAGGAAATTACTACAATATAAAACGGTGACACTTTTATCGTCAGAATAAAACTAGTCAGAGACAATAAACTTATATCGAATAATAGAAAGGATAACCGATATTTCTCTCACTTCTTCCTTTTTCGACTCAATAGCGGGGGCGATAATATCATACGCCATCAACTAATACAAATACATTTACTTTACTCATAGCCCTTTATTATCCAGAATCACCCACGCATTGTCAATAAGTTGATAACATAACATAACATAACCAGCAACAACAAGTAATAACAATGAAATCTAAACGTTATACACTAATAAAAAGCATGATAATAACATGATAATAACAAAGCGGCTTGAACAAACTGGATAGAAAGACAGGGAGTGTGTGTATTTTTTGCTACACAAAAACAATAGCTGCGACTAATTCTTTAGTGAATGACTTCTAATTATTAATACCAATCAGTAATAAGCATTAAATCATTTTCACACTTCCAATTTGAACACCATACTTTGAGGTATGAATATTTTCAGTTACTAAAGTAAACTTTGGTGAATTGATCATTTTGAAAACATCTCACTCATTTCATTATCTATATATATCACCAGTACACCTTAAGGCATTTCAGACTTTTTAATCAAATCGGATGCATTGCTGAACTCAACTCTGTAGAGTGAAATGGTCCTCCAGTACTGGGGATATTTTGATATCCTTAGTAAACCTATTTGGTTGACATATATATCAGTACTAATGATTATCTACGATTGCTAACACTACTCTAATCACCAACTGAAATTGACAAATGTATAATTCAGAGGTAAGTAAGCATTTTCTAAAAAACGTTGAGAATGAATACAATAAATATTTTATACCATGGTTATCAATACTGTACTTTCCATTACATTTGTTCTTGTTATATGTGTGACTTTTAAGCACATTTTCATACCAAAAATATTAATAAAACAATGAGAAAAAATAAAATAAAATGAAAATACACCGGACACAGATGTATTGCCATGCATCTTATGATCTTCTAATAGGCATAATTATCTACGATTAGCCTAGTTGAACCGAAGAAAGAGACTGCAAAATGAAAATCCCTTGTAAAAAATAGTGCAAATACTTTTTTGTTGCCTGTTGAAGAATTATAAAAAAGTTTTTTTTATAGGTGTACCAAAACTTGTAGACATCCAATAGATATTAGAATAGGGATGCACTGGTTAGAACTTTTACCAGCAAGACCAAAAAAATGTAAGCAACCTCCTATGCATAGACGGCTCAATCACTGAAAATCCAAGGATAAAAGCAGGTTACTGATAGCACTGAAGTTGAATATCACGAAGTAATTTGCATCAAATGGGGATAACAAACCATAAGTCCCTATTTTATACTGTTTCTACAAACACAACACTTTTAGAAAAGTGGATTCAGTCACGAGACACCTGAAGAGAAAGATTTTTACATTGGTTGGGTTAAAACTAACCTCTACATCAAGCAACAATGAAGAGTTAATCAGTGTACGAATTTGATCAATTTTCAAAGCATATTAGCTGTTACCATAATCTGATGAATATAAAATGCCTAACAACCTTTTCCTAGAACTATGCTTAGTTTCGAAATCATTTAAACGAAGGCAAATAAGCTAGCTTCCCCATTATTTATTTTGTTTGCAGAGATGCGTGTTGACAGAAACGTAATCCGAATTTAATCATATACACTATAGGGAATACAGATTACCTATTAGTAGTGACATTCAATATGACATGAGATACCCAGATTATGTGGATTATTAACTCAGGGAATATCTTGTTATAATAACATAGTAATATGAGAATTCATTACATTATACACTTTTTCTACAACACAATAGTTACTATTCTTTGTAAGTAATCGATAAAGTGATGCTTATATATGGTAAAATTAGGCCGGAATCTAAGTTAGTTATAAAATAATAGATAGAGGACAGATATCGTCTTTATATATATATATATATATATATATATATATATATATATATATTAGACAGATGATAGTGCCGTTATACTTCGATAAATGAAAGCCATTGTTGAAATATACATAGAGAGTTGGAGGTGAAAAGAATTTCAATAAACAGGTCAGTATTTACGGAAAACAATAGGTGTACTTCAGTCTCTTTTTTTAATATTAAAAGTAATCGTTAAATAGTTTAACAGTTTGAATGAGTTCGTTATAATTTCAGTTAATCTAACCGCCTATTTTATTCAACTAGAGAGATTATTAGTTAGGCATATACACTCATCATTCACCCGTATAAACACTATGAATATTAATCTGAGTGAATGATCAGATTACTTTCATTGCATGAAACGACATGCTTGCACACATTTATTTTACTTCTACTTGCACAACAGGACAATATATGTGTATCTAGGATGAATGCTGTGCAAAGCTGAGTTGAATAAATATAGAAATTTCTAACAAACTGATTGTCATAGCTAAAGATATAAGTGAAAATACCTCCAGAAAAAAAAGATATATTGTGATATTTTAAGAGTATTTATTGAAATGTTTTTAGGACATGTGTCACTTAGAGACCCCTTTTGAAACCTACAGATGATTGACTAAGAAAGAAATGCTAGTTCGTTGAAATCAATAGATCGAATAAGCTAACTAAACAACCAAGTGATCCAGTTACATAAATCAGACTAATTAGAGTTCGGTATGTGATGCATTTATTTTCCACTTTTAATATGTTTATAAGTATCTGGTGATAGGTTTCTTATGAAATAATTGTATTTGAAAACAACCCACATAGTATCTATATATTATGACGAAAATTTTAGTGTTTTCAGGAGTTTATTTGTAGGGATTTGATTTGTTTTTCGAGTTTGCCCAGGGATTGATATCAGTTAGAGAACTATTGAAAACCAGGGCTTACTGAACAGATGTTTCGTCCTAGTTTGGGACTCTTCATCAGTACGCACCCACTGGGTTTCGAACCCAGGACCTTCCGGTTGCACTGGCGAAATCGTATACCATTCAGGCACTGGGACTCAACTTAATGGCCAGCCAATGAATTCTAACTTCTACCAGTTCGTGATTTCAGCGCGACGACCACCAACCAATGTCATCCAGGAGCATTTGTTCTCACTCCCAACAGGATGGACCCCACTGGTCACGACTTTTACTAGAACTCCAGGAAATCCTGTCTTGTAGCCAGTCCCTAGCGAACATCAGATTAATTTTTCAAGAGTTGGTTTGTAAGGATTAGATTTGTTTATCCAGTTTGCCCACGGATTGATATCAGTTACAAAACCATTGGACTTGAAAATTTTAGTGCACACATATTTCAGATATTTTAACCGAATTTTAAATTATTTTTTTGATAATCATATGTACATCAAAATGAATTGTTTCAGAAATTGAAACATCTTATTTTGCATAATAAACCAAATTCTTTAATATTTTTATTTAATAGTCAGTAGAAAAAACAGCAGGTCAGAATGAATTGCTAAAAAAACATAGCATAAATATTTATACATGTAAAGAATTTTGTTTTTGAAAAATGTATTTAGGTAGGTTTATTCGAATTATGTAATACATAGACACTAACCAACATTCGTATAATGATGCCTCCATACATGATGGTTCGATAAGAGTGGTGTATCCAACATTTTTCAGCAGTTCAAATACAGTCTACAAAGAAATATACAAAAATAGATGAAAATAGTAATACGATTGATATATGATATGCATACTGGCTTTAACAACCCCCCCCCCGCACGCATAAACACACACATATATAATAAAATTCTTCATAGGAAACTTGTTAGCGGTCTCCATAGAAAACAATCCTATTTCTGTTATAGTAAATTAATTACTGAAAAAAGAATCTCAAGCTTTTTGTGAATTTAGAAAAAACAACAAGTTGAGCGAAGAAGTATATTCCTTTTCAATTATTTCCTCATCATCGACTCTACACTAATATATAGTTTTTTACATCAAAATGTTTTACCATTCAAGTGGTTATTTTAGTTAATCAGTTTTAGGTATAGGAGGTCGGGGTGAAATTAAGAGGTTAAAGGTCACCAAAACAATTAACTAATAGATGTCAGTAACAAGATAGGAGGGGTGAAATATTAATTACAGAATTCAAGATAAGTTGATTCTTAGGCGTTAGCAACAATTTATTACACAAGCGAAAAATTTGTAAAATAATGATGACTTAGAAGAATAGGATGACTCAGAAGAATTATGTAAAATGCAAACAAGATAAAAGAATTAGCTAGAATTGTAAAAATTAACCAGATCAAAAGATAGTTACAAGGGGAGGGGAAAAACTGTTTTCAAAAACTTAATACATATTATGTAGTTAACCATGACAAAGAAAGGGGCTGTATAAATTTTTTTGAACACACAGATTTTGCTTGTTCAGATGAATTCCGATTGCCTCTGATGTATGTAAAAGCAGTACTAGTAAACCATGCGATAGGTCTAGTGACATACGACAAATAACTCTAAAAGCTTTGTTAGAGTCAACTTGATGACCAGTCTCGACGGGATGAGCTTGTAGTGAGCTGCGTATAGCTTTATTCGAACCTTTGCCAAACCAAGGTGGGGGATGTTCAGAGGTTCGACGGTGAACTTGCTTGGTTGTACGCCCAATGCACAGGCAGTTAAACTGGTAAATACAGGTGGAAGAGGCGAAACAGGGCAGTCTGTCTTTATTACTTGAACTAAGTATTGGTCGACTAGTAGATATATAACATAGCCTAGCTGCTTTGAAAGTCCTTCTGAAGGCGCTTCTCAGACATTGTGATAAGATCTCGCTATTGACATCACCCATGAATTGTAATCTTAGGGAGACTGATGGATTTATGAATTAATAAACATTTCCAGCCATGCAACAACGATGGGATTTGTTGCATTACCATTGAAATAAATTGTATTTAATTAAGCTATCTTTATACTAACTGGTAATTAGATAGTAATTAATTCGGTTCTCCAGTTTTAAGCGTGTTAATCAGAATTTATTGGTCAACCTTATACTGATACTACATATTATGAAGCGATAATCAACAGAAAACTATGTTTCCTGTTCTTTCACTCTCATCAGCAAGGCATACCGGTAAGCTTTATGAAACGTTTTACTGATTCCATTGATTTTTGTAGGTAGAAGAAAGTCAAACCGTTCTTTTTCACCAAGTCGTATTTTATATGTAATCTGTTCAAATAACAGAAATCGCACTTTTCAAATACTGGCTTTACTATATATGGCAGACCAGTTAAGCAGATTTTGAAGGTATAAAAGGGTCACTAAAGGAAATTACTTATTATATTAAGAACTCAATGTCTTTTTTAATTTCCTAAACAAACTGTATAAGTGTACTTACACCACTATTTCATGTAGGCTGCTGGACAAACTTTAGATATCATAAACAGCTCATTTTTTAAGTCTCGTGTCCTACGTAAAGATATATAATATATACTCTTCTGAATCCTTTTTAAACAATCGTGTGTATTACGGAACTAAATTATCGTAGGTAATCGCACTCTAAATGGTTGGCAACTGAGACACAGTGCTTTTTTGTTGATTTGAAGCAAAATTATCCAGTTTGACCACAGATTGATATCAGTTAGAGAACCATTGAACACCAGCACTGGAGTACTGAACGGCTGTCTCGTTAGCCTAGTTTTGGAATCATTGGCAGTACGCACCCACTGCCTAGGTTCGAACCAAGGGACTTCTGGTTACAAGGCAAACTCGTATACCATTCAGGCACTGGAATTCGCCTCAATGACCAGCTCATGAATTATAACTTCTACCAATTCGTGATTTTTTAAGCGCGACCAGCAACCAATGCTACAGGCGGGAAATCCATCCTCACTCCCGACTGGATGGACCTCACTGGTCACGACTTCTCACTAGAACTCTAGGAAACGACGTCCTGTAGCAAGTCGCTAGTGAGCATCAGATTAATTTTCAAGAGGTGGTTTGTAAGGATTAGATTTTTTTATCGAGTTTGCCCACGGAGTGGTATCAGTTAGAGAAGCATTGAACACCAGCACTGAAGTACTGGACAGATGTTTCATCCTAGCTTGGGAATCATAGGCAGTACGCCCCCACTGCCTGGGTTCGAACCCAAGACCTCCCGATTACAAGGCAAGCTCGTAGACCAGTACTCCCTGGTTTTCCATGGTTCTCTAACTGATATCAATCCGTAGTCTAATCCTTACAAACGAACTCTTGAAAATTATCCAAACCTGTATTTGAAGATACTGTCACTGAAATTTTCGGCTCGCGACTGACTTCCCTCAGGAGTGATGTAGTATTTTGTTATAATCTTAATATAACTGTCCGAAAATTAAATGAAAGTAATCTTGCATCCTGTCTTTGTGAGAAACAGAGACAATTCGACGAGTCTTTATATCAGTGCCAGAAGCATTTTCATCAAGTTAATTTTTTTCCATGTTTTCAAAGTGGAAAGTATGCACTGATTGGAAAAGAAGCAGAAGATATAGTATATGCCATACAAAGGGATATGCAGAAAGATAAACAATGAAGAAAATAATAACAAGGTTGACAGATCAAACAATTAAACAATACCAAGTTCAAACTTCAGTATTCGCTTAGTCTCCTTTCTTCCCCCCCCCCCTTTTTAGTACCTATCTACTCATGTTTGTTTATCTTGACTTTTCTCTTTTATTCTCCTCCACTGATTTTTTCTTTCTTCTAGATCTAGATTTCTTAAATCAATAATTGGTAAGTAAACAAGGAATAAGGTCTCATGGGAGAATACTATTCAATGAATGAAATTGTTTTCGATCATTTTAGCAATAAAGAAGAAAAAACAAAATAGGGGGATAGAGAAAGGCTAAAGTGTATTATTGAAATCGCATGAATCGAATTCATCAATCCATGAAACTAATGAAATCAAAGTAAAGACAAAGAAATGAAAACAGTAATATCATGCAAGGATGAGTAGAAATCACTAATGTAATCAAGTTTTTCGTCAGACGAATATGCAGATTGACGGGAGAACCACTGATGAACATGTTTACATTTCACCCAGTCCTTTACAAAAATAAACATGTAAGATAAAGTCCATCAACTCAACAGCTTAATACTTCTATAGTTATCCATGAATCCAAAAGTATATTACACTTTTTTTCTATTACTATTTGTGCAATCAACCTTCATCTCTGTTTACCTAATAATAACCAGTTTTCAGAATGATATTTCCTAATACCCAAAAGGTAATTCAAGTTAATTCCCAGACATCGTAGAAATATCTGCAAAAGGAGCCGGCGTGTCAACAGAAACTGAACATTTCTGTCCAATCAGTCAAAGGGAAAATCAATAATAATAAGTAAGAAAGGTAAATATATGTTGAATATGAAATAAATTACCGATTAAAGAAAATATGGAGATATTTATTCACAAAAATCACATTCGCTAGTGATTCTGTGCAACTGAAACAGCTCAACGAAGTTGGAACTATTTTAAGTTATTATGTATTTCATATTGATGAGAAAATTTAGATTTATTCGTTTTTTATTACGCTACTACGAATGAGAAAAACAGAGATTTCTCATTTTTGTACATTGTTTCCAGGGTCCGACAGATAAGTTCTCAGACTATATGAATTTCGTGACATTTTTAAAATGTTCAGGTTTCACTATTTGTTGTTTTTTTTTTGCTGCAAATATTAGTTTTTTTTAATGATAACATTCACTTTCACTGTGTGCTAAGGTGATCGGTGAAAGACATTGGTTAATTGTGATAATATTTAAGTGCAGCAGTGTGGCTCACTGACTCAGGTACTTGCTTAGGTACACACCTACTTTGACTCTGTTAAGTGGCTAGTATATTGAGCTCATCAAGTGTGGCTGGTATTCTAGTGAACTGAACTGAATTACCGACGGAAAACTCTTCACAAGAGCGCATCATTTCATGTTTCCAGACTTTCAAAAATCATAATTAACAGTAAAAATAAAGTGAACAATAATGTGCAAGGGAAAGATAAGGCTGGTGGCGATTTCCAAAACATAGCGCATTATGACGACTGCATACGTCTACGGTACTGGTAACGATTTTGAGCCATATCACAGAAAGTTACAAACTAGTGATTCGTATCACTTGGAGGACATTAGTCTGAAACTCGTTAAGTGGCTCAAATCAACAAAGACTTCATGGATTAGTGCCATGTCTTTATCTGGCTACCCCTAAATCTTTTCCAACCTAGTCCTATTTCACCTGAATTTGCTCATTGAGTAACACGTATCCTAGTCCAGGTGAATGACTTTAGTGTATTTGGGTTCTCAGGACTGGATGGTCAAACTGTACAGTTTTTATTGTCTTTCTCGACAACATCTTCAGAGCTGACTTCAATATGAAATTACGACTACACCAGAAACCTGCCCTAGTTATCTTAGTAGATGGAACTTCATAACCTCCGACTGAATTCCTCTATTTACCTAACAATATACATAACCTTACTGTTAATGCTCACATTACGTCACCTAACACAAGAGACTGAACGGACACACCCATGGTCGATAAAAACGTATGAAAAATAACCATTGACATGACCTAAAAAGACAAAGGTCAGCAAAGAAAATCCTTTTCATAACTTTACTGCAAAGCTATACAGTTATGTAGTGTTGTAAAAGATAATAAGGACTGCCTATAAGGTCAATCAGTTAAATAGGTCGGTAACAAAACATATGAATTTACATATTAAACAAAGCAATAAGTTACGTCATCTAAAAACAGTAAGTGGTGAGTATCGCTCATAACGTGTGACTCATCTTTATTATTTGCTATTAAACCCATTTATTTATACTCCCAACAGAGGACTAAAAAGTAAAAAATTTTACAACAGCTCATTTCAGATCTAACCTGAAGCTACGGATCACTGGTGCAGGATTTCGAACTACAAACAATGATTTACCAGCTCAACTACACCTCACCTACCACAATCCAGACAGATACATAGAATCATTTAGCTATTATCACACTAAAGGTGTGGTTCACAGTCTGGTACAATAAAATACATTAGGCTGTAGAATTTGAGATGGGAACCAACTTAACATCGTTCATTTAGCCGAATTACAGTTGTCGTGAGTAAAATTATCAATTATTATTATTATTATTGTTCCCTAGGGTTCCTAGTGGAACATAGGGCTTCAACTGCACGCCTCCACTTGTTTCTGTCTTCTGCTGTACTTTTCACCTGCATCCATGTTAGTCCATACTGTTTCAACTCTTCTTCACATGATCTCCTCCATGTCACCCTTGGACGTCCCACTTGCCGCTTCCCTTTCGGGTTCCACTCGAGCTATGGCCTGACGTGCGATGTCACCCAGCGGCCTCCTCAGCGAGTGTCCAATCCATCTCCACTTTCTCCTGCATATTTGTTGAGCGATTGGTTTTTGTTTTGTTTGTTCCCATAGTTTCTTGTTGGTGATTCTTTCCGGCCATCTGATCTTGAGTATAGAACGAAGACAGCTGTAATAACCTGAAAAGTACCAATGAACGGTACCCTACAGGCTTAAATGATTGTAATTCTATATAATTAAAACAAGCATACAAACAAAAGGTGAAAAACCTACCAGAGCAGCCGATTGAAGTTGACAAAATAATAGTTCCCCATCATTCTGCAAGTCTTGTAATAAATCTTTATCTTGTATGGAATAAGTTGATTCAGAAAGTATAACATGTTCATGGATATGATTATCTTCACCGGAAGGATAAATAACAGTTGGACCAAATATGTCATTTACAAATTTCGCTGAAGATAATTTATTAATCCAATCGGTGAACATTGCATGTGCTTCGTTGAACTGATTAATTCTCTCCATAATGATCCGGCTTCGTGAATAAAATTAAAACCAGAAAAACAGTGAATAAACAATCACAAATGAAATGAACTCTAAGCATTCTGACTATTCATATGTAAATTGTTACCAGGCTAAAAAGGTGATTATTTACTGAGTTTATGCACACACACACATGGTGTTACAGTAATCTATAAGATAAAGTACATATTGGTAACATTGTGCTAAGTTTATACTAGAACAAGTCAAAAGGCGAATTTGCTGCAACTCACTCCGAGATTCTTTCGACTTTGTCAGTTCTATTGAAGACGTTAATGTTTCCAATCAAAACATGTTCTCATTAGATATGGCATCACTGTTTACAAACGTCCCACTAACCGAAGGAGATAAACATTGGTATACCCACTGAATATTTGAAGGAACTCCTACTGAGATACACCCTGAGCGCTGACAGCTCTTTTAATAACGAAATATATCGACAAAAAGATGGTATAGCTATGGGCTCACCACTTGGCCCGTTGTTCTCAGACTTTACCATGTCATAACTAGAAAACACACATCTAAAGAAAATGATTGACAACTTTGGATTCTACAAGAGATACATGGACGACATCTTCATTATCTCCAACAATGAGGAGGATTTGAATAACATCTTGGACTTCTTCAATAGCTGCCATCCAGCAATTCAGTTCACACTAGAGAAGGAATCTGACACAAAAATTTCTTTTTGGGACGTCCAATTAACAAGACGTGAACAAGATGGAACACTAAAAGGATCCATCGACAGAAAGCCGACGTGGAACGGATAACTTACTAACTTTCACAGTTGGGTGCCCCTATATACAAAACGAAACCTGATCCGCTCACTGAGCTACAGAATTCGCAGCATTTGCAGCCCTGATACTATAGAAGTGGAGTTAAACACCCTGAAGAGAATCTACCTAGAACGTTTTATCACAAAATCTATGGGATCTAAACCACCAAAACCACCCACACTCTCTGTTCCCAAAAAAAAGTTTTTACCTGAACCTACAATTCTATGGAGATTCATCAACAGAAATACTGAGAAACCGCCTGTCCTGCTCACAGAAGAAAACTGTCTTCGCGGCTAAACTCCAACTAACATTCTCTACGAAACCAATAATTCGCATGAAAGTGAAGGATAAGCTACCACTGTTGGCCTCATCAATGTACATCTACCAATTCACCTGCTCGTGTGGAGCTAGGTATGTCGGCCGTGCACGGTGTTTACTATCCAAACGTACCATCGAACACTTACCCTCATAGTTTTATAAAGGAGAAAAAAGGTCCCCCGAAGCTCTATTCTGGAACACCTGATCGAATTGGAGCACCAAGCAAACCCACAAAGTAACTTCAAAGTCATCTACAGAATACTTGGGAATCCTGCTAAAAGAGTACGAATCAAACTTCTTCAAACCGCAGAAGCAATGGCAATTCACATATTAAAACCTGAACTCTGCATACAAAAGAAGTTTGTTCAGTCATTAAATCTACAGTGGACCTAACCTATCTTAACACCAAATACATAATTTTGTTTCGTCTTTTTTTGCTTGTTTGTTTCTTAATTGTATAATATATTCCCCCACCCCTTATTAAGTCTCTACCTTTTATTACCACTGTTGTTAACTTGACTTTTGTTCAATTTTAATTTTAGCTGAGCTCTACTCAACCCCATCAATTAGATTACGTCACTCAACTTGCTTATTTAATCTTGCTTTAATTTCTTTCCGATTAACGCTTTCTACATTACGTAATTTGGTAACTAAAAATTTACAATTCTAATGACAAATCTTCGAAATATTCATTTTTTTGCTAAGAAAATTAACTCTATATATGCGATTGTACAGCTTGAGAATGATATCACCGAGAAAAAGCAACTCTTCGCTGAACGTCTTTTCTTTAATATGACTCAAAGGTAAAGACCTCAATGAACGTCTAGATTTCGTTAGCGCTCATCAGCAAAACGTATCTGCAATCTTGAAAGAATTCACTTTAACCCTTGCATACTCTAGACAACTTAACCTATTAAAATATAATTGACTATTAGTGCGTCTCTTTATTTTAGATAACTGATCAATAGTCAAAGATTGTATTGTTTCAGTCATGCTACCTGAGACAATATTGTAGAAAAACTACGAAATGATTTCATCTCGTAACATTTGTCTTCTGAAAACCATATTTAAACAAATGGCATCATAAGATATCATTCATTTTTTCTGAACATTTTTACCACAAAAGTATGGTTACTTCGCCGAAAATCTTTTATTTGTCTATTTTATTAAAATATTATTTAATTATTGAATATGAATGAGTACAAACAATTCAGTATTAGTTTAGTGAAATTACAGAAATGAACTTTAAGAGATCACGTGTCGGATTGTGAATCACTGGTCCATGTGTTCAACTACCTATTAATCAATAAGTCATGAATTTGAATATATATATTCCACCCACTGATTATTTATATGAGTTGCTTTAAACATAAATTGAATTGATTGTGCCTGTTGTTGATTATGATGTAAAGAAGAATACATATTTCGTCTTATAGAAACACTTGTATGACACGAGTAACTTTCTCCTCAAAACAGCTGAAAATTGATTTGTGTGCAAATAACTTTACAACAGTTTCTTGTTAATCATCATTGAACACACAAAGAACTATCCAATGTAACTTAATCATACTTATGACTCAAATTTATCAAACCAAATGTATTCTCTTGTTTGAAAAATGTACCTTATAATAAAGAAGAGTATATTTTGAGTACTCTAGAAAAAAAAGAAATCACTTTGAGTTGGCGACAGAAGTCAATTGTAGCGACAAACTTTTACATTTTTGCTTATCACAACCACTAATATATATTTAATATTTTGTTTCCTTGCCAAAAGTGAGTTTGGCGTATATTGAATGAAAGCATCATTATAAAGCTGTCAGTTACAAAATCTTTACTGAAAAATACATAGGTGGTTTATTAGGCTTGCCAAAAGAGCATGTGACAAAGGCATGTACTATGAGCTTAGGACAAAAGAGTTAAAACCTTGAAAACACTAAAATAAAAAAATAGTTACTTTTAGCGATATTCATCAGAAATAGATGCTTGAAAGTTTTACATAATTTTTAGTGGGGGAAAAGTAAGTGATTCGAAAATTTTCAGCCTATGAAAATAACTACTACATCTTATACGCATACAGATACATTTGTCTACAATTTTTCGGATGCTGCATATAAGTCGTGTAATTAACACGTCCTTTGCTTCATCTGTTTTCAAACGACAACTTGCGAGATTAGCATATTCAAAAAAACAGTTGCAAAAAGTAATTGTAGGAAGGAAAAGAAAGTGATGTCAATTACATACAATAAGATGACATGTTTGCTAGTGCTATAAAGTAACTGTAAAGAAAAAATTAATTACAGGATTTCATCATGAGCTGACATCAGTTAGAGAACCATTGGAAAACCTGGGAGTACCTGGGATGTCAGCTCATGATGAAATCCTGTAACCAATCAAATCCCTACAAACCAACACTTGAAAAATTAATTATTTTCAACTGTAAATAGCCAAACTAAAAAAAATAAGTGTCCTGAAGCTAAATTCATGAAACATTGGAAAATATGAACAAGTTTCAAGTTAGATAAGAATGTAATTATCTATATTTTGGGTTTGTGCGATAAGACGCACATGAAGGCAATTCAAACACAACTGTTTAACCGTATGTTTAACTATTTACAACCACCTGTTGCCAATGTAATTCTGGTAGTATTAAGCTAGTGAGCATTCTTTTCACGTTTTAAAACTTTTCACTTTATGAACTGTTGCTGACATTTTTTGGACTATGTTAAGCTGACTGCTAGTTTGGTATGTGAGATAAACAACTAAATATTTATCAGATTCTTTTAATTTTAGTGAAAAAATGTTAAAGCAGAGTAAGAGTTTATCGCTTAGTGGGTGATTAACTTCACCGCCAATCTATGTGCGACATATACTCACTATACGTGTGATAACGTAAGGATACATGTTAGGAAGGTGTTGAGAGTTTAAAAACACTTTGAATTACACCATCTAAAGTCATGAGTCTGTAACGTCTCTCTCAAAGATTTCAAACAAACAGCTTATGATTTTCCTACACGACTCATAGACACAGTCAGCACCATCTGGGATGTTTATTATGCTATAATTTGGCTAATTTTAAGTATCTACAAATTTATTGAGTATTTTTCTGATATATAACAATAACAATCCGGATGAAGGTTCCAGCATAAATACAAAGTGTCAATCCATAGGACTTTCTATATTGAGTTAATTCTCGCCCTTTCATCCTTAACTAATTAGTATACCTTACCTACCGAACAAGGCAGCAAAAAGATTCTTTCTAATGCAAGTTAGAAAGAATTCACTAGTGCTAGTGCTCAACTGTTAGGTCCCACATCACCTACTGAGAAATATTTTTTTCCTTCACGTTCACAGTGGAACATAGGGCCTCAAGCTAGTGGCTTGAAGTTTCTGTAGCAGTGTTTAATTCTTACAGGATAGGGTTGCCTCCTGTCCAGCCTTTCCTCTTTACCAGCATTATTTCTGGCTTAGCGAGGTAAAGGAGTGCGTTGGCGGCCGGGGATCGAACCCCGGACCATGTACATCGTCGCCGAGCGTCCTAACCGTTATGACACAGACGCACTTACTGAGAAATATTTAGTGGTTACTAAACTACTTCTACTACTGTTAGATTTCTGTTTCTAGCTGTGTTTCAAATCACCGAGACCTAGTGTCTAGAGGTAGTTAGACCGAAAACCTGTATTTAACTCAGTATTTAACGCAGAAAGTGATTCATTAAAGTAGGTAGCAGTAAAAAACAAACAATTATTTGCAAACGATTTAGCCTCGAATCATGAAGCATTTACTCGTATTTGAAAGAAAAAAAACTGTCTATACTTCTCGAATCATGTTCACCTCACTCAAACTGCGGATACAATTTATGATTTTTTGAAGTAATTCACAGTAATTCACGGGAGAAAAGTAATGATAACATTCTTTTTCTAAATAATCCCCTCACTTATAAGAGAAGTACAAGATTACCTAACTTTGAGGTTTTTCAATTGAAAAAAACCAGTACTCCCTGGTTTTCAATGGTTCTCTAACTGATATCAGTCCGTGATCAACTCGTAAAACATAACTAATCCCTACAAACCAAACTATAGAAGATCAGGACAGTAATAAAAGATCATTATCAAGGTGTTTAACCAAAAAATGTAGAAGTGACAGCAGCCAATCACACAAGAACCACAAAATAATTTGTGAGCGAAGGAGAAGTCGAATTATGTGTATATAAGCTATGTATTGATTAAAGTCATCCAGGAATCGTATTGCTGACTTATGAGCCTTTTCACAAAAATAACATATTAAGTAATTTAGAGACTAAGTTACATGCATCATTCTTACGGGTTAGAGTCAGCAGTTCCAGTCGCCCATTCCTTTTCATGTGGTCATTGAGAAATAAGAAAGAACTCAAAATTTGACCGTTTTGTTTAATGGCCCTCGAACATTAAGAATAAAGTAGTGTTATAGTACTATTTAGTGAAACCGAAATCGAAGACTTGAGGGTTGGTGAGACTAGTAGGATAGAAAAAGACGATTTCCCTGGCAAAGACGAAACGTAAGGCGAACTCAGAACTACGTGTCTAACTGCTTTATGGTGATAATTTGATACTACAATTAACCTATGACTAGAATAACCTTTGAAGAATGCTTTCAATATTTAAATATGTAGGAACCTAGACACTAGCTAATGCACGGAGGAAATGCACACTATGTTTGATGATAAAGATGAAACCATCAATTCAAAAGCGAAACCAAAGTTATAGGAGATTTAGCGTTCAGGGTTTAGTCCTGGGCAATACTGCGACGAATAAAAAGTCAAAAGGTAGATTAAAATCCACGTTTACAGCAGCTACTCTGATACTGAAAAATGGTATTATTCTTTAATATTTCAGTAATATTTTATCCCCAATAGAGTGAAAAACAGCAGAAAGCTAAAATGCCGAAATAAGAAACTATGATCACATTTATTACTGAGTGTTATTAGTAGTTGTAAACCATTAACCTCGACCAGCCAGATAAAACAGAACTAAATATCGTTTGGCCATTTCACTGGTTTGGGGTCGACTTCAACAGCGGTGTGCTCGGTTTCAAAACATTTGTATTATATCATGCATAAGATAACTACATTAAATTCATCCGTAATGTTTAAACATATTTAAATATTAACTCGGATTAAAGTTTAATTCAAAACTTTTGTGTATAGATTAGTAAAATGATATAAATGCTCAAGAGGTATTTTTTTATTTATTTATTTATTATTTTGATTTACAGCTTGATTCCACACCGTATTTTCAGTACAAGTGTGGAATTTTCGGCATGGATATCGGTAGCCCAAATTCAGGCCGACCATAGATATCGGGTGTGCGCCGGCAGGGGATCGAACCCCGGACCATGTGCATGGTCGGCGAGAGTCCTAACCACTGTGCTCATAGTGGATACATGGCGCTCCATACGCTGAGATCTCTTAATGCTATAAAAAAGGTAAACACCCAACAGTGGAAAGACATTACTTCCCCTACCACCTCATGGGAATACATGATATTAGGTAGTGCCTGTATAATCTTGACAAGTGTTCACTATACCACTAGAAAAGACTGCTGAAACATACGCGATAAAACTGCAGGGAAAACAACGAAACTTGACATTCTGATGATCATAAAGTAATAGATTTCTCGTGTTACAAAATAATTTACTTACTTATCAAGCACACGTTGACTATTATTTTCAGCATCAGTTGACGAAGGGAACTGAATACATGCGGCACCAGATGCAATGCGTCCACGAATTAAGCGGGCACATTCAGTTAGTTGATTAACTAAATGTTCTCGATTGAACGGTCTTATAACTTGGCGTGTCAAATTGGATGTATAGGCAAGTTCCAAAATCAATTCAGTATACGACTGTGAAAAGTCCAGTGGTGGCTGTTTGTAAAAATAAGTATTCATAAAATGAAGGAACAAAGTAAGTAATAGGTAGTTAATACAAAAACACAAAACTGCATGTACTATGTAGAGTATCAGGAACAAGACAAACAAATAAACCAAGTAAGGTTGCAACCTCCTGGTTTAAAGAAGCTAAACTGATTCCGCTCATCAACACTTATCCTCCTTTATTGGGATGTGATTAATTACTAACATCTACATGACGATTTTTGTAACTTAATGATCAAACAATTTTTTTTCAACATTTTGCCATATCATTGTGTTACCTAATTCACAAACTGACAGTCGAAACAATTTGCGAGATGTAGGGTCTGAAATAACGTGCAAATATATTTATGCAGTGTAGTAAAGTTGTACTCAACCGAGAAATACTGGTCTAAGCTACGAAGGTGATAAAGTGAAAATTACGTTGACAAAATTTCTTCTATCATTTAATGACGGTGAGAAAGTGAGATGTGCGTTTTACTACTAAAAAACTGGAAGAATCCGATCACTGCTTTAGGGAAAAATTAACATATCCTACCTTTATTCGCCATACAAACTGAACGAAACCAACATGAATGTTTTTACGATTTTAAATGTTTATAATCCATATACTTCAAACACTAATGGATTTATTTTGCAACCTCTGAACTCTTACTGTTTGAGTTACCACTCTACCATTCTCTTTCTAATGAAATTTACGTCAGTCAATACGCTGAGTTACTTAAACTCTAACACTTATCGTATTTCATCTATATACACTATGATGGCATATGAATAAAGTCTCAAAGGTGGTGAAGTATCACAACACTTAATAGATATATAGTCTTGTTATTTAAGAAACTTCTCCGTAATTGTTGAGATCCATTTCTAGAAACCACAGTACATGTGATGACGCCTGAGAGTATAAAAATGGGTTTTTATCTTAAATTATCACATTAAGGACACTTATTCGGAAGCGTACTGATAGGACTAGAAAGACAAGTTTCGCTTATATAGGTCTGATGTCAACTATAATACATAAAACTAAGTACCAGCTCTACTGTCTAGTCTTTCAATATAAATACTGACAAACCTTCAAGACATTTAGCGAAAAAATGAAGCAAATACAGTGTGACGTACGACTTTGACTCGAGCATCCTTTTTCCTCCTATTGAATGAAGTAAATCGAGCAAAGGGATTTGAAAACTTTGGCTGTTGTAAAATTGATTTCCGGTTTCCGTTTGATTCTTTAGGATGGACGTCATTTTCAGTGTTATTTCCATTTAGAACCAATTTAGAAAACTTTTTCACGAAGTAATTGCTTCTTGGTTCGGCTGAATTCGCGCGACGACGTCGGGGAATTCCTGGGATAAATTCAATCATAAAATGTGCATAAGATAGACATTCATCACTTACAGTAAAAAGGCAAGTGCACCAAATTCACATTAATTAGCAGTAGTTTATGTCTAAATATAAGAAGACGGACTAGTTGTCTAGAGTAAAAACTCCATCTTGTATAATTAACGTGCACGTAGTCTATTGTACAGTCAGCATCATATAATACACACTGAATCAGAAGGAAAGTCAGTAGCAACCTTTGGGGCCACGAGGAAATGAACAGGAAGCATTGTAAATAAATGTGTGACGAAACTGATAGTTACAAATCCGTTATATCTACGACAGTTATGTAACAACCGAGTTGATTAGAAATGAGAATAAATAAGCACACCACTTTTGAACATTAAGCTTCGCCACAGAAATCAGTGATGCAAATTTAAAACACCACGAATAAATTAAGCTTTTGACTTTTCTAAAATATATAAAATGCATCGTATGAAAGGATGATGACAATGTTGTTATGAGTCTCTTTCCTTTTAATAGTGTCTATAAGAATCTTACATTCCATATCCAAACAAGCTATATGGGAACAAATACGGAATAAAACCTCATTCATTTGGTATACTATGATAGCTTCTGTCAAAATCAGACTTACTGAATAGTTTGAAAATGTAGTTTTGCAAACAGATGGAAGAATATCAGACAGTAATGTGATTTAAAAGGAAATTATTATGGGGTGCTTTAGTACCTCAATACTGCTGCGAAGTAACCAGTAACTTAAATAAAAATATATGCGTACCGTAACTTATTTAGTTTTATGGAACTTACTAGACTGACTGTAGGCCATTTCATAAACTTTGGAAACATAACGCGGTAATTAACATGCGCGCTCTGACCTTCTGCATAGTCTCAGTTAATGGTGTAGCAAAACACAGTAACAGCATATTACATGTTCTTGATAAACTTATGTTTCTATCAGGTAAATCATACAATAAGCGTGTTATAATGCATCGGTACGATACTGGCTAGTTAGAGGCAGTCTTTTGTCTATTTTTTAAAGCCTAGGTGAGCATATTTTTAGATAAAATATCTTAAATTATTTCTTACTGAAAATGGTCAGCCCGTAAATGTGGTGGTCTGATTGTTTATTTGCTTTATGCAGTGCTCTAACTGCAATGTGTGATATCACAAGATGTAGACTGAAATGAATTCAGCCTCACAGCCGGCGATGCCCAACATTAACAGATCACTGAATGCACTGTACATATTGAACAAATAAAGTTTGCATTTATCATGAAAACCTGTGCACTTCTTCACAAAGCAATAGATTACAAGTATAAAGTAGATCTCTGACAATGAAGTTACAGGTTTTATTCTGACGACTACTCTTTTGGTGGTTACCGCATCTGCAAAAAGCAGGTAATGGTAAGCTTTAGAAGACCTAGGACAATGCAAAGATAGAATATTTGAACAAGCTATCAGCCATGTAACGGACTCAGAATCTGCTATAGGTACAATGCGTCACCACAGTGCAGTCGGGGCTATAGATTTTTTTGGTCTGACAATAATAAATGTTGGTTCGACGTAAGTGAACCTCCACCTTGTAGTAGTTGAGTGACTAAGAGGAAAACCAAAGACAAAGCCACTTGGGCATTGTAAGCAAGACCCTTACCTAGTATAAATAGAGGTGAAACTGGAATCACTACTTGGTCCAAAGCTAAAGGCAAAGACGTAGGAACCCTAATTTACAACAAAAATAACAGCGAATTGCAATTTTCGAGTGATTTCTCCCTGGCTGAAAAGTGTCCTACTGTTAAATGCTTCTGGCAGACATCCCTTTTTGGGAACATTAGAAAATTAGCTAATATGAGTAACGTAGCTGCTTTCAGCATTTCTGAGCGACACAAATCGCTTAGGGTGGTATTGGTCTAATCTCGTCGACGAAACTATTTGCTGGGTAACAGCCTCAATTCATCGGGCCATTTTTCACGAGACATACAAAAGATAAATAAGACATTGTCTTTTCTAGAAAATGGATGTAAGATTGGAATCCTATTCCTAGAGGGACCCTCCCAAGAACTATGTTGATAAAATGGAATTTAGAGGTATTATACACTAATGTTTGTGCTGTCAGAAGTAAACTTCTTTGGCTGGGAGTAACACTGCATAGTCTGAGACGAAACATTCAGGTGGTTATTGAAACATGGTTTGCTTCTTAAACAGGTGTGATGTATGAATTTAATGCCTTAAATATCAGTGGAACTAAAGACAGCGGAGTAGTTCCATGGCGTTTGCTTCTGACAGGGTTTTGCTAGTAGCATATATGTGCAAACATAAAAGCGTGTCGTCTGCAGGAATATTGGATAGTGGAGAGATGAATATAATAGAAAAGTGAAGAAATGGATGGTTCCTCTAAAACAATGTACAAAAGACTGAAGGAAGACAAAAAAACACAATACAGAGGATATGTAAAAATAGCGATTTTAATATATAATATAATGTAGTTAGGCCATATCTGTACATCGAGCTAGCGAAAAACAATCCCCCTACTAAACACTGTTGTCTTCTACAGTTGCAGTTCTATTCACCGACAGTCATATAGAAAGTCCTCCCTGGGTACTTATATCTCATTTCAGAGGTACATGCTAAATGATAGTTACGAGGATTTGTTCTAGGGTTTACATTGTGCTCCGAATCTTCGGTGTAATGTCTTTGTGTTTGAGTATATCGAGCTATGGAATGCAAATAACAGCTGTCTCATTTAAGGCTGTTCTAATGAATCTCAATTAGACTGTATGCTCAGTTATTTACACGACGGCGGATTACCCTTGACTGTCGTAGAAAACGCAGTTTTATGACATTTCTTAGTAACTTAGGTTTCAACTTCACCCCATGCTCTCTTCCATTAGGCTCGATGCTAATTCATGAGGGATTTTAAATAGTGGAATTATTCATTTCCTTGTGATTTTTGTGAAAATGGAATGTTATGGTTTAGCGTCATTGCTTCTGCTTCAATCCGACTTAGTCTCAGGCTTCTTTCAAGCTATTGTGGAGAGTGTCATAAAAGTACAGCAGGAGTTGTTACTGATTCTCCCAACATGGAACAAATTCAAGAGTAGACTTGGAATGGTTCTTCAAAACATATCCCATAGAGGGTTCTCCGTAAGAAAATAAATACTGAGCAGCAACATTTCCCGCTAAAATAATAGGACTAGAAATCAGCACACAGCTTCGACAAACCACAGCAAGATTACATATGCACTCCCTTCGGAACCCAAGGACTTTACATCAGACTCCAACGCTCAACTGGTAGTTAAAACGATTCTGTGTGGGTGATAATGAGTCAGTCACATTATTATTATTATATCCTTTAACTCCTACAGGAACATAGGGCTTCAGCCGTGCGTCTTAATTGCGTTCGGTTCTCTGCTTAAGTCTTCACCTGGCTCCATGTCTGCCCACACGTTTTCATCTCCTCTTCACATGACCTCCTCCAAGTCACCCTTGCACTTACGACCAACTCGCCGCTTCCCATTCGGGTTCCACTGGAGCGATGGCTTGTCTAGTGATGTCACTTGATGGTTTCCTCACAGTATGGCCAATCCACCTCCATTTCTTCCTACTTATTTGTTTCACAATCGGTTCCTGGTTGGTTCGCTACCAGAGATCCCTGTTGCTGATCTTTTCTGGCCGGCCATCTGATCTTGAGTATTGAGCGAAGACAACTGTTAATGAAGGTCTGTAGTTTGTTTGAGATGCTCTTTATGACGCGCAGGCCAAGTCTCTGATCCGTATAGTAGCACTGACTTCACATTGGAGTTGAAAATCCGGATCTTATTTTTGATGCTGAGTGTTGTTGACCTCCACACAGACTTGAGAGTAGTGAAAGCTTATCTTGCTTTTCCGGTTCTTGCTTTGATATCCTCGTCAGTTCCGCCTGTAGTTGAAACGATGCTTCCCAGTCATATCAGACCATTGTTATTTCCTAACAAACAACCTATTAAAACTCCAACGTGAGAGTGTCATGACCGTGTGTACACTTGGTAATTTGTGGGCCGACTGTGCTAATAACCATTCGCAATATCAATCACAACGACGACATGACAAGATAACACTGAACACGTGACGCAAGAAGAGATAAGAGAAGAAGAGACTATTGAGGAGGAGTGTTTTTATTGCCTCATATCAACCAAGTAAAAATTATGTGCAAAAATTGCGTATAAACAGTTTAAACATATATGACCTTGGGAGACACAGGTTGCATTGGTTAAATATTCGATACTTTCTTGATCACCCGGTTGGATTCCAGGTCATAATTGAGGTGAGGGGAATAAAAACGACAGGTGGCCTGTTTTAGGAAATTTATATCTATATAGTAGAGCGACAAGCAATAAGTATATTCTAGTTTAAAATTTTGATTTGACTCATTATCTTGTTACTGATTCGATAGAAGGTCAACTTTCTGAGACTTTCATCCGCTGTTCTGTTATCTTTTCGAAACTATTTTATGTCGTCTTTTGCCCTAATTTTATATTTAAGGTTCATATATAATTATTACCACGAATCACCATAATATACAAATGTTCATGCCTGTGGAAATGTCTAGTTTCTGCTTAAGATAGAAAATTATTATTACTATAAGTGAAAGAAGTGCTTACCTTCAAATTCTTCCGCTAACGGTGGTTTGAGCTTCTTGATGCTACTGACTGGTTATCCTCATCACCTCTGTCTTCGCCAAGTTCATATAAAGTCCTGTCTTCACTTCATGGTTTTCAGTAAATTTATGCTGTTCCAGACTTCTGTTTATATTAGGAGATTGCTGGAAATTATATGGGCGTCGGTGGTATATCCGGCCGGCTGGTGGTGGCTGATCCAACACCCCCTTTAAACTATACCATCATACAATAGCAGTAGGCGATAATGTCCTCCCCTTCGCTCTTTGACTTGACTTCATTGACTTTATCTGAAATGATCTCTACTTAGATTGTGACCTAGTTGTTTGACTGTTTTATCTGCGGCCTTTTCTGCTTCAGTTGCCAGAGAGTTGTATAATTATCTTTTACCCTTCTCAGCACTCCTCTTCGCTTCTTTATACAGTGCAATGAATACTAATGTCAGCTTCACCTTCTGTCGTCCGTCTTTTCATAGGTTCATCCTCTGTCGCAACATCCACCTGTCTTCTAATAGCTTCCAGGTATCCAATGAGAGCCATTTCTTGTCTTGCCTCTTCTTTCTTGCCAAAATGGTGACACATGTTTCCTTGAACATCACGTTCAGAGAGTTCCAGTGTTCTTCAACACAGGTTTCTTCATTGATATCACGTAGTGTCTCTAGCTTGGCTATGATGGCTACAGTGAAGGCGTCTTTTGTAGTTTTGCCCCTCGGTTTCTGAGTGTTGAACCTGAATTATGGTCTGTCTCCAGTCAATTTACAGGCTTTCACCTTGACGTTAAATGTCCCTTGGAGTACATAATGGTCTAAGCCCATATGTGCTCTTCTTCTCAACTGTGCCCAGCAGGCTGCATCTCCACTTCCTTGAGATGAAATCTATAGACTTTTGGTGTGTCCGTCAGATGAAATCCATATAGTCTTGTCTATATCCTTGTGCTTGTACACGCTCACTCTAGTCAACAAATCTATGAAGGCGCAGAAGTCTGTGAAGAGTTCTCCATTGTCATTTATCACACCAACAGCCTCATGACCCATGATGAATTCCTTTTTTGTGTTGTCTGCTCCCATTTCGGCTGGCATTCATATCACCCATACGGATTTTTATATCACCACCTGGGATGTTGTCCATTACTGTTTGCAGTTGCTTATAGAGATTTTGTTTCTTCTGCTCTTGATCCGCGTTGTTTGTAGCGTTGTGCGTAGCACTGGACAATTGTAACCTTCCTTCCTTTTGGGTTGAATCTTGTTGTCATAATACTGGAGGAGAGTGGCCCCTGCTGCATAAGAGATTTGGTTGTTGGTGGTGACACCATGATAGCCGCTCCTTTCTTGTGCCCGTAGTTTTCGTCTGGCTGACCGGAGTATATTATAAACTCATCGGTTGACAACTTGGTAAGCCCGGATCCACTCCATCTGCTCTCACTCATTCTTGGCACTTCTACACTATGTTCTGTGATCTTTGTTGCAGTTTGAATTGACTTCCGACTGCATAACAGCTTTAGTCTCAGAACACCATATAAGATAGCCGGGTCTCTATGCGTGAAAAAATCACCTCAGATGAAACCTATAAAAGATGGTCAAGTAAACCTAATTACCAAGGAGGGGAGACATATGAAACAATGGGCTGATTAATTCAAAAGACCCTTAAATCCAACACTACCTGGAACTTCCTAAGAATACGACCATTAGCACGCATAGAACTGCCAGTGAAAACTAATCCTCGAACAAAATCAGAAGTCTTGAGTACAATCGGGCTACTGATAACTGGGAAAGCAGCAGGACCACACAGAATCCCCTTCCGAAGCACTGAAAACGTACCCCAAGACCGCAGCGAGTATGCTGACGCCCTTACTGCAGAGAATTTGGAAGGAACGAAAGGTGTCCAATGACTGAAAGAAAGGCGACATTGGCAAATTACCAAAGAAGGGTAACATATGCCTCTGCAAGAACTGGTGAGGAATTATGCTCTTCCCCACTCCAGACAAAATATTAGTCGCTTTATCAGGGAAAGAATAACAGATGAATTTGATAGAGGACTCCACAGGCCCAGAAAGCTGGATTCAGGAAAGACAAATCATGTTCTGAACAAATTTTAACTCTTCACATTGCTATCAAACAAAGTATAGAATGCCAGTCAAAACTCTACCTCAATTTTGTCGACTTTGAAAGGACCTTCTATAGCGCTGGCAGCAAAATAATTCTGGAAGCACTTCAACATTATGGAGTGCAGAGCTAAAATTCTATCAACATCATTCAACAGCCATATGAGAATAGCACGTGTCAAGTGATGCACAACGGAAAACTCAGCGAGGCCTTTTAGGTGAATACAGAAGCAAGAAAAGCCGGCTGCCTATTATCACTGATGTTATTTCTAACTGTGGTGGACTGGATTAGGTAGCACACCGCATGTGAGGAGCGAGAAGACAGGAATACGCCGGAGCGATAAGAAGACTATGGAGGATCTGGATTTCGAAGATGATTTATGTCTGCCACAAACTAGAAGAAATGCAGGTGAAAACGAACACACTGGCATATGGGGCAGGCAACAAAGACAGATATTTAGGTGAACATAGGAAAGGGAAAAGTGATGAAGACAACCAGCTAACTAACAACAACCAGCACCGATCACTATCAAAGGGAAAAATTTGAAAGAGGTCGCTTCCTTCACTTTCCTAGGAAACATTGTTTCAACCACAGGTGGGACGGATGAAGATGTGGAAGGCAGGATCGCATAAACAAGACAGTCATTCATCCCTCTGAAATTAGTTTGGAAATCTTCTGCACTCAGCATAAGGAACAAAGTTCGGATTTTCAACACCAATATCAGGCCAGTCAGATCTTCCCTGTGGGTCAGAAACTTGGCAAGAGTGTCATGAAGAGCATTTCCATTAGTCTACTGCAGACCTTTATCAATGGCCGCCTTCACTGGCTCCGTACAGGAGATCAAATGGCCGGGTAGAAAGAATTAACAACCAGAAATTGTGTGAACGAACTAACGAAGAACCTATTGTTCAACAAATATGTACGAAGAAATGGAGATGGATTAGACTCGTGCTGAGGACATCCTTGGGTGGCATTTTTCGACAGGTCGTCACTCAGTTGGAACTCGAATGGCAAACGACGAGTGAGGTGTCCGAGGGTGGCATGCATTCGATCATTTGAAGTGAAGATTACAGCCCATGGGTAATTGTTGGGACATCTACAGGGGACTGCAGAGAACAGGACAAAGTGGAAATATGCTTCTGAAGCCCATTGTTTCGCTCGGAATCAATGGCAATGATAGTAAATACTTCTGACTGATGACTCCTGTATTACTTTTCTCGGAGCACAAGAGTTTGTTCAGTTCAACAAACTCATTTGCATGGCTGACCAAGAGACTGAGTATTTCGTTCTTCATCTGCAGCCTTATTTTCAACCTTAATTAATAGTTTCTAGTCTCAATATTCCAACGCTACACATAAATATTGTTTCCTTATGCTTATTTTAGACTGATAAGAATTTGAATATATTGTAAGTGTTGGTTGTACTCCAGATAAACCTCCGCAAACCGCACTTACTAAAGACTTCTCCCCTTAATACGCTTATCAGTACTGTACCTAGCGTGTAAGTACTGACTAACGAAATCAAAGTAAAAAGGCTTGAGACTGGTAATATCTCCTTAAGAGTTGCATTTTACACAGATTAAATATCGATTTCAATGAATAAGAATGTTGCACAACTTATCTGGTGCCTCGGCTGGGTAGTAAGCTCAATGGTAACACAACGAGGGAGCAAACCACATGAGTACAGTCGCGTTGGAAATCACAAGATGGCTTGGCGCCAAAAGTGCATGGATGCGTTAAAACAAAAACTCAAACATTCAAGGTACACTAAAATATCACGTAGTGGCAATAGTGCATAACTATCCAAAGTTCTAAGCACAAAATTTACTAGCAAAGAAGCGAGCTTAACAGCAATATGAAATAGTGTTCTCCGAGTGGAAACATTCACATACAACGTACTTATATTTTCAGAAATAAGGCAAGAGCGGATGCATAATATCCGTCTGCGGAAGTTCAGATACTCCGACTACTCAACATCCACATGATTTTCCTAATTTGTCGAGTTAGGTAAAGTCGTTGTATCTTTGACAGTTTCTACTAATTTATCTCATTCAACGAAAACATCCACTGCCAAGTCAGATAGGTTTCATTCTTTTGTTGTTAATACCAGATGCCAATTTCTATCTGTTTATGTCAACTGAAGACATACATTGCAAATAGTCATGCTGAGTACAGACTTCTGACTTCTGTCCTCCCCATGCAGTTATCTGATTTGCTCACTTTTGGCCACTGTTTACTGCAGTTATGGATAATCTGCACACTTGTTTCGTCATTTTGCTCGAAGTATTTTCATTCCGGCAGATACATTTTCATACGTAATAATCATTTAAAAACATAAGAATATTACACTCACTATGTAATTTTCCTAAATCTTTTAGAATTGTATTCAGTTCGAAAGATTAACTTGGTGCTTAGATTCGGATTAATATGTAAGATCCCAATCTTTGATCGGTCCTCTCTGTTTGACCTGACAATTATTGCTCTGTGTTAGACAAATTTTGATTGTGATTTTGTTTAGTAGGCCCCACGAAGTACTTTGCTAACATATTCTGTCCTTTGGTAAGCGTGTGGGTTCGAATCCCAAATTTGTTCACACCTTGTTGGGAATACTACATTGTTTGATGTTTTAGCTTATTATTATTGTCTGGTAATGACGCTGCGTTTCTCATTCAGACTTCATATAAACATTGTCGTAATTCGATTTACTTTTTTCTATTTTGTCCTTACAGATTAACTGGATTACTAATCACACCTATAGCGTAATTCCAATTTCTGTTTTACTTTTATTACCACATTTGTATTCCTCTCTAGAGTACGCCTCACACTACGTAACTTATTTTCTAGAAGACGATTGCAAGTATTTGATATTTTTTATAAGTCCTGTGTTGAATGTAAATACGATTGCACACCTTTTGAAAATTATTCGTTGAAAAGTAAATTTTCTTAACTGTTCCATCTTCCCATTGTGTATGATTCACTGTGGGAATTTACAGTCCGTTAAGTCATGTATCAGTAATATATTTCTCGTTGGTGTTTACAGAGATTTTCATCAATCTTTTCACTGCATTATTTTCTTGAAGATGGTTGTCAGTAACACTGAAAATATATGTGTAGAGGCCTGCGTGTGAATTAGTGCAACAGACACATATCTTTTCGTTTACATAAAGTCATCGGTGATAAGCCTGCCAGATCTGACGCCACTTGTATAGCTGCACATAACAGCAGCAAGAGATGCGATCGGTGCTGTGTTGTTGGACGGTATGTGTAGCAACTTATGATTTATGCTAAAGTAACAGCCTTGAAAACAGATGAAAGTTTTTGAAAAGAAGAATATTGTGATCACCATCAGAAGACGTCTGTATTTGAAGAATTACTTCTCGATATGACAAAATGTTTTCTGCTGGGCTAAACCAACTCAGTTTGTCTGGATATTGTAAAACAGTATTTAGGTATGTGGTTGAAGTTAGCAATACGGTTTATGGATGAATTTAACAAATACGTATAACTAATAACACCATGGGGTGTACAAATAGAAGATTGAGAAATACGGAAACCTGTATTCCCCATGACTTACAGAAGGACATTTAAACTCATGAAAGAAATTGGTAAAAGTCATTTTATCTGATGCTGAGTACCATTTTTATTCACAGTTTCTCCCCTGCACCCCATTAGGTACCACAGAAGACATGTTCATTCGAATAAATACTTTTAAAACCAACGACAACTTATTTGTTATGCATTTTGTACAGGGAAAAATGTGTTAGGTACGTAAATATTAACCTACCTATCAAAAGTAAATAAACAGCCCTTTCTATTCATCCTATTCCTACTAATTTATAACTTATTCATACATCCTTATTGTTATTCTGAATATCAGAAGGTTCTGTGATAACTTTTTCCTTTACTACATTGTATGTAATATTGGGCTACATGCCTAAGATCCCACACTGTATCAGAGTTATTGTTTAGAATAAAGCCATTATTATCACTATCTGTTAAAATAAATCTTGGATTACGTTTTGTTTTTAAACTTTTTGAGTACCTAAAGAAAATAGCGATTGGGAAAAGTGAGTGATGAATCTACTGTGCTGTAAAACTTCCATATCCTTCATTTACTTGGTGTTTTAGCTTGTTGTGTTGCTCTATTTGACTAAACTGGCGTACACGTGCATCCTAGTGCAACAACAGAAGACAAGGGCCAACCAAAAGATCGTTTATTTAGGAAATCAACATATATTTATAGATTTTCATGTGCATTATTATAGATTATTGTAAGCAGACAAACACAGTCTTCTGATTGGTAGTTTCTCGCTGAACGTTAATCTTTCGTCTCTTTGTGACTGTTTCTTGAATTTTAGATTATCTATCTGCAAATTGTATCCATCTACGCAAAGTCTGCTGTGATTGGTTGCTGAGTCAGTCTTTGTTCTTTTTTTTCTCATGACCAATATTGGGGACGTAAACATTGACGTAAATTACCGTTTATCGATTTTGGCTAACAGCCAGCTTTCACCACACTAGTACTTCTTCGCGTTTATTATTGTGTCCTAGCACTGTGATCACTCGACATCCACAACGTAAATCAAAAGGCACTTGAGAAGGAGCACGAACGTGTATTATCGCTATTATCGCAGTAATCAGAATTCAAAAGTTGAGTGACTACAATGTATCAGTTGTTAACACGCAATCTTTTCAGAGTGATAAACAAATCAAAGTTCAATAACATAGTGAAAGTATACTACGATAATGAATAATAAAATGGGTCACTACAAGCTGCCTGTCAGGTTTTAGACTATTTCTTGCCATAGGTAGATTGATATTTCTCTGATAACTTTCAGTTAACAGACCAAGTATAATTATATCAGAGTGATTTGGCCTCATTCACTAGCTCACATAATCTTAGCATAAGCGGTTGCATTTGTTTTAATTTAGGTTTGTGCCATTTTAATTTACAGAGATTTAATCAATATACTGATAGTGCTCTATGGGGAACTGGATTTGTTGGTTGCAGTTAAATGGCTGATTTACCATAAATAAAAATGTGTGCTGAAGCAATGAACGATGTGTATGACATATTTTCAACTTGAAATTCGTAATTTTCTGTTGCTCAATAATTAATTGGAGCGGAAAATACTTCAGTTTATATTAACTTATCAACTCAATATTTTCTTTTGACTGTAAATAGACATTTTAAACTATTTAAAAACCTTTTTTCACAGTATTCTAAAATTTCCAAATCTGCTTCACGTCAAACCTTCAGGCTTTGTATATGGACTGATTAATTATGGTAGCTTTTGATCATTTTTCTGCTTCTTCGTTTTACAAGATTTGGGAAGTAAATGATAAAAAGCTTGTCAAAGTTTATTATTTTGAGGTGCTAGTGTACAAATATGTCAAATAATACATAGGTTTCAGATTATTTTTGTGGATGGCAGAAATATCTCGTTACAGAATTAGATTGTCAGATTAGTACTTTTTCAAATAAATTCAAAGAACTTGAAGCACAATAGTTGTTAAATAATGTATTCAAATAAAACATCATAATGAAAAATAAATTGTTTTGGAGATGATGTTAGTTAACAAAATGTTTATATGAATTCTAGTTAATCCTAATCTCACTAAACAGATACGTTTTATCATTTAAACAGAAATCATGAATCTATATTGGTCGGAATTATTCCTGATTTTTATTTGCAATTACGAGGAATATGTAATGATCAGAATTTAAATTGTGTTGTGTTTGGACTCATCGATCACGACAACCTGAGATGTCACGTCAAAGAAAAAGTGAGAAGACATCAGTTAGAGAACCACTGGAAAACCAGCTGGGAGTACTGGACAGCTGTCTCGTCCTAGTTTGGGGCTCCTCAACAGTACGCACCCACCCACCTTAATTTCCATCCTTACATTAAATGCTATTTGTGTGAGCCAACAGTGGTATAATACCTATAATTTTATGTACTTTGTACAACACTGGCTTTGCTAAGGATGGAAGGAGCATGATTATTTCGAAAAAATATCAGATATACGACGCAGTAACTCTTGCGTGAAAGCAATCACTTTAAGAGAGAAGTGTTAGATTCAGTTCCCTTTATATTGCAAAATAATCGGTAATTTGTTTCTTTTTATTTGAATAAAACAATGAAAAAATTTTAAATATCTTAAGAATATAGACGTGTGTAACTCAGTCTTATATGATAACTTTCTAACCTTTTTCAGACTAACTTGCCATCGATTCTTCTAACACCAAGCAAAATATATCAAAGTAGATTACAGTAAAAGGGGATATGAATGTTTCTTTGGTGTACACGGATATAAGTTTCTTGTGTTTTCACTCTGTGTAAAAACTGTTATTCAAAGAATATTCAACGTGAAATGCCTTGCACTCTTTGGGTACAATTACTGGCACAACTGGTCGTAACGAATGCTACATGACATTTCATGATGGCTTTTTAGAACCTCTTACATATATCGGAATAATGTTTTTGGTGATAATGTTGATGAATTTGTCGTTAATTATATACTTGCATAAAGCTAATGGTTAAAAGCCAATCCAGTTCGAGATTTAATCAAGAGCTGGTCCACTCACTTTGATCAATGGAGGGAAACTGTGATTGGCTAGTGGTTACTGATTTTGATCACTCTCATAATACATGCTCCTTACAACTCTTCATCATTTCAGTTGATAGAGAATCACACAATATAAGTTACTAAATTTCTGTCGCTAAGGTGGATAAAATAATGATGACACAGTGCAACAGGAGAAAAAGGTACTTTATGTAGGTTCTAGATGAGGACAATTGGGTTTAGCTGCCGAAACCTACTCGAAGTGGCTTTAACGCAGAGGACTTACTCTTGCTTCCCACTGTATAGCTGTCCTAAATCCTCTTGAGAAATGCTCAGTCACAAAACGCTTCAGAGACAGCAAAACGTCGACCATTTGTAATTGGAATCTTTGTATAATTCTGAACAGTAGTGTTGGGCAGCTATACAGGTAGTGTATGTTTCTAAGCTTATAATAAGTACTTAGAATCAAGTAGAATATTCCCAACAAGATGGGATAAAAATCTCTGTCCACAAGAATCACACACCAATGTTTCCCATAGACAATCCAAAGTCAGAATGACCTTGATTCTCTTAAACAAAATCATATCGTACAACACATTATCAGTGTACACACAACAACAAAGAGAGAAGCATTAAAATTAGAGATCAAACAAGGGCAGAGACAAATAATAATGATCCAATCAATATATGATATACAAATGTCAAAACAATGATATACAGTCTGGGAGAAAAACGGATAATAATTGCAAAGTTAGTTGAAACAACCAAATAAGTATAAATATAGATCGTTCAGGAGGGAATTTCAAAACAGTTTTTCCGTTACATTATGTGAAATGCATGTTGTACAAATTTGATGAAAAAATAAAGTAAAACAAATATTAGATGGTAGAGTACTTTTATTTTTTTTATAAAATAGTTTGATTTTATTTTTAATGCCTTGTGACAGCCGGTGGGGAAAGTGTAAAGTTAAACATCTACAACTAAATAAAAATTTGCGTCGCTGGTTCAGTTGTGTAACGCTCACCAACCACGTAGGTAGTCAGGGATTCAATTCCCGGCTGACACACTCTTAAATGTCACCTTGTTTACTAGCCAGTAGAAAGCCAGGAGACGAGGGAAGGCTAAGCATGAGACTAGCAGCCGGGTCCCATAAAATTAACACGAACGCTACAAAATCTTCAAAAGCTTGAAGCCCTATGTTTCACTCTGAAATAAAAAAATAATAAAAGCTTGCAGGAGGTGAAGACTATTATTTTTCAAATTGTAACGTACAGAATATGGCGAATTTTTGAAAAGTAACTTGATTACCTAAGACCTTATTTAACATTATTTGTAGTCTTAATTAAAACTATCAGAACACTACCGGAGGTAAAAAAAAATACCGCAAAGAACTATAGAGATATGCAGAATACTACTGAAGGAATTGAGTTGTTAGATATCGCACGAACGGGGAACTCTTTTAAAAATCCTACTTGGACAGTTTAAAAGCTTTTTAAACGTCATATGTACCAGCATGAACTATACAATGAAAGAAGGTTATCTTTTTTGGTAAAGGAATAATATACTGTTTTAAACAGGAAAAGCGAGAGATATGTTCAGGATAAACAGCGGTCACTCATTTAACAGATTGAAAGTTTACAGATAATTAAGGATGATATGAGATAGACATTCATGAAACCCTGAATTGATGGCTTAGAATAAAGATTTGGAAAACAAAATTAACAGACTCAAACTAAGCTAAATCGCTAAACATGAGAGGTTTCTCAGGAATATTAACATCTCAACAATTTCTTCTCCTAGAACACTAGTGTCAGGTTATGTCTGTACTCAATCTAGCATCTTGAAAATATCGCTCTATTATATGAACACATTGATAAATCAGCTCAATAGAATGAACAGGATCAACTAAGACTGCGATTTCACAAACGAAGATGAGAATTTCAGTGTTCTAATTCTGTTTATACGATAGAAGTGTAAGTATTTATTATTGCTGCTTTTTATTCTTAAGCACATGTCATTGTCGCTTTTATTTTATTATAGCTCGATTCCACAAAGTATTTTGATACAAGTATGGAATTTTCAGCATGTGATATCGATCGCCCAAATTCAGCAGGCCTACCACTGATATCAGGTGTGCGTCGGCTGGGGGTCGAACCCCGGACCATGTGCATGGTCGGTGAGCGTCCTAACCACTGTGACACCGACTTTATTTTGTCCATGTTACTGAATTACAGAACTCAGCTAATCTGCATATTTGGGTCTACAGTTTGTTCGTATAGATGTGTTTTTAATGCTTGTCATGAACGTTTGGGTGTGTATTATATATGCAAACAAAGACTGATCCATCAGCCATTTTATACACGAGTTAAAAATTATATAGAATTCCGACTGAAATAAAGAGTTTGCAATGTGACGAAATAAAACTTTCAAACTGGAAAATGTCCTGAGAATTTAAATAGTCCATAATTTACTTCCAGGCGACATAGGTTTGGAGGCAAAGTTAGGCACTAAAAAGTACCGAAGGAGTGTGACTACACCAGTGACCTTCAGAAACGCTTGATCAGTAAATTGGGGAAACCAGGCTAATAATGCTATAATCATGGATAAAATATGCTTGATGAAGCGTTATTTGGAGTAACTGAAGCAATTTGGAAACTACTTCAACACTGCGTCGTGCTCCATGTCTTCATCAACCTCGTTCAACAACCATATGCCAGTGGCACGTGTCGGGTGATCCACAACGGAAAACTCAGCGTTCGAAGTGAATACAGGAGTATAACAAGGCTGCCTATTATCACCAATGATATTCTTAATTGTGGTGGACTGGATCATGCGCCAAACTGTGTGTCGGGAGCAAGAAGACAGGAATACTTTGGACCGATAAGAAAACTCGAGGAGATCCAGATTTCGCATATGATTTATCTTTAATGTTACAAAAACTAGAAGGCTTACAGGAGAAAACCAACAAATTGTCTGAAGAGGTAGTCAGTGAAGACAGGACTCCACGTGAGCATAGAGAAGACGGAAGTGATGGAGATAACCAGCCAACAGCGAAAACAACCGGCATCAATCACTATGAACGGGAGAAATTTGACGGAGGTTACCTCCTTTACTTATCTAGGAAACATCGTACCTACCAAAGGAGGAACAAAGAAGGATGTTAAAGTCAGGATCGCAAAGACAGGACAATCATTTACCTCTCTGAAATCACTTTGTAAATCTTCTGCACTCAGCCAGCATGAACACCAAGATTCGGATTTTCAACATAAATGTGAAGTCAGTCACTCCTTCTGTACGGGCCAGAGACTTGCACTGCGTGTCGCGAAAAGGATTTCCAACAGTTTACAGACTTTTATCAACACCCGGCTTCATTGGCTCCATACAGAAAATCAAATGGCTAGGCAGAAAGAATTAGCAACAAGAAACTCTAGGAGGCAACAGACCAACTAACAGCCGATCGCTTAACAAATATGTAGGAGAAAATGGGGTTGGATAAGGAACCCATCGAGGACACCGTCGAATGATATCGCGCTCAATGCAGGCCACTGCTTGAGTAGAATCTAATGGAAGGCGACGAGTGGGTCGTTGGTGCGAAGGTGACATGGAGGAGATCGTGTGAGGAGGAGATGAGAGATAATGGGCAATCATGAGTCCAGTTAGAGACGACAGCAGAAAATGGAACAAAGTGGATATGGGTTGTTGAAGCCTTATCTTCCACTCGTAACACAAGGGAATAATAATAATGAAGCGTTATGATATTAAACGGGATGACTGGTAAGTTTAAGGTTAGTTTTGGGAAAGGTTAAGGTTTAGGATGAGGAAAAGTTAGGTTTAGAGAATCTAATAGGGGAGATATTCAGGCTAATTCGAATTAGATTAAGGTTAGTTTAGGAGTAGTTTCGCGTTAGCGTTAGGTTAAGAAGAGATTAGTGTTATGGTTACGGTTGGAATACATGTGTAGAATATGGTTTGATTACCTTAATAGCACTCCAATGCAAAGCTAAGAGGCGTTCCTGTCACTCGTCAGCGAAAGGCATCTTAAGTAACAGTTTCCTGCCTTTTTGTTCATGTGATTAGTGCGTACAAGTTCATTTTTCCGTTTATAGATTAACCACTCTGATTTTGATTATGATTAATTCTTGATATAATGGACTCGGCACAATAATCAGTCAATCTTGCGACAACAGATTGGTTTAGTATTTTGTAATTTTTGAGACTTATTTCATGAAATAAACTTTTTTGAAAGCCAAAAAGTACTTCTACACTAAGAAGTATATGCTTAAACCTGAAATGACATGATACCACTACAGTCTAATTTAATGAAAGTGGCTGATTCCTAATTCATCTGAGATCACTTTCTACACTCAGATCCTTTTTTTTGAACAGAAGTCTGTAAAGACTTAGAACATGTAATTCTCTTGAAATATTGGTTCAACGTAAATGTGGTCACGAAACCATATTGCTTAGGCAGCCTATAAAATCAGTTGTTTTTGGCATGAGAGGACAAAGATTGAACCTAGGATTGTTTCGTTTGGTCTCAAAATGTCTATGCATTTTAACTACTGTGATTGGATACCTTTTGTGCCGAGATTTAATAACAAAGACCAACTAAAAGTAGTCACGTTAAATCGCAACATGTTCAAATTGTTTACTAAAACGAGTTGTAACGAAGATTACTGTTTACATAATAAATCCTTGTAATTATTAGTACAGTATTTAGAAGTAAAAAATGACAATTTTAAACTCAGTAATTACTGATATGTTATGTAGAACTTGTTGCTGGAATTGTTGTTAGATGTACTGAATGTGAGACAACACGAGAATTATCAGGATACATAAGCTGATGTTTTAATTTGAATTTTCTAATTGACATTTGTAAACATTTTTGAACCTGCAATAAAATTAAAGAAAAAGTGATTGAAACAACTTAAAGTTCATCAGTAACTTTAACATTTCATTTATTTTTTAAAAGTTTTTCTGCATTTTGAAAAAAATTCAGTAAGAGAGACTGATTGTTTACCCTAGTAAGGAAATTAAGGCATTGGGAAAAGTATATTCTAAATTAACATTCATTATAACGGAACTTTTATTTGCATATAAAGCCTTCAAAACTTTGTTCCTTAGAAATACACCTGAAAGCTAACTATTTCAGCACAAAGATTACAGTACACTCGCACACATATATTTCTAAACAACAGATGTCCACTTCCTTGTTCATTGTTTATGTCACTGGCTTTTAGCGCATAATAAAAAATCTAGTATTACACTGGCTAATAAGTCTATGACATGATACTTCTTCAGTTCTTCATAGACCCTAGGAAAAGTTAAGCAGATTTTCATCTTACTTCAAAATATTATATGATATTTAAATTTCACATAAAGCTTTCTGAAGACTTTTTATTGTGAAGACGTACAATGCACTAGAAAGATATAGAAACCACAACCCACCGTCTACTTTCTCAACCTTGAACTTACATCTTTATTCATAAAATAATAAATTATAGATACAGTAAATCCTTGCCACGTTGGTAAGACTTTACGTAGTCCACAGACAATAAAAAATCCAAACACATTATTTGGCTCTGGTAGGAGTACAATAAAATTCGTTATTCCTAGTAGGGGCATCAAGAGGACAGCAGCTTTGACAGCTTTCCTAAAAGTATAAAGAAACATACATAATTAAATGTTAGACAAAAATAATACGTTAAAGCTTACTTAGGTGCATTTTACACCTACAATGGATGTCTTGGAGACTTAGATGCTTAACAGAACCATAATTACATCATCAACAAGCTACATATTATTGCTATTTTGGTAATCAAATATTGATCTTCTCCTTTGGAAGGACAACTTTTTATTTAACATTTTGAGCTTTTATGCTGTTTTATTAAGTGGGAAAATCACCAGTTAGCGTTTTATTAAAATGAGGGTTTACTAGTGTGGGTATCATTCGACTATCAGAATTTTGAGCAGTATGGTGTATGAACCCTATAGACCCGAAAAAGTCGAGGGTGTGTGTGATTATTTTATGCCTTCAAGTGACCAGGAATTTGAAATGTCCGGTGAGTAGGTGGGATTCAGTGCCTTCATGAGGCTGAATTATTCAAACATATATGAAAGGATGAATGTTCATATCTGGTACTTATCATTATATTAATGGATGCAGAATGTCCTACTACGTTAGTTGAAAATTTTCTTAGTTTTTCCTCAAGACAATAATCTACCTTGGTTTTGGTATCCTTTGATTATATAAAACTTCACACAATACACAAAATGACATTTTAAATCAGATTTTAATTCGGTTTAACTGCATAAATATCCTTTCACGCATCCACTCAAATTATTGACATTGTACTGTCCTTGTTATAACAATGTGAAAACTGTTTTGTTTCATTCACGTCACTGCTACATTTATTTTTGTATTTGTTTCAATCAGTTTAACATTCCTTTGCGTTCTCAGTGAAACATAAGGCTTCAAGACTGAGTTTTAGGGTTTCATTGGCGGTGGTCTTTTAAATTTTGTTTTACAAAGTGGGGTTTGCTAGCCTAACTTCCAGTCTTACCTCTCCACCAAGCTTACCACCGATTAAGCAAGGCTAAGGATGTAAGACATTGTTAGTGCTATTGATAAGCTACACTATACCAGCCCTTACTAAAAGTAAATTGCCTAGTTACTGAATAATTCAGTACTCCACATAACTTGAAATTACTTGTGACAAAACGCAAATTAAAACACTCAGTTAACTGGTAATATGCTCTGATGAGCAGTATATTTGAGTACAATAAATGGTCAAGACTATTCAGGGAAAGGCATTAACAACTTATCTAAGTAGATGGCTGAATAACAAACTCAGAGAATGTGCGTGTTGACAGCACAACGGAATAGCACAAAATGGAGTTGGAGCCATTCCGGATGTGTACACGCGCATGATTTCACTCAATGGCCTCCTCAACATGTGTCTGATTCATCTCCATTTTCTTCGGTATATTTGTTAAGTGATGAATTCTTGGTTGGTCCGCTGCCAGAGTTCCATGTTTCTTATCCTTTCTAGAACTCTAATTCTCTGCAATTTTTGCTTAAGTCAACTGAATTACATCGAATGGTTGTCGAGTTCCAATTAAAGCTCCTGTTAAATATCATTTACAAAATTCTTTATATGTTAAGTGCCAAACATTTTGTGGACAAAAATGCTAGTGTGTAGAAAAATTGTGGAATCCGTATCATGACGTTTGGCCCTTTGGTGTGATTAATTAGTTACTCAAATGAAAAAAATACACGATCTTCTATAGCTGTGTTTGCCATCCATGGAGTTTATGTCATATGTGCGTCACTGTGCGTCGGTGGCACAGTGGTTAGGATTCTCGCCGACCATGTACATGGTCCGGGGTTCGATCTCCAGCCGACGCACAACTGATATCTATGGTCGGCCTGCAAAATTTGGGCTACCGATATCCATGCTGAAAATTCCATACTTGTACTGAAAATACGGTGTGGCATCAAGCTATAATCGAAAATAAAAGTAAAAAATAAATAAATTTCTTCATCTATTCCTTGATTAGTAGTTTTTTGACATATGCGAGAAGTCTAATATATCTCTACCTGTACAGGAATATACAAATCCCGATCCTTAGATATATTCACTAATTTACAATGTGTAAATCGAGTTAACATTGTACTACATATTATGGTACAGAGTATTTTGAAAGAGTCAAAAGAAGGCTTCATATACTTCTTGCTATCTTTCATTTGAAAAACACGCAGCTTCAGGAAAGGCGTGTATTTACGTCCAAGTATCACGTAGTAATTGATGTCATTTGTATTATCAACTGATAACTTTAAATTTCAGTTATAAACTAGAAACTTTAATTATATTTTGATTTCAGTGTCATCGTAAATACTAATAATAATCTTCTGAGAGATATTTCAGAATTCGATAACTGTAATAACAGCTGGCCAATACTGCATATGCTCTACCGTCTTTTAAAGTTATATAGATGAATTTATCAAGTTCATTATTAATAAAGTTGAGAATCTTTCAGTTTCGACCAGAGACTACATCACATATATACATGCTAACATCACATTTAAAGGTTGAGAACCACAGATATTTCCAATTTCAGTAAAAATAACATTGGGGAAGAGATACGATCAAAATACAACATACCTTAGTTTTTGCATTTCTGGCGCTTCGTTTGTATGAAGCCTCCTAACAAGAACTCGAATTACATTAATAAGAAAAGCCATATTCATCTATGAAAAAAACGTATACATATAACGTAAGTCAATTCACTGACTCCAATAATGAATAAAAATAAACGTTACTCGAATTGAAAACAGTTAATTTAGGAACGTAACTGTCATTAACTCAATTGGTTTGTTTTATCTAACTTCTCTATTCTGTTGAGCACACTTGATAAAGTAAATGTGATCAAATGAAATCAGAGAAAATACCCATAGAGTCATAAAGAAAATAAAAAACTAAACGAAAAAAATTTTCTTTACCGAAGAAATCTTCTTCAGAGGCTGTACAGTCGTATTTATATTTACAAAAATGTATGATTGTCTATTATTGAGTAATAAGGGGTTGACATAATTGATATAATTAATCAGAAGTGGCTTTAGAAGTAAAAATAAAAGTCGTAAACTACGAAGTACTCAACGAAAAAAGGGTTAAATTGTTATTGAGTGAGAAGAAGATGTCAATTTAACAGGTGTGAAGAGGGTGAGAAAGTGTACAAAAGGAACATATGAGAATGACAACAGCGAATTAATTATTAAAGCAAAAGCAAACTAAAAGCAAAATTAAAAAATGCAGGGAACGATTAGTGAAGAGGTTAAGACCATGGTAGAATAAGAGATTGGACAAGCCTTTTTCTGTGTACACAGTTCGGGGTTATATTGACTCAAGCCACGTAGCTCCGCCAGAGCCGTCTTTCAAGATCATCTACAACGTGAGGCCAAATCGTACAGAGGGCGTCAGGTTTCGGCATTTGAGTATGGCGGAGGCGGAGGCAATTCGTCAATATAACCCTGAACTCTGTATACAGAAAACGGTTGTCCAATCTCTTATTCTACCATGGTCTTAACCTCTTCACTAATCGTTCCCTGCAATTTTTAATTTTGCTTTTAGTTTGCTTTTGCTTTAATAATTAATTCGCTGTTGTCATTCTCATATGTTCCTTTTGTACACTTTCTCACCCTCTTCACACCTGTTAAATTGACATCTTCTTCTCACTCAATAACAATTTAACCCTTTTTTCGGTGAGTACTTCGTAGTTTACGACTTTTATTTTTACTTCTAAAGCCACTTCTGATTAATTATATCAATTATGTCAACCCCTTATCACTCAATAATAGACAATCATACATTTTTGGTAAATATAAATACGACTGTACAGCCTCTGAAGATGATTTCGTCAACAGAGAAAATTTCCTTGGCTGAATTTTTCTTTTATCATTAAATTACTGAAAAACTGTGATTAATGCTGAGTATCATTTTTCAGGCTTAATGATGTCGTGATGAATGAGAAAAACTTGCTGATTGGTCGAATGGCGTAATATTTCTCATAGTGTCATTTCCTTATTGTTGACCAAACTCTTTTCGTCAAGCTCGCAAGGTAATAAGCAAACTATAAGGCTTTCGAATATGATTCACTCTGAATTACCGTTACTTGTTTGAAAGCCGTAACCCTGGGCATCATGATTAGCAGAAGGTTTATTTTGGTCGCATTTCACTAGTGTAATGTTTTCAATATATACATTTAAATATTTATTGATCAAATGATTTTCAAGGAATAAAACTCTGATAATTCACTGCTTACAACTAAAGTAACTTTTTTAGGAACTTTATCAATGATTACTGGCCTAATTTAACAAAGTCTACCCAGATATAATAAAATGTAAGTCTTAGGCTTGAATCGTTTTTAGACTTAAAACAAGATTTTTTTAAACAAGTGCATATATTTATATGTATAAATAAACTTATAAACTTAAAATAGCATGCAACCGTTCAAGTCATACTGGGTTTAAAGTAAAGTTTCAAAGTGTGATTAGAGGAGAGAAGAATACAGTTAGATTAAGATGACCAAATCTAGGGAATTTGTACTATGTGCTGACTGTAGTAGTTTTCAGATGTTTGGCATTCTAAATATCTTAAATAGAATTTCAATTTTTTTCTGACTTATTTAAAACTTGCTGAGAAGTCTTTATTTTTCTGCATGCTACCTGTTGACAGTAGGTTAACGTGAACCTCCCTTTTGATGATAAGGTTTCTCTATACTTAACAATCATTTTCCTTAGTTAATTCTTTTTTTCATACCTTCACAGTTGCCATTTCACGTCAGAATTCGAAAAATATGCCTCATTTTATTTTAAGTTTTAATTTGAACAGTAAGCTCAATTCGAAATAAAACATTTCACCATTATGGATAAGATTTTATCTTGATAAATCACACAGTGTTCTACAGTAATATTAACTGATGACGTTTCGAACATAAACTATTGCTCATAAGCATATGTTGATTATCAGTTGGTGTTCACTCTTTTTAGGATACCTCACTGATGCATTCCATGGTGGCTTTTACGGCTTACAAGTGAACACCAAAGATTATCCGTTGAATGGTGCAGTTTTCTTTGTATGAGGTTAGGATATTCTAACTTTCCATGCTAACTAAAAATCTCCTTGGTTATTTCTAGTTTAAATGAAAGATTCGAGAATAGCTTTCCAGAATTTATATGAAAAACGTATTAATAAAAACCATTAAAAAAAACCCGCCTGCACTTATTGATTTATTCTGCTCAAAGTAACAGGCGATGGCAGTAATTTTTATCTTTTAAAACCTGTAACCTCATACTGTCTATTTCGGCATATGTGTTTTTAAAAAAGGAAGCTAGCATAATGCTTTTGTTCTCAATTTGAAGTTATCTGTTAGTTAACAGGCAGCAATAGGATCTGCTGAGCACGTTTTGTTTTAATGATTAATAATAGAAAACACTGTTTATCGTTCACTTAAATGAAAATGTACCTAGTTGATGAGTTCTAAACAGAAGGAAATATGCGTTCTTCGGCTAATCATTATCTAAGGGATAAAATAAAAGTTGGTTTTTATTGGTCGGATTTTCATCCTTCTACTTGAATAATGACAGCGTTTAAACAAATGAGAATATTACTGTTTTATCATCTGTATTGTCCAAACACAGGTTCACAGTTTGAGTGTTGATTTTAAGAATTGAATTTCTATTCAGATGCAAAATACCTCATCATTGTTACATTTCATCGATTCGAAACATAAACATAATGATACTAATGCTTTCTGCAGTCTAAGAAATTGCAACTGAATTGATCCTGCTATACAAACAATAGATCTCCTGTTGACATGCCACTCATCACAAATATTTTCAAATTCAGTAGTCATTTAGTTAGCATAGAAAGTCTGTAAAAGCTTCGTATTTCGTATGTTATGGGGCTAACGGAATTCACACAGAACAGTTGATTTCTAATGATATTTGTCGGGACTATTTACAATACTCGACGGAAAATTAGAAATTAAAAACTACTTACAGATAGTAGAATTAATCTGAAACTATTTGGTATCCAGTAGGTTGCGTGGAACGTATAAGAAGACCAGTTTCTGGATGATGGTGCAATGAAAGAATAAAGACTGTTAGAAAAATCCACATTATTATACTGTAATTATTACAAATATATGCGTTCTGGTTAAAAGTGTGCTGAATATAAGCATTTCTCTGAGTTGCCTAGCAGATAGGTGTATGCCAAAATGCTTTTACAGAACAAGTTAGTAAGGCAAGTTATCTCTCACTTATCTGAAGGGAATAAACTTCTAAGATGATTAGATCAATTTTCATAGTGAGAACTTACTTCTTGTTCAATAATGGCATTATCTGATTACACCACTGCATAATTCTGAGTTAAAAACGATGAAACCTATGCTTTTCTTTGCTTGTTTCGTAATTGTGCTATTATTATTACTACTACCACTGTAGCCTGTGCTACTGATAAAAATTTACAAGTAGTATACTGTGCGTTGTCTTCTGCAAGAATAATGAATGGCACAGTGGAGCATCAAGTAGCAAAGAGGAGAAATGGAAAATCCAGTCGCCCACTGATCTGCAGAAGCCTCAAGGACAAGATCCCGCATCTGACCACTTCTATGTGCGTATATCACTTCACCTGCTGCTGTGGAGCCAGGTACATAGGTCGTTAGACGCACACCCTGTTCAAGAGGATTCAAGAACACTATCCAGCATGGTTGTGAAAAGGCAATAGTGGTGCAATAAGGAGTGCGATAATTGAACACCTGGTTAACACTGATCATTCCATCTCAACAAACGCCTCCTGCTTCAAAGTAATCTACAGAGTCAAGAATAACCTACCAAAGGCAATACGGTTTCGTCTTCTTTGTATCGCTGAAGCTCTGGCCATTCACATAGAAAAATCGGAGCTGTGCATACAAAAGGGAATTACTCAACTACTTCTACTGTCTTGGTAACAACTTTTTTGATTTTTTGATGACTTGATTTTGTTTCTTTGCCTGTTCTTTAATTGCTTATAATTCTCGTATTCATTTAGAACTCTTACGTAATTTCGTATTATCTACTTTGTTCCTATGTGCATCCTGAGTAAAACTCAATCATCAAACTATTCATATTATTACATAACTTCTTTTTTAACAACTGTTTATGACAACTCATCACCTTTGTTACTACCCTAATTTCATTAACACCTAATTTTCTTGACTGATTTTGTATTACGTAACTCCAACAACCAATCTTCACCTGTCTAGGTAAAATAACCATAACCAATTGTATTTTTGTTTGATAAACTTATTGTACACATACGTACAAAACAACCATATATATTTGCGATTGTACAGCTATGAAAATGAATTCGCCGAAAAGAGACTCTTCACTGAACTACGTGTTTTGTTTTCAACAATATAGAAAGCATCAACGAAATAGGAAGGAAGCAGAATACGAAGGAATTTCGCAAATGGAAATTTCAGTGTAAGGTTTCTATATTTTGGTGTCACTATATATCATTTTCCAAATACACAATTCTGATACCATAAACTTCTGTCTTCTACATCTACACTACTGTCACTACTAAAAGTAATAGTAACAGTAATAATAACAATCTCAGCTTTTATTTTTAGAGTATTGTTAAATGTTAAAATGTGATAATTCTTTTTGAAAACATGAAACTACGATATATTGTTGATATTAATGGTGTAAAATCAGTGCCGTTTCTAGGAATTAGTGGATGCCTCGACACTCTTGACCAGTTCGCACAAATATCTTCACTAGGACACTAACCCAATAGATTCATGTCATGCACCAATGGAGGGGAATGCATTGATTTATGAGTTCTGATTTCTTGAATTTTGCGACATAGATTCACCGCCACCAAATGTTGTCAGTGAGTGTCTATCTTCGTTTCCGACTCAGCTAATTTCAATGGTTACTAGTTCATAACGAAACTTAGGGAGGTCCATTGCAAACATATTGTCTGAATGATTGTTTGTGAGTCTGAATTCTAGATATTGTTTTCTAAGTTAATTCTAGATGAACATATCGCGCACACATAAGATAGCTCTTTCCACCATGCCAATAACCATACAAATAAGTTAAATATACTTGACCAAGTCGACTGTAAATACAAAAGTAGTCTTCATGTAAACGACCTGAATGCTGACTTACATAGGATTGAAAATCTTGAAGGATTTTACCTTGAGAAGAACAAGAAAATTCTTGGAGACATGTGTCAATAAATGGGAAATAACCTAAGTATAATTGAATAACATAGTTGGATTCGATGTAGTAAGGTTTACAATCATCAATGTAGTCAGAAAGATTTAATTTTCACAAAAAGAGAAAGGTAATAGGAAGAATTTCGAAAGATAAGGAAGATAAATTTCCAATAAACAGCAACAAATTTAAGAACTTGAATTACGTGATAAAATCTCAACAGTAGAATTGTCATTCTCATTTCCAAAATACATCATCTTGAATATCACGCGTTAAATAACGCCTTACATTCATCAAAATATTCAAGCTTCTCAGTATTTCAACCTAGAAGAAACACAATCCGATATGTAGCGCCCGTATTTTAACTCTAACTGTATGTTTATAAAACTAATTCATGTACACATTTTATACGCTTACAGAAACTAATTTTACGTATGCTTGTCGAATACTTGCCATTATATTATTGAACATTGCTTTTCGTTTTCTTATATATATGTTTACTTGGTTTTATATACTTTTTCGTTCCTTTTCGCGTTCACGTGTGTTCCTTAATACAACGTTGTTCATCTTTGATCGTGTACAGCATTAGTACATCGCAGAACGTGAAAATGTGGATGTACTATAGTATTATAACCAGAATCATATTTAGAACACTACAGATATGCTAACACTGACCCTTTTTAATATCAGAGTTTATGAATCACGGGGTTCTGACACAACATTTGAGGGTTAGACTATTGTAGAATTTTTGTCAACAGTTTAAGTGGTCCCAGTTCGACTCCTGGTCAACGCATTCCTAAACTTCGCTAAGTCAGTAGGAGGCCCGATGAAGAGGGAAAGTTAGGCGTGAAGCTAAGAACCCTACCCTGTGAAAATAGCCACTAATGAGACTTCATAACTGAAGCTTGAATCCATGTGTTTCGCTCAGAAGGCAAAGGAATGAAAACGAAAAATGAAAGAGGTTTGATAGTCATTAATGCTCCTCTTATGTAGTTCCTAACCAAGTCGACATGACTAATCAAGGTTCTTTGATCCTTATCAGTTCGTCAGTTTATGTTGTTCGGTAATGAATTTGTCTCAGAAACAAATGAAGTAGTCATACACAAAAAAGCTTTTGCTAGTGTTATGAAACAAATCATTTTTTTGTTTCAGGTCTTTGTTTCACAATAGTATTGTTTTAGGAACTCCGTTAATCATGTGAAAAGAAGAAAATTTGCCAGTTCCATCACCCCACAACTGTTAGGCATATATAAATACTGTGAAAGAAGTCGTGGTTTCAAGTAATCAGGAGAAATTTCTATAGATGAAAACGTATTTAGAAATCAAATGTGATTAAAAATGTTTTTTACACATTATGAAGACATCAGTTAAAACTTACACATCTATAGAATTCACGCATAGCCATGCAGCTAGCCATAATCCTGTTATGAAAATAGGGACAACTGAGAAAATAAAAATGAATTAGATAAAAATATAGATGAGGAGAGCATAAACATTATACAAGAAAGGAGTATTTCACTGGGATAGAATAAAAATGTTTGCTCCATTGTGTCTTGTTTAAAGTTTCATTTATTCCTTTGGTGTTCTCTATGAAAACCTTGCTATGTATTGTCATTAGATGCGATTATTGCTAAAGTTGGATAACACTGTAGCAGTAGCTGTGCTGTTAGAATATTGTCTCAAACTCAGTAAATTACAAGATTATAGATTAATTCCACTGTAAAGCAAATTTATTTGATAAAGTCCCACAGTGTTATACAGTATTATTTACTGATAACGTTTTGAGCACAATTTATTGCTCATGATAATATCAAGTAGATTCAATCTATGATGGAATTATACTCTACCAAAGTACCCAAGTTCTGTTCGTATATCAGTTACAGATTACATTTAAGAATCAGTATTATTTCAAGTGTGTCCTAAACCTCGTCTACTTTACTAGTCATGAAAAGAGGGAGGGTTGAGCGTAAGACTAGCAACCCCATCTCGTGAAAGCAGCACCAGCACTACTGAAAATTTAAAAGCTTAGAGTCCTATATTTCAAGGAATGGAGAAAAGACACTAAGAAATATCAACGGAGTGCAACGGACACCATACACTCATCACTGGTGAAGGTCAAGGATAAAATAGAAGACAACCAAAAGAATTTTGGGAACCAGATCAATTGTGAGAATTATGACTCCATATATGTAGGAAAAACTTTCAAACAGGTAAATATAAGAGTGAAGGAGTATAAACAATGTCTACAAAGACCTCTACGGACTTGAAGAAGGTAGAAAACAGATCAGTGATTGCACTGCACTAGATAGAAACGAGACTGAAGATCAACTTTGATTGGACTAAGGTTCGTATGGAGAAAGATTGACCTCATAAGCCCTCCATACTTGTGTAAATCCCAAAAGTTTGAACAGACATGAAGGTGTGATGTTAACTGATGCATGGTTGATAAATAAGAAAGCATATGCATCACTAATCAATCATGCTTGATGCGAATTCCCGATTGTCCGTATCTTCATATGGAGAGGTTAACAAGTGATTTACAATTTTTACCGCACACACACATTGTATACCACATATTCACATATATTTAGCATATTCAGTTATCTTCGACCACTAACTTTAGTCGAACGTTATCACTAAAGTTCTGATGAAAAAGAACACACTGTTTACAGTGTTTAACAAAAGTAGACTAATGTTTCTCAGAAGTCTGAGGTCAAATTTTGACCACAGTTCTTACAAATTTAATTATTATATTTTGATGCCTGTTTCATGACTCACATGATTGGACGAAGTTTTTAAAAACAAGAGATATCCTTTTATACACAAACTTTTGTTATTTTGATTTGATTAGTTTCCCTGAAGAAGTCGGAAACGTTGGAATTACTCATTTCAATTTTGCTGAGATTTTACAAATATAATTCATACATATTTCTGTCGACGAAGTAGTTCCATTTGCAAATATTTAGTAAATTAAATAAAATCTCATTATTATAAAAACTTTTCGAATTTGTCAATGAATGAAATACAAAACGATACTGTTGGGAAATACAAATGATTATCATATATTTAATGCCTAAATTCCTTCAAACTATTAAATCTGGACTTGGTTTGAACACAAAAATTACAACAAAAATTTCAGTCAAATAAGGAAATAAATAACATTCACTTACTCCATGCTGCAAACATTAAAGGGTACATGTTCACTGATGTTTGAAATACAGATACAACTATCAACTCATGTATATGAATACCTTCAATAAATGTCCAAGTGAAAATACACGTCTGGCTTAATTCCCAAATAATTATCATAGTGTTCTGAATAAGTAGATATTTCTATTTAAATAAAAAAGTAATTTCACAAAAAATCAAAGTTAATTTACAACAAACCAATAAATCATTTAGAAAGTTCGCTAGATCTAGTTTGATTAACAGCTAAACTATTTCTATTGAATGAATGAGAAACACAGTGAGGGAAAAATTTAATTTTCTGTATCCACTGTTCTTGTTGAAGTGGTTCATTAGCTTGTGTTCTTTGCCTGGGAGACAATATCATGCCAGTCATCATAGTCTGTTTATCAAACTGCACTAAATACAGTGGTTCAAGTGTTACAGGTTCACTGAATTATAGGTTACGACCTCAGAGGAAATATCCATTACAGCATTTAAACCACTGACTGCAAATATTCTTCACTACTCCTAACAGTTCAGCAACGAAATGAAATCAGTTCAAATAGGTTTTCTCTCTAATCGGAAGTTATATACAGATTTTTATATAAACTCAAGTAAAGTAAAGGTTTCTCGTTGGTGTTCGTTTTATTTACATTTCAACAATTGAGATAAAGTCTTAATTAACTCTTTATATGGACATTTAACTCAAACAGAGGGCAAATTTTATAAACTGTAATGCGTGGTAAGAGACGATATTACCGAATGAAACAAAAATCTTTAAAAAAGCATAATAATTTCTAGGAATTCCTCACAAGTAGTCGCATCACGCAAACTAGCTAAACAACTAATGGAGTATTAATGTTAAGAGGATTAAGATAAAATATTTTACAACTGCTATATATATATATATATATACTAGGATAAACCAATTCTGAAAAACACATGAAAGTCATTTTTGGACATTTTTTGTCTAAAGCATTTGTTGTGTGATAACAGATAATCTGTTGCTGTACTCACTGGCACGAAAGTGCTTCGAGCTACTAGCCCAATAATTTACCCGATGAGATTTTATCTTCCCCGATATTATATGAGAGTAGTCACTGGAATTAGGAGCATTCGTACACATAAGCGTACAATATCAAACCATCCTTGTTTCTTACTGTTTCGTCAGAACATATTCTGATCATAATAAATTACATTGAATGGGACAATTTTGTAAACAAATTATTAAATTATATGTGTGCACGACTGCTACTTAATTCGTGCAGGATAATACTGGAAGTTTTCCCGTTATTTGGGGGTGATAAGTTAAATTTATTTCAAAGAAGAATTTATATTGACTTAAGCGAAAGTCTTTATCAATACATCACATGCATGGTATAGATTTCGAAAACTCAAAGAAGTTTCGTGACATGAAATTTTATCGTTTCCGCATCACAAAAAATCAAATGAATTCGTGACGAAAAAGTTGTTAAACAGAGTTTTCAAATGCAGCATGTTGGTAAACGTTTTTGCACTATGCTATTCGAATTTCTTTCATGTGCATGCCTATAATCCATTTATGGAATTGAATCTCGTTGCATTGACTGCTGATATACATTCACTACGACTTTTGGGTCTACCGGGCATCGCAAATTTTGATTATTTAAAAGAAAATATTTTCAAGTATTGGTTTTGTAGGGATTTTTGTTTGATTGCATGGAGGATTTCATCATGAGTTGACATCAGTTAGAGAACAACTGGCAAACCTGAAAGTACCGCTGAAGAGTCCCAAACTAAGACGAAGCACTTGTCCAGTACTCCCAGGTTTCCCAGTGGTTCTCTAACTGATGTCAGCTCATGATGAAATCCTCCATGCAATAAAAGAAAATAGGCAAGTGTTTTGTAATCACTTTTGTCAGGGAGTTGTTGTTGGATTTTAAGATGTTTTAGTTTTCTTTAATTGAGGTCATTTTCACTGTTCTACCTGTTCTATGCATTTTTTCTTACCTCACCTTTGTAAATGACAATCATTATTCAATCATTATGTAGTGAATGTTGGCAGCAATTAAGTAATAATGATGAAATTCATTTTCCTCTCACTTTGTTGTTTCTCGTGAATGATAAAGAAATAGCAACACAATGAAAGTAAAACGTCAATTTAATAAAATGATGTTTCAGTGACTTCATCCTACTGTATCTCTTATTTGTGTTCAATGAATTATTATATATTATATTATTATTTATTTTATTCCTTTTACTTCCCCAGTGGAACATAGGGCTTCAAGCTAGAGCTTTGGAGATTCGTTATTAGTGGTGTTTGCTTTTACGGGATAGGGTTGCTAGCCCCATGCCCAACCTTCCCTCTTAACCAGTCTTATTACTGGTTTAGTGAGGTAAAGGAGTGCGTCGGACGGGGGTCGAATCGCGAACCACCTGCTTGGTTGACGAGCATTTTACTGCTGCGCCATCAACGCACGTTCAGTGAATAATTTGGACATATTCTACAATTCTTGTTAGAAATACCTTTTATTTTTATCCTGATAGTGAATCATAGTTTCGCATATTTGCACAATTAAATATTATCATGTGAAGTTATACTCATAGCAAATTTGACAAGTTATTTTTAATTAGTAAAAATAATAATGTTATTATTATATTATCATTATTACTGATGTTATTTATCGACATCATTATTACTTATTTGTATATTTCTTGATCAAATCCGTTGAGCGTCAGTTTTTAAAACGAGTAGTTTGAAAATAGTTTGTAGGTAATATGGGTTTCATCAAAAGTTTAAGTGCGCTTCGCTGGTGATACAACAAGCAGAAAACTTAGACAAGATGTCTAATAACAACTAACTTATAAGCTGATGGTGTATTAGCGGTAACTATAGTGCCTAGATGGGAGGTTGGACAACTACAGTGACTTCCAACTAGTAAATGTTTCATATTACTTTCGTGATATTCTCAACACTATTTGTAAATAAATGCTTGTTTAATTAAATCAGCATTAACTGGTCAATCATCTTTCATTCGAAATTTAAAAAATTCAAATTCGCAATTCTTGATTAACATAACTCAGACCCACCTTCAAATGTCTCGAAAATCTTGAAACCTATGACACAAAATAGCAGCCGTCCATTTTTTTGTAGTCGTATATACTTACGATTTGTGTAAGTAATAACAACAGGTTTTATTTTGAAATTGTCTGGTGTAACACCTAATGAATGAACTGGTATCACCATTTTGTATTTAATGCTTATCCCCGTTCAGCAGAATTAAGGGCTTCCGCAAGAAGAAGCAGTGAAGAAAGGACTCCAGGTGAACATAGAGAAAACGGTGGTGATGAAGATAACCATCTAAACAACCAACAACAATAGCCAGCACCAACTACCATCAACAGGAGAGATTTGACACAGTTGACTTCCTTCAATTAACTAGAAATCACGGTTTCAACCACAGGCCAGCGGAACGGATGAAGATGTCAAAGCCAACCAGAGGTGGAAGGGCATGATACACTTCCATCAACCTGAAATCGGTTTGGAAATCTTCTACACTCAGCATAAGGAATAAGATTCGCATTTTAAACACAAATGTGAAGTCAGTCACTTCTTCTATACGGGTCAGAAACTTGTACTGCGCATCACAAAAAGGATTTCAAACAGGACACTGCAAACCTTTATCAAAAGATGCCCACCCAATCGTGGGCTCAGTTAGACAGGACAGCAGAAAATAGAACAAGGTAAAGACATGTCACTGAAACCCTATTTTTCACTAGGAACCCAGAGGAATAGGAATAATACGTATTATATATATATATATATATATATATATATATATATATATATATATATATATGGTAAATTAATTTTCACTTGACTTACTAATTCAGTGAAACTGTGGTTTTCGTTCATTACCCCCTGCTGACTTGTTGATGCTGGATGAATGTAGTTGTTTCCAATATCACTGGCAAAGATTGGATTCACTTTACATAAGATTAAGTAAGATAAGATAATTTGGGCAATAGATTCCAATAGTAATGCAAAGAACAGTTGAAGGTGTATTTTAAACCTAAAATTCCGCAAACATCTGAAAGACATACAGAGGTATATATTGATCACTTACAAATAAGTAAGAATTCAGAGTAAATAATCGGTTTTGTGAATCATTTAATGTGAATAATATTTCAGTAAAAGACTGTTTAATTTTTGAAATTAAAACTAGAAAATTACAATTTGACAGGAAGAATACTTGATGATTTGTTTTAATGAATTAGTTATAGGAAAATAATTACTAGTTGTAGGTTTATAAAACAAGTTGTAATTAGTGTATTGAGGTTTCTAGTTTTGAATATTTAGAACATAAGAAGACAAACAAATCTATGAACACTGCAAGCCTACCCATGTTTAATTTGCTTTGTAACATAAATAACTCATTCCTTGCGTACTCAGTGAACATAGAGGTTCAGCAGCATGTCAGTACACTTGGTTTTCTGCTGTCATTTTCAGCTGCGCCTATCATTGCCCACGAACTTTCGTTCCCTGTCCTTGTGATCTTCTCCGTGTCACTCTAGCACGCCCAACCCATCGCTTCCCTCTCGAATTCCACTGGAGGGACTGGCGTGTGATGTCATCCAACGGTCTCCTCAGCATATGTCTAATCCATCTCCATTTCTACCCGCATATTTTTTGGGTAATTGTTTCTTGGTTGATTCATTGCTGGAGTTTATTGTTGCTTATCTCTTCTGGTCAACCGTCTGATATGCATTATCCAGCAGAGGTATCTGTTGGTGATGATCTACGTTAGCCTATTGGAAATGCTTCTGGTGACTGGTGTGACAAGTCTCTGAAATATATGTAGGCACTGACTTAATATAGGTGTAAAAGATTGCGATCCTGTCCTTGTGTTGAATGAGTGTTGTAGATTTCCACACTGACCTCACAGTAATGAGCGCCTGTCTTGCTTTGCGGTTCTGATATCCTCATCTGTCTTCTTTGTGGTTAAGACAGTGAGCCCCAGGTAAATAAAAAATACAACTTTCTTTAGACTCCTCCCATTGATGGTGATTGGCGTATTTTGTCATTATCTTTGTTTCTCCTATATACATCTGAAGTACTGTGTTTGCTGTCTTTTCCTTCAACTTTTTGGTTTCTCTTGTAAATCTTCGAGTTTGGAGAAAATGAGACATAAATCATCCTTGAAATTCAGATCTTCTAGGGTCTTTTTGTCATTTTGACGTTTATTTGTCTTCTCACTGCCCACTGCCTGTTGCATTACCTGGTCCAATACAATTAATAAGATCATGATTGATAGGAACAACCCTTGTTGTACTTCTGTCTTCACTTCAGTCACTCCAATGAGCTTTTTCTGTTAATCACTTGGCATATAGCTTCATCATATTGCTGTTGAGTGTAATTTATAAGGATTTTCGACACTTCACAGTCAGCACTCTCTTGATATAGTCGTGAGGAATAAATTGTGCTCGAGACGTTATCCAGTTTATAATACTGTATCACAGCGTGTTATACCAAATAAACTTGTCTAGTATGGAATTAGATTCTGTCACAATATGCAAATTCTACTCTTACGTTATTAATAATTCTATCTGGGAAAATTTTCAGCCTCGGTGATCCGTGCAACTGCTTGGCAAATACCAGTGATTCTCACCATGCCCCAAAAGAAAGACTTTAGATTTCTTACTACTGTGTCTAAGGTGCAAATTGACAGTATTCTTTTACACTAAACACTTCTTTAACTTCAGCTGTATACTCTTGAAAATAAAAGCATCACAATTTAAAGCGAATTCATTAATGATTAAAGCATTCGCGATTTTTAACTTTCATCTTACAGTATGAAAGCAATATATATCTTTGTATTTGTAGATTACAAAATATTTTTATACTGCTGTGCCAAAAGAATAAACATTCATTCAGAGTCTGGGTGGGAGTGATAATCCTGGGCATTTTTATATTGTGTAAACAAGCATAAATATTTAGTGGTTTAGGTCATGATAATTAATGATAAAGATTTTTTCAGGTTCTAAACGAAGCAGGTAACAGGTAGTAGCGTACAAATAACTTAATATTTTCGTTCCTAACCAATTTATCACTTACCCTTTCCATTACAAGTGTAATTAGTATAATCGAGTAATAACTCCACCAAGTGTAGGCGTAGTCCATGTAATTATGAAAACAATGGCAATTAAAAAGTGCATTTTATTATGTAACGAATCCACTTATAAGGCGAAAAGAAGATTTACATTAGACATGGAAGATTGAAGATTATCAGTATAATAGCTCAAATGTTCAGAAGACAAATATGACCAACCTGTATTTAGCGTTCAGTTTCACACTTGAAGAATATACTGAAAAATTGAAATCCATGTAGCTAAGATGTCATTAATAAACAGATGGCTTTATTTGTTTGCTTTGTCATTCAAACAAGTGCATTTTTAGTATTTACGCCGAAAAAACAAACAAGCAAAGAAATGATTTTCCCTTTCTACATTTTTCCCCATAGTTTAAATAAAATGTAATACTACAAAACGTAATTTCTAGATACAAAATTTTCCAGCAGAATTTTTTATTGCTGACGTTTACTCATTGTATATTCAGATTCTGTATTTGCTAACCTGTTGAACCTCTACTTGGAACTTACAGATATGATGCATCAGTTAAACTCAATAGAAAATTCACTAGACTAGTTTACAGTCAGTGATGTGACAAGGACTGCTGTTCTGAATAATGAAAGAAAATGATTTACACCTGAATGATTTTAGTTTGCGACATAAGTGTCCACTTAATGGTGTTCAAGTGGTTGCTATCAACATATGCATAATAAAAGAGGCACTTGTAACTATCGAATTTAAGTGATATAACAATTAAAATTTTGTGTGAATATAAAATTTGATGAAAATTATTCACTTATAATCAGTATATGAAAACTCACGGGGAATGCTTCCTTTCTCCTATTATTTGTTTTACTAAACTTTTAATGATTTCATCAATAATGGTTTGAAATTCTTCGTAATTAATACGATGACTTATGTCCTCGGTCAATTTTACTGCTTCTAAGGCAATCAAACCTCATGAAGACTGTCAAAATTTGTGAACAGCCTTTAAGGGAGTTCAGAAGTAGTAACAGAAGAAGTAACTGGATGGAAGGCGTTTTTTTTTCAATTATTAAAACCATTTTTCTTAAATGGATTAGTTAGGAATTATATTGAGAGAAGATAGACGTTAGTCGCACATCATTGTAGTAGTCAGTAACATATTCCTCTCTCTTTATCGTCACCATTCTGAAATCCTAACATAATTATCTTATGATTATATATATATATATATATATCTTCCTTTCAATAACTACTTTTTAAAGTTATTTCTACAACTTTATTCATAGTGAAGAATCCAAATGTTTTCTACACATACTAATAAGACATGACATGTCATAAAGTTTTACAGCACTTACCGACTTTCGTTTATTCCGTTAGTGAATATACTTGCAGCCAGTGCAAACAAGCAAAATAAATAAACGTCATGTTATCCTGCTAATCAGCTCCTTTTTTTACATGATTTGTTAATTAAATTAAGGGCATAACATTTTATACATTCAGAAGTGACTCGCATTGCATACCTTACCATCAACTGCTAGATATATCTATACTACATTATAATTGGCACAATGTATCGACTGTGAAAATCACTACGTAGTTTACTTCATTAGATTCAAGACAGTAAAAATTGAATCTGGTATGAAATAATGGGTAACGTGAAAAGTCACCATTGGTTTGTTGCCCGGTCAACCGTTAATCACATTTTTTTTAAATGTCAGTTACTAATTCATGCTCAATAGTCAGTATGATTTATTTCATATGATTATATGTACATCACACAGATTCTCCATTAATCCACAATCTCAGAGTGAATCGAATCAGTCATTTGTATGGCTAAACAATAAGTAGTACACAAAAGGCATCAAGTTAAAGAGATTTTAAAGGTAATAGGTCACAATAAACACTTAAAAACCCATATAATTTCATCAGAACATGTGTGAACCGAAGTGGAACTGAAGGAAAATCCACCGTAAAATAATTTCATTACACCAGTCAGGGATAATGTATTTTTCACAACTTTAATACTTTTGGATTCGTGTACATGAACTGAACATCCGGTTAGTTTTGACAGACGGGACGGTATACACACTTTAAGACCTTTGTCCCCATTCAGTATGACAGAAATTTAGCAAATCATTCAATAGATCAAGGAAAGTTTGCTCTGACAGTAGATACGAATATGAAACAAAGACCCTGAAGTATACTTTATCTAACGGCGGATGCCCTAAGAGATTTACCAACAAGTATTTTAAAGTAATGAATGTCTATAACATTGTCGTAGCAGTTTCATAAAAGCATGCGCACGTCAGTCTGCCACCTAAAGGAGATTATATACAAGAGGTTAGTAGACAAAGACTGCGCAAAGCTTATAAGAAGGAAATTCTGTAATGCGAAACTCATATTTCTTAATATCATCAAGCAGTTGCAGCAACAGGCTGAGTACGATGGGACGCCAGTCCTTGACACTTCCATGTATATCAATTCAATTGTATTTTTGAATCCAGTTAATATGTCTTACAGAAAAGTCACTGCCTACTCTCACGATCGAGAGTCCGCCGAAATGGATGAAATGAACCGAAACCATGAAAGTGAAGAGTTTGATAGAAAACAAATACCATCTTTTAGACTACAGACATGATATTGACACTGTCAAATCTTTCACTGTTGTTAGCAGAAGAACAAACAGAAGAACACTTGCAACTACCAGAGCTTGTAAGATTATGGTTCACAAATCGGATCTACGTATACAAGCGGAAATGGTGGTCACTCTGAATCTACCATTGTAGTATCTTTCACTTTGTTAAATACTACTATTACTCTTTTATTTCATATTTTTATTATTCTCATCTTGGTTAAAACTATCCTCCGACAATTTCATTATCACAACGACTTTTTAACCTCTAGCTTAACTCGTTTCCTTACTATTATTGTTAAATTTATATTTCTTAATATTACCAAGTTCTCTACCCGATAACTGACAGTTTGCTACAATAACGTAACTGAACTGTGATTCATCACAATTAACTCCTCATAAACACCCCTTACGAGTACTTTGAAACATTGGAGGAGATACATATCTCAGTTAGATATTTTTGGTGTGAAGTTAGAGCTGAAAATGTTTTCTGGAAGACAATGAAAAGTTTTCAGTTAAACCATCCAGTCCAGGGAAAACAACAACATCAGAAAATACTTTCGCCCACTTTATCTATCTGAACTTGATTTGTGAGATATTTTCACCTTTTTTTCGAGATGACAGATAGAGATGCTCACTGATGACTGGCCCTATTCAGGTAGGTAGTTACCAGCGGTTCTAGTGGGAAGTCGTGACCGGTAGGGTGCAGCAGGTCGGGTGTGAGGACAAATACTCGTGGAAGACATTGGCTAGCGGTTGCGCTATATCGTGAATTGGCAGAAGTTAGAATTCATGGGCCATTAAATCGAGTCCCAGTGGCTTAATGGTATACGAGCTCGCCTTGCAACCAGAAGGTCCTGGGTTCGACCCCTGGTGTTAGGTGCGTACTGATGAAGAGTCCCAAACTAGGCTGACAAAACAGCTGTCCAGTACTCCCAGGTTTTCCAATGGTTCTCTAACTGATGTCAGCTCATGATGAAATCCTGTAACCTGATAGGTTCTTTTTCCTGCATTTATTAATCGCATACATCCTTATGTATTTTCCATGGTATGCAACTCACTAAATATAGAGTATTTAGTTCACCAATCCTACCAAAAGTCGACAAGTTCCGTAATCTCTCCATTGTTGATGGTTATTTCTTATTTGAAAATCTTATCTAGAAATAAGTGTTTCTGAGTTAAATGACGGAAAAACGCTTCATTTAATACACATCATGAATGATGTAGTCATGAGTAGATTATTGTCAATAATACTTACGGATATAAGATGTAAAGAAGTATGGCAGTTAACATACTGCATGTTGTTATTACTGATCCAACCGTACCAATTCCTGTCCATATAATCCCAATCATATGAATGAGCTAAACAAAGGAATATATTAAAAATTTAGAATATACCAGGAAGCAAAACTTCGGAAATAATAATGTGTGATCCAATTACTGTCTATTCCGTCGATAATAACTTTGTAAGTGAGATTATTCTACTAATATATTGATATAATATATGTTATATTTTCCGTATATGTTAGCATGGAAATTTCTCGACATTTTTACAACAGTGATGTACTACTTAATACTACAATCATACGAGAAAATTCGTTGTTCAGAGGACATTAATAACTGGGATTAGGATGTTTTGAACTAATTCTGCTGTCTCAGCTGAATCAGAAGGAGAACATGGATGATGCCTTCTGCCCTAAACGTGCGATAAGATCATCGATCTGGTCAGCAAGGACTACTGGTTGATATGAGTAGCATCCAACTGGTTATACTGTTCAGTGAGTAGCCCATAGCATCCATGTCTTATTTACCACAGTTTCATTTGAAGTACTGATATATGATTTCAGCCGAACATATTTCTTTTCAGCAATAAGCTTCATATGCTTCTTACTAAGGAAAAGAATTGGTATAAAAGCAATTTCCTTATGATCTATCTGTGTTTTTATGTAGTATATTTTTTGCTAATTTATTTTAGGGTAAATGTTTTTTTTTCACTTTATATTTCACAAGTCATAAAGGTTAAGATTCCTGGATTTTATCGGTTAAAGAAAAAGACTCCATATTCAACAATTTTAGGTATAAGTGACCCGGGGAAAATACCATGTGCAGAACAGACAGATAAATAAAATCTTAAGTTATGACCTGTTTATTCAGTACTATGGATAAAGCGGAGTTGAAGATTAAATATCCATCTGTGTAAAGTGCATGAATTATGTAAACGTTCTTTCGGGTAAAAATGTCAGATATCATAACAAACGCATTGCAAATGGCTTATTTAGTCTTTGTTTGGTTGTCATCTTATTACAGTTTTGACTTTTTCCTCTTCACTGACTTGTCGCTTTGATCCTACTAAACGTCATAATGCAGTCACTTATGTGAATTTGTTGCAACCTGATCAGAACCTTTTAAAGTGAGCGCTGGGTCAGTAGGGGGAGCTAAAATTAAAACACCCTAGAAGTTTAAGTGTTTTGCTTTTTCCGGAATGAAACAGTACCATCAGTGTAGTCGGTGCTGCGTTTAGTGATTCTTATCTTAATACAGATATCGTCATGGACTGACGTAAGACACAGAAGTACTGAGAGTTTAGCAAGATGGAAATTTATCTAAACCCAGTTTTGAAGTCGTCAGTAAATTCTCATGACCCACCAGCATGCGAACTGTCGAGGTGTGAATAGCCGTCCATTTTCTAGTGAATTTCATTACTTCTCCAGAAGATGCTGGTCTGTGACAAAATTTACTCTGAATTCAGTCGCATCCCATGAAGTCAGTATCTTTTCTGGAAGCAATGAAAATCCTGCTGTACTGGACTATTATTCATAACTCAGCAGTTACAAGTGAGTACTGCCAAAACGTCCCAAACTAGGTCAAAACTAGTATCAATTCCATCTATTACCTAAAAATCATTGTTAAATGTTAATTAAATTCTGGAGAAATTAAGTGTTCTTAGACAATTTCATACTTTCCTTTCAATACACTGTTATATTCAGTGCTAATATTACCACCGACCAATGCTGTGAACAGCTGAAACTAAAATGAAAATCGACTGGGGGATGGGAATCAGATGACTATTTACATGAGGTTAGGACCCAGAGCATCTAATAATAAATTTTACTGGTGAAAATAAAACCTGCTGAAACATACTTCAGTGGTGTTAGATTTTGTACTATTTAAAACATTATTCTGTAACTGAAAGTATCCATCAGAGTTTGTGGCCAATGAAAGTTTATGTTCTTTCCAAAAGTGATCGTAGCTACAGTCATTTTGAGCCATTTCTAAAATACAAATACAAGTAATTAGTTCTGAAAACGTTCTACTAAGTTTACACAAAATGAATGTGTGAATAAATTATGGAAGTTATTGAAAGTTAGATGTTGAGTTATCGTTCCAGCTAAAAATACCTTGTATGCTTGGTGTGTAAAACTTAAAATTACATATGGCAGTAATGTTTTGAAACATTTCGACATTGTTTTACACGACACTGTTTAGCGTTTGATATCAGACTGAACATATCAGGTAAATGTACCTACACTTCGTGGTTTGAACGTCGCTGTTTTCTCGTCAATATTAATGAGCAAACTGAACTCATCTATTTATCTGAACCAGTTAGTAATACTAATTACAAAGAACAATTTGATATGATGAGGTATTCATGCAGTTGAAAGAAAGACCTTAATTCCAACTCTATTTGAGTTTTTTGTAATATATCTACACAAATTTTTGTGACTTAACAGAGCATTTTATGATTCGAAAAGTTTCAGCCAAACTTTTCCTGACAAAGTTTTTTCATTGCTACACAAAGTCCACCAATGAAACACCTCTTAACTTGTTTTAAATAAGGATAATTGTGAAGAATGAACATTCGCTTGGCTCATATAATAACAAACGATTTTATTCCACCTCACTTGTTTGACATAGTTAAAGCCATAAATTTTTTATGATGTTTAAAAACATTTTTAGTGTAAACGTTACCTTTATTTGTAAACATTGTCATAAGTATCAATCCAATTTTGAATATGTTCTTGAATTCACCACTTGAAAGCTTAAACAATCATCACGAAAATATTTACAGCGTATACCTTTATTATTATTCTGTATTTGATTGTACATACTATGGCTTATATACTGGGACGGATTTACTATAAACAGAAGAAAAATATGTAATTACATAAGTGTATGTGTAAAAGGTGAGCGAATTTTAACATAGTATTCAGTTACTTTTGGATTTCGCGGATGATTTATGTCTAATGTCAAACACAACCCAAAGACTTGCAGACGAAGAGGCGGGCAGCAAAGACAGGAATCCAGTTGGACATAGAGAAGACGGAAATGATAAAGATAACCAACCAATAGCAACAGCAAACAACACAAGTCACCATCAGCGGGAGAAATTTGAAAGTGGTGACTTCCTTCACTTATCTAGCTATGAAGCATCGTTCCAACTACTGGCGGAATGGATGAAGATGTCAAAGGCAGTTAGAATCAGAAAGGCGGTTTGGAATTCTTCTGCACTCATCATAAGAAACAAGATTCGGATTTTCAACGTCGATATGAAGTCAGTTAGTCACTTCTTCTATACGGATTAGAAACTTGCACTGCGCATCATGAAAAGGATTTCCAACAAGTTACAAACTTTTATCAACACCTGCTTTTGCTGGCTCCATACTGAAGATCAAATGGCCAGCCGGAAAAAAGAAACTATTGTAACAAACTGATGAAGAACCTATTGCTCAACAAATATGCAGGAGGAAATGGATATGAATCGGATACACGCTAAGCAGACCGTTGGGTGACGTTGCACCCCAGGCCACTGCTGGAGTAAAACCCAAATGGGAAACGTCGAATTGATCGCCTGATGGTGACACAGAGGAGATCGTGAGACGAAGAGATGAGAGATTATGGGCAATCGCGGACTCAGCTACAGAGGACAGCAGAAAATAGAACAAAGTGGAGATGTGTTGTTGAAGCCCTATGTTCCACTAGGAATCCAATGAAATAATAATAATTCATTTACTTTGCTACTGGCAATTTTTATACTTTCAGCTTTGATTGACTGGAGAAGTTCTACACACCACAAACTATTCAACTATTTTACTATTCTTTTTTTGAGAACAGAATTTCGTGGACAAACGTTGGTAGTAATGTACATATAAAAGCAACTGAACCAACAGTAACACTCTAAAGCTTAATTAAGGCAAAGGCATTTGCAATAATGTAAGAAATTTTAAGAAACATATGTCAAAAACTAAGCCTAAATATTCAGTGACTCGTGGCAGTGGTCATCGGTCACAATCACAATGACTACTTCATTCACACTTTCAATAATAAAAGGAAGATTTTCCCTTTGATTCTCTGTGTTGACTGACAATAAGAGAAATTAAATAATATTCTTCTCCATAAGGAGAAACGTTATTTTCCTGCACGCATGTTTTGTTATCATGATGTCTCCGGTCTAGACAAGATTCACAGTAGGTGTCATTACATGAAATTCAAAAAGAGAGGGACTTTTACACGACAGTATTCTTGAGGACGATATATTTGTCGACAGACAGTAGCTAGGAAGTTTGTGTGGCAGGCTCCCACTAAGTCAAGTCACCTAGGAGAAAGCTCTACCACTGCATTGTGATCACCTTCACGTAATCATGCATTTGAGTGGAATATGGAGAAAGTATTAAATAGTGATGTAGCTGTTTTTGTTTTTCAAATCAACACCAAACATGAGCGATTGATGTGATGTAACGCCTCTCCTGGATACATGGGGAATGGCATCAAAAAAGAACAAGACGGAATAAGTCTATATAAAGCAAGTTAAGAGGCTGTGTGATTACATTGATGTGATTATGAGCGGTAAGTTGTGCTGGAAACGTCATCCAGATATGAAAATTGTATAAATGTATATCACACCAGATAAACTAATATAGTATGTAATTATGTTCTACCACAGTGTGCAAGTTATGCTTTTACAATTACATAAAATTACAGTGACTTATTTTGAAGTAGACTTGTAAAACAGAAGTCAAAGTCGAACTAACACATGGAACTTCAACTATTTTTGCTCTACTTAAGAAATATTTTATCGATAACAAATGAAGGAAATATATGCAGAATATGTAGATTAAGAAACAAAAAAGCTAAATGTCTCTATTTTGACATCTTGAATTTTTTATTTATGTTTAAAATGAAATTTAAAACTGACACTAAATTCAAAAGCACAGGCTTAAGATTGTCAACATTTTAGTTCTTTTTCTATATTCTTTTCTTTATTTGACTGCTGCATTGCAACCTCTTCAATGGACAGTCCTATAATTTCTATGCGTTAACGGTAATTTATAAGCACTCATCACAAGCACACAAGCCAAGTGACCAACCACTCGAGGTTGTACGCCAATAATCTTACACACCAAATGCATAGAAAGGCGGCACTCCTTTACCTCACTAAGCCAGAAATAAAGCTGGTAAAGAGGAAAGGTTGGGCATGAGGCTAGCAACCCCATCCTGTAAAAATAAACACTTCAAGCCTCTAGCTTGAAGCCCTGTGTTCCACTGGGAACGTGAAGGAATAAAAAAATAGAAATAAGGGTAAGACTTTGTAACCTGTTTAAAAGTTTACCAAATTAGCATACCAGCAGTCTAGTCTGAAGCCAGGTGCATGCGAGGTAGCAAACCTGTTAGTGAAAAGTCAGACAGAATCGCTTAAACAGTGTGAAAGGGGGTACACAGACTGAGAATATAGTAGCATAAATCAGATATTATAGTGTATTCCGACATACCTGGTAGTATTAATGTTCATACTTATAAAGGAAGCACTGCTTAAAACACTGTGTTATAAATATTACTTTATAAATATCATTGAATTACAACTGTAAGCCTGAACAGTAATTAGTTGAGAAGTAATTTGTGTCAGAAACTATCTCTTCTTGAATAATTGATTAGGACCACTCAACTGCCAATAAAATATCGAAACAGCAAAATTCAATACCAGTTCCCAGAGTCATTTATTTTACTCACTTTAGTTGTTTAAGTGATTCCCAGAATAATTAAAACACAAATCAGTGAGCAAAGAATATTCTTTTCAGTAACTTCCTCTTCATACTCCATAATTACGTATCCATATCGCATAAATAAAGGTTTGTGTAGTAAAAATTAGGAACAATTAAGTCATTATCTAGCAGTAACATACTGAGTACTTACTCGAAAAACAGTCATCACGTCGAACATCAGTTTTATAAATAATCCATACAATCAGTAGATTGAATGAAACAAATATCATCAATAATGATCGTGTTAAGTGGTAATTCATTATCCAGATATTTTTGTATCTCAGTGATTGGATGATTTAACATCGTGAAGACAGCTGGTTTATCCTATCATTATGTGTTTATATTTTTGAATTCTGTATTCTGTTACGCTTAATTTTCTTTTAGCTTGTTTATTCAACATCATTGAAACAGTTTACCAATTGGAATGAATGTTTCTTCCCAGTTTCAACTTCATACGTTTTTGCGGTTTCCGCACATCAAACAGGTTGTAGGAAATTAATTTATCCCAAATTACTGTAAATCAACATAATAACAAATATTTGTGTAAAACTATTTAGACAAAGGTTTTAATAAATCTGAATACAGAAAACTGTTAACAACGGACAATATAGGTAAAATTTTGTATAAAGCAGGAATAACGGCTGGAACAGAATAAGGTGATTTCAGGATTTTCATCATGAGCTGACATTGGTTAGAGAACCATTGGAAAACCAGCTGGGCGTACTGGACAGCTGTTTTCTCAGCCTAGTTTGGGACTCTTCAGTGGTACACACCCACCGGGGTTCGAACCCAGGACCTTCTGGTTACAAGGCGACCTGGCATACCATTAAACCACTGGTACCCAATCCAATGGCCCATGAATTCTAACTTCTACCAATTCACGACATAACGCTACCCCTAGCCAAGGTGATTTCATTTTATTTAGTTGATCTCTCGTTAGCCACAGATGACACAAATTTTCTTCATGCAGTGTATGTACAGAACAATTTGTAACGTGCCTGAGAATGTGAAATGATGTTAGTTAACAGGAGATTGCAACTACGCTCAGAAATTACCCACATATATATTGAACACAGAACTCTCAGATTAGTTAAAAATTTTGATACTTTGAAAAAGCAGTTGTACAAGACAGACAACAGATGGAGAAATTGATGAAAAGTACCTACCTGATAAGTTACGAAATAATTTGATGAGTTCAACTCAAACGGTAGTTACAGGACTAAGAAGCAAATGGAAGTCAGTGAAAAAGGTTATGTAATCAAACAAAAAGAAGAGTTAGGAGATAGAGTTACTAGGGTAAAGAAATACTGACAGCTGCTTCTTTATGAACTAATAAATCGGATTTGGAAGTGTTGATAGCTATTGTTTCAGCAAACTTGTGAAGAAGCGAAGTGTATTTTTTGATGATTACCTTAAAGGATTTTAAGATATCACCATCACCACCCGTGGTGAACTCCTTTTTTGTATTGTCTACTCCCAGTTCGGCCGGCATTTACATCGCCCATAAGGATTTTGGTGTCTCCATTTGGGATATTGTCCATTACTGTTTGCAGTTGTCTGTGGAATTCTTCCTTCCTCTCTTGTTCCGAGTTGTTTGTATCATTATGCGTAGCACCGGATGATTTTAACCTTCCTTCCCTTTATGTTGAATCTTGGTGTCATAATCCTGGAGAAGACTAGTACCCAGTGTATAAAAACTTTGGGTGCTACTGGTAACAAAGTGATAGCTACTCCTTCAGTGTGTTCGTGATTTTCGTCTGGATGACTGGAATAGACCGCTGACTGTGTAGATGACGGTTTCAATGGTCTACATCCGCTTCACCTGCTCTCGCAGATTCCCAGCACTTTTATGCCTTATTTTCTCATATTTTTGGGAGCCTTGGCAGCCTTCCCAGCCTCTTACAGTGTACGTATATTTCAATTCCCCATTCCTATTTTGATTTCATCGAGAGAAGTCACATCGGCTGACTGGTTTCCCGTAGGTTTTCACCAGCCTGCTGTGTCATATCACCTCTCTGGTTCCAGAGGAAAATAAGTTTGGTTTTTATGTATTTTGCAATTTTAATATTTTTTGTGCTTTGAAGTCTGTGTGGCAGTTTGATTAGACGTCCGGTGTAGGGTGTCTAGCCTCATACTCAACCCTTCCTCTTTTCCCAGGCTTGGGACCGGCTGGAAAACTAGCGAGCTAATAAACTAAACTAGGTTAACACAGAATTAGTAATACATTTCATACAGCTTGCATGACACGGTTAATCAAATAACTAGTTTGGAAAGATCCTACTAATTAAATTTCATTCTTTTTGCCCCTATCGTTGAAATAAACGTAAGAAAGATAATAAAAGTATCATAACTGTGGAAACCCGACAAGGACAGTTTCAGCGGATACGCACATAAAGTTATACCAACCGATTTGTGACAGTTCAGATGTATTTGTTGATTAGTATACGCTTTCAGATGTTATTACATTAATCACCTGTTAGTCATCTATCAGAATAAGCCGTTCTACATTGATGAAAATCTTAAACCTTAAATTAAATGCACTACCCTGGATGTATATCATAATCAAAATATATCGGACTTCAGGTAAGAGGGTTTTTTCATAGAGAAACCAAATAAAAGGTCATCATCTCGAAGTATAAGTCAGGCTTCAAGTGCGTCAACATTTTAACTGAAACTTGTGAATGATGTGAAACAACAGAGTAAAAGTTAAATTAATGTTTGACACTGCTAATATTCTGAAGTTTGTCCTAGAATTTACCATACAGTTATTGTAAAATAATGGGTGTACTGCATTATAAACTCTCACTCTATCTTGCTTTTCGTAACTTCCTGTCATCGAGCGTTATAGATGTCCACGATATAGTTTCAACAGGGACTTGGATTTAAATTATTTTGAAATGATTCTCAAGAAACCGAGCGTGACCAGCATCTGAGCCCCTTCTTCTTCTAGATTTTAGAGTATAATAGCTGTATAGTGGTAGCTAATGTGAATTTACAGAGAATATTAGTATATCATATATATAATCATTGGATTGTAGTTACCAGTTTTGATTCCTTTGGAATTAGTTTCTCTTGTAGACTAGTGGTCATCATATTTCAGACCACATTCAAGCACTAAAATGGTGAATAATTCATTCAATAGATTTTACATGTATTTACAGCTGAACAGTAGAACCTGCTCGAAACGCCAAATTAATATCCTTAAAATTTCTTGGTTCAATGAAAATATGCAGTGTGAAGTCGTCTTTGATTCAGATGAATTAGATTTTAGGCTTGCAACATTTCAAGAGTTCCTCTTCACCCATTTATAGGAGTCTGGGCCCAGATATTCAGCAAGTTTGTAAATTAAATTAAATCAGTTGAAAGACTGGACAAGCTTTCAGCTAATCGTTTTTCTAGTGACTTCCTTCAAACGTTTATGAATTTATAAATACCCTTTGAAAACAACACAGCAATTTATGATTGAGACAGTTTTCAGTACTAAGGGATGCTATGCAACAGATTTGAAAATAAGTGTTAAATCAATAGACAGTTAATTTCCTTGGTTTGTGGTCCTTCATGGTGTCACCCTTATGTAATGTCTTAAACTTCTCATTCTCTAGTTTTTTAAAAATAAACTTACATATAAATAAAATCAAAATTTTAGAAGAAAGAAGGCAGTAATACTTTAGGGATTTATTCATTGGACAACGAGCATTAGATATATGATGATAAATGTGAAACGTATCACGTACAACCAAAAAATTTTATATTACCCCTTATTGTTATCGCTGGAGTTTTATGCCTGCCCGTATTCTTTGATTCACGAATAATTCCCATTCGAACACTAATGACAAAAGCAAAATAAAGGGTTCGGAAAAAAGGCTCCTTTAAGTGAATTCATTTCTTCGTACCGTACATTCCCATTTATATACAGTTTTGTCACTAAAGAGGATAGTAAAAACAGAGATAAGCTATCATATTAATCAAGAAACAAGAGAAGTTGTGAAGTTCGATAAATAACTTAACGAATCAGTCTTGATCAGGATGATATGCAAAGGAGAAAAAATGTGATATTACACGAGAGTCAAAAAGAAATAAGAGAGTTAAGAAGAGTGGACAAACACAAACATCCACTTGGTTGAAAATAACAGGGTCATCATCACTGCATTAGAAGAGAAGTATTCACTCTATTCATTAATTTTTAATGTGATTTGAGAGTTGTTACAAACTTTTTGTGACACTGTTTTGAGGATTCATTCTATGTTAATTTTTGTCAGTCTAAAATCTTCCTAAACTAATCATTCCTTGTCGAATTCCGAACATCTGACTAGTTCTACTTCAAACACCGAGATTCAGTAAACTAGGTCTATATTCATTGATTAAAGATGCCCATTAGAAATTTCAAAAGACTGATTATTGAGCAAAGAATATTCTTTCCGATAACATCATCATCATGTTCTACAGTCATATATCCATAATAATGAAAGAGTGATTGTTATTGACAACATTAGTGGTTTTTAAAGAGTAACATGAGAACACTGACATCAGAATTCCATGAGTTATTTGCAGTTAGATTGTTAATAGATTATAGTCCAAACTATGTGTGCATATGGTAATATGTGAAACTGTAATACTAAATTGAACACCAATATTACCAAATAAATGATTATGAATGACAACGAATGTACAGTAATAAGTCCTCATGAGTCATGTTCATATTAAGTTGTATTCATATTGATTATAAACTTCAGATGGATGAATGATTATGTCAAGGACTGAGGGAGAGAAAAAATTTAGGGTATGAATTTTATGTGTGTTGAATGTGTGTCAGTGTTTAAGTTAACACTACGTTTGAATAAGAAAACAAAAGGTTAGTTAATGCAGGTAAAATGACGAGGGGTAGGGGAATTAATATGTATTTGATGGAGGGCCATATCAAAAAAGCCAGGGCAATGGTTGGACCTGTTTCTTCTGTACACATCAGGACCAGTTGTTTTATGCGAATTGCAATAGCTTCTGATGTTTGGAGTATTCGGTACCTGGGTGCTGCTTTTGGCAATTTATTTGGTATCCGGTAGATGATGGAGAAGGATTCTCCAATGCTGACTTTGTAACTGGTAATTAGGAATTTTTCTTCGCATAAAAGTGATGCTCCATCCGTTATTCTGCTTTATGTTTTGAAGACAGTTTATCGTACACCTTTTTGTCAACTATTTAATTTCGCTTTATTCTTGGACGATATTTCCAGTTTCCAATAATTTTCATATTTCAGAACAACTCTCCATCTAAAATTCTCTTAAATATCTGAATTCAGCTATTTTGTGAGATTGAAAGTTTGCACAGCCATTGATGATCATAAATAGAGCTGTAAATCAACAATTTTTATGACACTAATATCTCATTATCTAAGAAGTGTTTTTCAATAACAGAGTATAAAAGACAGAAACGTTACAGTTTTCTAAAAATAAAGCGAGTTTGCCTAACTAACTAAGGGTTGGGATTAATCAATACATAAAGTATGCTCAACTTTTAGTTAGTAGATTTGCCTAGTGGTAATAAACTTGTAAACACGATTAGTTATAGATGTTTTGTAAACTGTTTTGAATCCAAATTCTGGATATATCATCATCCCATTTTAATTAATTAATGATGTCTGCTATTTCACTTCCGGATGATCAAACTCATACTGCGTGATATTTATAAGAAGAGCTTAATGGTTAAAAACTAGTTCAACAACAATTAATTACATCTTCTAGTCTCACGCTAGCATACTCCCTGTAAGTTAATGAAGGCTAACCTACAATTATCTATGTTACCATATAAACTATTACCAGTAGATCATTAATGTTACAATTATTTCCTCTGCTATTATTGTTTTGTGGTTATCTGTACAATAGCTGCCAAGGATATTTTAGTTATTCACAATGCATCACAATGGCTTTGTATTCAAATAATCTGCATTCCACTAAATGTCTGTCAATCACCTTAAAATAATGCAATACGGGCAAAAACAAAGTAGCATGAATATTATGAGTTACTATTGATGCATATCTCTACAATAGTGATGTCGTAGTTGAACGACAAATCTACATCAGAAAGGCAGCAAATCGTTAACCTATGATAATATTGAATCTCCAGTCTGACGTAAAAATACTATCACTAGTAGGAAATGCTTTCACTTTCCGAGTGTGTAACAGCTATATATATATTACAGAGTTCTTTAATTTACTGTTCAGTAGTTGCATAAAGACATATATGACATTTTTCAAGACGATCTCACTTATATCACAATTGTTGAAGCAGGAGAGGGTGGTTGTCAACGAATCCCATGATAATAAAGTCATCTTGTCATGGACACTTAATTACGAGTAGTTTTATTAGTGTCCATCACTACAAGGACGACTTTTTCTTATGGACTCGGATTGGCGTCTAATTTGGTGAATATCTGGTTCACTTCTCACCTAATTAACATACGGTTAATTGAACTATGCTACAAAGTACAATTTAAACGTTTTGTAATTTTAAGCTACTTACTATTTGTCAGTAAGTAGTGGAAAGTATAAAAATTTATGCCGTTTTGTGTAAGAGTATGAAATTACATTGCCCCTGGTAAAGCATACTGAGGAAATAAGAAAGTTTTGTTAAAATAATAACAGTGTTGATAATAATTACCAGCTGTATTATAAACAATATGTTGAAATGTACTACAGAATTCTGAAAGGACTTAAATTGCGCAATATTTTCTCTTTGTACAGGACCTGCAAGTAAAATAACACTCCACAGTATACGATATAATTCTTGTTCAATCTGAAGCAAGATTCAACTTTCTGCCATTTCTTTCCCTTCGATAATCGCTCAGCGTTGTTTTGGAAGCTAATTAAAAATTTACTCAAGCTCATGTAGCAATCCAAAGGCAGATGGAGGGCTAAAAGAGTGGTATATGTATTACGATGGAGAATAGTATGGGGAGCCCCGCAGAAAAAACTCAAAACAAAGAGAACCTAGGCTTATCAGCTCCAGCTATAAGTAACGTGATTATTTCCTGTCAGGAATTCGTCATAGATATTTGATAAAAGATTCAGTGATTGAGAAATGAAGAACCACATAATTATATTCACAGAAAAATGTATTTACTCCTCCATCAGGATAAAGCAGTTAGTTGCAACCAGAGATTACTAAAAATCACATCTTTCCTATCAATGAAGATAAATCTACCCAATCAGAAACGTTTGAGAAAGCTTCACATTGATCTTTATAATAAATTATCTGTAGTTTCATGTAACATCAACGGAATTAATGGTATGCGGTAAAGTTATTTTACATCCTCTGTCTTTTCTCTATCTACTGCTTGGAAAGTTTCAATTTGTATTAAAAAAGAAACAGAACAAACATATTTTACAAGTCTGTAGAGTACAGCAGATTAAAGTGAACAATGTTCACCATGTCTTACTCTATGTTAAAGGTTAGGCGCCAAACTTCGGTTTCCACATATGAGTGTTACTGTTATGCAGTACTGAAAAGTTCCACATTAGAACAAAATGCTAATATGATTTTACTCCTAATTAAGAACTGTTATGTTTGATGTTGTTTTATCAAACTTTGTACAGTACGGGTTTAGTTAATGTGTCTTTTCATGTTTCGTGTTATTACAATCCCATATAAGACACAAATATCTCAAAAGTAGTTTTAATTTATGGTTGCGTTAAACGGATTATTACATTACATTAATTTTTAAAATGGGAGATTTATCGTTATGTAAAGTAACAAAAATTTACAACTATTATTTGTATTATCTATGTGCTATAAGCTAAACTCTAAGTATGTAGTTATATTTTATTTTCCAATCTTTACTAAAATACGTAGGGATTTAATTCGTCCAAAGTCACACATTCAAAAGAGTAAGTGTGTTGTTCTCTTTTTTATATATACAATAAGTGTTTTGAACTCTGACAAGCCCTCCATTTAACTTATAAATTATTGATACCATACGATCCAAGACTTTTAAGCATCTAGGTAATTAGCAAAACTCCCAATATCTATTTCTCTATCGATTGTATTCAAATTTCAAACTTCCGTGAAATGTTATTTTGAAAATTAATTTTTTGAATATCCTAAATCATTTATATCAAAATTTTAATAGTAATTCCGCTTTGTCGTCGATACAGAAGTACCGAAGAAGTTACTTGAAGAGTTTTAAGCATTTAATATACTGGGGCACGGTTCCTGAACATAATTTACGGTTTACAGAGAGTTAAATGAGAGTTAATGAACTTTTTCCTAAGGATGCAACTGAATTACAGTCTTGGATATCAAGTGAGATTTGATGGCACAAGTTGAAGTGACGCATTCATTCATTGCTTTATTATCCTCTCGTCTATATAGAAAGCGTGGCTTTCAAAACCTGACAACCTGTAACTCGATGGCCACTAAATGATTACGTCATTTGAGTAAATGCTAAACATCAAATAAACATATCACGCGACATCAGCGTGCATTAATACTAATAAAATTATGATTTCCACCTAACCTGATGCTTAGAGCTAGCTAGTCAGCGTAAAATATGACTTATATGTGGAACGAAATCACCAAAGGGAAGTTAATAGACGAGCGGCTACTTATCAACTGTTAGAAATCTAAATCTAAGAAAATTATTTCTAACGACATTCCTTCAAAAAGAATTGAGAAAATATTTTAGATCAGTAGTATGAATAGGTTGAAAACCTCACTGGGTATATTATAATCTTTAGTTACAAGAACACTTGTTAACTACTTATGTACATAAACTTACTCTGTAATATCTATTTTCCTTTATGATCAGGCGTGAGGCCAGCAACCCCACCCTGTAAACAAACCTGCTACAGAAACTTCAGCGTGAACAATCTCCTTGCGTCAAAAGAAAAAGTCTGTGTGGGGACATGGAATGTCCGCACCATGTACGAGACTAGCAAAGCTGCCCAGATCGCAAGCGAAATGAGAAGATACGGACTACAAGTATTGGGGATCTGCGAAAGCAGATGGAACGGAAACGGACTCACCAAATTGTCAACAGGTGAGTCAGTGATTTACTCCGGTCACCCAGAAGACAACCACACACACACCGAGGGCGTGGCTATAATGATGTCACCAACGGCAACCAAGGCTCTGATACAGTGGGAGGCGATCTCACCCAGAATAATGAGCGCCAGATTCAACTCCAAAGGAAGAAAAGTGTCAATTATACAATGCTATGCATCGACAAACAACGCAGACCTCGAAAAGAAAGAAGAATTCTGCAGACAACTACAGGCAGCAATAGACAATACTCCAGCCGGTGACATTAAAATACTAATTGGAGACATGAACGCCAAACTTGGACCAGACAACACAGGAAGGGAACTCATCATGGGTAAAGAAGCTCTGGGAGAGATGAATGAAAATGGAGAACTCTTCGCCGACTTCTGCGCCTTCAATGAACTAGTGATTGGTGGCAGCGTATACAAACACAAGGATATTCACAAGGCTACATGGGTGTCACCAGATGGGTGAACCAAAAACCAAATTGACTTCATCTCAATAGTGCTCAAAGAAGTGGAGGCGCAGCCTACTGGACACAAAAGTACGAAGAGGAGCAGACGTTGGCTCAGACCACTACCTCGTACAAGGAACAATCCAACTCAAATTAAAAGCTTTCAGAGAAACAGCAGCTGCAGATAGACCACAAGCCAAGTTCAACACTCAAAAACTGAAGGACCAGGATACAAAGGATATCTTTACTGCAAGTATAAAAGACAAAGCTGAGACACAAATCAACATTAGCGAAGAGGTCAGCGTCGAAAAACACTGGGACAACCTGAAAACAGTATGGAGCGAAACCTGCATGGAAGTTCTGGGCAGAAAGAAGAGACAGGACAAACCGTGGATCACTACGGACACTTGGAGGCTAATAGAAGACAGAAGGATGGTGAAACAAAAGATTCTCCAGTGCACCGACGAGCAACAGAAACAGGAGTTGAATGCAAGCTACAATACACTGAACAGAGGAGTAAAGAAGAGTGCCAGGGAAGACAAAATAAAGTATTATGAAGCCATGGCCAATGAAGCAGAACAAGCAGCAGGCAAAGGAGACCTCGCAACACTCTGCCAAACAACTAGGTACCTATCTGGCAAACGTTTGACACAAATTAAGCCGGTGAAGGATGACAATGGAAAGTCACTCAACAAAGAAGTGGAGGAAAGGAAACACTGGGTTGAACACTTCAAAAGACTCCTAAATCGACCACCACCTACAACGCGCCCAACAATACCAACGACGGAGACAGAGCCACCAGTGAACACCAACCCCCCGACGAAATCAGAAGTCCTGAAGGCAATCAAGATGCTAAAATCTGGAAAAGCAGCAGGACCAGATGGAATCCCATCAGAAGCATTGAAAATGGGTCCAGAGACAACAGCGGACTTGATGACGCCACTACTGGAGAAGGTGTGGAAAGAAGGCAAAGTATCTGAGGATTGGAAGAAAGGATACCTATTCAAACTACCAAAGAAAGGAGACCTAAGTCAATGCAAGAACTGGCGCGGAATTATGCTCCTGTCCATCCCAAGCTAAATACTAAGCCGCATCATCCTGGAGAGAATCAAACTAGCCCTGGATGAAAAACTTCGACCGGAACAGGCTGGATTCAGGAGAAACAAGTCATGTATTGATCAAATCGCCACACTACGGATCATCATTGAACAAAGTTTGGAATGGCAGTCACCTCTCTATCTCAACTTCATCGACTTTGAAAAGGCCTTCGACAGCGTCGATCGAGAGGTGATTTGGAAACTACTTCGCTACTACGGGGTGCCACCGACAATTATACATCTCATCCAACAGTTGTATGACAACGCTGCATGCCAAGTAATCCACAACGGGAAGCTCACGGAATCCTTCGAAGTGAAGACAGGAGTAAGACAGGGTTGCCTACTATCGCCAATGATTTTCCTGATTGCAGTAGACTGGATAATGCGACAGACAGCGGGCAATGAGGAAACAGGCATAAAATGGACACACACAAAGAACTTGGAGGATCTGGACTTCGCCGATGATATATGCCTGATTTCCCACAAACTGGAAGATATGCAAGTGAAAAGTAACAAGTTGGCAGAAGAAGCATCAAAGATAGGACTCCAGGTGAACATAGAGAAAACGGAGGTGATGAAGATCCCTGGCCAACACCACCACCAACAACAACAGACAGCAATCAGCATAAATGGGAGGAACCTGAAAGAAACTACCTCCTTTACCTACTTGGGAAGCATTGTTTCAACTACAGGCGGAACTGACGAGGATATCAAAGCAAGGATCGGAAAAGCAAGGCAAGCTTTCATTACTCTCAAGTCTGTGTGGAGGTCAACAACATTCAGCATCAAAAATAAGATCGGGATTTTCAACTCCAATGTGAAGTCAGTACTACTATACGGATCAGAGACTTGGCGTGTCACAAAAAGCACCTCAAACAAGCTACAGACCTTCATTAACAGATGTCTTCGCTCAATACTCAAGATCAGATGGCCGGAAAGGATCAGCAACAGAGATCTCTGGCATTGAGCGAACCAACCAGGAACCGATTGTGAAACAAATAGGCAGGAAGAAATGGAGATGGATTGGCCACACTCTGAGGAAACCAGCAAGTGACATCACTAGACAAGCCCTCGAGTGGAACCCGAAAGGGAAGCGACGAGTTGGTCGTCCAAGGGTGACCTGGAGGAGATCATGTGAAGAGGAGATGAAAGCATGTGGGCAGACCTGGAGCCAGGTGAAGACTCTAGCAGAGAACCGAACGCAATGGAGACGCATGGCTGAAGCCCTATGTTCCTCTAGGAACTAAAGGAAATAATAATAAATAAATTTATGATGACTGTTGATTATGAATAAATCAGTGAAAATCATATAAAAAACTTGGAAATGTGTGCTTCATTGGACACTAGTAACTAGTGTGATGTGTCTAGTCCTTTGTTTAGTGCAGACTGAATTCTACCAGTCAGGTTTGCAATGTGGCCACCATTCTAGGTAGCTCACCGTCACGGTGCACATTGATTTGATGATATGAGATAGTTGGAGGCAGTCGGCAGGAAGCCTTGGACCTAGGTTTCGTGCTAGGTGGCACTTGTCTGCACCAAAGAAAGGACTAGACTCATCACACTAGTTACTAATGTCCAATCAAAGTACCCAGTACAGTCCTACAGGAGGGAGGTCAATCGTGAGCCCGAATAGCTCAGTGGTAACGTCTGTCATTGCAGCAATGGGTGACGCGGGTTTGAATCTCAGAAGGGACATGGGTTCCTTCAAGGTTGCAGATACGCCTTGCTGACGACTGCCAACTAGCCAATTGCCTCCAACAATCTAACATCAACAGTTTGTGCTTCCTTTTTTTCTTGAGTAATTAAACGTTTTAAGGAGAACAATATTTCATTATGAAAGCTATTTAATGTTCTGTTACATTCCTGAAGCAACTTTATTGTGCACAACAGCTTAAGAAAACTTTTTCACTAACTTAAAACACACCATGAAGATTGATGCAGTTAATCGATGACATGAATCAATCAAGGAGTTTGTTTCTCATTTGCGTGAGTACAGATAAGAAATTGATTCACTACAGATTACTATTTAACAATTCGGTGAAATCCTTGCTCACTACTGATATAATAATATCATTCATCCAGTAATAATCTGATAATTATTCGACGTCAGATGACAAACATATGTTGACTATTCTATTCTCAAGAAAAGATAATTTTGATAACTCTTTAGAGGATTAAGTGATGAACCAGTTTATATAAAAGATTACGCCTTTCTATGAGCAGGTAGACATTGAGTCAACATATTTCCAAATTCGCTGGAAATGGAGTTAGATATTGTTTTCAGACTTACTGAAATGTTATTTAGTTACACTTCTGATCACAAGCTGACATCAGTTAGACGACCAATGGAAAACCAAGGAGTACTAGACAACTGTTTCGTCCTATTGTGGGACTCCTCACAGTACACGCTCACCGGGATTCGAACCTAAGACGAAATAGCTCTCCAGGACTCCTTGGTTTTCCAATAGTCCTCTAACTTGTATCGGCTCGTGATCATATCCCTGAAAACAAGCACTTGAAAATAATTATTATTCATCCGCTATTTTGAGTGAAAAAAGAAAGCATCACAAGATTTTCGGAGGTTGATGAGTTTCTTCCAAATAGATATTAGCACTGCTGCTTTCAGTAGCCGTCAAAAATATCAAAGGATAAACAGGTGTCAGTTCATTATCTACTTAACACGTAGGAAATGAAATATGCTGATGTGAAAGCAGTTTAAATGGTCTTAAAGACCATTATCGGAATTACCACAAAAACTACAACATCTATTCCGTTTATTCAGAACTAAGTGGATGATAGTTTTAACATCGTATTGGAAAATGGAAATTTCAAATAATCTATAAACTTATATCTCATCAAATAAGAATATGAAATTAATGCTTCAAAGCATAAATTTACGCTCCAAATTAAAATAAATCCAAACGCTTGAATCAAAAGTTTCAGCATTTGGTACAATAAAATGACCAATAAGGTCTTTGGCTGGATTTACTTGGGTATATCTGAAATTCTACGCACTACAGTAGTAGTGTGTCAGGATAGTTCAAAAGTGGGGAATATGAAAGTAGTTGTGTGCCACTTTTACATAAAGCTAACTGAACAAAAAGGATGCTGAAGTGAGAAATTTGAAAAGTAGAAAGCACGTAGAATCATAGTGACCGTGGCTAAATATACGTTGTTTTGGAGATAGTTCACTTACCCTTGCTGACAGAGGGTTTTTACCTGATTATCCTTGCAGATAACTATTAGACTTCTAACGATATTTAGTTTCTAAGGTAAGAGAATAAACTGTCAGACGTTAACTGTTGAATGAATGTGCGAATTATTTTCTTGAATTACATTAAATGGCTCATGTAATCGGAGATCATTGCTATGTTGTGGATGAGGTTGGAAAGTATACAGGTGCTACTCTGTAATTATTTACCTCTCAGAATGCTATTGTTATTCATATCAAATCAGTACCGCATTCCGCTACGTTGCTTATTACACCTAAGAATTCTTGTGGAATGAAACAAAAGAAATAAAGTTGATTGGTGGATGGTGACCAGCAGTGGAATTCAACACTAGCATTTCGTCCTAATTGGTACTCGTCGTCTGGATGTACCTGCATTTCGCAGTGAGTGATGATGTTCCCACAAAGGCTCGAAAGAAAGAAATGCTAGAAGAAATTAGGCAAATACAGTGAAATAAATGTATGTCTAAAATTCATGTAAAATCAACTAATTTTAACGGGCATTTTTAATCAGTTTAAATTTTGTGAGCTGCCTCTAGCGTTGAAGGTTCTCAATGAGTACCTAAAGTGTAACGCTAAGCTACATGAAATAAAGGTTACGTTGGACTTCATTAACAATTGCATCGAATCAAATCCCTATCCTAAAGTTTATTACAAGTCTCTACGTCGAAGCAGAGTTCATCCCAATAAGAAGATGGTGAAACGATATGCATTAAACCAAACAGAATCTTTATCTACATATATACAAGAGAATAGAATGAATATCGCTCGCAGGCAATATGCAGTAGATGAACTGTCAGAAGAACGCTTTTTATGGAATGCTTTACTCAAGTTAGTGAACGAAGAGCACAGAAGAAGCAGATAGAGCTTATGAAAGGACTTGAAAGGAAGCCAGAGGCTAGTAAATTTCCACCAGATCCTAAAAAGTACGTTCACAATTTTAGTAGTGTTGAATTAAATAAGGTGCAACTCGAAGTATTTTCCCTTGGCCTTAGATTTGCGATAGACCGAAATGAGTTAATCACTTGCATACTGATATTGAATTTGAAAACCTGTTTGATCAAACAAGGGATCTAGTTCCATCATCCACCCTGGAACTAGAACGCTTCAAATCCAGTCTAGTGGATTGTTATTATCTGTACAAAAAAATCAAATACAGCAGTAAAAGTTTCTTGACAAAGGAGCACAGAGAAGAACTTAAAGAAACTGATAAATGATGAGAGACTGATAACCAAAAAGCCTGATAAAGGGTCAGGAGTAGTCCTCCTCTACAGAGGTGACTATATTACAGAGATGAATGATATATTGGAAGACATACAGAAGTTTCAAAAACCTGAGGAGAAGAAAGATTTCAATAGCTAAATAGAGAACGAATTAACCAGACGTTTGAAGAAACTAAGGGAGGAACAGATATTTCCTAAAGGTTTATATGAAGAAATCAAGCCAACGGGCACGTACACTCCAAGATTGTTTGGCCTACCTAAAGTGCATAAACCGGGAGTACGGTTAAGACCAATACATTATATGCAAAATTCGCCTTATTATGCTCTAGCTAGATGGTTAGTAAATATTCTCAAACCTTTGCATGATAAGATAGTGAAATATAGCGTCAAAGATGTATTTGAATTCGTAGGCGAAATCAAAGATATTAATATCAAAGACAAAACCGTGATATCTCTGGACATAACATCTTTATTCACAAATGTACCTCTAGTAGGAACAGTTAACTACATATGTGAACAAGTGGATAACCAGTCGATAAATATTGGCATCCCAACGGAAATCCTACAAGAATTGTTATTAGGGTGTACCATGAATGTAAATTTCAAATATGATAGCACACTTTACAGACAAGTGGATGGGGTGGCGATAGGCTCCCCATTGGGTCCCATTTTGGCAGATTTCTTTCTAAGTAAACTAGAAAATGGACCTCTGAACAACCTTATCAGTAAGTTCTCATTTTATTTCCGATATATGGATGATACCTTCATTCTTTGTGATAATGATTAGAATAAGAACACAATAATAACTCACTTCAATGAAATGCATTCTGTTATGAAATTCACATGCGAAGAGGAATTTCAAAACAGAATTGCCTTCCTAGAAGTCCTTCTTACAAGAAAACCAGATGGTAGCATAAAGAGAAATTTGCATAGGAAAAGTACATGGACAGGACAATATACACATTTTCACAGCTTCGTTCCTCTTCAGTACAAAAAAATTCAGTAAGGACCCTCAGCCACAGGGTTATAGCTATATGCTCATAAGAGTTAATTGAAGATGAGCTAAGGATTGTACGTGAAACCTTGATTGAAAATAGCTATCCCGACAAATTTATCAAGAAACATATGACAAAGAATGCGGAAAAGAACTACTCACTATCCGTAAACAAGAAGCCTTTATACATACGACTGCAATTCATGGGTGATATACCTAGCGAAATAATTGCGAAGAAGTTAAGAAAATCAGTTCAGATAACTTTTAATGCTGGCAAACTACAAGTCTTATTTTCTACACGACCGATGGTAATTCCACGGCTGAAAGATGAAGTACCTAGACTCGACTAGCCACATCTAATTCTATCTACCGATTCAACTGCCCTTATGAAGCTAGTTATATTGGCTGTTGCTCTAGGGACTTGATTTTTTGTGCTTGAGAACATCTTCCAATATGGTTAAGTAATGGTGTAGTAAAAACCACCAACAGTTCGATATTAGACCACCTGGTCCAAAGCGGTCACGAAGCTATCACTGAAGAATCCTTCTCCGTCATCAACCCGATACCAAATAAATTGCCAAAAACATCCAGGTGCCGCATGCTCCAAACAGCAGAGGCTATCGCGATTCGCGTGAAAAAACCAGTGCTTTGGGTGCAGAAGAAGCAAGTCCAGCCCCTACTACTGCACTGGCCTTCAGTAGAGACTATAAATTCATGAATTTGTATGATTATCTTTCCCAACTTTTCTGACATTCAGTTTATTATGTTGATGCTGTCGAACTGTAATCCACTGATATTATTATTGATTCGATTTTATTTAAACAACATTAATGTTGTTAATAACACTAATTCATTAACTATTATGTATATATAACTGTAGAAACTGATGATGAAGTTATCAAAAAGAGTATTCTTTGTTCAGTAAACATTCTTTTGAAAATTTTAATGGGTATTTTTAATCAGTTAATTAGCATGTTTTTTTCCTCAGCCAATGTTTTCATTAGCTGTTTACACCTGTTAAAGAGATAGATATATTAAAACAGTCCACATTCTGTTTCACTTATCGAAAAGAATAGGTAGATAATTAGTACAACCTGTCGTTTCTTTTCAATGGATATCGATTTTACGTTTACTGTGTTGAAGAATATGATGCATAATTTTACATATTCATCTAGATAAGTTTAAACACTATACATATTCTTTTAGTTGAATTTTAGATTTTCCCGTGGATTGATTGGACCGAAGTGCTCGGTCTCAGGTTGACATGTCGGCTTCTTCTGCAGATGCTTCGACGATGTCTGGGCATGTAATTAGTATTTAATTGGTGGATGGTGACTAGCATATTCACTGAATAGATTTATTGCGGTCATTCTTAATATTCTCTTCAATGAGTTGAAGAACACCCTCGTACCTTCAATAAGGATTAACCCCTTACATATTCTGCTTAACACGTAATGCGTTTATCACACCACACACCTTCTTCCATGAACAATAAATAGTCAAGCCTACAACACTTGCGGGATAGATAGACCATAATGGTTGAAACAGACACCCACGCATATACATAAATGATTATAACAAAGCCTAGATTTATAAATATTAAGTCAAAAAAACGAGTATTTGGCGAGATTACTTTTCTATAGTTTGGTTTGTAAGGATTAGTTATGTTTTACGAGTTGATCACGGACTGATATCAGTTAGAGAACCATTGAAAACCAGGGAGTACTGGACAGCTGCTGTTTCACCCTAGTTTTGGGAATCATCGGCAGTACGCACCCACTGGGATTCGAACCCGGGACCTTCCGATTACAAGGCAAGCTCGTATACCATTCAGCCACTGGGACCCGATTCAATGGCTCATGAATTCTAACTTCTACTTTTACTGAATTAAGAATATTCTTTCCGACAACATTATCATCAGGCTCTACAGTCATATATCCATAATAATGAAGGAGTGATTGTTATTGACAACATTAGTGATTTTTAGAGAGTAACATCAAAACTCTGACATCAGAATTCCATGAGTTATTTGCAAATTTTTTTATATTTTTTATTTTTGATTACAGCTTGATTCCACATCGTATTTTTTGGTACAGGTATGGAATTTTCAGCATGGATATCGGTAGCCCAAATTTTGCAGGCCGACCATAGATATCAGGTGTGCGTCGGCAGGGGATCGAACCCCGGACCATGTGCATGGTCGGCGAGAGTTCTAACCACTGTGCCACCGACGCACAGATTGTTGTAGTGCTCTATGAACAATTTTTATTAAGATCCAAAGAGTTCTTTTTATTTCATCAAAAATATTTAATAAAATTGTACGCTTTACAGAACCAAAACTGAATAATCTCATAAATCAGAACTACAGATTGTTAATAGATTATGGTCCAAACTATGTGTGCATGTGGTAATAATATGTGAAATTGTAATACTAAATTGAACACTAATATTACAAAGTAAATGATTAGGAATGACAACGAGTCATGTTCATATTAAGTTGTATTCATATTGATTATAAACTTCAGATGGATGAATGATTATGTCAAGGACTGAGGGAGAGAAAAAATTTAGGGTATGAATTTTATGTGTGTTGTATATGTGTCAGTGTTTAAGTTAACACTACGTTTAAATAAGAAAACAAAAGGTTAGTTAATGCAAGTATAATGACAATGTGTAAGGGAATTAATACGTCAATACATCAAAAAGGCCGATGTGGTAAGGTTTTTTTTGAATTTGCAAACTCCACAGCAGGCCAGGGCAGAATACCAGCCAACTACACTTAGTCAGAGTAATAAAGCATTTGAATTCACGTTAAGACTGTGCATAAGTATTTTTAGTTGTATCGCCTGACCTTTTACGAATATTTGCTAATTTAAACAAGATAGAGATTAGGAAACATGGAACTGACGTTAAAATCTAAACTCCTATACTTAAGTGGATGGAAATTTATTGTCCATTCTTTTCAAAAACAATAACTACAGCTTTATACTCAGTAGTTTCGGTTCCTACACAGTAATGAATCAAATTGGTAAACACCACTTTATAACCACTGTCTTATTCTTTCTGACACTCATCATTAACAGACATCCTTAGGTCTTGGGTAAAGTTATGTTATTCTCAGGATTTAAACTTGCGTGAAATGCAGTTTGATAATGCCATGATTAATGCTTTAGAGGACCCGATTATAATGACGAAATGGTCTTTACATCAAAACCCGTGAATTCTACTGCTTTTCAATGTATGTTGAAACATGTCGCCTATAGATATGTAGCTGTACTAAATGACTGCATTGATAATATTAATGAAACTGAATTTCGACAACATTCAACAAATATTTTTCAATTCTTCGGAAACGCTATTATAGAACCTAAATTCAATGTAAGTACTCAGGAAAAATGTTTGGACGAATTATTTATGTGTTTCGTCTTAAAAACTGTTGAAAATCAGTGCATAGATTCGCAGCAAATATAACCATATATCACTTGATTCCGACGCTGCATTGTCGTTTTAATATTAGGAAATGCTCAAGTTGAATAAAGTTTTCTGACTTCGTTGAAAAAGTTGTATTGTAGTTTTGATTTATGAGATTATTCAGTTTTTGGTTCTGTAAAGCGTACAATTCTTTTTAATATTTTTTGATGAAATAAAAAGAACTGTTCGGATCCTAATAAAAAATGTTCATAGAGCATTACAAATGTCAAACTTATTAATGTGTACTCAGAGTAAAATTCAAAGATTTTGATTTTATTACATATATTTCACAATTATACATTTGTCCTACTCTATCTACTGACCGCCCTGAAAGTTGCTCTGGCATATCCTTTGAAGCTTTAACAAACCTTGTAGTAACAGAAGTTGAACTCAGGTGAATAAGGTGCATTCATCTTACCTGGTATGTCAGTGTATAAAAGATATATTGGCTAGAAAGACTCATAAATGCTCCAGCACATTTAACTATGACCTATTTTCCTACCATTGACTAATTTGTCCATTCGTTTCTGTATGATTTTGACGTGGTTGTGTTCTCTGAGCTGGATAGTTAATTTGCAAAGCTTTCATCGCCCTATTAGGCAACATCTTCAGCGCATACTTCAATTTGAAGTGAGCTTTCAGATTTCTCCACGAGTTTATTAACCACCTCTCCTGGTGACCTTGGGCGTGATTGGTTGCTTTTGTGTGTTTTCACACCTTCTAGGCTACTTGTATTGTCACTCATTGTTTCTTTGACTTGAACTTTGACCCTTTGTGTGTGAGGTTTCTTTCTTATCGGTTGATAAATTTTGTCTATCTCGATGTGTCTATTGATTGATGATTCACTGGAATGCCAGGCTTCTAAAAATTCTCTAGCATTCTTGTTGTTTCCTATGTCTAATATTTGAACATTGTCCCAGTCGAATTGATGTCCGTGGTTGTCTGTATGTAGTGATATGAGGGAGTGGATATCATGTCTTTTGACGGCCAGCTTATGTTCGTGGATACTCATTGCAGCACTCCCACCTTGAGGAAAATTGAAGAAAAATATCTCATGGACGTCTTGCAAAAGAATGGATATCCAAGGAATTTCATCAAAAGTCAACTTATCAAACCAAAAGCCCTCAAGGAAAGCATAAAGAAAATCGCCCTTCCATATATGAAGAATATCTCAAAAATCACTGCAAGACTCGTCAAACCTTTAGGAATTGACGTCGCACACAAACCAACAGAATCACTTCACTCAGTTCTATGTCAACCAAAAGACTCAACAGCGAAAGAAGATAAAACCAACTTCATTAACAAGATATATTGTAACAACTGCGAAAAACACTACATTGGCCAAAGTGGACGTCCCCTTCATTTTCGTATCCATGACCATAAGCTAGCCGTCAAAAGACATGATATCCACTCCCTCATATCACTACATACAGACAACCACGGACATCAATTTGACTGCGACAATGTTCAAATATTAGACATAGGAAACAACAAGAATGCTAGAGAATTTTTAGAAGCCTGCCTGGCATTCCAGTGAATCATCAATCAGTAGACACATCGAGATTGACAAAATTTATCAACCGATAAGAAAGAAACCTTGCACACAAAGGGTCAAAGTTCAAGTCAAAGAAACAATGAGTGACAATACAAGTAGCCTAGAAGGTGTGAAAACACACAAAAGCAACCAATCACGCCCAAGGTCACCAGGAGAGGTGGTTAATAAACTCGTGGAGAAATCTAAAAGCTCACTTCAAATTGAAGTATGCGCTGAAGATGTTGCCTAGTAGGGCGATGAAAGCTTTGCAAATTAACTATCCAGCTCAGAGAACACAACCACATCAAAATCATCCACCTGAGCTACAAATCTTCTCCATCTTTTCTGTATGTCTTCATAAACACTGACCAATTTTGTGATAATACTGGAGTGAAAAACAATCAAACTTCCACAAATGCAGTCTGAAATGCGTTTAATCACGGCAAGTTAGATGCTCGAAATTTTTGCAATTCTGAATTACACTGGTTCCCAGAAATTCCATACAAATTAAGTCAGAAAACAAACTGCTGACCATATATTGCTATTTACTGAAAAAAGATTGAAAAAACAACAGTTGATCTGCTCTGAGGTTCGCAAAGTGTTCATCATAATTCTTTTATGTAATGAATAGCAACGGGATGGATCGATAATTTCTTCTGACTTACAGTAAAGAAGTTATTCAAGTTTGACTTATGAGATACTAGTAGAATGAGAATTATTTTCTGACACACATGAGAGATATTATACCAAATGCACAAAGGCGACTACAAAAAATATAACTGAGTCTGGATTTCTGAAGTTTTTTATGTACCAAAATTTCCTTCTGTTTGATTACAGTTTCACACTATATAAATCTTTTTCTATTTCAGGTACCCGAAGACTAAACTCAGGCGTGAGGCCAGCAACCCCACCCTGTAAACAAAGATGCTACAGAAACTTCAGCGTGAACAATCTCCACCAAAGAAGTGGAGCAAAGGAAACAGTGGGCTGAACACTTCAAAAGACTACTAAACCGACCGCCACCTACAACGCGCCCAACAATACCAACAACGGAAGCAGAATTACCAGTGAACATCAACCCCCCGAGGAGAGCAGAAGTCCTGAAGGCAAACAAGATGCTGAAAGCTGGAAAAGCAGCAGGACCAGATGGAATCCCAGCAGAGGCATTGAAAGTGGACCCAGAGACAACAGCGGACTTGATGACGCCACTACTGGAGAAGGTGTGGAAAGAAGGCAAAGTACCTGAGGATTGGAAGAAAGGATATTTATTCAAACTACCAAAGAAAGGAGACTTAAGTCAATGCAAGAACTGGCGCGGAATTATGCTCCTGTCCATCCCAAGCAAAATACTAAGCGGCATCATCCTGGAAAGGATCAAACTAGCCCTGGATGAAAAACTTCGACCGGAACAGGCTGGATTCAGGAGAAACAAGTCATGTATTGATCAAATCGCCACACTACGGATCATCATTGAACAAAGTTTGGAATGGCAGTCACCTCTCTATCTCAACTTCATCGACTTTGAAAAGGCCTTCGACAGCGTCGATCGAGAGGTGATTTGGAAACTACTTCGCTACTACGGGGTGCCGCCGACAGTTATACATCTCATCCAACAGTTGTATGACAACGCTGCATGCCAAGTAATCCACAACGGGAAGCTCACGGAATCCTTCGAAGTGAAGACAGGAGTAAGACAGGGTTGCCTACTATCGCCAATGATTTTCCTGATTGCAGTAGACTGGATAATGCGACAGACAGCGGGCAATGAGGAAACAGGCATAAAATGGACACACACAAAGAACTTGGAGGATCTGGACTTCGCCGATGATATATATCTGATTTCCCACAAACTGTAAGATATGCAAGTGAAAAGTAACTAGTTGGCAGAAGAAGCATCAAAGATAGGACTCCAGGTGAACATAGAGAAAACGGAGGTGATGAAGATTCCCGGGCAACACCACCAACAACAACAACAGACAGCAATCAGCATAAATGGGAGGAACCTGAAAGAAACTACCTCCTTTACCTACTTGGGAAGCATTGTTTCAACTACAGGCGGAACTGACGAGGATATCAAAGCAAGGATCGGAAAAGCAAGACAAGCTTTCACTACTTTCAAGTCTGTGTGGAGGTCAACAGCATTCAGCGTCAAAAATAAGATCGGGATTTTCAACTCTAATGTGAAGTCAGTGCTACTATACGGATCAGAGACTTGGCGTGTCACAAAGAGCACCTCAAACAAGCTACAGACCTTCATTAACAGATGTCTTCGCTCAATACTCAAGATCAGATGGCCGGAAAGGATCAGCAACAGAGATCTCTGGCATTGAGCGAACCAACCAGGAACCGATTGTGAAACAAATAGGCAGGAAGAAATGGAGATGGATTGGCCACACTCTGAGGAAACCAGCAAGTGACATCACTAGACAAGCCTTCGAGTGGAACCCGAAAGGGAAGCGACGAGTTGGTCGTCCAAGGGTGACCTGGAGGAGATCATGTGACGAAGAATTGAAAGCGTATGGGCAGACTTGGAGCCAGGTGAAAATTCTAGCTGAGAACCGAACGCAATGGAGACGCATGGCTGAAGCCCTATGTTCCTCTAGGAACTAAAGGAAATAATAATAAATAATATACTATATAAATGGCACTTTACAATGTGATTTTATAGATTACTGCGTTAATGCGCTTCAACTGTCTCGAACAAAGGACACTTTAATAAACCAGTGACATACAACTTTATGTTTCATACAACTAATGTTAAAAATATAGTTCAGAATTAAATTTTTCGATGCAATTTTTTAAAAGGATAATTGCAGCGAAGAAAATTTTCTTTTCGACGAAGTCATCATCTAGGCTGTACATTCGTGTATTTATATCAAATGGATGGGAAACTTCCAGAATAATTTCCGGTTAAGGGTCAAATTAATAAAAATTACAATTAGGAATTAGAATGTCATAATAAACAGGGAGACGGATAAAACTCGAACAATAACTAAGAAGATTGACATTGTGCAATTGAGGGTTAGAAATGTAAAAATAACAAAATATACAGGATGTTTGGATAAAAAAACTAATATGATGAATAATTGTTCATGCAATCATGGATTCAATATGTAGAAATAGTAAAATGACAAAATAAACAGGAAGAGTGGATGTGAAAATATGGTAGTGTAGACAGGGATTAAGAAAAACTTAAAATAACATGAATAAACAGGAAGTTTAGATAAGAAAGGCGATGAGATAGTCATTACTAAAAAATTTTTACTTGTTTATGATGGCCATGGCAGGGACAGGGGTTGGACGTAATTCTTTTGGATACAAAGCGTGGGTTTGAGCTTTTGGATAGCTAGCGCCTCAGCTATGCCCAGATGTCTTGATTTGACTCCCTTTGATAGGTTTGATTGAATCTTGTAGATTATTTTGAAGGATTTTTCAAATAGCGATAAATGTCCTGAATTGACCAGATGTTCTGTCACTGAGCTGTGTACTCATTTTCGTTCTCCTTTTACTAGCCAGGCGCTCGCTCGCTCAAACCCACGCTTTGTATCCAAAAGAATTACGTCCAACCCCTGTCCCTGCCATGGCCATCATAAACAAGTAAAAATTTTTTAGTAATGACTATCTCATCGCCTTTCTTATCTAAACTTCCTGTTTATTCATGTTATTTTAAGTTTTTCTTAATCCCTGTCTACACTACCATATTTTCACATCCACTCTTCCTGTTTATTTTGTCATTTTACTATTTCTACATATTTAATCCATGATTGCATGAACAATTATTCATCATATTAGTTTTTTATCCAAACATCCTGTATATTTTGTTATTTTTACATTTCTAACCCTCAATTGCACAATGTCAATCTTCTTAGTTATTGTTCGAGTTTTATCCGTCTCCCTGTTTATTATGACATTCTAATTCCTAATTGTAATTTTTATTAATTTGACCCTTAACCGGAAATTATTCTGGAAGTTTCCCATCCATTTGATATAAATACACGAATGTACAGCCTAGATGATGACTTCGTCGAAAAGAAAATTTTCTTCGCTGCAATTGTCTTTTTAATAACTCCTATGACCCAATGTGTATATTCCACAATTTTTTAAATAAAACTCAGACAGTACTGCATTTAAATCTAATCATTATGTCTGTATTACAACATTCGAAAGTCTTAACCCTTATCACTAACACTACAAAGTAGAATATGTAGCTCTAGTTTGTATGACACTAGTCATTCAGTTTATATGCAGTACTGAAGTGTAGTTATCACATCTTGTATTAATATTTATAGTAAATCATGGAGAATTTTTTCGCCACTTGCAAACTAATGACTTTGATGAGAAATTTTGTTGGCGTCCATCAGTCAAAATTGTTTGTCAAAAATATTTAGTTATGAATGATATTAAGTCCTGTAAGATGCACCCCTCCCCCGATTGACCTCATACAGCTGAGCAAATAAAGTACGTATATACCCAATGCAAACCAAAAAGCTGAAGAACAAGATCTTAATTTGTAGGGATATCGAGTGGGTGTTTGTTGACTGATAAACCTACAAATGTAACTCTATTTTTACCAGGTCGAGTAGTGTGTCTTTCTGAAAAGGTAACTGTTGATCACTTGAGCTAAAACTATAATTATTTCAAATCCAGATTTACTAATCATCAGAGAGACTGCATAATTGATCACTGATTTGTAGTTTGTCCAGTCTATAACCTTTCAATTTGCATATTAAGATAAGTTTGGAACGGTAGTTAAATAAGTAGTACACACATGACAAGAAAATGGAGGTCACGAAAATGTAAACAGCAATTTGAACAAAGCCTTTAAAAGCCTGAATGGCATATTATTCTCTAACCTATCAATGCTTAATTAGTAAAGCTAATCTGTTTACACCTCGCAGATGTGGTTTCTGATTTTCAATCGTAGAGTTAATACTTAATCAGAATATAATTAGAGAATAACCAGAAGACTGTTTCACAAAATACTGGTCCTGCTTTTATCATGTTGGGCCACTAAAGATGATAAACAGCCAAGAGATGCCTAGATACCGTTTCGATAATTAATGCTTATTCAGTAAGTTGATGTGACTGCCGAGGATCAGTTTCTTTTGCTTCAGAAGTAGATAAATTCATATAAATATTTCACCAGATAGCAAACATTATGAATGAAGACTCCTTGGAATTTGTCACGTGGTTAGGTAATTGTAATTTAATACTACTAGTAAGTAGTTAGTCATAAATCCCTGTTTGACTTTTGTTTTTCGCATCTTAGATTTCACCAACAAACCATGCATTTTAGACAAAGCAGTAAGAATACGTAATTTGTCTGAATAGTGTAATGTATTTGCGCAACACATTTCGAACAATCTGATCACACTCGGACTACTCATAGGAATATATATGAAATTAATAAAGAGTTAAGAGGTGAGCAAATAGACTCAGGTCAAGTTGAAAGGACATACTGAAGGTCAAAATAACAATGAAGATCACTCAGCTAAATAACAGAGGTAATAGTATCAAAACAAAGTTTACCAAGGAAGGTTTAGTGTGATGACCAATTGTTTTTGAATGCATAAAGGTGGTTTAAACTTCCTAATTGCCAGCTAGGGCTTCCACAAACTTTAGGATACAATCCAAACACGTTTTATAGATAGGTTTAAAAGACGTGTAAACATAAATTTTATGTCCTGTCTCTATAATATGTTTCGCAATGGAGGAGCTAGGTCTCTTGTTCTCACCATTGATGGGTCCTGGGGATTCTGTTTGCTTCTGAAGCCACTTAAGAATATGCTCTGAAGCCATCGATTCTTAATTAATGAAACTGATATTTTCCTTGAAAAATGGAAATTATGTCAACCCAAATCAAGGCCATCACTCTGTCATTAGTTTATTCATGTGACCACCATTCATCAACTGGAATAAGATGGTGTATTACAGCAGATGGCAGTAAGCACACTTGTATGATTAAAATTTCGTTAGTGTTAATTTAATTTATCAACATCTTTGTTGAATTCACCAAATACATTATTCTCAATCATTATTGAAAAATAAGGTAAACAAACAACTTTTATCCCTGTTCCACTTTCTGCTTTAGTGATAGTAGTATTTTCACTCACTTGATATTAATATTGAATCACTGCAGTCACACACCCTAGGCTACAATTCAGCGGGAAAACCTACACATACACTCAAAAATAAACTTGAAATACTTAAACATTCCACGATAAGATACTGAAAAACATCATTCAACTTATCAAATGACATGTAGTCACCTTGATAACGAAAAATAGTTTCATCAGGTTTATCTATGTCATGTAGGTTCTAAGGAATTTAGGTATTTGGCTACATCTTGATTACAGATGCTGTGATGATAATTCTGAAGAAAACTTTCAGTACTGATGCATATGTACTGAAAATTCTAAATCTAATAAGAAGAGATGAAGATAGACGTATATATAACTTAAACTTTATTTATCAAATAAGCACATAGCATGTACAGCAAGAATGATTCAATACCAATATTAGATAACGATTAAATTGTATTATTAACAAAATACAAAATGGATTAGCACAATTCCATAGGAAGTTATGAAATCATTAGGTTTTTCTTGATATGTTCAGGAACAATAAACTGTGCTCTAAATGACATTGACATTAATAAGACTCGATCACTGTGAATTATAATAAATGCACTTAGGGAAAATGAAACAATAAGAAATATGAATGGCTTCTGGGACATTCAGTTACTGTTTATATTTGTGAAATTAACTGAAGATTGGTTAACGTTTTGTGCTTATTTCTTTCTTGATTAAAATCTCAGGATGGTGTAGAAGTTCATGAACAGTTAGATTAAATGTCTTATACACAATTCAAAATTAATCAGAATTAAATCAAAACATTGTCGTTAATTTGATGTAGAATTTGAATGACGTGATTAGCAATCGGTTTACAAAGAATACTCATGTGCTTTACATCAAGTCAAGTGAACCAAACTGTTTTGTTTTATGAGATGAGGATTATACGTGAAGTTTGAAGGTTGAAAATAAGTTTATGTGTTTCAAAGTTTCCCACTAATTTAAAGGGATTTTCTGACTACAGAAAACTTGTTCTTTGTGAATAAATTATTCCGCTTTTTTTAAATATCGTACAAAATACACTGTTACATACTGATACATAGATAAATTATTCAAAACTGTCTTCATCCAACAACAATATTTGTAGATTAATCTTTTAAATGACATAGCGCTTAAATCTATCTTATTAACATTTACTGATACTTCAGAAAGTATATCCAATAAATTGCATTGAATATGCCAAATATAATAGGATAAATAATTGCCCATGCACGATCTAAAAAGAATGATTTATCAACTGATGGTTTTTTTAAAGATGTGCTTTTATAACTCAAAGTTATCAGTTTCTGATGACAACTTATGGGTGATGAATCCCATGAACGAACTTCACTTCTTTTCGAGGTATTTAGTTCAGGCGAATTAATTAAACTTTGTGAACATTCAGTTTCATTATTAAATGGTTTTAAATCACTTTTGTCATCGTTTGAATTGCGATTAGTTATCTGGTTATTCTGTTTGCTGAGAAATTCTGATAAAGCATCACATGTAGTTAAAACCATACAATCTTTCCCAACATATTTTACAATGTCTGAAGTAGCAGGTTTTATTCTCTTTCTAGCCAAAGAGTTGGCGATGGCAAATTCAAGCAAAGAACTTACAACAAACGCTAAGCACACAAATAACCAAATGTCAATACCCTTGGTATAAGAAACACGTGGAACTTGAGTTAGGATTGCTGCACTTTGTGTTATTAAAGCTAAAACACACAGTAGTCCTATGGAAATTCGTGCTGGTACAGCTTCATAATCCACAAAGAACGACAGCCAAGCTATGATGACAAGAAGAAGTGATGGTAAATAGGCATAAATAAGGTAGAAACCGAAACGTCGTTTTAAGTAAAATACAGCTTCTAAACATGAGAATTGTCCAGTAGTTGAGTACTCCATATTGCAGTAGTTTGTCTCGTAAGATAATAAATCAAATTCATTAATTTCTAATCCAGAACGTATTTGTACAGCCATTTGTTTCGACTTATTTGACGTTGGTATTGTACCGAATTGATCATATCCATCTGCATTCCACCAACGAAAGTCTAAATCACTTTTCGAATAACCATAACTGCCAATATTCATTGTACAATGTTGAGTATCAAATGGAAATGTATGCAAGATCATATGACATGACAGTTTCATAGAAATCTTTTGACTAAATGTTATCAAACCATCAGAATCAATCCAAATCAAGTAATTCGGTGTAGTCATATCATGCAGAAATCCATGTTTAGCATTACGAAAAAACAAATCTGGTATCCATATTGAATTCTTTGCATATGATATAGGCAGGTGAGTAAATTTATGTTTGCCAGGAATTTTAAGTCGTGTATCCAACCATCGCTGACGTAACATAAAGTCCACTGTGAAATCCATGTTAACCACACTAATTGAACTGAAACTATGAATAAATGTATTGACTTCAACAATCAATGGTCCTGTGTACAAATTTTGATTAGACTTGACTTCTGAAACATTGCTAGTACTCATTAATAGTTTATTTCTTGGTCGCTCGGTACGAACATAAGTGAGGAGTAATTTTTGTATTTCAGCTTCTAAAGTACTTTCTATCCATTCTATATCATTAAGAGAGGTTGAATTTGTGTGTGATGCAAGGTGTGGGATGTCGTGTGCAGAAATTTGACAGAGAAATAGTTGACTTATAAGCGAAAATACTAGAAATAAATTATTCATCTTCATGAAATTTCAAATCGCAGCAGAGGGGAAGAGATTTTTTATTTGGTTGAGTCCATAAAGTCACCATCTATCCTTTAAAATGCAAAATAATTCATAACATGAAGAAGACTGGAAGTTATAAATTACATATTAAAAATCATATTAAACCATTAATCTAGGTACACTTTATACGAAATCACTGATGAGAAAAGAGTAAAACGAAGGGCAATGTACAACTTATAATCACATCTTACTGTGGACTAGTTAATGTGCTGTTAATAAAGAATGCAGTTAAAATATGTAAATAGTTATCTAGCTGCTATCATACCAATCTGACTAAAATTTAACGTTGTAAAACCACGAAAGCAACACAAAACATTCAAGTGTTGGTTTGTAGGGATTCGACTGGTTATAGGATTTCATCATGAGCTGACATTGGTTAGAGAACCATTGGAAAACCTGGGAGTACTGGACAGCTGTTTTCTCAGCCTAGTTCGGGAGTCTTCAGCAGTACGCACCCACCGCCAGGGTTCGAACATAGGACCTTCCGGTCACAAGGCGAGCTCGTAGACCAGGTAGGTAGTTACCTGGGGTTCTAGTAAGAAGTCGTGACCAGCAGGGTACAGCAGGTCGGGTATGAGGATAAATACTCGCTGAAGACACTGGCTAGTGGTCACGCTATGTCGTGAATTGGCAGAAGTTGGAATTCATGGGCTGGCCATTGGATCGGGTCCCCGTGGCTTAATGGTCTACGGGCTCACCTTGTAACCACAAGGTCCTGGACTCGAATCCCGGTGGGTGTGTACCACTGGAGAGTCATAAACTAGGACGAAACAGCTGTCCAGTAAGCCCAGGTTTTCCAATGGTTCTCTATCCTATGTCAGCTCATGATGAAATCCTGCAACACAAAACATCACTCCTCATATGTACCAGTCACTAACCAAAATACTAGTTTACAATCCCCTACCATTGTAATGTAAAGTGCCTTTTATGATTTAATGCATAATCATTTAATTATTTGTTCATTACTAAAATGATTCACTTAGCACCTGCTTGGATATTCACTTTACATATTATATTAATAATTGTTTAATGGAACTGTCTGCAGAAGCAGTCTAATTTACAATACTTAAGTATATGTGCGTTACAACACCTTTGTCGTTAATAAAGCATTTCGCATTTATATATATATATATACCTCGATGTTTAGCTCACATAACGTCATCTAATCCCTGAAAGTGAAATCATGAAAAGACTACTATTTTAACCAGGAATTTGATAGGGTTGCGTCTTCTTTATTGACATGAGTGAAGGACGAGGACCAAAATCAAAACAAAAGAGTGTAAAAACAGTAATTTAATGGTGTTTACTAAGTCTGCTAGGATTTCGTTTCATTCCTTTGAGTTATGAGTGGAACATATAGCTAGAGGTTTCAGTGGCGGTGGTGTTGATTTTACGAGGTAGATTTGCTCGCCTCATGTCTAACTTTTGGTCTTTACCCAACTTACTACTGGCTGAGAAAGGTTTTAGAAGTGTATCGGCCGAACACTGAACCCGAAACACGAACATGCTTGGCCAGCATTCTACCGTGTAACCATCAACGCACAAAGTGCTAGAACGAACAGAGCCATTTACTTTTGGAATTAATTTTAACCTTTGTGGACTAAGAAAGCAGATTTTCCTGGATTTGGAGACGGGCCCACTTAATTTTACTTTATCCACAGAGACAAATGATTTGATATATACACGAGGTGAATTTTCTTTGAGTTTTGCGGTGAATATTTGATAGCTAATGAAGGATCTGAATAATTGTTATAAGGAAAAGGAGGCCTTCTTTATCACTGTGTTTGTGACAGAATATCCGGAGGCATATCTCCCTTGAGTTGTAGATGCAAAAATTAAGGCCTTTTCTACATAGTTACCAGATCATATTTACAACTGTTATAAGTTATGTTAGCCTATATAAAATTGTCTGGATACCCAATTTGTTACCTAAAACATTTCCGATGACCATGAGTATATCGTCTAAACATTTCTGTCCACATACGGCGGCATCTTTTTTGTAATTTGTATGATTCCACTTGATTCAATTTCAATGATAATAATAACTTCTCAGTGAAATCTTTGCTCCAGTCAAACCATCTTTTGCTTACTTTGGACGAGCAACTGACTAAACAAGTTCAAAAACCTTGAAACAGGTTACTTTTCCGTTCTACACATTGTATAGATTTATAGTGAGCTACTGTCATAACAATCATCATCATTACACAAATTCACACCATTTTTCAAATACATTCGACTAACCACGTTTATCACGTAAATACTATTATATCCTGTTGTCTTACGGTTCTAACTCACTTGATTTTAAACCTGAAATCATGTTCTATGCTAAAAATAGTGTCATCTTTGTATCTGGTTATCATAATAATGACAATAAGTTTTACTTCATAGTTAAGAACCTGGAAAGAACATGTTTCATTAAGGCATATAGTTTTAAATTTCAAAGTTATATGTTCATGAGCTTCTTAAGAGAAAATATCTGTATCCATTATTCATGTAGCATAAATATATTTTACCTATTTGTTCACCTGCAGAAGTAATTTTCAACTGCTGCCTGAAAGATACCTTTCATTTATTTAGTACTGTGTTTAATTAACTAGTGGTATCTTGACTTTTACTGAGATATAATCATATAACCACTTCAGATTACATGAGAGCAATCATTAAAAATGGTGAGATGAATGAAAATTTATACTTTTATCTAGACATTTTTATCCGGAAATATTTTGGTTGATGGGTTTCTGACATAATGAATTTTATCCTCATGAGCAACTTGCATAAAAAAAACGACTTGATTGATTGATTTTATGTAATGCCTACTATTTCGCTAATAAATTATCCCAATCATAGATGATTTATGTTATAGGAACATACTCATTAGAATGAATAGATTTTATCAAAACTTCGTTTTGTGGTATTACCCCCTTTTCTTAATCATATTATGAGTTTGCCCACGGATTGATATCAGTTAGAGAACCACTGAAAACCAGAGAGTACTGGCGATGATTCCCAAACTAGGATGAAATAACTGTCCAGTACTCCCTGGCTTTCAGTGGTTCTCTAACTGATATCAATCCAAAACTTTCCAACAGAAATTAACTTAATCTCAGAATATATTAAGTTTACCAATGAAATAGAATCGGCTGAGGGAACTATAAACTTTCTTGATTGTCTTGTAAAAAGACAAACTGACGAGAAACTAGAGTTTACCATATACTGAAAACCGACACATTCCAATAAGTATTTGAATTTCCAATCAGATCATCCAGTAGAAATGAAAGTTTCAGTAGCTTTAAATCTCGTTAACAGAGCTAGAAACATTATAACAGATAATGACGATATGGAGAACGAGATATCCAACATAAAACAGATTTTGATTGGAAATGGTTATCCTGAAAAGCTACTAGATAATATTATCAATAAAAAGGAGCATAAGGGAAAACAGAAAATTGAAAAATCCTGGCTGTCCACAATAGCCATCCTATATCGAAAGGACACAGCTGAACAACTTCAAAGACTATTTGCCTCATATAATATTAAAGTCTATGTTAAACCTTCTAATTCTCTGGAGAAAGCGCTGGTGCATGTCAAAGATATAGTTCCCAAAATGTCACAAAGTAATTGTGTCTACAAGATAATGTGTTCAGAATGTGATGCATGCTATATAGGGGAGAGCAGTAGGCAGGTGAAGGTCAGAGTGAATGAACATAGACTTTGCACGAAACGTCCACCTAAAAATGAAGTAGAACTAAAAAGTCTAGAAAAAAGATCGGCTATAGCAATGCATGCGATAGACAGCGGACATAAGATTGATTTCGACAACGTCGAAATTTTTGGAAGAGGATTTCATTCACATAAAGAAAGATTGACTTCTGAAGCCTTGCACATTTTAACCACTTCGAATGCAGTGAATGGGAAAGATGGGATAAACTTATCACCTATATGGCAAACTCTTATGAAGCATAACAGATGAAAAGACAACAAACACTCTATGAGCCTCCATGACCTTTCAAAACATGTAGTATCATGTTTATCACATATGAATTCACGTATTTTCCACATGGCAAATAACATAAATACACACACACTCATACAAAACTAATCTTTATAAATCAACTATAGAAGAGTAGACACAACAACAATTTGATATTAGTCATTACAAATATATGTGATGACTGTTTACATATTTCTATTGGTAAAAATGTCCATAGACAAATGACCTTCAAATAAATTGACTTCAATTTATGTAAAATTCTTTGACTATATATTTTGATGATTAATAAAAATCCGAATAAATCTACTGAAGAAGCTGTGGCGAAACGTTCAGAAAAATCATGTTTTGATTTTCTTAACACGCTGGGATTAATTTAAATAATTTATAATGAATCAATCTGACTCGGCACTCAAATTATTCCAGGAAGTTCGTAACACCTACGGCCTGGAAACCTATAATGATATCAATCCATGGTTGAGCTTGTATAAACAAATTTAATCCTTACAAATCAATTCTTGAAAATTAATCGTATTACTTAATTCTATGGAAAAAATAGGACTGTTCTATGAAATTCTCATTTCACCAGTACGATTTATTCCACATTTATTAACTAGCATTACATAAAACAAGAAAGTTGGAGGGACGTAATACAAAGAATCTATTAAATTATTCATTATGTAGTTTTATTACGACAGTTCGACGGTCGAAATGTAAGCCAAGAGAAGAAATAAGGTAAAAGCTCTGAACATCTAGTTTAATATATATTTGAATATTAACCTCAGATTCTCTATTAATCTTAATAAGAAATGGAATCTCAAAAAGGGAATAAATTATCATTTTTACTCAAAGATTATATCTCCAAGTGGAGTATTCAGAGCTGTAAATTACCTCTTCTATATTTGCATTAAATTTTCCAAAATCACTTCGATTATATTTTATAATTTACGTGTCTATATATAAATCTGCATTGGTAGAGTGAAAATAACACTAAAAGACGATAACTTTGGTACTTCATTTCTAAACGCCATGTGCAATTTGAAAGAAATGCTGAAATACTTTCCGTTAAGCAGTCAAACCAAGGAATAATTCATTACTAAGGCAAAGGGAAAGGCAAAGGGATCACGTTGTTTGACGGAAATTTCATCAACTACTTCCTTCTACCCTATCCTCATTTTCACCAGGATATATATATGCATCTAAAATTTCTCTTTTTATGCCAAAAATAAACGTTTTAATGTTATTATCTGGAATTGGCAATATAAAAAATAAAATATAACACTAAAGTTAGATATTACAGATGATAGTAAAAGTATTTTACACGAGGTTCTTTTTGAACAGAGATGTTTCCTGCTGTTGGTACACAATTATTTAGAATTTGTATGTAACTCAGATTGGGTATTTCATTTTTTTTCTAATTAACGCCTAATCATGAAGAATATTAGAGCCGAAGGTGGTTTGTTCAGTTGCACGCTAGGCAGCTAGGTCTTTAAATCATCTCAGCTGGATTACTGAAAATAAGCAGAGAAAAAAATAAACAGCTGCCTTATTCAAGTAGTCTGGAAAACAGTTGCTTTACTACTAGTACTCTCGAATCAGTAGTTTCAATTTTTTTTGCTAGGACACCAGTGATGCATTCATACAGTAAAATCAGGAACACATTATATCTCTTGGTCAGCAATTAGCATTGGAAGTTACTTTATTCACCTTAGTAAACAATTACTACATCTACAAAAATAGTTTTATCCACCTGCTTCATAATTATCATTTTTCTAATTATGGACAATTGAAGTCAGTTTTTCAATAGGATTGATGAAACATACAAAGTGAGATAATTTCTATTGTGCTACTTAAGATTTAACGTTTTATCTCCTTATGCTTATTAATAATAAGATAACAGCAGAAAATGAAACTGAGAGAAATTCATAGTGGAAATAGGATTTATATGTAATTAGAGAAAATGATAACATACTACACCTCACAGTGAGGCCAATGAGGCAAGAATACTTTATGAAAAGGGATAAATAACATAATCTGCAGAAACAAGTGTCTCTGCACTTTTAATGTTTGCATAGTATTATTCACTAACACTGTAATTATCTATCTCTATTTGGTTTTGTTTACCGCTTATGTGATAATCATTCATCATCGAATTTTGGCGGCCTACTTAAATCACTGCGCTACTAAAATTTTCACCTAACTAAATGCATCAGATTTCCTCCATTTCTTTGTGTTTTAACTACCCAGTTATATTTCTGGTTAGCAAAATGTACTCACGCACATTTTTAACTGAATTTAATTCTGAGCATTTCTTTGAGATGAAGGAGAAATCTCATTAGGGAGTGGATTTGGCTTCATATCGAATGGTGCTGAGTCACACGATACACTGTCGATTGCTATATTACTTGAAGACCCTAGACGAAGTGTGAATTTTATGCAATAAAATGTGCTGCGAATTCTGTACTGTGTTTAAACATTTCGTCCAAAATAAAGCTGTTATTACTATGGTATTTCCTTCTCTACCTTCTCTGAAACATCTAATTTCCCAAACAATCAACCATTATTACTCAGCTACTCATACACACCTACTAGTTCCCATACTTTTTCAGTTACATTTTTGATCTGTCTGCATCACTCACACGTATCCTTCAAATTTTGACCAATTTATGACAAGAATGATATTTTTCGTTATGTTACCATTGTACAATCTCAGCAAAAACTCTACAAAACTGAACTTTTATAACCCAAAGAGACTAGTGGCTCAACTACTTGTTCATCTCTTTTACATGTATAATACATTCATGTATTCAAGTAAGGTAAGTGCTGAAGATGTTATGTAGAAAGATAATAATGTCTTTACAGCTAAACCATTTAGCTCAGAGAATAAATTCGCATCAAAACATCCTCCTCGGTTACAAATGTTCACCATTATTTCAAGTGAGACACTTTAATATCAGATACCTCTGAATTTCGTATAAATTCAATATGGTTACTTTTCCGTTTTTATACTGATATAATTTGTGAAGATTACGAACATAAATCATGTAGAATAGGGAACCGAATTTTATTAAAAAAACAAATAATTTCACAATGATATACTCTACCTGTGTACCACTCTTTTCGCATAAAATGGGAAATAAATGTTCTTATGAACTTTCTTTCTAAAATAAAATGTAAAGCAAAGTGAATATTAACATTCACCGAATGTAACATATATTTTGAGCCTTACATAAATTAGTGGAACCTAAATGAAAGTTAATGTTCTGGCTGTAAACAATTCTAGAAAGACCACAGCTCGTCGACTCTTCTATTTTTTCCTTATTTTTGCACCATCAGGTAACGGAACTTATTCTAAGCCCTCAACATTTTTGAAAAAGAAATAAACAAAATCGAAGATAGAATTACAAAGATTGCACAAAATGTGTTTACTCGATAAAGCTAGTAGAAAGTGAAGTTAACTATGATGATGCAGGTTGCGTAACACTGAATCTTTTTCCCTGGCTCTTATTGTTTAGTTGTCGTCGTCAGGCTTAATATTGAGAACGGTTCTGGATGACTGTGGACGGGACTGATGTTTCTTGTTTCTCCTGTTTCATAGAATTTTACTTATTCTTTGTTTTTATTTTTATTTGGTTTCACATACATCATTAGCAACTCATGATCAAACATGAGTTAGAAAACCACTAAAAAAGAGGGAATATCAGACATTTCTTTCATTGTAGTCTGGAACTCTTCAGAAGTGTACAAATACAGCCGCAACAAGGACCTGAATTGCTTCCTTTCTAGGGTTTCATGTCGGCACTGTTGAAAAGTCCCAAAGTAGGACTAAACCACTTCCTAATCACCCCTCGTTTTCAGTAGTTATTTAACTGATGTTAGTACATGAAATCTGTTTTAAAAGACCTCACTGGTTTTACGTTAACCAGCCTCAATCTAATCATGACCAATTAGTAGCCTTCACTATTTCTTTACAAAGTTATTTTTAATTGTTTTTGCTACTTTCCACAGCATTTAGGCTAAATTTAACTGTACTTTGTCAATATCTTAGGTTAGGAACAAGTTTAGCATACATTTCTAGATTTCTTTACAACTGTATTTAGAGTTTTCGTTTCTATTGGTTGACAATTCATTTCCATCCCATGCTTCCAGGAGTTCTTTCTTTGTCTTTAAAATGGCTAGTTTTACTATCTCAAGATTCCCCCTTTATGACATCTAACGGCCGTGTTATATTCACAGATGCCTTGTCAAGAATCTAACGTTCGGTTGTGCTATACAATGATCGTCAAATTTCTTTTTCGGCTGAATGACCCTTTGTTGCAGAAGAATCTTTAGATAGTCTACATGCGTTGATTAAATGAGTCCTAACCTTGAGATTGTAGTAATTTGGCTACCATTTCTGAGGTACTATCAATCCTGCATATTCTAATGAACTATTCACTGATTGTAGAACTAGATGGTCGCTTCTTGGTAAATCTTTAGAAACTTCAGTTTCTTAAATAATATTAGTAGATAGCTTTCCCTCTTGTTTTTATTTCACTTATAATACGGTAGATTATTTTGTTTTTTAGATGATTCCTGTCGTAATAGAAGGTTTTTTTTATGTAAGGCAACTACGAAAAAACCTATGCCCGTATGCGCCCATCTTCTTTTAAAGTGAACATTATATCTAAAATCACCAGGCTGTTTGGAGATTTCCACCTTCTTGTGGCTTTTACGTCTATGAATATGACGTTGATTAAGCTGTATTCCAATTCAGCATTTTTTATTACATAGTTATCATCTAAGTATTTGATTCCTTACTGTGGTTTCATTATAGTTTATTAATGACTTGTATATTGGGGCGAAACTGATCTTTAAAATGAGTGGAAAAATTTAATTTCCATCCAATATTCCTTAATAAATGACATCAAGAGAAAAATTCCAAATTTCTGGTGGTAGTATATGATTTTTTTGGTTTACTCATCTGAAAATAAGGAAGGATACTTTTCAATGTAAGAGGAGGACGGTAACGCTACATTACATACTGGAAATATTAAACCATTGAATTTCAGCGAGTTATCTGAGTGAATGATCTGGTATCATAAACTGACGATCTTATGGTTAGTCCCTCACTAAGTATTGAAACGTATCCTTTAAGAATTCAAAATTAAAATCAGTAAGCCGGTCTATGTTCACTGGGTATCAGATGGTGATTTAAACAACACTAAAATGAAATAAATCTACATTAGACTAACAAATTATCGTCAATGTGCACCCAAAAATAACTATATATGGCTATCTATAATAATGAAAATTTCTATGGTTCATGAAGCATTAAAAAACCTAGTAGAATTTAAGTGATACTTGGAGCCATTCAACTCGGAAATAGATAATTCCTCATAGTGAACTTATTTTTATACGTATCTTAGTGATTTAGTGAATTGTTGCTTACTTTTGCATCATAAAATAACACACACACGCACTGATGGACAGACCTGCTCACTTTTTTGAGCTTCTGGATTAAAAATAATAACTGATACTAGATATACTGAAACATATTTCTTTGTTTGAATACACTACACAAACTGAGTAAAGCGTAAAATTCATGACAACTTCAGATAGTCTCAACAGAAAAAGAAACTGTTTTTCTCTGTCTTTTCTATGAAATATAAATTATGTAAAGTTTACGTGTCGGTTAAGTCAGTATCACTTTTTGGAAAACAAATAATACTGACATACGACAAGTCCACAAGATTATAACCGAACTATTTTGAAAAATGGGATAGTACTTCAATAAATATATACAGTCAAAAGTTTTCTTCATTCATATGTACGTTATAGGCTTATTATTAAACACAAGTTTTGCTACATATAACTTATAAATGTTGATTAAAAAGTATTAAATAGGTATTGAGTGCATCGGTGATTCTGCGGTAGAATGCTCTCCAACCACACGTGTGGTCCAGGGTTCGATCCCCAACCGACGTACTTCTTCACCTCCCCAAGCCGGTAAAGAGGGAAGATTTGGCATGAGGCTAGCAACACTTCTCGTAAAAGGAAACACCACTCCTAAATAAACTTCAAAGCTCTATGTTGAAGCCCTATGTTCCACTGGGAACGTAAAGGAATAAATAAAAATAGGTACTGACAGTCTAAAATCGCCGTAGTTATATCTCTCTATAAATAATATTCGTTTCGAATCTAAATTATACTGAGTAACTGTTTCAGCCACATAGCCTAGTAAATTAACAAGTTTGTGTTCGAAAATATCAAACATCTTGACATTAATTCGTCAATCATAACAAAAATGAGGCCCACTTGAACTTGAATTGACCAGACTACCTTCATCCATCAAACAGGTGTTAACTTGGATAATCCCTTTTTTGTTTTCATCAACTAAAGGTGATTAGATGACGTTGTTGAAAGACAGACTTATTCTTAAAAATGTTATGTAATTGAGCAGTGCATTTCGAACAACATGATAACATATTAACATATCTATAAAAAAGCAACACGGGGGCATGCTAAAATATAAAGCCCATCATTTAATAGTGCTGTCGAGATTCATTAAAGGGATAGACTGTTTTCAATGAAAAATATGTTTCACTGGCAAATTTGTAAAAACATTCCAACCTAAGGAATTTTAGTGTTTCCCGTAAATTCAACAGACAACTTTGTATAGGATGAAAAGGAGAAATGAAGCACAGCAAAATAAATCAAAAAACTGTCCCTAAATTAGTACAAACTGCAAATTTCGTGAATAGATCTTTTGATTTTATTTGTAAAAGAAGTAAATTTGTTGCAATATGAAAATACTGAAAATTCCCATTGTCATTCTGTGCAAAATTGTCGTTTGAAATAAGGCGATTGTTATTATGACCTAGTCATATGAAAATATTCAGTTCAGCGAAGCGTTACAGTGTGAAATATCTGATACCTAACGGTTAAATAATAAAAATGGTCACTTTGGATTATTAGTTTAACTGACAGAAATGTAGAAAACACACAGATAATAAGAAAGATAAGCTGGATTCAAATCCTTCAAAAATATGAAGTCTCCTTGTGATGAGAATTGTCATCTTCAGTGGAAAACTTACAGCTATTACTTAATGAGCTGCTATTTTTATCTGACCCCAGTGAGACCCTCTTTGTAATAACTAAAGTGGAATTCAAATACTTTTATTACTAAATGTTTCGATACATATGATCTATAGTAAGCTTATTTTTACCGTAAATTGATACATAGCACTATTTCCAACTTATAGTGAGGAAAAATAACTTATTAAGACCTCCAAACTTAATTCTTACTTAAGAGTATCAATGATCCTCAAGATAAACACATACAATTTCTCTAAATTTCGCATGATAATTATTCCCCAAATGCCAAGGTGTAATTACCGTCGCCTGAATGAAAGCCTATCAAACAATATGCACACATTTCAAAAAGACGTTTAGCAATATACTGCAAACACGATGAACTTGCATGTGATATTATTTAACAAAAAAACATGGGTTGATAAATAATAAGAAAAGGTTTGCACTTTCATAATATCTTATTTTCTTTCTATAGAAATAGAACATTTACCTAAAAGCTGTAGAAAATTGCATATAATGCTGCAGATATCAAAAAAAAAATAAAATAAAATCAAGGAACTAAGGCACTAAAATAAATACTGTAGCGCTCTGTGAAAAACAAACCACCAGAAATATTTATATTATGAGATTTAAAAGTACATATTCTGCAAAACAACATATAAAAGCATAAACAAGAGACAGGTTACAAAAGACTAATGATTGATGTCTTGAATTTGTCCTGACTATTACACGCATTTCAGTCGAAAAGATGACATTTCCAAACCTGTGTGTTACTGAAACGATATATATGAAAGAAATCCCTCAACAAATCGTTCAAAAAGACATTGTTAAACACCATATTTCATCTTGGTCGTAATAATCCTCATTCGGTCAATTCAATCCACTTCACGTTATCTTATCTCTCATCAAAATTATCATTATCGCAAATCCAGTTTCTTCGACAGCACTGGACCCAGTTCAAACTTCTTAGTGTCAATTCACTTTTTAGTAACGCTTTCTAATTATGTCATTCATGCATTCCAATCCAGTGCCCAACCCCAAAAGTATTGTGTTTATTATTTTTTTCAGTTACTCTGAGTGGATAAAATTTTAGTGCCACTAACTTACATTTTACCTACTATATGTTTACAACATTACACCATCAGAAAGAAATCATTGAGGAGCAGTAACTCCCATCTGAACAGATCTCTACTGTCCCTAAGACATCAATAAATTATTATTGCTAATTCATTAGAAAAAGATTCAACGGTTCTTAAAAACTACTTCACTGTGCTTACTGCTGGTGATTATACACAGAATTCATCAAAGAAGAATGTCTTCTACTAAAAATAAACGGTATCTGCAGAACTTTATTGACCTTGAAGATTCCATTTCTAGTGCAAAGAGTTTTCAGTATCTCTAGTTGTCTTGTGCTATAAAAGCACCACTGAATGATAGGAAATACTAGTAAATACACAAAACACTTAGATTTAGAATCAATAAATGTATTAAGGGAAAGAATGATACTTTCAGGTAGATTCACACCTTTGTCCATAATACTTGTGAAATTCCAGAGTCTGTGCATCAGATTTTACATTTCCGTTTAGATGTGTTATACAAATTATAAACTGAAAATACCTGTAATCTTTCTTTGCATTTTGTTGAACGTCTTGCCTTCCAACTACATATTTGTTAATCTCAAAGATAACCTACAATTTGGACAACATACTACTTTTCAAAGATATGAATTCAGAAAACTCCCTGGACACATATATATAACCACATGGGAAACAGTTATGTTTATATGAGTGACTTAAACCTGTGTTAATTCAATTACATTCTCCGCAGATGTTGAATAATATTTCAGTCGGAGTGAAACAACTCAATCGGACATCAACACAGACCAAAACAAATATTACCAAATATTTCTGATGACATCATATAGCCAGCTACATGGCCACAGAAGAATAAATTTAGAACCTATGCATGATGACGGAATCCTGTTTGGTAATCCCTTGTCTCTGTGACATTTTTGTCAAACACTTATAAAATAAGCATATATTAGAAACACACGTATTCTTTCTGATTTCTTGTTATAAATGAGCCCATTTGGAAGGCAAATTTATCGTGAGTTACTTTCAAACATGCTGTGATCAATAGAGGGACGTCTTATTACACCTTAGATAATAATCATGTCTTAAAGAAAAGTAATATTTCATCCATCTTTCAACATACACTGAGAAAACAAGGAAACAGAGAGATGTGTGAAATTAGAAAAAATTCTGGGAAGTAACAGCAATAATTATTCGTACCTAAAACATGAGTACTACCTAAATAATAGTTCTCACTGATTTCAAATCTAAATTATGAGCACATTTTATTTGAATTCCAGAATAAATTGCGGGTTATTTAAAAATTGACCAAGTTACACTTCAATTACATACCTTGTTCATAACAGACTGCAGTTATCACAAATTCTTCAAATTGGCTTATATATATATATATATATAATTCTCCCATTTTTCATTGGTTTAGAATTTATTTTCATGGAACTAGGAAGTTATTGGATGAATGGAAAACAACCGAAGTGCATCTAATACAAGTGTCACTAGTCAAATTCGTTCATTGTTTTATCCAGGTATTAAAATATGCCAAATAAATTATGAACATCCAACGTAATTAATTTTCCAATGTGAAAGGAAAGAAGTAGATGAAATGTATAAAAATTATATGGTAGTGGTGTCTTATTGTAAAATATCCTTCCAAAACAGGTCTGCGAAAAGCACGATTATTTAGGAAGCATTGTGCTTAGTTATTTGTAAAAAGCATTCACAAAAGAAATCATTGAAATGCTGGAGAGTACAACCTCCAAAAACCTTGTGAATTTCACATAAAATGCAGACTAACATTTCAAAGCTAGATGGTGATAACAGGTGTGGTATGACTGAGCACTGAAAAGAGTAATGTGACTATTTAATATGCGAATTTAGGGAAATTTTAAGTTGCAGACCAAGGCAGTTCAAGAAGAGGCTATTTTCAGATTCCATCACAGATATGGTAAGTCTTCAGTTTTGGTGGTCACACTGTTAACTTGACTAAGCCAGGATCCACTCAGCATTAAAGACAGTACTAATTAACAATAGTTAGCCCCTTGTGATCAGCCATTACATCCATTACAACAGTACAGTCACTCACTACCCGAATACCTTAGTTCTATCTGTTTCAATGTAACAGTGAGTGAGTTATGTTAGCATCTCGGAGGGGACACTATTTGTCTCGATTTCGCAGATATGCTGTGCTGACATGGGTCAGTAAGAATAAAAATGAGGTCTTGGGCTTCCTGTTCATCCCTTATAACCATCTGAAACTTAAATATCGATTGTTTACGAATATTTCGAACATTTATGTAGGTAAGCGAAATTCTTGTATTGTTAAGCTTGAATTCATCCAGTATTGAACGCACTCAGTTCCCTATGAGTTTCATTGACCTTATTCGCTTTAACATACTAGCCCAGAAGCACCACACCTTCATTTGTGATAAAAACCCTTACCATATGTACATATATGTATATATTATAAATTATTTAAATTAATCCCAGCGTGTTAAGAAAATCAAAACAAGATTTTTCTGAACGTTTCGCTGTGTAAGCCACAGCTTCTTCAGCAGATAAATCTGACTCGGCCTCAAATTATTCCAGAAAGTTCGTAACACCTACGGCCTCGAAACCTATATATGTATATATATTGAAATGAAAAAGTACAAAAGCTGCTGAATGTTCATTTGAGTGAAATTACTTGATGAAACTTGATGTATCTCTATTATCTTCATTTCACATCTGCATATAGGATTCTGCATTTAGTCTTCAAATATACGTCCAGTGGGACATCATCCATTACATTATTCAGTTACATTTTCCACAGCACCATTGTAAGGCAAAGTTCAGTGGAAAGCTAATTTTTTTCCAATACGCCATTTAGTTACTGAGATCTCAATTAGTAAGAGTAGATTTTTCATGCATAATGCAATAAACCACATTTATTGTGTAAGGGCTAAGGAGAAGCGATATAGGCAGCCAAATCAAAGAACTTTTGTGCTTTATTTCACAATTTCTTAAAGCTACACTGAAAAATTAGGTTAACAGATATCATGAAATATCTTTCATCCTCAGATTTAATCATTACTGCAAGACCTGATAGATATTAGTGCACGTGATAGCACATTGTTTTTACTGGTGTTTACATTTGATATGTAAAAATGATTAAGGTCAAGAACCAGGTGAAAATAATGATCAATTCCCAATTATTTTACGAGAAATATATAACAGGTTCAGGGATAAATATCTGAAAAAGAAAACATTGTTGGTAATAATCAGGATTAAATATCACTACTTAAATTCATGAATCTACTTGTGTGTAGCACACACAGCATGATACTAATAAGCAAACAAGTTCACCTGTCAGTGTATTTATCTTTTCCTGTCCAACAAGAATAAGTAATTTTAAAAGGTCATAAATGTGTAGTTCTAACTGATTTCTTTTTCGATCGGTAAACTAGAGAGTGAACCTTATTAAATTCCAGTGATATTTTGAATTCTAAAAGAATAAACAATGAATGATTAGTTTCCGTTTTACATTACATTTCCATAGGAGAAGTTAATGGTCACGACGATCTGATGAAACAAAGTTTCATTTTATGTGGGCATTCTGTGATAAGATGATGTTAGATGGTTGGAGGCAATCGGCAGGAAGCCTTGGACCTAGGTTTTGTGCTAGTTGGCACTCACCAGCCAGAAAGGATTATCTGGAAACTTGGAGGAACTCATCTCCCTTCTGTGATTCGAGCCAGAGTCACCCAGTGCTGCAGTCAGAGACGTTAATGCTGAGCTATTCGGGCTCGCCATTGACCTCCTGTAGGACTGTAGTGGGTAGTTTGATTGGACACTAGTAACTAGTGTGACGTGTCTAGCCCTTTCTTTGGTGCAGAGTGAATTCTCTCAGTCAGGTTTGCGATGTGGTCACCATTCTAGGTAACTCGCCACCAAATCAATGTGCTTTCTGACGATTGCCTCCAACCATCTAATATCATCAAATCAATGTTAACCGTAATGGCGAGCTACCTAGAATTGTGGCCACATTGCAAATCTGACTGGTAGAATTCAGTCTGCACTAAACAAAGGACTAAACACATCACATTAGTTACTAGTGTCCAATCAAAGTATTTTATGATAAAATTAAATTAGCTATGCTATGTAACAGATAAAAGAAATCACCTGTCCACGTATTCTGATCAATGTCATTAGCAGTAGCATAGAATACGGTAGTGTTCACGACAAATCTAAAGGTTCATATTCCAGAAAATGAACAGGGAACTGAGATGTGCAGTCATAAAGTCAGGTAAAAATGACTGCAGAGAAAAGAGTGAAATCGAGATTTGCTACTGAATCCCTGTGTTCTACTAAGAATTCTAAGGGAAGAGTAATAGCGTATACTCTTGTAGTGGTTGACAGATCTGCATTTGCAATAAACCATCATTTCTCCTCTTTAACTTAACATCTAAGAGATGAATTGTAGAATTCAACACTCCTCCATTCGTGAAAGGTGAAGATAACTGACCACAGTTGAATTGTTGAGCAGGCCGTATCACGAGGAATAAACGTGTTATCAGTCCATCTTTTATACAAAGGAAGACTGGTAATTATCTGTTTCTAGGCTTGTCATTAAGACATCATCTCGGACAGGACCTAAAAGAGGAACCATGACAACTCCATCTCTTCGGTTATAAAAGAAGTTGCACACGTCACAGACCGAATGGATATCTGTATATTAGTTCCTTCAAAGAGTTTTTTGATATTCCATTTTCCAATTCATTTAATTCAGCATTTCTCCATACATAACCAATAGTTTCCACCACAAGTATATTTGCGAATACAGAGCAATAATAAGCCTACCAGTTTCGTTAGTTTCACCAATGCAAATGATGAATTCCGGTCTCCTAAGGTAATAGATTCGTCAGCGGAGACCATTTGCGGTGTTACAAGCGTGGCTTGCAACCGTTATTACAACTTAGAGAAAAAAATCCCCTGAAAAATCTTTCCCTGTGTCTAATAATATCGTTCATTCGTGTGGGTATATCTAGCGTGGTACTGCTTCCTAGCAGTAATGAACTTCCCACTAACTTCGGTTCCATTCATCTGGTCAGTTGCTTTTAGGAATGTATCTCCAGTGCAAATAATAGGGCATAATTTACCATAAGAAAAACATTCCTGATCCATTGTTTGGACGTATATGTATTGTTTGAACGTATATGTATTGTTTCGTTGCTATTTATTTGTCTATTCAAATGGATTTTTCTTTCGTTGTCATATTTCATGAACTACACTGAGCTTTTAGGTACTAGTGACAGCAATGTAATATTGTGGAACTGAATTGTTTGAGTTCTTCATTAGATGCTGACAATAAATCTCTTGTATGGGTGATAAGAGCGCACATATGTAAATAATTTACTACAGATTAGAGTATTACTTCTCTCTGTAGTCTTACAATATCACAAACAACGTTTCGTAGGATTTCGAGTCGAATGAATTTAGGACCAAATGATAATATGATGATAATGGTCCAAATACAGAACCGAAAAAGTGATGTTGTATATGACGTTTCTGGTGTGCAGTTAATTCATCGTAACACATGCACTACGGCAACAGTGTAACGGCAGAACACAAGGGTATTTGGTGACCGAATCATCTATTGGCAACTAAACGTACTGATATAGGTGAAATATGTCTATCATATATTGGAATCACAATTTGCACATATCTTCGGTATTGTACCAGTTTTGTCTTCCTTACTGTGCTTCTATGTCTTCCCTTCATGTTTCCATGTTGTTTCCCAAGCATCAGTCATTTCTTCACTTCGCCATTAAATCCGTCTCTCCGCCATTCGACATTTTTGCAGGTGATGCAGATATTTATACTTGTATCTATATACTACTTATAAATCTTGTCAGTACCACAAGCCACAGCAGAAATTTTTTTCCCATCTGTTATTTTTTGAGAATGGTTAGCTAATTTTAGGTGGAACTATAATTTTTTACTGAGATCAAAAATTCATTTGTTAAAACTTATTTTCGTTGCTTAGATCAGTGAGAATACATGACATATGTACACACCGAATAATCTTATTATGTAATTTTAATTATTATTTCAGTCAACATATAAAACGTGTGCTGATTGGATGAATACATCTGCAGACAATAGTAATTATTGGTCATATACTTTTCAATGGACCAGCTTACGAACCCATCGAAGCATAGAATCCGAAGCTGTTGGTACTGCTAGGATACTACATTACAAATAACTCAGATTCAGCACAAGTAGTATCAAAAACCACCAGGATTATTATTGCTTAGCTGACAACAGACCGATATCCACACTTTTCTTACAGCCTTGTTTAAACACTTACATTCCTTGGCATCCACTGGCTGTTGTTTTGTTGTGGCTCTAGTTGACTGGTGGATCTATGCCCTCGACTGCTACAGTTCATTTTTTGGAAAGAACTTATGGTATATACAAGGAAAGTAGTACTTCTGGGACACGTCAATTCTACTTGGCCACAAAATTAGTTGGACGAACACTCTGGCGGAATCTATACTAAGATAATGGAAATTGAACAAAATGAATGGGTAGTCTCAACAATCCAGCTGGCATTGACTTTAGAAGCACTGAAGAATTTTTCGGGCATACTTCGGGTAAATGTCCCACGTTCTGCAGTGCGCCCGAAGAAAATGCTAGCTGGGTGGGTAAAATATATGAGATATGCAAGGTACTAGTACATCTAAGGTGTACTGAAGGTGATTCCGGTGATAATATTATAGTGCATCCAAGTTTTCACGTTCTACGATGTGCTAACGTTGTACACGGTAAAAGATTAACAACGCTGTATCAAGAAGCACAAATGAAAACTTGAAAAGATGCATTGTTAACGAAATCAAATTTCGAAAAACGCAAAAACGACTAAAATGTGTATAACCGCGTAAAAATACATATGTGACGAAGAAAAGAAGTGTCCAATAATACTAAGGCAAATATTATACAAGCATATGTAAAACTAGTTTCTGTAAGCGTATAACATGCGTACATGAATTAGTTTTATAAGCGTGCAGTTAGACTTAATTTATGGATACTACACATCTCCTCTCCTGAACTGCTTCCCTTACGAATGTACGGAAACATTTTCTTTTTGCATAGTGGTCTAGCCTCCTCTTGAAGCTATCAGTTGATATAGAGAGAGGATCATGCAGGATGTCAGTGAGTGTGGTGATTGACAAACCCCAAGGGAAAAGAAATCAGACCACACCTTCGTTCTGCATTGTGATGAGTGATTCTGAGTCACTCTAAGGGAACCTTAGTGACCTCGTAGTAGTTATATATATACATATATATCTTTGAGTGGTTAAATTTTTGAACCATTCTGTATACCATAATTAATCGGCCACCATAACTTTGATAGCTCACCATTGCACAAATGATGATTCAGCCCAGAGAAAGTTCCAGGTGCCCTCCTTTGTATATCCTCGAAGGGATTTGTGTCTCGTTTAAGGAGTGACGGTGAGGCGACGTCATGTACTCTTAGGTACGACCAACGACATATTTTCTGCAACTGCATGAAAAGTCCCTGTAATAATAATATATATTTATTCCTGTTTATGCAGGAACATACCAATTGCACAGGCATGGATAAGTTATTATATAAATTACACATATTTCGATGTTTGCTGAATTTACAGTTTGGTTGTTCTTTCTGACATTAGAGTCAGTCGGAACAGTCTGCAAAATAGTCTGTTTGTGTAACACATAAAGAGATATGGAAATATTGTCTTCGCATTAACAAAAAACCCAGACATCAGATGAATGTAATACAAATATCTGGGAAAAATAAAGCTTGAAGTCAATTCTCCTATATAACTTTGTTGTGAACAGCATCCTTGGCTTAATGTTCATTGATGTATTATGTTGAGATCAGTGATATATTTATTCCATTTTTTTCAGCAGTCTAATCGTAATTTTATAATAGGAAAGAAATTTGATCGTGGATACGAAAACTAAATTAGGTCATGTTGGATTGTTTTACTGCATCAAATGGGGCCGAGGTCAATTCCAGAACTATCCATTGGCGCCATTTGTGTCAGCATGACAGACTGTACACGTAAGTTGAGTAATACATTGAAAACTGTTTGAAAACCAGTTGCTTCTTTATTTCAGATCATGAATACTCCTTGTACAGAATGTTGGCCAGCGTCTTCAAGTGGTAGCATGGGATCGTTCATGGAATTTGGGTGGTTATGAATTAAATGGTCTGGAGTCCAGATTCATTTCAGTTTAAATGTGGGGTTGTTCGACCTCGACCAGGAGGTAAATAGAAGAGTAGGCTCAGCAGCGGAATACCAGAAGGAGAAAGTATGTCCTAGTGTAAGTGAGCCTACCTGCCTAGGCATGGAGTAAAACGCCTCAATGGTTTTATGTGCGTCCCCTGCTTAGCCAGTACTTGTATCAAGTTGCTCTGTCAGTAGTAGCTTGGGATCACACTCTATCTATGTGTGGATAATACTGATTTTGCATAGACGGTAGAAGTTTCTTTGTCCTATTGTTGTTCTGATGAACATCAACTGATATCCGTTAGTGCTGAGAGTCGACTCTTTTTCTGTGGCCCAATACTGCAGTTTGGTCAGGTCTTTTCACATCTTAGTAAGTTCCTCCTCCCAATAAATTCTTCCTCAGCCTGGAGGCGTCTGTGTACAGGAATGCTGGGCAGTTCAGTTTGTTTGGTAGACTACTGATGAAAATCTTGAATGGTAATAGACCGAGAATTGCTCCTTGTTATCCCTTTGCGGTATCCCGGAGCGTACTTTGTTCAACTTCATGCACGCTTTGCTGTTTTCTATGTAGACTCTATTACAAGGCCTGATGAACTGCTTTTTTCTATTTTTGAGACTTCGTAGAGCTGGGTTTCACAAGACGCTGAGTAGGAGACTTTAGTGGAGTTCAGAAATAAGATGTGGGTTGAAATATTGTCGTTCCTATGTGATATCCAGCTTTCTAAGTTGCCGACTAGTTGTTAGTGCAAGACCGCACTTTCTTTGGTCATTGTTGGGCTTCTTAGAGGATTTTTTCTGGTCAAACGTTTTCTGGTATAATCATCCAGTGGAATTTTCGTTACCTTAAGTACTGTTGGTACAGACTTCTCTCTAGGTGGATCTTTACAGGTTCCTTCAGGATCACAAAAGGACTTATTTGCAGTAGAATAATCCCTAAGATGTCTGGTCGTGCCTTATGTTGCCAAAAATACCTACGCCGTCCACATCATCGTTGTTCAGCTGTTCAGTTAAGAATCTTTTCATGCACGTGGTTAGTGTCTTTTTTATATCAACAGGAAACTATAATGTCATGGTTATTTTATCGTTATTTAACAGTATTTAACGATAAGTAGTGGTAAAACAATGGAAACTAGTCATCAAATTGAATAATTATACCATACTGTTGTAGCTAGAGTACTAACAAGGGATGCAGTAATCAAAAGGAATTAAAGCTCACCATAAAGTCATAAACACACACCGGGTACCGTACTCATATGTGTCTGTGCTGTGGAGAAAAACTCCGTGAATTGAAACATGTGAACACAGGATCATTCCACTTTCTGCAACTATTTCATCTCTAGCACCAAATACTACAAAAATGAGGTGATCGAGACGTCATGCAACCAAGATTTCAAAGGAGTTTTCTGGCAGAAATGTTGACTGCTAAGTGTGAAGTTCTGTTTTCAGTAAGTGATTCGACAATGAAGTAGAAATTTTGCAATCGTTAGGTGCACTGCCGTTGTGACGAAGGACTGCCTCAATCATCTTATGAATGCATGTGCAACTATCCATGGTTTACTTTCTGTTGTATGCATCCACTCCATCATCCTGACCAAGTCCTGCACAGTGTCTCATCAGAAATGCATTGAGCGTACTGGAGACGGCCAGAAAATCCGGGGTTACATTTATTCTGACAGTAGTTAGTTACAAGACAAAGGCAGCTAACCATGATCGTTTGGCACATCGGGTTAGGAATACACATCCATTTGGAACCACAACACCCAAAACCGCAGCCAATATTCGTTCTGTACCTATCAGACATACGAACACCGTGGTGCAAATAGCAATTGCTTCTAACACCTTTGGAAGACTAACCTCATCAGCCAGCAAACATAATCGTTGCAATGTGGTAAGGAAAAGCAAATCTAGGGTACTGAGCTCGGTTAGAACGTTGGGCGATGAAGGCTTCAAGGTGGAAATAAAGACAGTAGGTCAGACTGTCCTATGTTTTCAACGTACTGGTCTGTAATAGCTGCCTACTAGATCAGAATCGGTGAGCCAATGTGTGCGCCACAGTAGAGCTTAACACGCAGCCTTTCAGTTTGTGTACATTACATTATTAGCCAGGAACCTGCTGGTAATCCACCTCCATTAAGAGCAAAACTAGGTATAACCGAAGAACTTCAAAATGTTCTCTTGCTTTCTCACATCCCAGTGTTGGTGGATCTCCGAATATAAGGATAAGAACCAACAGGCCACGGGTGGGTAGAAAAATGGGTCAGCAACAGTCGAAACTGGTATCCACCACTTTCATGTTGTGAAATGGCGTTCCAGATATGGCGATAAAGAAGCCTCTGATGAAACAGGTCCCTGACATCTGTCACTCAAAGTAGCTGTTAGCCAAGATGGAACCTACTGGCTTTAGAGCAGCTGCCACTCTTAATAACCCTCGTTCTCTCCACCCCACACTTATCAGCTTACCACTGCTGCTTAATGTTAAGTTCACCTCCTCGAAGATAATGTTAATGGGGACAGGCAATGCTGCGAGTTGACCATAAGCCTTAAGAGGGGGCGGCGAACTGAGGTATTACCCATTTTTGTGCATCACTCACACTACAGCGATGTAACTCAAAATAAGTGAACAAGTGTGGTGATACGAGTTACCCCATAGTACTCATGGAGAAAATGGCAACAGGCAGACTGCATAGGGATGCGCTACCTGTTTGGGGTACTAGCCATTCACTCAGTAATCTCCTCCTTTCCGAAAACCGGACAAGTCAAGGTGGTTGACAAATACGTTACCAAGCAAGCGTGACGCAGTAAAGGGATCTGCGACTAACTGATCTCCTTAACTTAATATGGGAGTAAACAGCAATTGCTTTTTGCCTTCATGTAACCTGAGATACATTATATAGCCGGAGACATTAACGTTCCACCATTTAATCTCATTTTTCAGGCTTTTGACGAACAAATGAACAGCATGGAGTGTATTATCACCGTAAAACAAAAGGGTGGCTACGCGTATTCACCAAGCGGAAACGTATTATATTCGCCCTACATTTACTCCAGCAAGGTCTTAGCTAAACCACTGAGACTCGACCAAAGAAAGCCTCCGAACTGTAATGGTACTTTGACATCGGCTCTAAAGTAATGCAGACCTTTATTCAATCTGTTCTAACACTTGAGATACTGAAATAAATAGTTTATAGAATGGAGGATAAAAATCGTTTTTATTATTCTCACTGATGGAGGTCGATCAAATTCAATAGATTACAGACTAGTATATTATCCCCAGTTCCGTCGAAATTATTGCAAAACCTGATTGACGACCATATCGGGAAACACACTGGCCGGAATAATGCAAGCAGAAGTCGGTTTCTGGGGAAGCAGAACCTTCGTGGCAAACCACTTTCGACACGGTATGACTGAATATCATGCTAGCATATGAAATTTCCAGTCCATGTAACCGTCTTTGACTTAGATGACTAATCTGGAACACTTCAATATGACAAACGTATGGTACGCATGTTTGAGGCCTACTTGACTAATGGTGTGCAGATTACACAGATGAAGTGAAATTTTGTTGAAAAGTCAATCCTTTCCAATTACCTCAACAGAAATGAGCCTCTGAAGACTAGCAAGATTTCGCTCTACACCCCCTAATGTTTTTAGTACTCATCAGTGACTTGCCAAAGTTCCTAAACTACCAAGCTGTGCTTTACTCTGGTGATTTGAAGATTTGTTGGGCGATAAAAATTTGCAATGTTCTGATAGGAACACACCTAAAAGTTTTAGAAAACTGGGAGTGGATCAGTGGAATGTCTTCTAGTATCAAGAAATGCAAGTTGATTGAACTACGCATCCAATCATCTTTGCGAGAAACTTGCTCCTTATGTTGGCAATAACTTGGCTTATGCAGCGTCAGAGTGCGATTCGGGTCTCGTTCCAAAGGAAAAGCGGAAGACAAGTGTAAATTACTCAGGCGAAATTGGCAGGGTATATGTGGCCATACTATTCTTGCGTATGCAAATAGATGCGCCAACACCAGAGTATTTTCTAGGTCTCTATAAACCTTATGTATGACGGCATCTTGTGGTGCATAAGTTCATCACTCTAGTGTCACTTCAGAGAGGTACGGACCTGCAAATAATGCGGAAAATGACGAAAATAATGGTCATAGGTCTTCAGAACAAACCATGTGATGAGCCGTTGTGGAAACTAGGTCTTATAACAATAAGGTACCATTGGCTTACGGGAAATATAGTCACCGGTGGTAAAACTATCACTGAACAAAATCACAAACGTATTCCACTCTCCAGACACTGAGGATGGCCATACAACATACCACGATGGATGGCGCACCAAGTGACGAAAATTCAAGTGCTCAACCATTTCAAAGTGTCCTAAGTTTTCTACGCCTTTGAGTTTTACTAGCAACCACGGTCATTGCACCGCGAGTGGGTGGCTTAAAGTGGAGTCTAGAATGTCATGCAACGAAAGACAAGCTGTGTCTAACAGACCTTCATCCCCCTAACAAACTCAGATGTAACCCTAATAAGACTCACTAAAGCCGTCACTGACACCAGTAAAGTTACCTTCGCCTTGTTCGTCTCACCTATGTGTTCATTCACTCACCTACGTCTTTTCATTTTAGTTATTTACCTTTTAGTTTGACCACTAGGGTTTATATATGTTTTGTAGATCCTATTATTAATAGCATCATAAATATCGTTTCTCTTTTCGATCACACCAAGCGACTGATAGTCAGCGGCTCCACACCCTTCATATACCGCATGCTATGAGTAAGATCTGATGAGCAACTTTATTGCATGTCAACATCAATTGGCGCATCGTAGTTCGTTGCTATAGTGGTTTGATTATAAGTTATATTTCTGCATGCTTTTTAAGTGAAATTTTGCATTAGAAATTTTTTGTGGCACACATTCTATAGGGGGCATTATATTCTTGAACAGAGTTACATTTACATTTTTTCATAAGACGTTGCTTGATACGGATATTTGCGCGGAGTAACGCATGAAAGAATGCAGTAAGTTCAAAAGTTAAGCTGAGTTTTGAGGAAATCATGCTATTATATTTTGGCTTATTGATGTAAACTCCCCAATACCCACTGGGTAAAGGTGACGTAGGCCTTATAATCGCCAGGTTTCCCCCGCATCCCATACCAGCTTCCCCGAGGTCTACCAAAACTACGGCACGTCGGTGGTGCTTCAAATCAAACAAACAAAACAAAGAACATATAGGTAAATTCGCTCAACATTGGTTCATAAAATGCATGCTAGATACTGGAAGTCGCTAGCAACACCCACATCTGCTCTTCTAATATTCAGTTTATTATGTACTTCTCCGAATTGCGCGAGTTATAATCGTTTCTGCTCCACAACTCTCACGCTTTGTTGATTAGATGTGCGAGGGGAGTCAGAACACCTACGTAGTGAGTGCAAACTACCATTTTTTAATATTTTTTATTTTGTAGCCTGATGCCACACTGCATTTTCAGTACAAGTATGGAATTTTCAGCATGGATATCGGTAGCCCAAAGTTTGCAGGCTGACCATAGATATCGGGTGTGCGTCGGCAGGGGATCGAACCCCGGACCATGTGCATGGTCAGCGAGAGTCCTAACCACTGTGCCACTGACGCCACCATGAATAATATTTCTCCGTGGCCTCACAGTATTCTATGGAATTTTATCCCAGCTGATTTTCTTTTATCTACCAAACCACTGTTCTCAATAGTGGGATGCGAGATGCTAGGAAATTTGTTCATTTTTGGGTTTGATGATGATTTCGTCGATAAAGAAAATTTTCATCTCTTATTTTCTTTGCTTTTGGGTTGTTTGGCTTCCGACTATCCTCAAAATATCAATAAATTTAGGTCCTGGGTCCTCAATATCTATGCAGGCACTAACTTTGAGACAATTCCTCAGTAACCAGTGTGGTAGATGTTTGGTTCCTACCCCGACAACGAAGCTAGAATTCTGTTTGTTGGCACAATTCAAAGACACTAAAGTGTACATGTAGGCTGCCAAATTGTCTAAGAACACAACGAGGTCTCAACAGTCGTCTCTTAACCACAGACCGTCACCCTTGAAGATGATAAAATACTTTTAGATATCGTAAATAACCTTCGCTTCCTCGAAGTGATCCGTCTTAAGTGGTACTAACCTGAGAAACCAAAAAGCGCTGGTTGCGTCACCATCAATCTTTCATTAGGTACATTACTTAACCATATATCTGTAGTCACATAACATTACTGCAGGCCTAATATATACACAGGTGAATCATTAATATTCATTATTTATTTCACACACTAGCATAACCATTGATTTCCCGCATCTGCGTGATTATTGATTTTAATTACTGAATTCCCATGGTTTGTTAATATTTTTAAAATGTGACATTGATTTTCCTAACTGTATAAATACGGAGTTGTTGTTTAACATTTCGACTGTTGTAGAGACAGTAAAAGCTCTCGTATCAACGTCCAGTCTTCTTTTTTCTTTGTCTTGCGTGCCCGGCGGTATTGTTGTTGTTGTTGACGTGCGATTAGGACAGATTAACCAGCGCGTTAGTTAGATTCGCTCGTAGTCTACAAGGTCCTAATATTCACATACATAACAAGGCCCCTCAACAAAGTAAGGGTACTCCGCTAAAAACCCACCATATAAATATAGCTGATAATGAGTTGACTCAATATTCATCTCCTAGATGGCTTCTCTACTCAACAGGAGATTGTCATAAGCTCAGGTATATAATCTATAACATAGAAAGCTGAATCTTTTATGAACGCGTTAGTGTCCAAGGCCGATCACCACTGAACAGTCGCTGAAATATTAATGCCCCTAGGGTTTGAGGAAATCTCACACAATGATAGTTGACAGGACAAGAGAGAAACTCTTTGGGGAATAATGATGGTTAAGAATTAACATGGAGGCTAGTCATACAGCTGCAAAGCCAGGAAAGACGGCATCTAACAATAATGAGAAATCTGATAGGATGTTCGCTAGACCAAGAAACAGTCAGTTCCTTGGCACCATGACTTCTGGTTGGCAGATGTCTAGGGAAGTATATGAGGGTGCTCAGCAGTAGTAACAAGATGAAGTTTGGAAGATGGTTGACGGACAGAAGGGTGGATCCACTCTGCTTGACATCATCACATGGAGGAGAAGAGGCTTCACCTAAGTTCTCGTCTAACTTTTTGGAGCACAGCAACTTCTGTGGACGCAGTAATTGACCCTCCTGTTCATTTAGAAATGCAGGTATTTCTGAAATTTTCCAATCGTTTAGCTCAGCTGGGGTGAGTGTATAAGTTGAAGCTAAACAAATTGCTAAGCTTGTTTCAAAATTCTTGAACGGGCAGAAAGAGTGCGACGATTTGAATCCCCAGGTAGTTGTTCTCAGGTGATTATGTGTTACGTGAGTAAACGAATGCTACAACCACATAAAATGTTAGGTTTGGCTTCTCTAAAGGTGTTCCATCAACTTTTTAACACGTCTGGAATATTTGCTGGGCCTCTGCTGTACCATGCGCCTAACCCCTCGCAATAGCCCTAATCCTCCCTACTCGCTTGAGGTTATCTTGTAGGTACGGATTTGGTAATCTTCTTATCAGCACCATCCAAGTAAGTGTTGGCAAATGAGTTCCACCCCATCATTGGCTTCTACCTCTTGTGGTCAGGGTTGCATCCGACTCTTGTTTCGTACGTAATGGCAAGGAAGTACCCACTCCGTACTGCGAGCTTATGCCAGTTCAAGCCTGCTCTCACACCTGATACACTTGCCTGCTTTGTTGCATGCAACCAAACGCAAGCAGTGACTCACCAAGGAAAAGTGAAGGCTTATTATCATATGCCACTTTAAATGTTAAGAAGTGGTGTTCTTTTATGAAAACTAACTCGAGTTATCAAGTTTTCAACTTAGAAGGCCAGACTAGGATTTCAACATCGATAAAATCAAAGACAACCACAAATACACACTAGTCAGGTTGACCACGTGCTTACCACACAAGCACCAACATCACAAATAGCAGATGTTTATAACTTTGTTTGGATGCCAACAGTTCCTACCTTATCTTGGATCATATGCGCATTATATTATAGTTATGCTACAGAAGACAGCCAAATCCGAAAGTAGCCCAGTGGGACACTCGAAAATAATAATCAACGACGACAGATCGAAAGTTGGGTAGAAGATCATCATCTCCCCAAGATTAATCCTTTACTCTCCTGAAATGCCTCCGACCCTCAAATCGTAGTTATAGGCAGGTATTTGCTCAGATTATTCAGATGTGACAAGCCAGACAAGTTAAAACAGGCAACTATCCTAACAAATTCACCATTAAGGTCATCCACAGAGATCTCAGACTGAGAACTGGTAAGCGTCGAGAGAAACACTCCTGTAACGTTCAGCAATCAGAAGGGTTGTCTTCACAGAAGACGCTGTGTGGGTGGCGGCCTTCTTCTTTATTACCCAGCCAACTTCACAACAATCAGTTCACCAAACTTGTTCAAAATCCTTGAAACCATTGCTTCAGGTTCCCCACCAGACTCTTTACTGGAGGATAAGGCTTTTGAGAACACACACTGCAGCAACGGCCGATTTTTAAAATTTAAGCAGAATCAACATGAGATCATTAAGCGTCCTCGAGAACAAGTTACACTACTTTGTTGCCCTATGGTACAGATGTCAAGATTATCGTAACTTTACTGCCACCTATGATAGAGTCAGTATAGTCGTCACTTCTTTCAGGAAAACTGTGATCACACTGTCGGAAGTGGTGCCGCCTTATACTCTACGGAGTAACTTACACGCACATTGGACACGGTCACACTATTCACCAAACCCCAAGACCTACTGTCTATGCAGAGTACACACTGGATATTGCCTGCCAACGTGTTCTAGGTGGCAATTTTAACACCTCATCTCTAAACGTAAGGCTTAAACTTGTAACTGCATGCAGCGCTTTCGAGTGGGACCCACTGTATGCTGTCGAAAGACCTAGAATGGATGGTGACTTGAGTGATAACACCATGACAGGCACAGAAAGAAGTCACTAAGGTCAGATTACATTCCTACTTGCGACCATTTACAAGCGGGAAATGCTTGAATGAAATCCTTTTTCAGTGTTAATAATCATGTGATCTTGACTTTTTAACTGGTAACTGGCTAGCATTTAGAGTAGTGTACCCTTCATACCTATGTGCATTGTACTTATGATTATACCTGATTTCCTCCGTGACGAATGGAGCTGCGGAAAGTGGGAGTGACCATGCAAAAATCCACCGAAGAATGGAACCGTTCCCTCAGCAACAGGAAGATATAGAGAAGTTAAATGGGTTCACATTAGCTTGTAAACAGAATGTTAGATAACGAAGACGTGAACAAAACACAGGTGGCCTGGGGAGTTAGCCTACGGAACAGTTATTTAATCCAACAATATAACGTTATACATGTGAATACTTGCTGGCATGGACACTGTTGAGGCAATAGTGAATGTATTCCTGCATCCATTACGTAGATTTACACTGAAATTATGAAGTATTTATCATCGGAAAGGGAAAATATGCTTTATAACATCTGGTTACAATAATTTGGACACTGGACAATTGCTGAAGGCTCTGGAAACATTTAGCACAACCAGGTTGAGCGGGTCGTTTGAATTGTTGGTCTCAGCTGTTCGTTGTTTTGGATATGACCGACTGAACCTTGGTATAGCTGAGATAACCTTCAAACTTCTATTGGGTGGAGGATTAATAGGTCTTATGTACTTCTACCTTCTCCCAGAAACTAGTTTAAGTTTTGCATACACATAAATCATTTGTGGACCTTTGATGAATTCTGAGTTTGTTGGTGTAGCTGCAGTTAGAAGTGCTGAAGGTGGACCTACTGGCGTCATAAAAAATCAGCAACTCCATCCTAGCGATTCTTCGCGTTGTGTACCAAACGACACCTCAGGTGAGCTTATTACATCCCACTTTTATGGCACTAAATTTGTTTGTCTGTTTCTCATTGTTTCATACTGAAAATATAAATCATCCTGAAGCTGTTTATAAGGTTTGGTATATGTTTTGTGTATATACTTATCAACAAATGCAATCCTAGAGGTTCTGCGGTTTATTCTGGGGCCATATCTGTTACTCTGAGATTATTACCGAACGTTTGGGGACTTATGGTTAGAGAGATGTACTCAACATTGTGGACTGAACTGGCATAAAAATTGGGTTATAAAATCCGTAAGGCTTTTCCTCCGTAGTCCACTCGCGATTATACTGTGTCTGGGTTTATATTATTAACCATTCTTCCTTTGGGTTCCTAGTGGAATGCAGGGCTTCGACAACACTTTGTTCTATCTTCTGCTGTCCTCTTCAGTTGGGCTCACCATTGCCCGTAATCTCTCATCTCCTCACACGGTCTCCTCCGTGTCACCCTCGGACGACCCACTCGTCGCTTCGCATTGGGATTCCACTCGAGCAAAGGCCTGGCGCGCGCTGTCATTCGACGGCCTCCTCAACGTATGCCCTATCTATCTCTATTTCCTGCTACATATTAGTTGAGCGATCGCCTCTTGGTTGGTTCGTCCCCATAGTTTCTTGTTGCTTATTCTTTCTGGTCATTCAATCTTCAGAATGGAGCCAGCGAAGGCAACTGTTGATAAAGGTCTGTAACTTGTTGGAAATTTTTTCATAACACTCAAGTTTCTGACCCATGAAAGAATGACTGACTTCACATTTGTGTTGAAAATCAGAATCTTCTTTGTGCTGAGTTAGTGCAGAGAATTTCAAATTTGTTTCAGATTGGTGGCGTATCTTGCCTTTCCGACTTTGAATGGCTTTGACATCTCCAACCGTGCCACCGCCTGTGGTTGAAACGATGCTTCCTAGATTAAAAGGAAGTACCGTCTTTCGAATTTCTCCCGTTGATAATGGTTGGTTCTGGTTTTTGTTGCTGTTGGTTGATTGGTTATCTTCATCACCGTCTTCTTTGTGTTCACCTGGGGTCCTGTCTTCGCTGCCTGCCTTTTCAGCTAGTTTGTTGGTTTTCGCCAGCAGGTTTTTGAGTTTGTGTGACGTTAAACATAAATCATCATCATCTGGCTGTTTACATAATCGTAAGCCAATTGGTCTGTGTTTATTGTCACTGGCAAGGTGACGTAAGGACTCTCTCTGATTGTAATTTATGCTGACCAAAAGATACCGGAAATAACATTCCTTTGTCTGAAGTAGCCAAAAATGGTCCCAGACTTAAGGGTAGGTAAAGCATGGGGAAGTAGTATTAGTAGTGACAGATTAGCAAGCTGAAGGTGCTTGATAATCTAAAGAATTTTTTGTCATGCTTTCTTTCGTCATCTTTATTGTTCATATTGTATAAACCAAACTGTGTGGTGGGAAATTTATTTCTGTTGTTCACCGAAATGTCGCTCACAAAATCAGTTTAAGGGTTCGGCAGTTGTGCCAGTTACTTAACATAAATTGATGTCATACTTTGTATTACGAGTGTTGGACGGACTTTTTCTTTAGTGTCAGCAGTTTCGGTAGTTAAAAAGAACTTTCAGATGCGAAACCTACCTATGAGTTTTGATTTCCCAGATAAATTAAGCTAAGATCAGTGAGGCAAAGTTATGGCTAATCCCAATGGAGTAGTAGAATGTAGTGCTGAATTTATATAACCAGTTTGTCATGTGGAGACATTATATCAGCGAAGCCTTCTCATTAATGTGCTTACTTCCGTGCTCCTCATCCTTCTCTGTACAATATATTATTTTTCACGGAATAAACTCTTCTATCCTTGAGTGCTTATCTTTTAAGGTTTATCATTCGAGTATTCCCACTTATATATACTGAAATTCCACATATTTTTAATGCCTGTAAGATATGGCCTCTTGCTTCTAATTCTGTATTTCACAGCTGAATGATATCACCTTAGTCACCAATCACCTCAATTATTTGCAAAAAGTTTTTAAGTGGGAAGTTTGTTCATTTACCTTCTAAACTTTTAGGTGAAGTAGATTGCACGCCTGGAGTACCTTCACTAACAAACCATACACAAGAAGCCAAAAGGAAAAGTACTAAGCTGTCATCCAAACACCAAAATGTCATCAAAATGGAGGAGTTATCTACACGTCCTCAACCTCCATGTTCTGTTAGATTGATTGACGAAGAAGAACGCATTCTGGTTAGTAGTTTTATTTTGTTTAAAGCATATTCACATCGAGATTTAATCATTTTATTTTGTATATTAGTGGCTTTCAATGTAAAAGGTTAAAAATATGGTATATGCGTAGACTTCCTATTATTCTGTTTTGTTATCTAGGTTTGTCTGCATTTAGTTATAAATTAAGGTTTGTTTTAACTGGGCGTGCTTTTGTTATGCAGTCATTGTGTAAAAGTTTGATTGTATTGTATTCTTTTGTATTCGTAATTTGCTATACTGACGGTCACGGTGTATCTGGTTCATATATATATATATATATATATATCGCAAACGTTTCATTTCTTTAAGTTTTATGCAGTTTTGTAAAGGCTGACTAAGGAAATAAATTTAGCGGACTATGTAGCGGTGACAACAGGTCGCAGTCAAGAGCCTTCTAGAACTCAGTTCTGCAGTCAGTGGGACAAAATATATTAGTGTTGGTTTCATTTTTTGGTTGTGTTTTCACATCACTAGGGTACACACAGGCTGAAAAGCGAAAATTTTCTCTAAGGAAACAGAAATAATTGCTTTATCTTTTGTGTCGTGGCCTTAGAATTGAAATGGTGTAAAGGTCATGTTTCTATCTGTTCTCTACTTTGTCATTATGGATATTATATTAGTTACAGATATCTGCAATGTTTGCAAGACTAGCTTTTTCATGTTTGGAGTACTTCGAATATTTAGGTAAGCTGCTTGCTGGTAATTTACTTGGGTTTTCGTCAACTTGTTTTATTGGGATTTCAACTGATTACCTAACAAGGCATATAGTAAAAAGCCTTTTTTTTCCCTTCACGTTCCCCAGTGGAACATAGGGCTTCAAGCTAGCGGCTTGAAGTTTCTGTAGCAGTGTTTTATTTTTACAGGATGGGATTGCTAGCCTCATGCCCAACCTTTCCTCTTCACCAGCATTATTTCTGGCTCAGCGAGGTAAAGGAGTGCGTCGGCCGGGGATCGAACCCCGGACCATGTGCATGGTCGGCGAGCGTCCTAACCGCTATACCACCGACGCAGTAAAAAGCCTAAAACTTCTCATTAGTTAGTTGGAAAGTTATAAGCACTTAAAGTTTTTGAAGACTCAGCATCAAATTACTGTTGCTTATGACGATCCGTTTTCAAGTGTTGGTGTTGCAGTTGTTTCGTTGCTTCCGTTGAAAATCAGGGAACCATTTGTTATTACGTGGCTGATTTCGTAATGTTTTGGGGAGACAGTCTGATTCTGTGTGTCAATTCAAGTACCAGTTTAAAATTGCCTCCGTAATTAATTTATTTAGATATGCTTTTTTCGTTAGCATCAGCATATATAAGAGATAGCCTAAAAGTATGCAGCGTACTTTGCCATATAATATTAGTTCGTATAATGTAAAACTGGGTGCAAAGTAATTAGTCTCAGGGTGGTCAGATCAAGATTTGGTGTCAGTGCATGAATTCTAATTGTGTTTCAGCCAATTGAGAAACGGCAAACTTCCTGATTCACTTTTGTACGCAGATGAAATCCGTGTTTGGAAATTAGACTATAAGTCCCAGAATCCATACTCTACTTCTTCGAATAGGTTGTTTATTTGTAGTATATATGGACTTCTCTTTTTGTTTCTCAGTTACAACTTCAGGTTTATAGATCCTTATTCATTTATTTAACTGTTCATTAATTTACTGTCACTGTGCATATATTGACTATGATGTAGGTTAGTATGGATATATGCCACTTACTACTTTGCTTATCAAGTTGGATTAGGATCTATCAACAGGATTACTGAATGTACGTGATCTAATGACTGAAGACTTTATCTTGATCGTGTCAGCTGCTTTTACTTTTCTTAATAAGTATGCCCCCACTGATCTTCGTATTATGCTACCACTTTTTGTCTTATCTTGTAATTACGTTCTCTTATGGCACATACGAGATAAACACGCATCTACTAAAAAATCGTATGTATGAAATTTATTTCCTTCTTATACTTCGACAATAGTTAATCAGCAGTTTATGTTCTGTCAATAAAATTGTCTGTGTAACTTGCATAAAATACATCAGGTTGTTTATTTAAAAAAATAGATTACTTTTGGCGATTATACTGTCTATGGGATATATATATCTTTTATACTTTGTTTGTGCTGGTTTGCACACTTACACGTCTTAAATTACTTAAAATGAAGGGAGGTACGTGATCTATCACATTTTAAATATATAAGTGATTATTTTTGCTATTATGCTTGCTTTGTTGGGTGAAAATTTTTATCCGGTGTCATGTGAATAGTTCGAATTATCGATTTAATACCACTGGCTTTGTTTTTTTTCACAATGTGTATTATATTTAGCCTTACAGAATTTTCTAGGCATCCTTAGGGATCTGTTTTATTTGACTTTTGGACTGTTTTAAACGATAATGTGCATCATTTTGGGGGGGATATTAGTTATTGATTATCTGATTATAAATGTGTTATTATTAATTGCAAAAAACGTTTTTACAGATTAAGTGACTTCATTCAATCATCACTCCATTATCAATTTAGCAGTAGTGCTTAAAGTTTTTATGGAACTGATGCAATGTAGTTGTAAATTTTGAGCCTGATGAAACTTCAACTGAAATACGTATTGGTTTATTTTTTTCTGTTTATTGACTGACAAGCTTGGATGGGTGTTTCAGTCAAAATGGCAAACCATGGTTATTTCTCCTGTTTTACTTAGGTTGACAAAACTTTCCTCGAGTTAATAGTAATGTTTGAAGTATGCATATCTTCTGTATTATTTTGTGTGGTGAATCTTGTAGGCAATTTACTTTTGATATTCATATATCATACTACACATAGAAGGAAGAAAGGAAAAAAGGGAGAAAATAGATTTCGAATGTGATCGAAAATTTTAATATCATACAGGCAAAGGGACATTTTCATTAAATATCGTTACTTAGTGGTCTAAGTTGCCACACCTTTTTTTCTGTATATCAATTTAAGACGCAGGAATGCATAAGAAAATCGTACAGTCTAACTTCCTATAATATCACAGGTGGGAAATACTATGCAAATAAGCGTTATTTTACTATCATCGTAATGATAATGTATAAACGCGCTTGCATATTATCAGTCAATCCTCTGCCCAAATCATCTCGTTCTTCCAAACGTAGCTTGTGATTATCATTTTGATTCCAACTATTCATTCTATACGACACAAATAGACAGCCAAACAAATTCTTGTACTGATATCATTTTTTATTTGGCTACTTATGTTCCTGAGAGTTTAGGAAAAGTTTGTTTATGCCCATCATGTAAACTGTCTGAGTTACAATATGTAGCATTTGTATCTGAACCTTATAAGTCATCTGGATTGATGATTAGTTTTGGTTTACTCGTTATCCATACATACGTATTCTTGTTATTTCAGTTTGATGATGCGGACTCTTTGGCTTGGAGTTTGGGTTGTCCTGTTGACAGAACTGTAAAGCTGATTGCAATTGTTGGCAATACAGGTGATGGTAAATCACACACACTAAACCATGCATTTTGTGGCGGTGCAAATGTATTTGTTACTTCAGCTTCTCAAGTCACATGTACAATTGGGATATGGGCAGCCTATCTTCCCAAAGAGGGTTATCTTCTCATAGATACTGAAGGTCAGTAGTTAAAGATTTTGGTATTATTTTACTCTCGAAGTGTTTCTTTGACTTTGTTTTTAAAAATAAACAGAATAAGATTCGGTTGTAACCAGGAAAATATTTTCCCTACACAGTAATTTTTTTTTGAAGGTTAATATTATGCTCATTAATTTACACACTGATCACATGGTTTTTTGCATAAGACGAAAACAAGCATAAAAGTGCATGTAACCAAGGGTATTTAATCCCACTACATGCCTTAAATGTTACGTTTTGCTTTTTATAGATTCAAACAAACATACTGTCAGGTTTTCCGTCAGTATTATCTGTTTATTTAGTTAGGGAAAATCGAGGCACAAGAAACATATCTCTGATGTATTCAGAACTTCTATCAATTGTTAAGTCAGTTAGATGTTAAAGAAAATGAAGCGATTTGAGTTGTATTTAAAGAATAAAAGTTAATTTGGGTAATTTGTCTATATTTTCAGATATAGGCATCAATGAAATCCATTAATTTCATGCATTATGAGTGGTTCAACAATGTTATTGATGGGTAACGTAGGCCAAAGTTGATGGCAAATTCATATCTTTCACTTTTACATAATATTTGGTTGAAATCAGTAATATGACGGTAGCTGAAGATTAAAGAATACCTCATATTTGTTGTTTTATCCTGTTTTTATCAGTCCTCGCTGTAACATGTTCTCATTCCCCCTTAAGATTGAATCTCGTACTGCCAAATATTTCGATATTCGCACTACTTTTAAATTACGAACCTAAGTTTATTATGTGAGGGTGTATGTGTGACCATTAAATCTCACTTGTAACAGTGGTTTGGGTTAATTTTATTTTTGGAAATATTTCAATGTTGATGGGCTAATTAGTGTTTATTTTTTGAGTGCATCGTTTAAACATGTTGTTTATTAGTTAAAACTTAAGTTTAGACTCCCAACTTTCAAACAGTGGGTTGCGGTTTCGAACTCCAGCTCTACTTATCACGGTTTTGGCAGCCGGATAGTGTGTCATGGTTTTTCACACAATGAGTGTGTCTCATTGCAGCACGCGCTTAAAAGCGAATGATTGTTAAGTAACGTTTATTTTTTTACTTCGTATTTAGGTTTGCTTGGTGCCAGCCCTAATCCTAATCGACAACGACGCCTATTGCTGAAAGTGTTTGCATTAGCCGACGTTGTTATATTTCGTACTATGTCTGATCGTCTTCATAGTGACATGTTCACTTTCCTGGCAGATGCTAGCGATGCGTTTTCAGAACATTTTCGTCCAGATTTGGAGGCATTAGCCGGACGAACTGGTTTACCATGGACACCTGGTCAACTAGGTCCAGTCGTTGTTGTATTTCAAGAGACCCAGCATACTTTACCACTAGATGAGCCTCGTGCAATGGCTTCAGGGAATAATACTACATGCAATGATCGTCTGGGATCTGCTGAACCATCTAACGAAAGGATGTCTGCTTTAAGTAAGTTTAATTGTCTCATTTTGTTATACACATCTGTTTTCACATTCACCTTCTCAATGCTTTTATTTTATGGCAGTGTAGCGTTAGCATGCGTTGTCTCTTTGCTGAAAATATAACCATTGGTGCATTAAGTGTCCTCTTTTTGATTAAACAACACTCGTTCCATGGATATTTGGTCAATTTTCTTAGTTATCTAACCTACCACTTTTGCACTACTGTCCATCATTTTGCGTTCTGTAACTGACATATCCCCTGTCTTATTTGTGAGTAAATTCCATTATATTCTCAGATGAAATCCAAAGCATTCTGTCTCCTTAATATGGTGATTTTACTTAATATAACACACAGACGCAACATTATTTATTTACTGACGATGCTTCGAGCATAATTTGTTGCTTAGAGGTATATCTTTGTCATTTTGTATTATATAAAGTACTTTTGAGATGCATAGTTTTTATACTGTGTAGCTGTTGTTTTAGTTTCAGTTTGTAGAGGTTGACGTGCAATTCACCGAAAATACCCATTGAGTCATGAAGAAAATAAAAGACAGATTCGGCGAAGAAAAATTTCTTTATCGACGAAATCATCTTCAGAGGCTGTACAATCGTATTTATACTTACATAAATATATAGTGGTCTATTATTGAATAATAGGGGGTGACATAATTGATATAATTACTCAGAAGTGGTTTTAGAAGTGAAAATCAAAAATTGTAAATTACGTGGTACTCAACGGCACAAAGATAGAAATTTGATAAGGTTAAAATTGCTATTAAGTGAGAATAAAGGTATTTGAGTGTCAATTTAACAAGTGTGAAGAGGGTGTGAAAATATACAAAAGGAGCATATGAGAGTGATAATAGTGAATTAATTATTAAAGCAAAAGCTAACTAAAAGTGAAATTAGAATGAAAAGAAAAATCAAAATATATTTTATTTACAAGGAACGATTAGTGAAGAGGTTAAGACCAAGGTCGAGTAAGAGACTGGACAAACGTTTTCTGTATACAGAGTTCAGGGTTGCATTGATGAATTGCCAGAGCCTCAGCCATACACAAAAGCCGAAACCTGACGCCCTTTGTACCAATTTGGCTTCACTTTGTAGATGATCTTGAAAGACGATTCTGGTGGAGCTATGTGGCCTGAGTTCACCAAATGCTCGAGAATTGAGCTAGTAATTGTCTTACATTGTCCCTTTGCTAACCATGCCGGATAATGTTCAGAGATGCGTTTGGAAAGCGTGCGCTTTGTGCGGCCAATATAACTAGCAATATAACGTGCAATTCCTTAACATTGTCTGCTTACTTTTGGTTAAGGTAAAACATAGTATATTCCATCTTCATTTATATCATTCTAAAGCTAAAACTCTATTAAATATAAGTACTACATAATAAATAAGGTCTGAGTTAGAACTTTTAAAATTATTGGACTTTTAGTGGCACACATTCGTGTGTCCAACATTTACTAATTAGATAAGGTAAAAAAAAATATATCCGTGAATACACAAGGATGTGTGTATTCTATTCATAAAAGGGTTCAAAATTCTTAGGCCCATGTGACTTTACTATAGCTGAGTGTTTTGTAGCTCCATATTGATTTGACCTCTTAGTAAACATTCCTTTATGAGTGTTCTGTGGTGAGTGTACATGCAATGTAATGTCCTCAGTTTTTCGTGGTCTTAGATTGTAAATTAAAGCTTTTCATCATCTGTACTTTATGTTATAGTTACACTGTTAAATCGACTTAGTCAAACTATATTCATTTAAAAAAAAAATATTACCTTGTTTGTATTATATCCAAGTTCACAGTCTATAGTTCACTCTTATAATACGATGGTTTACTTAAAAATCTCTCGGCTACATAAGTTATCATACAAAAAAATGAATCCACTCTATTCTGTTTCGAATTGTTTCAGTCATCCAACTATGTCCTTGAGTTGCAATATATACTCACACCCGCTCCTAAATAGTTTTCATCCTAGTGATATAAACTTTTCGAAAGAAATGAAAAAAATATGGTGAAGGACTGGGGGGCGGGCATGTTCCCTATAGACGAAGTTAAACTGTGAGTGTAAGGTCCCAGTCAAACGAACACACTGATGACCATGAACTAGCAAATTAGAGTAAACCGGATAAATTAGGGTTAGTGTAGTATTAGATTAGGGTTACAGTGTATTTATTATTAATACTTAACTCGATTTCGCTCACCTAAGTTTTGTTTTAACGCGATTAATCAACTGAAACTTATTGATGCACTCGTTCGGTTGAAGTCGTGTAGTTTAACTTCGCCTCAACATTTTGTTATCATTCTACTACTATAAGGACAATAGAGACATAATCGTTTCTATTTTCATGTCATATTATGTCTTCTTATTCCCTTTCACCTAGTTCGCTCTACTCCAGTACCTTTATTATGTGTCAACCTTTTGTAATTTACACTAAGCTTATTATGTCTCTAGTATTTTATTACAGTTCACAATTTAACCTCTTTATTTTATCACTACACTTGACATCTGTCTTTCACATGCCTTTAATGGCTATTTGTATTGTAATATTCATGGATTTATAACTGCAGAGCCTGAAGAAGAATTTATCGAAGACAACTGTTCTCTCAGAATCGTCTTGTTCTTATTATCATCCATTCTGTTGGAAGATTTTACTTAATCAGGTTCTGAGCTATCTGAATGTTGTTTTTTCTTTCACGTTCCCCACTGGAACATAGGGCTTCAAGCTAGTGGCTTGAAGTTTCTGTAGCAGTGTTTATTTTACAGGATGGGGTTGCTAGCCTCATGCCCAACCTTTCCTCTTCACCAGCATTAATTCTGACTTGGCGAGGTAAAGGAGTGCGTCGGTCAGGGATCGAACTCCGGACCATGTGGATGGTTGGCAAACGTCCTAACCGCTATGCCACCGAAGCACGTCTGAATGTTATGCCTTTACGATTTTCAAATTAATTATATGCAGTCCTGACTAATTTTCGGGAACTTTCATTATCGCAATTACTCTTATTGATATATTTATTTTTTGTTTCTCCCTCTCCTCCCTCTATAATGAAAATTGATAATAGGCTCCAGATTTTTGACAGAACGTCTTGTGGCGATGAGACGTAATGCTAATGCATTCTCTTCACTTGTTTATGTTGGGACACAGACTAAAGTTCCACCAACAAATTTCCAAGTAAGATTTTTTGGAGAAATTTTAAATTTCCATTAAGTATTTAAAAACAAATAATTCTATTTGATTCTAGAGAATTTTTTTATTGCATAATGCTCTCATTTTATGCTATGGAGTTTTTCAATAAGCAGTTTTCATTTTGAAGTGACTTATGAAATTCCACTAACTACTGAATAAGCATATCTACTAAATCTTTCTATTCAGTACTATTCTTTCTGCGCAATACTGCATGGTTTGCATACTGCTACACAACTATTGGTAATTCGTTATATTGAGGGTTGATAAAGTCTGACTGTCTATGAGTGAGAGTATTCCGCAAATAACTATTGTAAAGAAGAAAAGACCGATGAAGCTCGAAGGCAATGTTTATTAGGACAAACGCATTGTCTTTAGGTCTTTATTAGCACATCATTTGCAAATTGGTCGAATGTCACCACATTCGATAGCTTGTTGGATTCTGCACAGTTTTGTAACATACTTCTTACAGTTCTGTTCTTCGACTGTTTTTTCCAGCGCCCCAGAACATATTGTTACTCTTCTGAATTTGTTTACTGATATACTACTTATATCTGATTATAAGTAGCGCTCGTCACACTATAACGTATTTGGCTATATTATAGTCTGAAATACATGGTGTTTACTACAGGCACAAACAGAGTGCGGTGGTTATATTTCAATAAGCTTCAATTTAATGAATATCCAGCATAGTTGGATTTTCTACAATGATTTCATGTGATCTCTGATTTATATCTAAAATTCGCCTAGCTTAGCAGCATGTTAGATATCTTCGGTCGTAGTTATCAGTTTATTTTGATGATATTTTCATATTCAGTTGGGACTTTGTGTATCTTTGGAAGTGAGTGGAGTGAGTCCTTTCGGTCGGGTAGCAAAGTCACCTGCCTGGCGACGTCAGCTTCCTCCCGATTAACGTCGATACCAAGTTACAGTGTACAGAAGTGGTGCACCATTTAGCTTAGTGACTAATTTACACATCTGATCAATAGATTCCTACTAGCGTGTAGATCTAAACGGCTATTCGTCTTGAAAATCGTTGTATACATTGCTAAGATGAGATTATTGATACGCATTCTTGTATTTTGTATTTTAATATGTCGGCAATTTGTAATGCAAAATCGAAATAACACAAAAATACCAAACTGTTTGTAAAATAATAATAGTAGTAGTAGTAGTGACAATGTGGGTAGGTGATCCTTATATATATATATATATATATATATATATATATATATATATACGATAAATGTAAGTGTGATTAACCATTTGCAACTTTCCAAAAGGCAGTTAAATTTATGTCGCGTCAATCTGTCAATCAGATTTGTAAGTAAACTATTAATATATTATTTATCCTCCTTAAATTGTTTTTTTACTATATTCACCTACTTGGTTGTTTTTACGAATTGTTCAGATGAAGTGTTACGGGATATGTGATGTTTTATTTCTGATATCTGTGAGAAAGCATCAGACATTAGTTTTAGGTTTTTGTTTTCAAAAACAAGAATATTGGACCATGCATGCATAAACTAGAATTCACATGAAATGGTTTCATCTGTGACTGACTGGTTTGACGATATATATATAGCATAAATTTGATCCTTTTGAACAGCTTAAATTCTAGGCCTTTATATTATTCACCAGCCCTTGAGTATATTTTTCAATTCTGCTTCCTATAGCTGTGTTTTTACGAGTTGATCACGGATTGATATCAGTTAGAGAACCACTGAAAACCAGCTGGGAGTACTGGACAGCTGTTTCATCCTAGTTTGGGAATCATCGGCAGTACGCACCCACTGGGGTTCGAACCCAGGACCTTCCGGTTACAAGGCAAGCTCGTATACTATTCAGCCACTGGGACCCGATTCAATGGCGAGTCCATGAATTCTAACTTCTACCAATTCGTGATTTAGCGCGACCCCAACCATTGTCGTTGGTGGGACATCCATCCTCACACGTGACTGGATGGACCTCACTGGTCACGACTTCTCACTAGAACTCCAGGAAACTTCATCCTGGAGCAAGTCACTAGCGAGCATCAGATTAATTTTCTATAGTTTGGTTCCCAGTGGCTGAATGGTATACGAGCTTGCCTTGTAACCGGAAGGTCCTGGGTTCGAACCCCAGTGGGTGCGTACTGCCGATGATTCTCAAGCACTAGGATGAAACAGCTGTCCAGTACTCTTAGCTGGTTTTCAATGGTTCTCTAACTGATATCAATCCGTGATCAACTCGTAAAAACAAAACTAACCCTTACAAACCAAACTATAGCTGTGTGTTGACTTAGTGAATGAGACGAGGATATTGACTTCAAAATTGATCAAAATTCAGCCAGCTAAAAAAAATTGGTTTTTCATTTTAGATGCTGTTTAACAAAATCAATCGCTAGAAGTTTTTTTCTTATATTCAACAACATTGTTACATATATATATATATATATATGCATCTACTCAAGTTGTATGTCTCACTGTCTGTTTTTATTATTATAATCAATAGAGCATTAATGGAATATTATAAATTAACAGACCTTTATACTTTATCAATATATTTTTCATGTTTTCGTAATCACTTGTAGAATCTTAATTTTCTGAGAAGTGACACTTCGATAAAATAACATTTTTATTTCATTTCTTCATTATAGCCCCTAGCATCTATGGTTGCCAAAAGGATACGT